>CM021103.1:74955725-75680851 GCA_007115665.2 Sequoiadendron giganteum | reverse complement strand
TTTGGAAGCATCAAAACTTATAGTTTCTTCATTGAACCTTTACAATTTCATCACCAGGATGTTGCCACGTCGACGGGGAGGTCAAATAAGTAAGCATTGTTTGTTTTTTTTCATGAATTTGTTGTTAAATAGGTAAATTTAGGTTGTTTTTGATGTTTATTTCTTTAATTTATAGGAGTTGATAATCAACGTGAAAATCCTCCTCAAAATCCTTCTCCTTCACATGAAAAAAATCCTCAATGACCACAACAACAAAATCCTCAACAACCACAACAAAAAACTCCTCCAACAATTCCTCAACATCCTCCTGGTACTCAACAAAATTTAATGGGGGAAATTGAAAACAACAAAAAATAGATTAAGGAGTTAATCACGAGGTTGAACAATCTTGTAAGTTCATCCGTGGAAAGAAACACACTTGCGAATTCACTTCAACCCATGTTAACACATGTAGATACAATTATCAAACAATTAAGTGGTTGGGCAGATAGGAGGCAGGGGTGTAGGAATTTTGATGTAGATAAATTATCATATAAAGAAGTAAAAGATGAAAAAATTACAAAATATGATTTGTGCTCACTATTCACTGAACCATAAACAAATCAAACTCTTAACCTTAATAGGAAGAGGTTTTTTATCCATTGGTGCCACCACCAAGGGATTAGGAACTATTTTTGGGATAGGCGGTGGATGGTTTTTGACTATCCACCATGCAACAATAACAAGGTCCCCCAATATTTCTTGAGGAAACTCTACTGCGAGTTTATCCTCAACAAAATCCCCAACTATTTTGATATGAGGGACTTCCAAGGGAGAGGTGGAGGGTCGGCACAGGATAGACTAGGTGCATGTCAAGATCCTCAGTGGCAAGGGAGATGAGAACTCACTAGGCTGGCTCATGAGCATGTCGTTATCCCTTTTATCGCGAAAGAGAGTGTTGAGGTGGAAACTTTGCAGTCTATCAACTCTTTGACCCAAAGTATCATCCAACATGCCAGTTCTGCAGTACAATTCCATCCAGGGGAGAGTTTGAGGGGCAGGCTTCCACCCCATTCTTGCTAAGTTTGTGAGTCAGCTTGTACATATGACCCCATAGACACTCAGGAGGCTGGTACGCAGGATAGGTCTGCAACTGCGGAGTTCACAATGGAAGATGACATTTTGAATGAGGCTTTCGACGTCGATACTCAGGTAAATGTCAGCTTGTTCAATGAATTTAATTTATTAAATTTCATTTTTGAAATTCAAGATTAACTAATTTAGTTTAATGATTGTAATAAAATTTCAGGGTCACAATGTTGATACTAGATACACCAGCCCTCCACTTGTTTATTACTTCACTGCATCTACTGCAGAGGTATGTAACTAGTAAACAATTATAAATATTACATGTGAATAACATTGTTATATGAATGGTATTCTAATATCTAATTTGGATGTTGAATAGGTTAAATTGGAGGTTTCATGGGAACACCTCCTAGTGCCAATGGAGTTGTACAAACATTCACACAAGTAATAGAATAAAGAGTTTAACTAATGAATTTTACTTAATGGTTTTGTGTAGTTTATATTCATATCATTGATTGCATTGCATTGCTTATCTTTCAAACTCAAAGCATTACTTCACATTGCATAACTAATAAATAGATGTTGATAGGTGACAAAATTTCAATTACAATATAGTTGTTTAGAAAGTCAACATAAGCAGGGATGTAATTACTTCACATAGCATAAGTAATAACTAGGAGCAACTGCCAATTGTATTTTTTTGTCATGGCATTCCATGAGACCAATTTTTATGAAGGTATTTTTTCAAACAATTCATTGCTTGTCTATGCTATGGATACTTGGAAAAAATCTATGAAATAATAATAGTAAGCAATAGCATAGACAAGGCAATGAGTTGTTTGAAAAAATTCCTCAAATAAATGTGGTCTCATGGTGATGTCCATCACCATGAGACCCAATTTCTTTGAGGCATTTTTCAAATAGCTCACCGCTTTTTCTATGCTACCGCATTTTCCAGAC
This sequence comes from Sequoiadendron giganteum, assembly GCA_007115665.2. NCBI lineage: Eukaryota > Viridiplantae > Streptophyta > Pinopsida > Cupressales > Cupressaceae > Sequoiadendron > Sequoiadendron giganteum. The sequence continues at coordinate 75,678,823 of CM021103.1, read as the reverse complement.
ATGTCTACCAAAGCATTTTATCAAACTGTTCACTTCCTTGTTGCTATGGCTAGAATCCTAAAAAAGGTGCTTTCCAACAAACTATGGATGCTTGGAAAACTATCAAAGCATAATAGTAAGCAATAGCATAGACAAGGTGGTGAGTAGTTTGAAAAAATGTCTCAAAGAAATGTGGTCTCATGGTGATGGAATGCCATTCCATCACCATGAGACCACATTTCTTTGAGGCATTTTTTCAAACTACTCACTGCCTTAAGAATAGAAACCAAGCCTTTAGCCAAAATTCCCCTCCAAATTATTTTCAAGGTCCTCATCCTCATCCTCAATTTACCAATCCATGGAACCTTCCACCTCTTATTCCACTTGTTCATATCCCCACCCCTCCCTCTTCATGTCATGGTCACCCTCCATCTCATAACCAAGACCACACTATACCATCCACCCAATCCCAACATAATACCATAGAGAAGGAAATGAACTGTTTGAAAAAATGCCTCAAAGAAATACGGTCTCATGGTGATGGAATTCCATGACACATTTGTTTGTCATGGCATTCCATCACCATGAGACCACATTTTTTTGAGGCATTTTTTTCAAATAGTCCATTGCCTTCTCTATGCTACCACATTTTTTTGTACATGTACTACCAAAGAATTTTATCAAACGATTCACAACCTTGCTGCTATTGATAAAAGCCTAAAATAGGCACTTCCGAACAAGCTATGGATAGAGCAAATGTAAGCATGATAGTAAGAAATATATAGTTCAATAAGTACTCAAAATTTTGTTCATTATCTCATACATTATAAGCCATGACACACATCACTATTGTAGTTTTTGTGATTGAATAATTTGTTGTTTTATTTTCAGATGTTGCAAGCAGAAACACCTCCAGATGTTCATAGGGAAATGGAGCTTGGTGTTTCTTTTTCTATAGACTCCTTGATGCCTCTCACAGGGGTATGAGGTAGATTACTAAATTTCAATTTACATTCATTGTTATAATTGTTAGTGAAAAATCAAACCATTATTGATTCGTAGTTTAATTTCTCTTTGGATGGTTTCTACAGGGCTTAAACACACCACAACATGGGCATGCAAATATTTAACTCAAGGAGAGTGATCATCTAGCAGTGGCAAGTGATTATTTTGTTAAATATATCATTTTTTATAATGTAATTTTTATATATTAATGTATTTACTTGTTATTGTAATAGGTAAGGCTTGATCATGAACTAAACCTTAGGAGGACCACTAGGAGCACTCCTTGACCTCAAAGTAAACAAGTGATAGACTTATCGCCATCTGACGAACCAACAAAGGGCAAGAGTTTGTTTCAAGAGCCTAGAGGGCAATGAATTTTGATTCCAGGGCCCTTTGTTGTATATGGCATTTTTGGACATGTTTTGTATTGCATATATTTGACATTGTATGCCTATATGACATTCTTGTAAGCGTATGTGGCTATTTTGTATATATTTTATACTTATATCAAGATATATTGATGTATGCTTACATGGATATTTGGTTAATATAATTTTTTTATCGATGGTGTCCATATTTGCATTATAAATCCATGGTTCAATAGATATGAGTTACATGTATTCAAGTGTATACTTTACAACTTACGTGTATACTTTGTGACTTACGTGTATTAGAATGTATACTTTACAGCTTACGTGTTTTCATGCGTATACCTTGTATTCATGCATATACTTTGTATTAATGTGTATACTATGTATTCATGTGTATACTTCAAGGCTTACATGTATTTGAGTACTTGTGCTTCACTTATTCACATGTACACTTCACTCATTCATGTGTATAATTATTAATTGGTTAGCCCTAGCATTTCTCATTGTTGTCCTTCATGTTTTGTCTTGAATATTTATTGATTGATGCTAAACAACTTTATTAGTTGATGCTAAACAACTTCAATATTTCCAAAAATGATTCACCAACGATTTATCATTTACTTATGTGCTAATTCAATATGGAATCCAAAGAAGAATTTAAAAGAGATAAAGCTAGGAGGAGAGGGAAGATATATATTTATAGTGTAACCTATTGTACCTTCTCTATACAAACCTCTAATGGCTCTTGTATGCTTTGTTATTCCGTTTTCTACTTTTCGTATTTTCATAAGTGGATCATCATTTCTCTCAATTTTTTCATTCTCCTATTCTAGGTCCTCACCTCCACTTGCGGTATACTAAAATAAGCTCTAGTTTGTGGTGGGAACCTACTAAGATTCAAAGGAGTCATTAGTTTTCCCCTTAGTTGTCTTGGGTGATTTTATTATTTCTTGGCTGGTTACAATGTATTTGATATTTAATTTTATAGAGATGGAACCTCTTATTCTTTGCAGTTGGACATTTTAGGTAGATTCCTCTTCAATAAGAACTAGAGTTAATTATTTCTTTTGTTTTCTTTGAAATACTCATCAGAGTGGGGTTGGGATACTTTTAAATGAAATGTATGGTTGATTAGATGCATAGATTGTGAATTGTTCTAGCACCAAATCTACCTATGCAATTAGCTAATTGGTTTGGAAACTTGGAGGTTTCAACTTTTACTCGTTTTTCATCACCAATTGTTATTATTGTTATTTCATTAACTTGGATTTGAGGCTTTTTTGGAGTGAAGGAAGAGGTTCTCTCAATTTGAATGCAGTTCTCTCAAAAAAGCCCCAAATCAAGTTCATTCTTCAAGATTTTCATAATGCAGTTCTCTCAAGTTGAATACAAGACCAAATCGGTCTTGCTTCATGATTTCCTAAAGATGACCGACACCGATTTGCATCGAGCACACCCATAAGTTGATTTGGACAAGCTAGATGGCGTAGATCACACAATAATGCAAAATATTCAACAATTTGGGTTGCTTGAGGTAGTCTCATTTCCCATTTCAGCAAAGAGTATTGAATTTGTAATCGCTTGTGAAAAGCATTACAACCCCACATCATGGGAAATCTAGTCAACTGATGGGAAAATCATTTGCAGTATCAAGCCAAAGGATATCGAGAGATGCTTTGTTATCCAACCTTGTGCGAACAACTTGGTCATATCAATGGAGGAGTGTGAAAGGGTGTTCAATACGTCAAAGGAAATTTTTTAGTAAAGAATGGTAGAAAGGTGGCTTAAAGAGAAAATAAACAACTTGCCAGAGAATGTGGGACGTAGAGAATTCAGGGACGAGTACATGATCATGATCACTCTACTCAACCGTGTCATTGGTCAAGTAGAAGCAAACAAGTTTCAGCCATGGATGTATTACATCATGTCTCAACTTGTCAACAACAAAGAGCATTACGATTGGCTTGTTTTGACTAGTGACATTCTCCACAACCACATGACCGAATTCCTCAAAGCCCATGAATTCCATATAGGTTCATATCTCGTATATCTAATAGCCTTTGAAGGCCAGTTCAGAGGGTTGAATATTTTAGGGACCTTAATCACGACTTACATGTATGCATTTCACCAAAAGCCAAATTAACAATGGTAGATTGGGCCGATTGGTTCATCCAATTCCCCACATTTACCTACATTTATATATATGGTTACTCGGGTCCTCTAGCCATGTTACCCCGATATCCATTAGATAAGGTGGATTTCATTGAATTTCTACGATAGTTGCATGAATTCCACACCTTTTGTGCAATAAATGCAAGTCAAATACCAAATTTCCTTTTCAAATGGGTATTTACAAGTGCAGATCAATAGTTGACGCCAAGGCTATGAGCAATGAGATGACAAAACTTAATCTTAAGTTTCTCATTGAAATACGCTCATATGACCTTTGGGGTCATTTTTTAGCCCACTTTGGCCACCATTCTTCATATAAACCTTCTATGGAGGATTACTGGTTTAGTTGTGAAGATGAGTTCCTAGTGCGCAGGTGCAACTATAGCAGTTTCACTCTTCCAAAAATAATTGATTTCTTGTCAGAGGATGTGGAAGGTTTATCAAATGATAATGGGGACATCATACTTCCCACATTTTTCAGAGATTAAATTGACTCGCAACCACTTCAATCCGTTGATTGGTATAATAAGGAAATAATATCCATGGAGGAAAGGACAAGCAGAGTTGTAAGGAATAGAAGATTTTTCCTAGAAAACAAGAAGATACGGAAGGTAGTCACTCCAATCACAGATCTTCCACTGGTTACTACCACACTACCTTCCACTTCAAAGTGGAAACCTAGACATAAAACAAGGAGTAACCCACCTGAAGGAAGCAGAATGTCAGGGCATTCAAAAGGAAAGATGCAAGTTGCCAATATAAATCAGCAAGAACAACATATGGACACAGTCATAGACACACATGAAACAATGCCAGAAGTAGAAGCAAAGCTTCCTATTTCTTCACCACCGCAACAGTCTCCAATTCACATTGACTTGGAGCTAGATTCACCACCATGTGACATATCAGTTCATAATCTCACTCATAATGAGTTCATGAGACTAGCACTAATCCTTCTTGTGAGGTTAGTCAAGACTCTTCTCTGCTTGAGAATCTCTTAGGAAGGAAAAGGAGAATTTCATCCAACCAATTGAATGCAGAATTCGACAATGTCTACCAAGACACGTCAAAGAAGAAGATCAAAAAGCATTTTTTGCGGAAAATAACGCCAACAACGAGATTGCCATTGAGACCACCGCACCACTCGAGGACAAAAATGCAGATGAAGTAGAGGTTGACAACTTCACTTTGGTCAAATTCAACCTTGGTAAAAGCACACACTAGGCTAATCTAGATATCTTTGAGGTTGCAATAGTAAACATGAAGGAAAGAGTGGTCAGAGATGGTGAAGACAAAGCAACCCTCAAGGATGAATACCAACACCTACAACAATACATCTCCAACCTCCTTAACAACGCTTCAAACATCACCGCCTTGCTTCCGCAAATGTTGGGGTTACTTGCAAAGAAAAATCAACTAATTTAGTTGGTTTTTTATAGTAGATACCTAAAAGAATGGGTAGAAGAGTTTGTCACCAGGGATCAATTCACACTTGCATAGTTTTACTAGTTGAGGTACAATGCCCATGACATTCACGCAGAAATTCAGGAGTCAGAGCTAAGCATGGTAGAAGAGAAACCTAGAGATGAGATCACCATTGCTGAATTAAATATGGCCTACAATTCAATCACTACAAAGGAAAACAAAGAGAATATTTTTACTTAGAGAGAACAACTCCTCTTCAAGGTAAAAAAACACGAAGAAATGTTTGTAGAAATGGTTGAGTGTAGAGAAAAGGTTGCAAGTACCATCGAGTTCATAATAAATTTTGTGTCACAAATTATTTTCCAGTATCAACACGAGAATGGCAAGTATGTTGATCTCGTTGACTTGCAGTCAAAATTCTAAAATCTCATCCATAGTAATTTCAGTAGTGACCCTATTGACTGCAAGTTGACTCAAGTTGTAGCCATGTTAGCAAATCTCAATGATGCAAGTGAAAAGGGATTCCAATTACAGTATCAAATCACAAGTGGTAAAGAGATGTTGCAGGGACACCACATCGTGTTGAAGAGTATCATTTTTTCGAGTGTAGAGATAGTTAACAACTGGTTGGAGGAGATGATAACTCGAGTGGATGAGGTGTGATCTACCAGTTAGGACGTCCCACCTTTTCCAAAGATAGCATTTGACATAGTAGTTAACTTGATGCCTTTTCCAAGTTAACTCATTGTCCCACCTTTCATGCATGTCTATTTTTGGAGAGACCTTTGTATAGTGGAGTTCAATTTAGTTTTAGAATTAGTTAACTGAAGTAGTCTTTCCAGCTATCTATTAAGTTACCTTTATTTAGACATAGAAATAAATCTTGTTGATTGACAAGAATTGAATATTAACTCAAGAATATTTTAGGGTTCCCTACTCTTTTGAGTGTCTATAAATAAGAGAAACCTTTACTCATTATTTTTTAACCATACTTGTTATAAAAAAATGTTGAGCTATTTTTGCTATCTTTCTTGTTGTTCATGTACTTGCGCTCATCTTTGTTCAAGTGTTATTTGGTTGATCGTATCTTGTATGATTTTCCTCTTTCATACCATTTTCTATCCCAAACATGTAATCATTGATTGAGTTTGAGAAAATAAATCTAAAGAGCAATGAACCTTTGATCCAAAGTTTCAAGATCTTTCAATATTTGTTGTTTCTATGATCTTTGTTTCAATCTACACCTTGAAAAGAGAAATGATCCTTTGAGGGAATTTGGAGATTAAGCTTATTGTTTGATGTTGTTTCTTATAATCTGTATTCGAGCCTACACCTCAAAAAGAGAAATGAGCCTTCAAGGGAATCCTGATATTTAGTTTATAGTTTGATGTTTTGTTTCTATAACCTTTATTTGAGCCTACACCTTGAAAAGAGCAATGAGCCTTTGAGGGAATCCCGAGATCTAGTTTATCGTTTGATGTCACTTTCATTAAATTTATTTCAACAGAAAGCTAAAATATCAATGAGCCTTCAAATGAGTTCTAAGAACAAGTTTGTCTAAGTCAGCCAAATCAGTCCCTGTTACTTCAAAATCCTCTCGCTCTTAATTTACCTAAGGAGATAGAAGTGTTTTAAGTTTAGGCCTATTTGTAGTTGAGATTACGAAACCAGAGAAAACCTCAGCTGCAATGTAAAGAGTTTTATAAACCTTGTGCTCTCAGCTGAGATAAAAAGATAGGAATTTAGTTTACTTTTTATGCAAAATCAGCAAAAGATGGAGCTTCCCCTCCTGGTTTGAAGAGCAATTTATTTGTGCATAACTATCCATTTCCAATATGCACTCTATAGATGTGAATTGAAATGCTAACAATTTTTTGGCACCCACCGTGGGGCATGAGGCATAAAACTTCAAGAAAATCTAACACTTTAATGACATGAGAATAGCCATTTGGAATCCTACTGTTGCAGTTCAACAACTAGGTCTTCCACATACCATCATTCAGTCGAATTTCATATTGATTGAAAGAGAGCAAACATACATCATCAGTAGCTTGCGAAGTTTCATTTTTGAGAAAAGAGAAGATCCCGCTTAGTGGAGAAACACACACTACTACTCTAGATGAGGAAGAAGAAAAGGTTGATCTTGCAACCGGAAGGCCAATTTTACTACCTCCTGCATGGAAATAAATCATCCCAACTTATCAAGTTTATACAAGGAGGAGAACAAATCCTCTCTTTCAGGAAGCAGATGTCGGAGAAGTATCTGACACAAATCTATTCTTTCAAGAGGTTCCCAAACATTTCCAAGAAGAACCTCCAACCCAGCTGAAAGCAATGGGTGACAATAACAACAATCACAATGACAATGGCCACAATGGAAGAAATCAAAGACGTCCACCCCCATTTCCTTGGGGTGACAATATTGGCCCATTGGCCTTGCAAGGACATCATGAAGTACCCAAATTTTGAAGAAAGCACTTTTCTAGATTTCACAATGACGGGGTTCAAATCCTCAATTAGCATATCTCTACATTCACATCAACTTGTTCCGTTTTGCATGTACAACACGAAGATATCACCGTACGTCTCTTTGTTGAGACTCTTGAGGAAAATGCCATAGACTGATTTCACCATTTAGAACCAGGCATCATCACAAGTTGGGCAATCATGAGCAAGAAGTTCTTGGCCAGATTCAAACCTACAAAATATAGCCATCAGCTATTTGCTCAACTCTCTAATTCAAAAATGGCACCAACTAAAACTATGAGGGAGTTTGTGGTAAGGTTTAACTGCCTCGTTAGACATATTTCTCATACGCTCGATCCATCACTGGAGATTCTACTGAGTAGCTTCATCAACGCTCTCCCATCAGAAATATCTTTTTTTCTTGAAAGCAGCTCATGAAACGAAATTACCAATTGCATAAGAAAGAGCTATTGAGATTGAGGACAACATGATCACATCCGAGAAGATGAAGACTAATGCTATTAGACCGCTTGTTCAAGCATCTGCAGATCCACTACTACAAAAGGTAACCAACGAGGTGACTATCCTCAAAAGATAGTCACCTACTTGAAAGGGCAACAAGCACTATCTGCACCACCACCATATCAACCTCAACAGTCATACCATTCGAAGAGGAACAACTTTTAGTTGTTCAACAGCTACAAGTCGAGATTTCTAGCAGCTCCACCAAGATAACATGTTGAAGTTGAGAAGTCTACAATATTTAGCTCCTTCCATGAGGCCGATGTACACACCTGGTGCACATGTCCTAAGAATCTATGAATGAACCAGATCATGGGATATACCGAGGCTGCACCAAGTTTTATTTTTGTACCTTCACCAAGTTTGAACATTGTCTTACCACAAATGGAAAACTTTGATGGTGATTCCAGAACTGGATACTTTGATAGTGAACCCATAAATCAAGAAGAACAAGCTTACCATCAATATTCTCTTTCTGTAAATCACGAGAATATCTCAACACATGCGTTTACATGTGCTCAACACTTCAAGGCACAAAAAGTAGAAGAGGATAGATGAAAATCAAATGAAAAGGGAAAATAAGTGCCTTTCACTTCCAATCCCAAGCCTTCACATGAGAACACTACGTTAGTTGCTCAAGATCTGTCTTCGGAAAATTTTGATATCATAGCTTCCATGATGAAGAAAAAGGTGCAAATATCTCAACTAGAGTATCTTTCAGACCATCTAGAACAATTAGATTAGATTTTGAAGGTCGTAAAGAAGCAGGTTGTGATTCAGCCCACATTGCTCGAGTCATTCATACAAATGGAAGATAAGCCAAAGCATTTCTATATATCTATATACACAGGAGGATTTAAACTCAGCAATTGCATAATAGACTATAGAGCTTCTAACAATGTCATACCTTTACAAGTCATGAATGTTTTGGGGCTTTCATGCACTAAGACCCACGACAAGTGTTATTCACTTGAATCTAAGTCGATGTCATTGGTCGGCCAACTAAAAGACACTCAAGTAAGGTTGGTGTCTTGTCAGGAGAAGAAAATCATGATGACCATCCTAGTAGATGATATTCCAACCAGCTATGGGATGCTACTGAGTAGAATCTTCTTCAAGGATCTTGGAGGAGAGATTTAGTTGGATTTGTTGTTTGCAATAATCCCATTGAAAAAAGGAAATTTCAAGCTAGAGCTAGAGGCAAAATCAAGATTCACAATGGTGAAATCCTAAGACTCCCAAGCACAAGTGTTGTATAAAGACACGTGTCCTAGCACATATGCCATGTTGTCTGAAGCAACTAAAGAAAGACAAAAGGTTGCATTTTCCACATGCACATCAAAGGAAGATCCAAAGATGTGGACAATACAATTTGACGGAAGTTGCTCACCAGTAGGCTCAAGAGAAGGAGTTGTCATCATTTCTCTTGAAGGTATTTTATACCCATTTTCATATTGCTTGAAATTTGAAAACACAAATAACATAAAAAAATATGAGGCACTCATACTAGGTCTCAAAAGTGCAAGGGATATGGGTATAAAATTCCTCAAAGTCGAAGGCAATGCAGAATTGATCGTGCAACAAATTAGAGATTGTTATCAAGAAATAAAAAATTGCCTTTAGTCTTATCGAAAAAGTGTGTGGAATGCAATCAACGGGTTTGAAGCATTTGACATCAAGTTCATTCCATGTGAGCACAATAGTAGATCAGATTCCCGTGCGGTATCGACTACTCTCTTCATGCCCCATTCTAACTTTCATCAGAATGCTTTCGTTATTGAGCTCGTATACATGCTAGTTGTCCTTGATAATTATGACAACTGGAAGGTCTTTTATGATGATGATCACATCGAAGAATTAATCTACATGGAAGATAATTACAAATAACTATTCTTTGAAGGTAGTGCTTCTCCCTTAAGAGAATCCATAGCAAAATATTTTGAAGCAACAAAATCGGGCATCATTCAATTGAAAGGAAATAATATTCCCAAGCATCTATTATCCTTGGAAGATATATTTGATAGAAATGATAGACATGTTCAAGATCAGAGGAACTCGGCCAACAAGACCTCTACTGATTATTCTCAAGTGAACGTCGGTACCGAAGACAAGCCTCGACTTGTCAACTTGGGAAAATGTTGTACTATAGAGGAAAGAAATAGTTTCATCTCCTTTTTCAAGCAGTATCAAGATGTCTTTACCTGGTCCTACGAAGATTTGAAAGTCTTCACACCTAAGGAATTATCTCACATAATTACGCTAAAGCTTGATGCCAAGCCCTTCAAATAGAAGAAAAGATACTACGACCCATATATCCAAGATACAATCTACATGGAGGTTCAAAAGATGGTGGACACAAAGATAATTTTTCCAATCCATCTTTCCACCTGGGTGTCAAATATCATTCCTATGCACAAGAAGAATGGAGAATCTAAATCTGCGTTGGTTTTAGGAACCTCAATTAATCATCCCTAAAGGATAATTATCCTTTGCCAATCATAGAGCATACATTGCAAACAGTCACTGGATCAAAGATGTTGCCATTGCTTGATGGCTTTTCCAGATAAAACTAGATTACAGTAGCTAAGGAGGATCAAATCAAAACGACATTCACTACCCCATGGGGTATGTTTTCCTATGAGAGGATGCCCTTCAGCCTCATCAATATCAGTGCCACTTTTCAAAGAGCCATGGATTTGGCATTTGGGGATCTAAAGAAAAAATTGATCGTCTTCTACCTTGATGACCTTACCACTTTCTCAAAGAAGCAGGAATATCATTTTCAAAACTTAGTGAAAGTGTTCGAGAGATGTAGGTACCACCACATTTCATTAAATCCAAAAAATTCCATCTTCATGGTGACAAAAGGAAAATTTCTTAGCCACATCGTCTCCAAAGAAGGAACTCAAATTGACCATAGTTGGGTAGATTCAATCAAGGACCCATCTCTCCCAACAAGCAAAATTGGGGTACATTATTTCTTCGGCAAAGTAAATTTCATAAGAATATTTGTCTCAGACTTCTCAAAGCTAACCAAAGACATATCAACTATGATGAAGAAAACGTCCGCCTTCAAATGGACTGAAGAAGGAAAGAAGGCATTCGTCTAGATCAAAGAAGCCATTAGTCAAGAACCAGTGTTGATTTGACCTGATTTTGATAAGGAATTCATCCTTTATTGTTATGCGTCAGAACACACTCTTTCTTCCATACTGACACAAAAGTTGAATGAGGAAACTGAATCGCCAATTGCTTTTATGAGCAGTAGTTTCAAAGAAAATGAGTCTTGGTACTTCCAAATTGAAAAGAATGCATATGCAGTTGTGAGGGTTGTTAAGAATTTCATATTTTACATTTTCAACTCTCACACAATGGTGTATGTCACGAATCCCATAGTCAAAATCTTCCTAACTCAATAGGAGATGAGCACCAAAAGAGGTAATTGGATCACAGAGGTTCGAGAGTATGACTTGGAGATCAAGCCGACCAAGCTCGTTCGCGGGAGAGTTATATATGAACTGATAGTGGAAGACAATGATCTAAAGCATCAAGCTACCGATGCCGTTCTTGAAAATGAGATCAACGAAGACCTTCCTATGGTCCTACTAGTTGATTTTGTTGAGGAATGGTACACTAAAATTTGGTACTATTTGACCTACATAGAATATCCAACCCACTTGGGCAAACAACAGAAAATAACTTTGAAGTTGAGAGCACAGAACTATGTTCTTAGGAACAACATTTTATGCAAGTGTGGGCTTGATGGAACATTCTTTCTATGCGTCAACAAGGACCAGCAATGAAAGTTGTTGGAAACATTCCACAATGAAGCATGCAATGGCCACTTCTCATCAAAGGTCACGACATTCAAAATATTGTGAGCATAGTTCTACTGGCCAACTATGTTTTGTGACACGTACAATTGGGTGCATAGATGTCAAATGTGCCAATAGTTTGTTGGAAAACTTAAACTGGCAGCCATTCCACTTAGGCTGGTGATCATTGACGCTCCATTTCAGCAATGGGGCTTAGAATTTGTAGGATCGATCAACCCACATTCTAGTAAGGGGCATGATTATGTCATTATAGCAACGGATTATTTCACAAAATGGGTTGAGGCAATTCCTACCAAGCAAGCTACCTCCAAAGTCATATGCAACTTTCTGAAAGAGAATATCATTTCTCACTTCAGGATACCACGGAAGATTGCGACTGACAATGCAACAAGTTTCTCATCAAAGGAGATGGTAGAATTTTGTTTTAATGATGGTATCACCTTGTCCCATTCTTTAGATTATTATTTGTAGGGTAATGGACAAGTCGAATCATCTAACAAAAACATTGTTGCGATCGTGTGCAAGTTAGTTGACTCCAATCAACAAGCTTGGCATAAGAAATTGTATGACGCTATTTCGGCCAAAAGAATCACTCCCAAGAGATTTATTGGCATTTCCCCTTTTATTATTTTGTATGGCACAGAGGTTGTGCTACCCATCATGCTGGAGTTGTCCGCTTTGCAGTTGGCATCCATAGTGGAAGATGAGGAATTCAAAGATCTGATCAAGAAATGTGTCTTGTATCTGATGAAGCTACATGAAGAAGGGGTGGAAGTAGTTGATAAGATCACTCAGAATCAAGAGCAAGTGAAGAATATCTACGACAAGAAGGCTCCCCAACAAGAATTTGAGATTGAAGACAAAGTCCTATTATGGAACAAAAGACACAAGCCTAAGGGAATGCATGGTAAATTTTACTCCCTTTGGCTAGGGTTGTTCATGATCCATGAGTTCACAAGAGAGAATTCTTACATTCTCTCACACTTAGATGGAAGGCTCTTCCCACTTCTGTATAATGGGAAATATCTGAAATAGTTCATCCCTTTGGGGGTGGAGTAAATATTTATAAGTAATTTTATTTTTGTTTTCATTATTTCATAATCTATTTCCCCGTTCAGTAAATTTTGTTAGAATTAGTTATGGCTTCCAAGATCTTGAGACCAAATGAAAAGCACAAAAAGAGAGAATATGAATGTGACAAGAATAAACTGTATTCTTATCAATATGATTCAATGATATGATTGTGATTTGTGTTATACAATGAGAGAGACCCGTTGGTCATATAGCCAAGGTGAGATACAAGATGTCATAGGATTATGACAAGTGTATTAATCATATGACATGAGACAACTAATCACACTTACCTAGGTCACATGTAGTAGTTGTCAAAATATAAGATAACAAATAATGACAACTAAAACCTTCTAGAAAGATTCCTTCCTATGACCTAAGTAAACTTAGCATGTGTAAATAAGTCCCCTAGTAATGAATTAACTAGGTAGAAGTCATTATTTACACCAACACCCCCCCTTAAGTGCAAATTAGGGAGTAGCAAATTATTATGCAAATGACACAAAGATGGGTCCCAGCTACTAGACCATGTTAAGTACCCATGTACATATGCAAATCAATCTCTCACAAATAGAGAAAAGGAGAAAACCTAGTGGGACAAAGCTCCTCCCCAAAAGAGAGATGAGATACAAAACATGAAATGCTCTCAATGATGCATGAGAAGACCAAAACCCCATGTGAGGAAAAAGACCCCCCCATAAGAGAGAAGTAGAAGAGAGACAAGGCAACCCCCCCTCAATGTTGAGTCTCCTACAATAATGGTAGAAGCTCGATATTGAATGTTGAAGATGATCCAATCTCGTTGAACAACATTCCTCCCCTTAGGAAGAAACAAAACTATGGATGTATGCAAGATGTCTGGAAGATGGATGATGTATGATGATGTCTCTGAAGAATGCTCAAGTGTCTCCATGTCAATTCTGAAAGTTGGCACACTCCAAACAGGCATTCTAGGCCACACTGCTGAAGAGGACAATCCAGAATCTAGTAGAGATGAATGTAGAGCACAATACAAAGACAAAGATATCCCCTTTGAAGACAAAGAAGCCTCCTCCAAATGTTTTCCAAAAGTATCCATAGTCATGCCAAACTACAAAGAATGATCATGTATAGAATGAACAAGAGGGTCAGAGTGTTCCCTCACAACAACTAAAGAAGGATCATATTCATCAAAGAGAAGATGAATGTCATCAATAATGTCCCCCAAATCTACAATATGAGACTCCATAAATAAGTCCGAAATACCTGTCAAGAAGCCATCCAAAGTAGCCAAATCTGAAAGACAATGAAGTATGTCCTGCTACACTGAATCACAAGGAACCAAAACTATGGAAACACAATCATCATCAACTGCAACAGTACATGGAGGAGATAAAATGCATGACTCAAGAACTGGATTTGATGTGAGAACTCACAAGTTCAAGAAGCCAAATGTCTCCTCTGAATCATGGTTCATACGATCAACAACTGTAGGAACAATGTCACCATCAAAAACAAAATCTGCAAATGTATACAACCGAGATGAATGATCAACCATCCCAGTAGCAATGATTTCTCTAGTCTTCAAGTCTCGAATGATGACTAAATCAGGTGTGAACTCCACAGTCCTCCCATCTCCATCATGTGTAATCTAATATATGGAAAGAAGTTTTTTCATCAAACGAGGAACACACAAAACATTCTGGAAAGTGTTGTCCCCAAAACTAATAGATCTCTTCCCAATTACACTCATGTATGTATTATTTCCCATCAAGATAGGAGACATAGTACAAGGCTGAAATGAAGAGAATATAGATTGAAAAGATGCCATATGATGAGATGCTCCTAAATCTAGAATCCATCTCCCTGATCCTAAACCTAAAAAAGTACATAGATCTTGTCCTTTATATTATGATGTAGATGCTTGACCTTTGTCCTTTTTAGACTGTTTTGGAGAAGAATGTGGTGATTCAAACATTCTAGAAGGAAAATCAATGCGATTCCTTTTGAGAAGATTTTTCAACTCATCAATGTCCTTCTTATAACAATAGTATTCTTCATGTCCATCCTTCTTGCAATATGCACAAAAAGGCCTCTCCTTCTTAGATGATTCTCCTTTTAAAGATTTTGATTCTTTATGTGGCTTGTTTTTTTTCTTCTTTTGCTTCTTATCAAGACTCCCTGATTCTTTTTGTACCTTAGACTCACTAGCCACCAATGCATGTGACTCGGAAGACTTGATTAGACCCATGTTCATTAACTTAGCTTTCTCTTGGATTAGGTGATTTGCAAAGTCATCAAACTTAGGATCAACATATGATGCTCCCATAGAAAGTCGATGGGTATGAAAGCTAGAAACAAATAGTAAATACTTAGGACCAAGTGTGGATAACACATTCAAAATCAATTGTAAATCCTCTTTATCAATGTTGCATTCCTTCAGCTGTGTTCTTAGTTGCTTGATTTTTTATAAGTAGTCTTGGATGTGGTCAAAACTTTTAGGATCAAGATTCATCAAATCATTAGCAATCTGATATCCCCTAATCTTATCTGTTTTACCATACAATTTTTCAAAAGTCTCCCAAGCCTCTTTAGGTGTTTTGCATGACTCAATATGAAATTGCAAATCAAATGAGACTAATGAACATATGCATCCAAGTGTTTTCTCATGATCAATCTCCTATTTTGCCAATTCTTTAGCATCAGTAGGTTTTTGATTGGTGCCATTTAGATGACCTATTAAACCTTTCATCATGAGATAGTTCCATACTAATTTTCTCCATGTAGCATAATCATGTGGAGTTAGGAGTTCAATTTGAGATTTCCCCATCGCAATAACACAAACCAAGCAAAAAAATGCAACCAACCACAAGAGTACCCCCCCAAATTACTCAATCATGAAACCCCCCCAAGCAATATCTGATTTGGCACTTTATATTTAGTGCGATTACAATTGTCGCTTTGCCAAAAACAACAAAGTGGTCTTTGATCTTGGTGCTTACAAATGTCAAAATAGGCCACAAAATCAAGTAAAAATTTTGGTACAAAATTAGATCAATTTGATCATACCACTGAAAAGTGCATGAAAAATTATGCACTTTAAAAAAAAATTGCACCCAAAAATGTTACCGTAGGAGCAAGATATGAGCTCCTGAAGTTCCCAAAATGAGGATGAAGCAGCAACACCTGTGAGAATCTGAAATTTATGGAAAAACCAGGCACCAAAACTAAAATTTGATCATACCACCGAAAAGAGAATGGAAAATTATCCCAAATAAAAAAAAAATTACTCGAAAAAAGGAGTCAAAATGAGCAAGATATGGCCTTCTGAAGTCGGATTGCAAAAATGAAAAGCTCATCCGTGAGGGGGGCAAAAAATTTCAATTAAGCGCTAACGTGACGTTGGCGTTAGCAAGTCTATCGATTAAATTTGACGGTTTCTAAGCCATCACAAATGGTAGGAGCTTAAAATTGACGCCTGTTTGAACGTCGTCGGAGCCGTCGACTTTCGTCAGAATATTCTAAGTGAATATTTCCTCTAGTTGAATTTTCCAAAATCCTACCAGTATTTCTATGTTCATCGGGAGAATTTTTACCACATGATAATGGGGCGCCAGATTTTTATTTGTGGCATCGATTTTGTAATAGCCGACCACCGGTTTGAAATGTGGAGGTCGTTGGACGCCACGTGGTTGTGATGTTGTCGCGTGGCGGTCGATTACTGGCGCAGGTACTCTGTGGTACCCTGTGCAGTACACCTACAACACCTATATGGTCTGCGGACTTGTACAAACTCCTCTTCTTCTTTTTAAATCAAAATTTTTCAAATGATTTAATCGCTCAAATTTGATTTCTCAAAAATGAATTCAAAATATTTTCAATCGAAATTTTTAAATTCATTTTTCAAAAAATTGCTCCATCCGCCATTATGACAACCTAGGGGATGTACAGCTCGGGAAATTTGTTTTTTGCCTCACCAGACAATTGCTCCGAATTCCATGATTTGACAGTCGATCTTGGGGTTTTTGGCCGTTCTGGACACGATGGCAAGGTCGAATTTGACCCAAAATGCTCCAAAATTGCAGCTACCTTCTGGATCTAGCAACCACTCTTCAACTTCAAACCCTCATAGATTTGGCCTCATATGTCCGATTTGGATGAAACAAAAGGAAAAATGGACTTTCTCAAACCTTCCGGACGCAATGGTCAGATCAGATTTGCACCAACAAGCTCCAATATGAACCTGCAATAGAGAGCCAAAAAATGAACCACCCCAAATCTAGTATCTGTCTTCAGAAAAAGACTCTTCAATGGCACCCAATCCGCTCTGATACCATGTTAGAATTGGCTACGGCTGCCAAGATCTTGAGACCAAATGGAAAGCACAAAAATAGAGAATATGAATATGACAAGAATACATTGTATTCTTATCAATATGATTCAATGATATGATTGTGATTTGTGTTATACAATGAAAGAGACCCCTTGGTTATATTTCCAAGGTGAGATACAAGATGTCATAGGATTATGACAAGTGTCTTAATCACATGACATGAGACAACTAATCACACTTACCTAGGTCACATGTAGTAGTTGTCAAAAGATAAGATAACAAACTAATGACAACTAACACCTTCTAGAAAGATTCCTTCCTATGACCTAAGTAAACTTAACATGTGTAAATAAGTCCCCTAGTAATGAATTAACTAGGTACAAGACATTATTTACACCAACAAATTTTTGTCATGTTTTAGGTGATTTATTGGGTAGTCTTGTTTTTAGGTGAATTTTAGGAAAAACTCCAACTAAATAGGTGTTTTGAAAAAGTCCTAACTCCAATGCCCAATTGACAAGACACTAGTCTATGTTAAATATTCCAAGAGATTATCGGTCCTCCTATGTCGTAATTATTCAACATGGTCACCAAATGGAGTCTAATGTTGTACCCAAAATTTAAAAAAATCTTTAATAAGGCATTTTAGTAAAAATGGTCTAAATCTTGTAAAATTATCATCAGAAGTCAATTTTAGGTCAAACAAAGCATGGGATTTTTGTGGGTTTATTGTCAGGAGGATACTTGCAAATTTTGAAAATTAGGGTTTCAAGCCCCAATTTTTTAGGAAAATCCTAAAAAATAGGATCTTTCCAGAAATGACTCAAAATAATTTTGATACATTAATTTCACTTCACAATCACACTGGTGAAGTCATAATAGAGAAAAATTCAGTTTTTCTCTAATGGGTCTAATTCACTTTTTCAGGAGAAAAGTTAGGACCTCTGAGGTCATCACTGGTAGATGGCCAGTACCAAGTATCAAGATCTAAGCTTCAAACATTGCAAAAATGAGTCTATGGCGAAAGATGCTCAAAAAGATGCTTCACGGTAGAGGGGAATTTCAAAAGTTGAAAAATACAAAAATAAACTAAGTCTAGAAGATACACGCCTTGTCACAAGGAAGATGCCTTTACATTCAATGCCTTGGTCAACTTTTTCAAGTGCCTGTACACGAGAATGGTAAAAGCAATCACAATGGTGAAACACAGTCGTGTTGTCGACAACACAGTCAACCCAGTCAAGGAAGACGATGAACGTAAAGCATGAGGATGTCAAAATCATCAAGAAATCACTAACTTTGGAACCCAAAGTGCCCCTACTAGCCAGGGGCGCCCATGAATTCAAGAGGCCAACTGCAATTGTTAAGAATTGCAAAACCAGTCGTCTTCTTCAGAATTATGTTAGCTTTTTGATGGGTCATCAAGAAAATTCACCAAATCCATCAAACATCGACAAATGAAGGCAAAGATGGAAGATGTTGAGAATCATCAAAAAATGGCAATCTATCAAAGAAAGAGTGCCCTTATATCCCAAGGGCGCCCAGGAAAGAAAGCTCTCAAAAGTTAGTCTTTGGATTGGAAATCTCTTGATGATCTTCCCAGATTCAACCCAGCTTCGCAATGAATCTGTTTGCCAACTCAAATAACATATCAAACATTAGTAGTTGTTGATCAAACAAGCATGCAAAATGGAGGATAGATTGAAGTTCATCAATGCAACTACACCCTTGCAAGCCAGGGGTGTCTAGCCTTTTGAGCAACCAGATGAAGTTTTTAGCAACTGTCTTCTCCAAGGCACCTTCTCTGAATCCTTCCAGCTTTGTTATGAATCCAGCTGCCAACTCATGAGACCTATCAAACACTCACAAAGGAAGGTCAAGTGTGAAAATGTTGAAAGTAAAGGCAAGTTGAAAACATGAAAAATTGACTAAGTATGGAGCAAAATGCACCCTTCTAGCAAAAGGTGCCCAACTTTTTTGGAGCACCAGATGTAGCTTTCATGCTTCATAGCTTCTAAGGAGACCTCCTTAGAGTTTATCAGTCTATTCGATGAGACCAACAAAAAACTCAATGGAGCAATCAAACACCCGATGACGAAGACCAAACTGGAGCATTTTGTGAAGAGTTACAAGGTGAATTTATGTCTCAAAAGGACAAAAGTGCCCCTGCAAGCTAGGGGTGCCCAAAATTTTGAGCCCTCTTAATCAACTTTCAGAGCTTGCAATACCAGTCATCCTTTCTGGAATTGAACTGGTTATCCATTCAATATCTCAACATATTCAGGAGAATCATCAATCACTGATGATTGCAGATCAAAGCACAGAAGGTCAAGAATGGAGGAATTTGAAAATCTCCAAAAATCGGTTAGGTCTGGCAAGAAAAAGCACCCTTATGAGAAAAGACGCCCAAGGATTCAAGCCATCAGATTTAGTTTTCAGGGTTTGTTGCTTCCAAAAACATCTCTTCAAATTTGATCATACCTTGCAATGAATCTGTTAGCCAAGCCTCAAGATCAATCAAGCAACTGAAATTAGGGATCAAACGGAGGCTATTTATCAAGAAGTTGAAAATATTCAAAATATCCTAACATTGGCAAGGTGGCATCCAAATTCAACTCCTTGTTACAGATTTTGAAGACTTTTCTTCCTCAAAGCATCTAAAAAGTGGTGGAGATTCTTTCAGTTAACTTTCAATCACGCGAGATAACTCCTCAATCAAGGTTTTGGCGCCCTAACTGATGCTTTCACCTCCAAATGCTATTTATCAAGCTTCTAGGTGTCTTTCTTCGTTATTCTTTGTAGGTTGACACAAAAACATAGATATTTTCTCTCCAACACCATTTGAAGGATCTAACGAAAACCATTTTCAACATTCTTCATTTTTTCAAGATCAGGTTGCACAGAGGAACAATTTTCAAGACTTCATATCTCCAGGCACCATTTTCCAAAGGTAGCAGTTCATAACTTCTAGCTTTTCCCCCAAATTCTTCTACTTTTATCTTAGGTTTTCTTGCATGTCCAAGCAAACTCCATTTTTTCATAGATCTAACCTTCTAGGTTTGTTCAACATAGCATTGGCCACAAAACCCATGTGCCATTTTTTTTTTTTTAAAGTTGCCCTGTTGTTACCACTTTTTAGGGTTTTCAAAAAAAGACATATTTTCAATAAACTAACAAACTGGGTTTGATCAACTCATAGGCGCCTACAAAACCCATGTGCCAAAAAGAAAGTTCATGTGGAAAAGAACACCAACAACGAGATTGTCATTTGAGACTGCCGCACCACCTGAGGACAAAAATGTAGATGAGGTAGAGGTTGATGACTTCACTTTGGTGAAAGTAAACCTTGGTAAAATCACATGCCAAGCTAGTGTAGATCTCTTTGAGGTTGCAATAGTAAGCATGAAGGAAAGAGTCATTAGAGATGGTGAAGAAAAAGTAGCCCTCAAGGCTGAAAAACTAGCAGCTACGACAATACATCTCCAACTTCCTTCACGGATATTCAAATGTCACCGCCTTGCTTCCACAAATTTTGGAGTAACTTGCAAAGAAAAATCAATTAAGTCAGTTGGTTTTTTATGGTAAACACTTGAAATATTGGGTAGAAGAGTTTGTCACCAGGTATCCGTTCTCACATGCAGATTTGTACCAGTTGAGGTACAATTCCCACGACCTTCACATAGAATTTTAGGAATCGTAGCTAAGAATGGTGGAAGAGAAGCCTAGGGATGAGATCACCATTGTTGACTTGAAGATGGCCTACAATTCAGTCACTACATAGGAAAACAAAGAGAATCTTTTTACTTGGAGAGAATAATTCCTCTTCAAGGTAAAAACACATGAAGAAATGTTTGTAGAAATGGTTGAGTATAGAGAAAAGGTTGCAAGTGCCATCAATTTCATAAGAAATTTCATGTCACAAATTCCTTGCTAGTATCAATGCGAGAATGGTGAGTACGTTGATCTCATTGACTTGCAGTCAGAATTCCAGAATCTCATCCATAGTAATTTCAATGGTGACCCTATTGACTGCAAGTTGACTCAATTTGCAGCCATGTAAGCAAAGCTCGATGATGTAGCTGAAAAGGGATGCCAATTATAGTATAAATCACAAGTGGCAAAGAGATGTTGTGGCAACACCGCATCGTGTTGAAGAGTATCAGTTGTTTGAATGCAGAGACAGTTAGCAATTGGTTGGAGGAGATGATAACTCAAGTGGCTAATGTGTGATCTACCAATTAGGATGTCCCACCTTTTCGAAAGATAGCATTTGAAACAACAGTTAACTTGATCTCTTTTCCAAGTTAACTCATTGTCTCACCTTTCATGCATGTCTATTTTTGGAGACACCTTTGTATAGTGGAATTCAATTTAGTTTTAGAATTAGTTAATTGAAGTATTCTTTCCAATTAACTATTAAGTTACCTTTATTTAGACATAGGAATAAATCTTGTTGATTGGCAAGAACTGAATGTTAACTCAAGGAAATTTTAGGGTTCCATACTCCTTTAAGTGTATATAAATAAGAGCAACATTTTCTCATTATTTTTTAGCCATACTTGTGATAACAAAATGTTGAGCTATTTTTGCTAGCTTTCTTGTTGTTCATGTACTTGCGTTCATCTTTTTTCAAGGGTTATTTGGTTGATAGTATGTTGTATGATTTTCCTCTTTCATATGATTTTTCGTCCCAAACATGTAATCATTCATTGTGTTTGAGAAAATAAATCAAAAGAGAAATGAGCCTTTGATCCAAAGTTTCAAGATCTTTCAATATTTGTTATTTCTATAATCTTTGTCTCAATCTACACCTCAAAAAGAGAAATGAGCCTCTAAGGGAATTTGAAGATTAAGCTTATCATTTGATGTTGTTTCTTATAATCTTTATTTCAACTTACACCTCAAAAATAGAAATGATCCTTCAAGGGAATCCTAATATTTAGTTTATCATTTGATGTTTTATTTTTATAACCTTTATTCCAGCCTACACCTCGAAAAGAGGAATGAGCCTTCGAGGGAATCTTGAGATCTAGTTTATCATTTGATGTCACTTTCATAAAATTTATTTCAGCATAACTTTAAAAGAGCAATGAGCCTTTGGATGATTTCTGAGAACAATTTTGTCTAAGTCAGCCAAATCACTCCCCGTTACTTCTAAATCGTCTCGCTTTGAATTTACCTAAGGAGATAGAAGTGTCTTAAGTTTAGGCTGAGTTGTAGTTGAGATTACGAAACTAGAGAAAACCTCAGCTACAACACAAAGAGTTTTATAAACCTTGTGCTCTTAGCTAAGATAAAAAGATAAGATTTTACTTTACTTTACTTTTTTAATGCAAAATCAGCAAAAGAGGGAGCTTCCCCTCCTAATTTGAAGAGAAAATTATCTTTGCATAGTTGTATGTTTCCAATATGCACTCCAAAGGTGAAAATTCAAATGCTAACACACATCAAAACCTATCAAATACATTCCAACTTGTTGAATACAATTGGTTCAACAATAAATATCTGCAGAGGTCTAAAGTAAAACAAACCTCTAAATGAGAGCAAGTTTCATAACAACCTAACAATTCGCTAACTAATAACAAACCAAAAACCCACAGTCATAACTTAGCCAAATTTTGTCCAATGTTCACCAAATTTGACATGTAGATTCCTATTAGGTTCCTCTACAAGGTGGTATCATTAGTCTACTCAAATTATCTCTAAAATTCTTCCTAAAGCAACTAACCAAAACCAAGGCTACCAAGAAACAAAAGCAACAAAACTGAAAGAAAATATTTTTGGTTGATGTCGGATTACCTATGGAAATGGATGCTCCTACATCAAACACACAGGGTAAATGAAATGTTCCATGAGTTTGTAACTGGTTGATATTTTGACAAGTCTATAATTGTAATCCCATACATAGCCAATTTTGCAACATTCATTCAAAAGGATTAATTTGTAGCTTTTTTCTTCCAATGAACCAATATTTTATGTATTATTTTCCCCTAGTTCTCTCAGCCACTTGGGGAAACAATCATTTTGTCTACTTCTTCAACTTTATTTTTAAGAAATTGATGTATCCATCTTTGTGAATCTTGTAAATTTGAGTGTGTATCCCCTTGTGTACTTGTCCCCCCTACATGAAACTTGTATAAATCAATAACATTGAAAATGGGATATATGTCTATATATTCTTGAAGTTTAATTTCATAGGGAATTGGATGAAAATTTTCTCAACAATCTACATGGGCCTATCTTTTCTATTTCAATTTATTGTATGTTCCCTATGGGAGCCTCTCTTTTCCAAATGGTTCATAACCATATCACCAACCTAAAATCTTTTTCTCTTTTGTGCATATCAGCATACTCTTTGTATTTAATGGCACTCTTGTCTAATTTCTCCTTCACTTTCTTATGCAACTCATGAATGTACTCATAAAATATTCCACCACAACACATTTCATGTTCATATATGCCTAGGTCTATAGCCATAAACAATATAAAAAGAACTTTTCACCACGCTCCTATTGACTAAATTATTGTAAGAAAACTCTACCTAAGCCAATGTCAAGTCCCATTGGTTTGGTTTATCACCTACAAAACATCTCAAAAAAAATCCCAAACTCTTATTTAGAACCTCAATTTTCCCATTAATTTGAGGATGATAGGTTGAATTGAACCCTAACTTTGTACCCAACTTCTTCTACAATGTAAGTGAAAAATGGTCAACAAATTTAGTGTCCCTATGTGAGACAATAATCTTAGGAAACCCGTGTAGCCTACCTCAAAAAACAAATTAGTTATGTGGGAAGCATCATTACTCTTGTGACATGGCTTGAAATAAACCATCTTTGAAAAAATTTCAACTACAACAAGAATTGAATCATTAGCTCTTTGTGTATGAGGTAATCCCAAAACAATATCCATGCTTATGTCTTCCCATAGTATCTTTGGTATAGGAAATGGTTGATGCAGTCATGTATTCTTACATCCTTTGCATGCTGGAAAAATATACACCCTTGCACTATCTTCTTCACATTTGTATTCATTCTACTTCAATAGTATCCTTCATATAATAGTGTTATTTTTTTATTCAAACCAAAATTTCCACTCAAACCTCCACTATGCTTCTCTCTTATCAAATTTTCCCTCATTAATGCTTGAGGTATGTACAATTTCTTTCTCCTGGACAATAAATATTTTTGAATAAAATACTCCATCCATGGAGTTTGATCCTTCAATATTGTATTTTTACATGTTTCCCATGTTTTCTTAAAATTTGGTTCATCTTGATATAAATATTTTGTTGCATCAAATCCAACTACATTGATCTTCATTTCATTTAGCAACAAACACCTTCTACTAAGTGCATCTACTACCCTATTAGAATGATTACTTCTAATCTTCAAAACAAATGAATAACTCTACAAAAATTCTACCCATTTCATATGTTTTTGACTAAACTTACCTTGAATTTTTATAAACTACAATGCATTGCAATCTATGTATAACACAAATTCCTTGGGTAACAAGTAATGTCTCCATTTATTTAGTGTTTGCACTATTACATAAAACTCTTGATCATAAACTAAAATTTTCCTTTTAGCCTCATTCAACTTCTCACTTAAATAAGCAATGGTTCAACCTTCTTGAGTCAAGGCTCCTCCAACTACACATTCACTTGCATTGTAATCAACTTGGAACACTTTGCTAAAATATTACAATACCAACATTAATTTTTTTGTCACCTTCTTCAACAACTAAAATCTTTTATTTGTTGCAACCATCCATTGAAACTCTTTTCTACCACTTTCATGATTTCCATGATAGGTGCATATACCCCACTAAAATTTGTTATGAACTTCCTATAGAAGCTCACCAAACCATGAAAACTTATGGCTTCAAACATAATTCTTGGTGAAGGCCAATCTACTATAGGCTTAACTTTCTCTAAGTCCATCTCCAACCATTCTTCATACACTAAAAATCCTATATATAGTAGTTCCTTCTTCATAAAACTATATTTCTTCAAATTTACAAGCAATTTTTCTTCTTTTAGTCTTTTCAAAAATTATTTAAGATGCATCAAATGTTCCTCTTTTTTCTTACTAAAAATAGAAATATCATCTAAATATACAATTACAAATTTTCTAAGAAAATACTTCAATTCCTCATTCATCAACTATGTGAAGGTACTTGAAGCATTTATTAACCCAAATGGCATTACTAGCCACTCACACGAACCATCTTTTGTTTTGAATGTTGTTTTTCATTCATCTCCTTCTCTAATCCTTATTTGATGATACACTCTTCAAATCTATTTTGGTGAAGTACTTGGCTCCACTCAAAAAATCCATCATGTCATCCATTTAAGGCAATGGAAATCTATACTTGATAGTTATCTATTTTATGGCCATAGAATCGATACACATCAACCATTCTCCATCATTCATTGGTGTGAGTACAACATACAAACTCAAGCTTTCTCTTATTAGACCCTTATACAATAGCTCTTTCACTTATTTTTTTATCTCCTCACTCTCCATTGGAATCATTTTATATGATTTCTTATTTGGTAAACTAGCCCTTAGTATCAAATCCATGCAATAACTTATGCTCATAACTAGTGGCAGTTCATCGAGTAACTCCATTTTTTTTGAAAATTCATCTAAAATATCTTGTACCTCCATGGGAACTTCTTCCTTTTTATTTGTTGCCATATCCTTTGTAGGATTAGGAATGAAAGCATAACATGCCTTCTCATTCTTCAAAACTTCCAAAAAATAATTCCCAAACACCAAACAAACTATGGGATTCTTTTCTACTTCCTTATCCTTATCTTTCATGAGATTCAAGGTATACTCATTCACATTATTATTTATTCTATAACAATTTAATTTTCCATCATGAATGGATTCTCTATCATTTCAAGGTCTACCTAAAAAAATATGGGATGCATTCATTGACATAACATCACACATTATCTCATTCTTATAACTTCTGATATGAAAATTTACTAAGCATTGTTCAAGTACCAATAGTTAATGTCCCTTTTGTAGCCAAGAAATTTTTTAGGAATTGGGATGCTTCATACTCTTCAACTACAATTTCCCCATCATTTCTTCTAATTCCATATTGTTAGTGTTTCCACTATCTATAATGTTTGTAGAATTTTTCTCTAGACTTACATTTGGATCTAAATAAAATTCTTATATGTGCAAGGTTTTCCTTCTCCTTTTTCGGTTTTAGTAAATACCCATTTTCTTTGTGTTGCCTCCACTGCATCTAACCTTACCATAATTCCTCTTAGCATCTCCACAATTGTCATATCACCAACTCATGGTTTTCTCCTCTTTTTCCATATCCTATGTGTGCCATGTCTCCTCAAGACCTTTGTAGTTGCAAGTTTCATCCCTCTCTCTTCACTGCCCACAATAAAACCCTCTTAAGACTTATCTAGACATGATCACAACAATTCGCTCTAATACCACTTGGTGCAATTGGGATCGAGGAAACTTACCAAATCACCCAATCTCATAACCAAATATAATAATCAATAACAATAATAATGTTCACAAAACTAATGAAACCCTAATTATATATTTGACAAAAAAAATTATTCACAAGATTAAAATTAGATGGTTCTTGATCATTATTACCTTTCCTACAACTTCCCAAAGATCCTAAAATATGTATCTCAATCTCCATTTTGTCAATTTATGGTTAGGAATTCAAATTGGATCGCATCTTTTCTGTGCAACAATCAAATTATTGTAAAATTGTTGAAGCACGGTAGTAGGTTGAAATTTTGCAAATGCAAAAACAAGCTAAAAGTTTGTAGATGCATATGCAAGTGGAAGATTCACAAATAGCTAGATCAAACAAGAAACTTTGCTTCAAGTTCAATAGGTCGGTAAAAATCCATAATCTGTACATGTGACATCATCATCCTATTGAAGTTGGCTTACATCATGTTGATGTCATTGTTAGAGTTATCCATATGAACTAGTTGATTAAACCTTTAAATGTTCAATGCACTTGATTATGCCCAAAAAGTTTAGATAACCATGAGAAACTCATAAAATTTTGTTGGATATGAAATTCCTAAAAGAGTTAGATGACAAAAATTTCCTACAAATGTAAAAAAAACCATCGATATTGGTTGGTGTGGGCAATAACATTGGAATCGAATAAAAATATTTGGTTAATACAAAAAGAATTTGATTCACTTAACAAAGAGATTTCCACAAATGTGGACAAACCTTCACATGGTGTTCATGTAGGAAAACAAATCGGAATATTTTAAATACATTATAACCTTTTGAAAATTGTCAATTCAGTAATAAGTCTCCACAAAGGCCCAAAGTAGACCAAACATCCCACATGAGGTTAGGTTCATCTGCAACCCAATAATCCACAAACCAATAACATACCAAAAACTTGCAAAGCCATAACTTAGTCAAATTTTGTCCAATCTTCACAAAATTTGACCTACAAATACCCATTAGGCTCCTCTACAAGGTGATATAATTATTTTTTCTCATATTATCATTAAAATTCCTCTTGAAACAACTAACCAAAACCAACACTACCAAAAAACAAAAGTAACAAAACTGAAAGTAAATATTTTTCATTGATGCAAGATTGTATGTGGACCCAAATGAGTTCCTGCATCAATATCTATCATCATTTCTAACTACGTTAAATTATTTATATAAATTCAATATTGAATTCATTTACATTGCCCAAGTCTTTAGTGATGTGTTTTAATAATTCCTCCTCCATCATCGTCTCATCCCTTTCATTTGATTCAATATTAAACATGGGGCAAGAAAGTGATTCCAAGAAAGAAATTACTTTGTATTGTGTTCCCTCAATTTAGCTACTTATATCAACCAAGGCCTTAATTCCTACCTTTATCATTTCTACTACAAGCTCAATTACCTCATTACTGTCAAATGAGCAATCAATTTGGCTCTTGAAAATGTCAATATTAACTATGTTCTTTGCTTCAATCTCTACCATTTCCTCCTACTCTTGTAGAAAGATGGTTCATACCACATTATCTCTTAGCATATTTTTCAAAATTATTGACCCTATATTTTTTCAACTTATTTTTTTAATAGTTTGGTGATTTATTATTTCATCTCAAGAATTAAAAAAATAGTTGTATTTTCCACAAATCCATTATTCTTCCATAGGTGGTTGTCTTATCTAATTTTAACCACATGGAGTAACTGTTGATGCCAAAAATTGGCAAGGTAACATACTTTTGTTGGAAACTTGGTTAAAGGGGGGACCTATTGCGCTAAACTGAGCGACCTCCGGATTTTAAAGAAGTCGACTCTTCTATAACTGGGGTTTTGAATGGGAAAAGGAAGTAGGTATAGAAAATAAAAGTGTCTAACTAGGGTGATATGTCGAAACTTAGATGTAAAGCACGATAGGCCTATTTTGTAGATACGGTCTAAGGGCCCGTTCAACAATTTGTTATGTCCAGAATGAGAAGAAACTTAGGTAAAATTTAACTGATTCACTTTAATGACATAAAATAATATTCATATGCATCTATTGAAAAGAGGAGTCAAAGACATGATCTAAATAAACAAAATTGCATTCAAATTATAGAAGTTTTGTAAATGAAACATTCAAGATCACAATGGCACAATAAAACTTTATCAAAATCTTCAAGAAAACAGAAAGGTGGAACAGTGGCACAGTTTGCAAGTCTTTGCAATAATATAAAAAGCGGTAAAGGCCTGGTTCTTCTATCAATATTTCTTTTCTAAAATCTGCACTCTTGCACTTTGAACTCTTTACTTCGATGGAAGAAGAAGTATTTATAATGAAGCCTAGCTTGGCGAACCAACAACCGAAAATATCCTCTGATCATGAGCAATAATATATTAGCAATGATTTCCCCCTTTGTCGTTGCAACCGAAAAGATTCGAGCCATGAACGAGGACATCCCAGAGGCATATGCATCCCCTACAAATGATGGAAGTGGTCGCAAAAGACCAGAGTGTCAACACGTACAATTCCATCATGGCGGCGGTTACAGAATAGGGCAGTTGTTGATAGGTTGTCGCCTCTTCAATTTTCTCTTGTGAGGAAATCTTTAGAAGAACATGTGTCGAATGATCGGGGGCCAATGCTCATTCATCCCCTTAAGCGATGAAAATACTACAATGTGAAGACATGTGGAGGCCTCCAAACATGTTGCACTGAAGGTGGGGTCCACATTGGAACGTGCGCATACGAATGTTACGTGGTAGTTGGTCAGGGCCCGAAAGGGGAGCAATGCAAAGGGGCACAAGAAGTTGTGAGCTGTCAACACGTGGAAGCATGGCGCAAGTTTTTGAAAAGCGATAGGAGGAAAACCTTGCTAGGAGCACTTGGTTGACAAGTGGCGACATCCGTATTTAGACCGCACCGAAGGGGTCTGATGCTGCTTTCTCTTTAGAGGAGGGCACAACCGATACTTTGGCAAAATAGAACTACCTGAAGGGAGAATGGGAATTTTGTATTCACAGCTCTTGGTGACTTAATAGGGGCGTTTCGCCTGAAGAATGAGGAACCCAACTTTTTTGGTTTGATAGACCAGAGACCTATCCATCGGGTGGCATGATCAAAGCTTAGAGAGGGTGACCTGAAGAAGCAGCCATTCATCCTTTGATGGAGTCAATATGTCACACAGATTCTCTTGTGCTCCATGCAGATTGATAACCTCTTTATAAGGCAGCGTCGACAGTATACCGGCCCAAGATTCGAGTTGAAAAATAAGTTGTGCAATTGGATGAATGACGCCCTTGATATCTCCTACAACAAGGGGCTGACTAAAACCTTGAAAGATAGATGGGTCATGTTGCTTCTCCTCAATCTTTGCTTCCATACGCTTTGTCGTGGCCACTGACTTGTCTTCAATAAATGGAGATGGTAAGCCCATTTGAGTTAGGTGATCGAACCTAGCCCACATGTTTCCCATAAGTTGATCCAATTTGGTGGCACACTCATTGGTATGCAGGATAACTTCGTGATAGTGGATGAACCTATTGGATGTCTTTGTTGTGGCCTTTTTGTCTTTAATCCCTACACCTACCAAGACTTTATCAGGGACCTGACATAGCCTCTCCAATAATCTTTTGGCATCTGGAGCCCTTTTGGAAATGACCAGTGGGAATTGGTCGATCGTCGCACGAACATCTCTGCCCAAGTTTGTTGCTTCTGCCATAAATTAGAGTGTTGGTTGTAAAGTTAGGCAGAAAGCTTTCACTCTTTCCCAATATGAGACATACAATTGTTGAGCCACCTGAAGGAGGTCTGCTTGATTGACAGGGGCCTGGGCAAAATCTTTTAATAAGGCAATCTCCACATTCATTTGCTCCATATCATG
Organism: Sequoiadendron giganteum; assembly: GCA_007115665.2. Classification (NCBI taxonomy): domain Eukaryota; kingdom Viridiplantae; phylum Streptophyta; class Pinopsida; order Cupressales; family Cupressaceae; genus Sequoiadendron; species Sequoiadendron giganteum. Next base: position 75,648,286 of record CM021103.1, on the reverse strand, counting down.
TGCTAGCTCTGCAACTCTTTGGTTTGTTGTGGTGAGTTGCCCCTATAGGATTCATGATTTCGTGACCCAGCTAGCCTCAGCTCACTCTTTGTTTGCCTCTGCTTGTTCTAATGAAGAATTCAGTTCAGCAATCTCATTTTCTAATTGAGCTCAATGGATATCAAAGTCTGCATCCCTCTATTGTATTTTTTGCTCCAACTGAGCGCGTTGGTGACAAAAATCTTCATCATTTTGTCATATTTCTTGCTCCATCTTTGCTAACTGCTCTTGATATTCTTTGTTTTTTAATTGTAGCTCAATGATCAAGTTTGGATCGAGGGATCGAAACTTTGCTAGTTCTTCGCGGAGCTTTGCATGCTCCTCCTCCTTTTGTTGGGATAAGCACTTATATTCAACTTCTTTAGCTTTCTCCTCGGTGAGCAAGACCTCGAATCTACTCTTTATGTTCTTCAGCTCCTCTTCTCTTTTCTTCAGCTGCCGATCGAACTTAAGAAAGTTGGTGGTCACTACCTGCTATTTTTCCTCCATGAGCTCCACCTTGTCTTGAGGTCGAGCTACACTTAACTTGAGTCTGATGACAGACATATTGTACTCATCTGGCTGCATTTCTCCCTGTGGCTTGGTGACAGTAGGGTACATAACCAAAAAGTGTAGCGACTGTTGAGCTTCATTGAAATTTGTATGTACCCTCAGTTCTGCTGACCTCTTAGCAATTTTGGCCTTTTTCCTTTGGGCTCTAATTGCTCAAGCCTGCTTAATCCTGTCTCCTTCCAATAAGAATTCAGAGGGCGACCTAATGAATCCACTTGCGAAAGGTGCACCGAGGGAAAGGGCGAAAGGGAATGAAAGGTTGGCAGTACCGGGAGACTTTTTCTTTGGTATGCTAATTGTCTGAGGTGATAAATGAGGGATACTCCAATACTCTAATTGCAAACCAGGAGGAAGATTTACAAGAAGCAGAGTCGTTGCGACTTCTATCTGTTGGGTGGAATGGATGGGCTCTGACACTCCGACGGTATGTGATGCATCACTGAAGGTAGCGGAGGCAGAGTATGAGAGGCTTTGGGATGTGAAATGGGTTGAAACAAATGGTGTGAGGTTCTGTGGAGGAGTAAAGGCTAATGGAGCCACCTAAGAGGATGGTTCTGACACTATAATGACTATTGGAATAGTGGATGAAATGTGTGGGTCGTTGCATAAACCAAGAGGTATTGTAGACGCAAAAAGGGTAACTATGGTTTGTGAAACCAGAGAAGAGGGAGCGAAAGATACCTGTGGTATGTGCAATTGTTGTCCCTCGTCTATTGTTGACTCTATGTTTTCCTCAGGGTCTTGCGAACTCTCTTCCAAAGATGCCTCAATTTGTGGCCGCTTCTCTGGCGGCAAGTGGCCTACTGCTATGGTTTCGAGTTGTTGCAAAGAGGTTGCCCGGGATCTCCTTTTTGTCCAGGTACAATTCAATGAAGACCTCGCACATGATATGTTCACCCGCACATTAGAAGAGACCCTGCTAGGTTGCTTCAAGGCCTTTCCATTTGATTGAGTCGAGATGTCCTGTGTGTCTGCCTCTAGTTCTACTCCCCCGTCTGATTGTGATTCAGCTGACTCCGAATTGGAGTCCTTCTCACCACTCCCGTCAGAATCTAGGTGCTCATTGTTCCACAATTTTTTGAACCTATCATCCATCTCCTCAATGTCATATGGGTCCTCGGTGCGTTGCGTCTCTTGCCGATATATCCAGAAATCATGGACCTTCTCCTCCTTCCGGTTGTAGTTTTTTAGTAGGTTGTTGCAGAGAGTAGTCACCATTTTCTTTGTCTTATCATATTACGCGGTGCAAAGTTAGAAACTAAGCCAAGGGGGCCGACCACCTTCAGAAGGGATGTACGCTAGATCAAAAATAAACTTGTCTGCATCTGACATCAAGTTTTGATGCTTCTCCCAGTAACGTCGAGGGGAGTGTGCCACTTTGACATACTTGCTCGGCAAGTCATCATTTGGGTTGTAATTCCATTTTTCACAAACCCACACCAACCCCAGATGAGCTAGCTTTGCTTCCAATATGTTGTGAGCTCCTTTCTTTGCCATAACTACAGTTTTGTAGTGCTTCGGGCATTTGAGGAATCCTTTCTTCTTTGCTTTCACACCATGGAAGGTGACGTCCATAATTCATACCTTGCGGAAAACTTCAAGCACCAGTACCCGGTCTATAAGACACGCTAGAAGTTGAAAAGGCTCACCGGTGAAACCTCACAATCATACAAACATGAAGTCCAACCAATCGCACTTTGGAGTGAAACTCTGCATGAACTCAGTTTGGTCTGAGTTGAACCGCAAGACACTATTGTCTCCTCTTAAATCCTGCAGAATCAGATATAAGAAATAATGTGAAAATGCGTAATAATCAAATGTATCAGAGAGAAGGGGAGTCCATGTGGAAACTGGCTTCCTTTTTTAATTTTTGTCAAAAATTGAGAGCCCTAGACGCTTCTGGAAGAAGTCAGGATTCTAATGCAAGAACATATGTACGAGAAAGGACGGGAACCTGAACCTCCATTGAAGTTGGTACTCTACTATCTGGCCGAGCATCTCTTGCACAAGGAATTCAACAAAATTGGACCAGAACAAAGAATGCTGTTTGCGTAATTAGAAACCTAAACCAAGCTAAAACTCTTGAACCTCCTTGTCGGTGTCTAGGCTGCAAACAAACGCCATCATAGTGAAGGCATCCTTCATATCGTCCTCTAAGCCCTTATGCGTCACTGGGATCTGCGTTGTCTTAGTAGGAGCTTCTCTGATTTTTTGAGTCTCTGTGTTATAGAAATCCAACACCAAGTCTCTGGTCCTCCAATAGCTCTCTCCTTTTGCTCGATTGAAATTCTCCATTTTAGGAACCTTGGAGTGAAACTCTGGGATATAGAGCATATTCCATACAACATCCCTCCATATAACCACACTCACTTCCCCACCCTCAATGGTCTTAGTGTCTGGATTGAAGTGCTTGATAGCCTCGTTGACCAATTCAGGGCAGCAGTGCACGAGAGGGACCATATATTATGGGAGCCCACTATACCAACATTTATGTGCCAAGGAGTCTGGGTTGCTATTCCTTCTCATCCTCTCATAGGCTGCTTCCCTCAGTGATTTGGGATTTTTTGCAAGAATGGGGTTGTAAATATTTTCCCATTCTTCTTTGATTCATTTCTTATCTTTGCGAGGGATTTTCTTCTTTGCAACTCATGTATTTACCTAGGTCGGCTTCTCTAGAATCTTAAGCGAGGCATAAGAGACATCCTCGAAAACTTCAGCGGTTGGTGTCACGTGCATGATATTGAATAAGCTTTGGGCCTCTTCCTTTTGCACTTTAGCTTGAGAACCTTGAGCAGTTGCCATAACTTGCCAATTTTACCTAGAAAGCACACTGAAGTGGTACAGATGGAACCTAAAACACGACGCAAGGTTTCTAGTTTCAAAACCAGGCACCCTTTCGCTTCAGGTTTTATTTACACCGTGGCAATGAATTCTTTGTGATTCCTCCTGTGTTCGGCTCCCTTTGTTGCAAAAGAAATCGCAACACCTCTGACTCCTTAATAATTTTGCTCTTCTAAGTTTTTCATTGCTTCAATGAGTTTCATACTCTGTCTAATTTTTGCATGCGATACTTAGCTTTTCTCTTTAATTTCCTACCTTCAACTGGTAGACAACGGTTGCCTTCCTGTATTTAATTCGGCATGTATCGCCAGCTCCTCTTTCCATGCAAAATGAGCAACTTGCCATTTTTGAAAAGACAAGGATTCATAATTGTGTTCGAGATAAGGTCCCTTCAGCATGATTTTCATGGGAAATTGAACCGCCATCTCTTCGTTATTCACCTTTTTGCTTGTCCTCTCCATTAATATCCCTCGATGCACAATTAGGTTGATATTGTAATGAGTACTTTAGGAGGATTCGTCTTCAACCTTGGAGCTTGACAAGGCTTGCATTCTGACATCTAAGCACCTGTCTATATCCGCCATTTCCTAAGCTTGCCACCAATTCGTATTAATTGATTACCGCTTCTTAATCCTGCATGCAACAATTTGTACCTGCGAACACAACCGGGTTGGAAATTCGAGCTAAACTTGATTAGCATCATGCTTGGGATGCAGGCTACCTTAGGTGTTTCTATAAAAAGGGGCTTGTTATAGTAGTTGAACTATACTTGGCGATTTGGCAAAGCATTAGGAAATTTAGATAGCATAATTGCTTAGGTAGTTGAGTAGGTTTTAAATTTCAATAGCGCTTGGCTTAGGTGTTTTGAGCAGAGGCTAACACAATGAATACTCTAATTAGGCTAGTGTGCAACAAGTCTCAAATGACCTTCTTGGGAGAGATCTCCAATAAGCGTCTGAAACGTATAACCAAAAACACTCGCTGGCCATTATAGCCATGAAATAGATTTTGGGTAGGGATTTCATTGAGTATGAAGATAAATATTGGGTGAATACTGATATATGCTCCCACTTTGTTGTTGCGTTGCTTGACATTCAAGCCCTGAAAGCCATGATACTTCATCTGACGCTTCAGATTTTCCAGAAGCGATACCTCAAAGGCCTTGGTGAAGCAGTAACCAATGTAGTGTATGGTTTGGGTCTTCTGGTAGCGAGCGACCTACGAAGGCATATTAAAGAGGATGCGGTGGTACCATGGGTACCATTTCTGAGTGGGTTCTGACTGCATTCGTTAATTGAGCATCGTGAGAGAGCCACCTATGCATGTCACTTCCTACTGCGCTGCTACAATGTGGTGCTATTTTATGACATGGACTGGTACACCGATTTTAGGAACCTTGTGTTCCTTCTGCCGCTTATTTTGGGTGTTGGTGCTGCTATTCTGGATCCTACTACTGCTAGTGATAACCTTTCAGTTGCCCTTGAAAATGCTCTAGTTGACGAAGGCAATGCTCACGCAGATGGCGACAATGCCCATACATCGACCACTTGAAGATTAAAACATCCTTTTCTCTTTTGTATATATATACCTAAAAAAGGGCTCGCATATACATATATATAAGGAAGCCTCATATAATTTCATATTTTGAATGCATGGCCCTAGAGCCATTTTGACAATATTTTTATCAATATATATAATGAATATACTTTCTATCTTCAAATCATTGTCTTATTTCTTGTATTATATGCAATATGAACGATAATGTCCTTCTCTGCTTCTGCCACAATGGGTCTCATGAATTTTCCTGCTTCCGTCACTGTGAAAATGTTGAGAAAGAACCGGTCGACAAATAAGAAAGGGAACAAAATAATTATAGTAATCACATATTTACTCTTGTATGAATTGCTTGAAGCTTAATTGAATAATTTTAAGTGAATTCCATTAATCGGAATTTCCAATGCTTCTTGTTCCATATTTTCCAATTCGAATGCATTATTTTGTTTACATTGAATTCTTTTGAAAGGGCCTTCCCATAGTCTATCGAATTTCCCATGTTGGTCGAGCTTCATAGCTCTTTCATTGAATTTTAGTACCAGATCTCTGCATTTTAGACCCTGGTATGAAGCTTTCTTGTCAAACCATCTCTTAACCACCTATTGGCAGTTAGTCATGGCTATTAGGGCTTTTCCCCTTTTTTCTTTTACCTCAAATAATTTGGCCAACCGAACTTCCATAGCTCTGTTTTCTTCAGTCTCTAGATACTTGAGCAGCTATAGTGCAGGTATCTCTATAGATATTGGTAACAGTGCTTCCTTCCCATATACTAGTTCATAGGGAAAAGTCTTCAGGGCTTGCTTGGGAGTTATGCGGTCCACCCATAATGTCGTTCAAATATTTTTATGCCATTCTCTCTCGTGATCCAAACTGATCCTTTTGATGAGTCAGACCAAATTTTTGTTAGTTGATTCAGCCAGGTCATTTCCCTATGGGTAGTAGTTTGAGGATGTTTTCAGATATATGTTATGCTCTAATGCGATCTGACTTACCTTTGAGCCTAGGAAATCTTTGGCATTGTCTGAGATAATAGTCTTAGGCATGCCGAATCTTGTTACCAGCCCTTCGAGAAAATCTACAATTTCTACTTTTGTCGCATTCTTTAGGGGTGGGGCTTCGGTCCATCTTGTGAAGTAGTCGGTGGTTGTTAGCATCCACTTGTGGTTGGCATTGGAGGTAGGTTTGATCATCTCAATGAAATCTAGTCCCCAATATGTGAATGACTGATCTGCTACTATCGGATTGAGAGGCATGGCGGAATTCTTTCTTCTCCCTATGTAGAATTGGAACTCTTTGTAGGTTTTCACCATTTTGTAGGAATCATTGAACAATGTACGCTAGAAGTATCCAGCGTGCAAAATTTTGATAGCGATGGTCTTTGCAGAGAAGTGCCCGCCTTTCGGGATATTGTGGAGGGAGCTGAGAATTCTCTTTGCTTGCTCCATGGTGATGTATCGTAATAGGACATCCTTGAAATTTCTTTTGAAAATAATTCCTTCAATTAATGAGTATCCACTATTCTGCAATCGGTAGAATCTCCTTCTTTGAGACAGAAGTCCCAATGGATACTTGTCAGTATGCATATATCTTACCCTATCTGTCAACCAACAGCCTTTAGGTTCAGACTCGTTGGTTAGGACTATTTCTGCTTGTTCCTCCTCAATTTCCATCTCTTCGTCATGTGCCAAATATTCGCACAACCCTCTTCCTTTGACAGTCTTTGTAGGCCTGACTTCAATGTCATATTCTAGGATCTGAGTGATCCAGTTGGCCCTTTTGTCAGTGATCTCTCCTTCCATGATGTACTCTCGTACACTGGAATGTGCGACGTAAACAATTACTTTAGTGCAAGCTATAAGGTGTCGGAACTTCTTGAGTCCCTTTACAATTGTGAAAGCTTGTCTTTCGACGAAGTTATACTTCATCTCGTATTCCTTCAAAGTTTAGGAATGGAATGCTATAGGTTGTTCTCCCTTTCCTTCATCATCCTTTTGAATTAGAACAATGGTGATGCTCGTCTTGCTACTAAAAACATACATTATGAAATCCTTTGATAAGTCAAGATTTTCCAACACAAGAGCGGAAGAAATAACATCTTTCACCTTCTCGAAGGCTTCTCTTGCTTCTTTTGTCCATTTGAATAATTGATCCTTTTTCAGCATCAGGGTGATCGGTCTAATTGTTCCTGCAAAATCGGGGATAAATTTACTTACAAAGTTCACCTTCCCCAAAAATGATTGTACACCTTTCTTGTTTACTGGAAGAGGAAGCTCTCTGAATAGCAATTCCTTCTTGGGATACTACATGCTCCAATAGTTTTCCTTATGGTACTCTGAAAACACATTTCTTCGGGTTCAGGGACACCTCGAGCTCCTGGCATTTTATGAAAACCCTTTCTAGATGATCAAAATGGTCATCTTTAGATTTTGAAAATATGGTCAGATCATCTAAGTAGATGAGGATGATTTTGTTGATTAATTCATTGAAAGCGATATCCATTGCTCGTTGAAAGGTATCCCTTGTGTTTGATAGGCCAAAAGGCATTTTGGCATATGCAAATGTTCCCCATTTGGTGGTGAACGTAGTATTGTGTTGATCTTCTTCTTTAACCCAAACCTGGTTGTATCTCGAAAAACCATCCAATAGAGAAAACATCTTTGAACCTGCTACAATCTGCAAGATTGATTCCATGGAAGGTAGCGAGTAATGATCCTTTAGTGACACCTGATTTAGATCACGAAAGTCAACACAGAGGCAAATGCCTCTGTTTTTCTTTTGGACCGGAACGAAATTAGATACCCACGTTTTGTGCTTGATTGGGAAGACAATTTTGGACTGTGTCAACTTTTCTAGCTCTTGTGCCATTAAGGCTTCAATCTTTGGATTGACAGGCCTTTGATTTTGTTGGACATGCTTAGCACCTTCTGTTAGTTCAATGGTGTGTTGGATGATTTGGGGATCATACCCCCTGAGGTCGTCGTAAGACCAGCCCACTACTCCTTCATATTTTTCACAGAAGTGTATCAGCCTATCTTCATCATTTTTTGGGACTTCTTTCTCGACTTTAAGTTTTCTTCTGTTCCCAACCTCAAGGTCGCTGTAGTCCGTCTGGTCTTCTACAAATTTCCTTCTATTATTCCTTATGTCATCACATTCGAACAAATTTTTGAGGGTGACTAACCCTTTCAAAAGCTTGTTTGATTTCAACTAGATGATTTGTCCTTCATATGCTTCTTCAACTTTCAGCTGAAACAAATTGACGAACTCTCCCAAATGTTGGATGAATGAGGTGATGTGTTCATCACTTTCAAACACTTTCCCGCTCTGATCATTATCGGGAATGGAGGCTCAGATGATCACTCACACCGAGTATACATTTTTGAGCAAGTCGAAGACAAGATCAAATTGGGATCCTATCATTGCCATGCGATCTTCATCTCAATTTTGCTCTCTTGGCACAACATGGATGTTAAAATCTTTGAAACCTTCCATGAGGTCCCATACCCTATGTCTGTAAGATCGCATATGAATATTTTTTACAGCAAAGACATTTTTGACTTGGTTGATTACAAGTTTAGAATCTCCAAATACCACTAGTTGTTTGATACCCATGCGTTCAACAAGGCTTAGTCCTTGCACGATGCCCTCATACTCGGATTCATTGTTTGAGCAAGCAAACTGGAAGCAGGATGACCTGAAGATATGCTCATTGGATGGAGACGTTAGGTGTATCCCGGCACCTGCGCCGACCTTGCATCTCGCACCATCAAAGTGCAGTGTCCAGAGCTCTGAACCTTGCTTGGGGATAGAATCCTTCAATATTTTTGGGAACTCTTGATCCTCATCGTAGATGACATAGGTGCCCAATCTGGTAGCATGATAATTGTTGAAAAGATCGATGCTTGTGTTCTTGGTTAAGAATACTTCTCCTTGATCGGCTTTGTCTTCAATTGTCTACTCATTCCCTAACAATTTGTTGCCACTGGCCTCTTCTTTGGTAATGGAGGCATCAATGTCTTCATAGTTGATCATAGCTTCATCGGCTACGTGCTCCGAATACAAGGATTTTGATATTATCTTCATCTTAGAACCGTGCTTGGTTCTAAAAATTAGGTGAGACCAATCCAAAGAAAGGTATCTACCTATCTTCGATGTAAACTCTCGTGATAAGTAGAGGTTGAACATGGGAGGAACGTCAATGATCATGGTGTCTTGTAGCACTATGATGCTAGGACATGAAAACAAGGTTAAAGGGAGGTCTTTGATTAGACCCACAATTTCGACCTTGTTCCCATCCAGCTGCATAACTCCTCTCTTTAAAGGCTCGTAGCTGAGTCCTAAGGCTTCAGCTATTTGCTTGGGCATGAATATGGTGCTAGCACCGGATTTAATCATAGAATTGTGCAGCAGTTTCTTCCCTTTAATGAGGGTCAGAAAGAAAGGCTTGGGTTTTGGCTTCTCTCCTTTAGCCCCGGTCGGAGACTCCTCCATAGTATTAGCAAGAACTTTGGCTGGAGGCGTTGCGTCTATTGTGACTTCGGGAGTTTGTTCTTTTGATAGTTTGATTGCATCCTTCTGTAGAGCCTTCTGTAGTAATGACTTCTATTCTGGAATGGCTAAAATATCCCAAATGGATAAATTAGCGGAAGATTTCTTCAATTGTTCCACCACGTTGAAGGGTGGTGGATTTGGAGATTTCTGCTCCTTGGCTTTGGTAATGATAATTTCTTTGCGTAGCTGCAGCTGCGAAGCGATTGTAGAAGGGCCAGGGGGCTGGTTCGAGACATTTCTAGGCTACGAAATGATTGTTTCGCCTATGAATCTCCTCTTTGAGTGAGTGTTGTAGTCAGAATGTACTTGCAGGGTTGTTGATGCAGATGCTTCATAAGTGAACACTGCTTCCTCTCCCTCCATGAATGAGAGGAGAGCATGGTTAGGGGCCATGCCATTTTATTTCTCTGAGGGCATTGCCTGCATCTGTGCAGTGAGAAATGCATTCTCTATTTGGTGAGAGTCGTATGTGTATGTTGAATTTGTCGTCGCTCCTTGACTACATTGCTCTGCAACTTTCTGTTGTAAATTGCCACACAAAAAATTTTGAGGCATGTGGGCATCGCCATAGGGGTAACACTAGGGATTGAAGTCTTCAGCGAGATTGTTTTGTCTCGCAGTCAGCTCTCTACTTGTACTGGTTTGAGCGGCTCCTAGCGGAGTCGGTACTGGCACCATTTGGTTATTTGTCTAAGTCAAGGGATTTGTGTGTGCAGCTCCTTGGTATTGATTTTGTTGGTAGGGGGGCCTGCCATCCTGATAGCTTTGGTAGGATGGCCTTGGAGGAGTAGCCTAGTTACGCTTGATAGTGGTTACTTTGTTTTTCAAGTTTCGTAAACATCTCCCTATGTCGCTCATTTCGTCTTTTGAAGCACTAGATGTAGAAGCAACATTTTGTGGTGCAGTTGGATATATATACATATATGGAGGAGGCACGAGTGTGATGGTAGATGGCATCTCTTGAGTAGAAATCAATATTTTGAGGAATATCAGCATAATGAGTCGAGGTGGCAACTTCCCAGCATCAATTAGGTTGTTCTTCGCCTTTACTACTATGTTGTATGCATCTGGTAGTGTAGTTTTGCCGAGTGATTGGATCATCATGGAGATGTCGACGTTGATGGACTTTAGGTAGAACATGAATGCTAATTTGGTTGGCAGTCGGATAGCATTCTAGATTCTCTGCCAAGTTGTATGAAAATGGGCATTGAAATCGATCATAGCTTCAGATGGGGCTCGCTTGATTGTTGATAGCTGATGATATAGCAAAGACCTATCTCCGTCATTAGAAAATATTTCATAAAATGGATCCCCAAGCTCGTCCCAAGTGTCGATAGTATAAGCTGGTAGACTACGATACCAATCTAGTGCTTTTCCTCGCAAAGAAGCAGCAAGCAGTCTCGGTGCTATGTTCTAATTTGTGACCCCGTGTACTAGACACACATCCACAATATCTTGCAGATGTTCGAATGGCATTCTTGAGCTATCTCCAGTGAACTTTGGAATAGCTTTGAGAGTCGAGACTAGGATAGTAGCCCATATGGCAGGTGCAATTGGGGCGACAAGGGGGCTTCCAGCGCCCCAGGCCACATAATTTCGAATGGCAATTGGTAGCATGGTTGGGGTCTAAAAACTCTACTCAGACGAGTTTGGGTATGACTGTTAATGGTGGAGGCACTAGCAAATCAGGATTTTTATGGTTCATGACCTAGTAACAGGCGGATGACTTGTACACCCTTTTGATTTGGTATATCTAAGAAAAAAGGTCCCACCAGGCGTGCCAGGAAAAAAGAAAAACTGTTGATGCCAAAAATTGGCAAGGTAACATAATTTTTTCAGAAACTCGGTTAAAGGGGGGACGTATTGCACTAAACTAAGTGACCTCCATATTTTAAAGAAGTCGGCTCTTCTATAACTGGGTTTTGATTGGGAAAAGGAAACAAGTATAGAAAATAAAAGAGTCTAACTAGGGCAATGCGTCGAAACTTAGATGTAAAGCACAATAGGCATATCTTGTAGATATGATCTAAGAGCCCATTTAGTATTAGGTAAAATCAAAATGATTCACTTTAATGACATAAAATAATATTCATACGTATTTACTGAAAAGGGGAGTCAAAGACATGATCTAAATCAACAAACTTGCATTCAAATTGTAGAAGTTTTGTAAATGAAACATTCAACACCACAATGGCACAATAAAAATTTATCAAAATCTTCATGAAAACAGAAAGGCCGAACAATGGCACAGTCTGCAAGTCTTTAAAATAATATAAAAAGCATTCAAGGCCTGGTTCTTCTATCAATATTTCTTCTCTAAAATCTAGACTCTTGCACTCTAAACTCTTTACTTCAATGGAAGAAGCAACATTTATAATGAAGCCTAGCTTGGTGAGCCAACAACCAAAAAGATCCTCTGATCATGAGCAATAATGTATTAGCAATGATTTCTCCCTTTGTCATTGCAACCGAAAAAATTTGAGTAATAAACGAGGACATCCCAAAGCCAGATGCATCCCCTACGAATGATGGAAGTGGTCCCAAAAGACCAGAGTGTCGACACATGCAATTCCATCATGGTGGTGGTTACAGAATAGGATAGTTGTTGATAGGTTGTTGCCTGCTCAGTTTTCTCTTGTGAGGAAATCTTTAGAAGATCGCATGGCGAACGGTCGGGGGCTGATGCTCATTCATCCCCTTAAGCAATGAAAATTCTGCAATGTGGACACGTGGAGGCCTCCAAACATGTTGTGTTGAAGGTGGGGTTTGTCATGGAATGTGTGCAGATGGATGTTACATGGCAGTCGGTCAGGGCTCGAAAGGGGAGCGATGCAAAGGGGCACAAGAAATTATGAATTGCCAACACGTGGAAGCATGGCGCAAGCTTTTGAAAAGTGAGAGAAGGAAAACCTTGCGAGGAGCGCTTGGTTGACAAGTGGCGGCTTCCACATTTAGACTACGTGGGAGGGGTCTGACACTGGTTTCTCTTTAGAGGAGGGCACAGCCAATACTTAGGCAAAATAGAACTACCCGAAGGGAGCATGGGAATTTTGTATTCACAGTAACTTTACCAAAAGATTATGGTTTTCTGGTTACAAGGTCAAACAAAAGATTTTACTAGATACTTAATTTGTGATTCCTTTACGGCCACTTTTTCTTGTCCAAAATTTATTGTCTATATTAACAAGACAATAATGACTCCCAAATAACCATCATCGTTGAGTCCAAAACGACCAAAAACCTAAGGATTGTTTGTCATTTTATCAAAATTGAAGACGTTAAAAAAATGCAATTTTTTAGCAATAGGGAATCTGCACAAGCATCCCTACAATTGTAAAACCCCATACATCCCTGTCACCATAAATTCTTCTCTACGCAAGTCACATTCAAGTTTTCAAAAAGAAGCATTCTATTTTTTACAAAAATTATGTTTTTTTAATTAAAATAAAAAAGTAGGTTTACGTCCTATAGTTGTACCTGCAAGGGATGCCTTTGGTTGGGTGGGCCCTATCAATCACCCCCATTATTTCTTTGACAGCACAATATTTTCTACCAGCTGCCAACCATTTGTATCCCGTTGATGGCTCTTTTCTTATCACTCGGTATCCCAAACCCTAGTCGACAGTGACTTACAAAAGCAAACTATTCCACTAGGCTCTTAGTGTTTCAATCTCCCAATAGAAAAAAAATTCACAGTAGTGTTAAATGATTTCCAATGACAGAATCTACAAAGATTCAAATAGAATATACCAACAATGGTTTTCAAAATATTTCAATTCCATAGTATATTCCACTAAATTCCAATGCAATTTTTGGCGAACAAAATCAAGGAATATTCTGACAAATCAATATTTTAAGGCAACCAATGTTTTTTCTCAACAAATAAAATATTTTGAGAATATTTTTCATTGACGTCAATTGAATAGACCATGTCTCAAGCCCCCTCTTAGCCCTCGTTTTCTCTAGAGGAGTTGTTTTTTCTTTCTGGCATAACTTGGGCATACAGTGTCAAAATAAGGCAAACAAGATATCGTCGAAAAGATGGTTGTGTACTTTCGAGTGGTGTAGGTCTCATTATTAGATTTTATTTTTGGTTAATTATATTCTTAGTCAAAGTCAAATCATCATATTTTTCTTTCAATCTCATAACTTTTTGCATCTATCTTCAATTTTCACGATTCTTGTGACGTTGGAAAGGTACTTTAGAGCTCTTCAAATTCGTTCATGCACTTTTTCCAAACTTTCCTCAAGTACATTTTATTTATTTTTTGTGATTTCACATTTTTGTCAATTACTTGGATGTCTTGGCACTTGGAAAGGATTTTTTTATGTGAGATGACTTCATTTGATCTGTTTTATATGCACTAAGGCTATTAGTCTCTATTTTTTTCATTTGAGGAAGTATCATGGATTTTTTTGTTCATCCTGGAAAAGGATAACTAGAGTCTTAGAAAGTGACACCCTGACACATTTAAAGTGGCTTGATCTTTTGTCTTATCTATATGGACTCATACCTACACTAGACACACCAAGGATTTATTCAGCATTGGGTATTATTAGTGATCATGTTGTAGGAGTGATTTGTTCTAGTGTTGATCATGACACTATGTGTGTTGTATCAAACATTGATTGTCCCCACAGACTTTGGACTCGACTTTGGAATATCCATGGAAACCCTCATATCTCTCCATTCCTAAAGGATCCTACTACATATTGTCTCATTCTTCTTGTAGATGCAAATTTCATACCCTTTGATGATGATTCATTAGAGGAGCTTGAATATATCATAGGTCTTGCATGTTCTGATGGTTCAAGGACTTGTCTTCATGTTCCCACTCTTCAGATCAAGACTCGATCTCCATCTTCTATTGTTCGTGATCAGCTGGGCATCACCACATCCTTGGCCCCTATTGATTCAATGCAGCAGGACATCCATATTCTTTCAGACACAACTACTTGAGATTTGTATCTTGCAAACATATCATCCTTGTTTATAGAGTCTCAGATTGCAAATTTGGAGGATTACTTTGAGGACATACATCTCCTCTTTATTGAAAGCTACATCATCAATGTTGGCCCATCATCTACATCGTCTTTAGAGCTTATTCTACATCAACCTTCATAGGTTTTTGGATTGACATCATCTCATTTTGACATGTGGACACTTGATTGGTTTTTAGAGGTGCAGATCATTTGGATATTGATTCCTGATTCTTCCATCTTTTGGGAATGGCTTCTCCAATCACCATTGGATTTGTTTTTTCCTAAGGGGAGAAATTTTGTTTGCAAGAAGTGGATCGTGTTATATCTTTATATGTTCATCATTGACACATGAGCTCTTTATTTATGGGGGAATTCATATGCTCATTTTCTCTCTCCTATTTGGGGGAAATTTATTGTACTTGTGTGACAAAAGTAGCCATTAAGGGGTCACATTGAGTCCTATCCTTATTTCACTAGTGCAGTTATTTCATTTTCTCTCTTTTGGAGAAGAGTTTTTTCCCACGTAGTTTTATCATTTTCTCTAGTTATGAGAAATTTTATTTGTTTGTACATGGGTACCTCATCAAGCCTTGTAGTCAGGACCCATCCATCCATGCATCCATCATTGCATCCTTTATCATTTGTTTAGTTTCTCCCTAAGTTGATATTAAGGGGGTTGTTGGAATAATTAAGATAATCATTTGATAATTAATTAATTATTAGGTCCCTTATTACTTTAATTATTTCAGCTAAACTTAGGAGTTTTTTTTAATTAGATTGGGCTATGTATAGGCCAAGTTGTCTCATTGAATATGATTAGGACACTTATCACAATCTAATCAAATCCTCATCCAAGGTTTGCACTTTTATTTTTATAAGCATTCCTTATTGTACTTTGTACACATTCCATTCAATTAACAATACAGTTACAAGTTAATCTCAATATCATATGCTTGTGTGGATTCAATTCCTTTCTCTCTTGGTTGCATAACAAATCAATTGCTTTGATCTTGTTTGTGATAAGCATTTTGGTTGCAAGTGATTATTGGGAGTTGTGAGGTTAACTATCGACTTCAACAAGAACCTTTGGTCCACTAATTTGTATAGATCCTTCTCCTTAACCTACTCTTTAAGACTACCTATTAACTTATCCAAATCCAATAATTATGTTAATAGTAGAGCTTATTATATCATAAGGTCTTTTTATGAAGAAATATAAATAATTTTGATGCAAGAGATCCTAGGTGCAAGGGTAATCTTTCTTCAACCAAAAAAAATCAAGTTTTAGTTAAGTTTTTTTGTGTTTCCTTTGGTTTTGGGATGTTTCTTCAAGGAAATTTAAGATGCAATTTGGGAAAATTGAAAGCATCACCTTTTAGAGGAGCCAAAAGGGTACTTGCAATTCAAATCTAGTAAAATTATGATGAAATGTGAGCAATCTATGGCTTTGTAGGTTGTTAACCTACTATCGAACTTTTGCAAGGAATTATTATTTAACCAAACTGTTTTAACTAGATCCGATGAAATTGTTTACGTGAATAATTCTAATGGATTTTTTTGCATTTTTAAGAAACTTCATGCTTACTGACCTTGCAGGTTTTTGGTTTACAATTGGATTTTTGGATCTCTGGTCTACTATTGGCTTTGAAGATTTCTCAACTCCATCCAGCCTTGCAGGAATTCCCAATCTTATTGGCCTTGCAAGAATTTATGACCCATCTAACTTCACGAGAAATTCACGTCTTATTGGCATTTACAAAAACTCCATAGCCATCTATCTTGTGGGTATCTTGAGTTCAAGTAGATTTGCAAGAAAATTCTGCTGAACCCAACAAGTGTGTCAATCAAAAGGGTCAATTCAATAAGCAACTTGATGCAGGGACTTCCGGAGGTCATAACTTTTGACTTCGATGTTTGATTGGGCTGAAATTGTATACAAGAGGCTTCATTATGAGGAGTTGTGTGGATTGCCAATTGAGCCCAACTTGGTTGGAAGCCATCTTGACATTTTTCGGGGCCAAATTCTTTCATCTGGGCCCTCAAAATCATTTTTTTGTGCTTTTTCAATTTTTTTACAAAATTATTTTTTTAATAACTTGGAAACATGTTTCCAATTTCAAATGTAAGTTGACAATTCATGTCACCTTAGTTTTAGGAAGTTTTTAGGAAAAATCTGGACTCAAAGGGATATGTATGCAAAATTGCCAAAAATGGCAAAATCTACTAATTGTTAAAAAAAAGGCCAAAAAAGGGGATTTTTGGGATTTTTGTTTTTTTCCAGTTTTTAGATATAGGGGTGTTTTCTTTCATTATAGAAGAAGATTTGGAGAATAGAAGTATTGGAGTTTCAATCAAATATTGGTTTCTTGGTTCTAGTTCTAAATCAAATGATGTTTTAATTTTATGTGTTCTTGGTTGTATCATCGAGTATAAAAGTGGGAAGATGGCTAGGAGAGAAAGAGGAAGAGGAGGTCTTGACTAGATGCATAGAGAGATGCAAAACTTGCAAAGGAAATTTGCAAAACTTACAAAGTGAATGGTGAATCAAAGAATAGGAAGAGGATATAAATCCGATGAAGAAATAGGCCAAGGAGGTGACCAGGATGTGGAACTTGAAGAACAATTAGAGAGCATGAGCTTTGAAGAGAGCATGCTCAAGGCCTTAGAAGGTAAAAATGAAGGGATCAAGATTGATGTTTTAGACTATGCGGGTAGTCTTAAACTAGAGGATTTGATAGACTAGCTAAATGATGTGGAAATTTTTTGAATGGAAGTCCATGACAGAGGAAAAGAAGGTGAAATTTGCATGCACCAAGTTAAAGGGTCATGCAATGATCTGGTGGGATCATTTCCAAAAGGAACAAACAAGGAAAGGAAAGGATAAGATCAAGACTTGGAATAAAATGGAGAAGAAGTTGAGAGAAAAAAAATCCCATAGACTATGTGCAAACCCTTTTCGTGTAGGTTTCAAAATTTAAAGCAAAATTTATCTTTTGTGCAAGATTATACAAATGAGTTTTACAAGCTATTTATACATGTAGAGCATCAGGAAACTAATGAACAGATGACTACTAGATATGTAAACGGCCTGAAATTCTCTATTCGAGATTAATTGTGCATGCATCATGTCAACAATATGGAGGAAGCCTACCAATTGGCTCCAAAGGCTAAAGAAAAACAAAGTAGACAATATCTTCAGAGGAATAGAGGAGGAAGAAGAGGTACATCATCCCAATTTTGAGGAGGTTTAAATTATGGCAGGGGAGAGTCATCCCATGGATTGGAAAAACAGGTAGACACTCAACAAGATCCTTAGAATCAAGAAAGAGGAAGGGGATTTCAAAGAGGTAGAGGTTATGGCAATGGTAGAGGATAGGAAAACCAAAGAAGGTCTTTCACTTGTTTCAGATGTGGATAAGGACACAGGAAATTTGAATACTTGAATTATAACATGCATAAAAGAAATCAAGGAGACAACCTAGGGTGAACCTAGTTCAAGTTGAGAATGAAGTAGAAGGGGTGAAACTAGAGGTTTCGCCAGATGTGGGAGAAAGTCTCATGATGAGAAGATCAATGATCATTCCAGAAAAGGAGAAAGCAGAAGCTAAAAGCTTTTATGATTCATGGCTTCAAACCAATATCTTCAGAACCAGATGCATTTCAGGTGGAAAGGTATGTCAAGTTATTGTTGATGGAGGTATTTGTGAGAATATGGTCTGTAGGGAAATAGTATAAAAATTGAATTTACACTATGAAAAGAATCCCCATCCCTACCATATTGCATGGTTTAAAAAGGGAAATGAAGTCACTATTGATAAAATAAGTTTAATTAAGTTTAGCATAGGGAAGATCTATAAGGATGAGATATGGTGTGATGTCATTCCAATGGATGCTTGTCATGTATTACTGGGAAGGTCATGGCAATATGATAGGAAATTTATGCATGATGGAGAGAAAAACACATACACCTTTTGAAAGGATGGCTCTAAGATGATTTTTTTTCCCCTTAAGGATGAAGGAAAGGGTGAGACCATGTTGTCTGAAAGAGAACTTGTCAAAGAAACGAAGGTAACAAGATGTTGGTATGCATTAGTAGTAAAAAGAGGAGAAGAAGAAGACATTCAAGTACCACCAGAAGCAACAGAGCTATTGGGGGGGTTTGTTGATGTTGTGCCTGATGAATTACCTAATGGTCTACCACCAAAGAGAGATATCCAACATCATATTGATCTGATTCCAAGAGTAACTCTACACAATCAAGCAGCTTATAGGATGAATCCAACGCAACATACAGAGCTAAATAA
This sequence comes from Sequoiadendron giganteum, assembly GCA_007115665.2. Lineage (NCBI taxonomy): Eukaryota > Viridiplantae > Streptophyta > Pinopsida > Cupressales > Cupressaceae > Sequoiadendron > Sequoiadendron giganteum. The sequence continues at coordinate 75,629,462 of CM021103.1, read as the reverse complement.
ACAAGTAACAGAACTCATAAAAAAAGGTTTGGTTAGAGAGAGCATGATCCCATGTGTTGTACCTGCATTGTTGACCCCAAAGAAGGATGGAACGTGGAGGATGTGCACTGATAGAAAAGCAATTAATAAGATTACCATCAAGTATTGGTTTCCAATACCTCGTATAGAGGACATGATGGATGCACTAGCAGAGGCTAAATATTTCAGCAAGGTTGATCTACGAAGTGGTTATCACCATATCCGAATCCAAGAAGGGGATGAGTGGAAGACAACCTTTAAGACTAGCAATGGTTTATATGAGTGGATGGTTATTCCGTTTGGGCTATCTAATGCACCTGGTACATTTATGAGATTGATGAATACGGTATTACAATCTTACATTAGTAAATTTGTGGTAGGTTATTTTGATGACATTTTGGTTTTTAGTAAGAGCAAAGAAGAGCACCTACAACGCTTGAGGATTATCTTGGGTGTGCCGAGGAAGGAGAAGCTCTATGAAAATTTGAAGAAGTGTGGTTTCATGCCAAAAAAGTTTGGTCTTTTTAGGCTTTGTCATTTCTAAAGATGGTGTCAGAATGGATGCAGAAAAGGTTAGGGCAATTCTATAATGGCCTAGTCTGAGTAGCATAACAGAGGTAAGAAGTTTTCATGGGTTGGCCACTTTCTATCGGAAGTTCATTTGAAATTTCAATAGTATTGTAGCACCTATAACAGACTCCACCAAAAGAAGGGAATTTGTGTGGACTAAGGAAGTTGAGGAGAGTTTCAAGCTCTTGAAGGAGGTAATTGAAGCTCCTATACTCGCACTACCAAATTTTGATAAGGTATTTGAAGTAGAATGTGATGCCTCCCATGTGGGAACAGGTGTTGTACTTAGCCAAATAGGTAAACCTATAGCTTTCTTTAGTGAAAAGTTTAATGATGTGAGAAATAATTATTTTGTTTACAGACCATATTGCATTGAGATACCTGAACACACAAAAAAAGTTGAATAGTAGGCATGCCAAATGGTCTGGAAAACAAAACCAGGTTGCAGATGCATTGAGTAGGCGTGTTGTACTTTTGATCACAATGGAAACTGAAGTAATTAATTTTGATGCCATCAAAAATTTGTATGAATTTGATGATGATTTCTGAGAGATTGTAGAGCAACTGAAAGCTCCAGTATCTGGTAATGTGGATCACTTAAGGGGTGAAAATTTTATGCAAGATGGTTATCTCTTTAAAGGGAAACAACTATGCATACTAGCTAGTTGAATGAGAGAAAATATTATAAGATAATTTCATACTAGTGGGTTGGTTGGACATTTTGGAAAGGATAAGACAATAGCCTTGGTAGAAGACAAATACTATTGGCCAAAGATGAAAAGGGATATAACTAAGTATGTAACAAGGTGTAGAATATGTCAAGTGGATAAAGGACGTTCATAGAATATAGGGTTGTATATGCTAGTACCGACACCCACTGAACCATGGACAAATTTGAACATGGACTTTGTGCTGGGACTTCCACACACCCAACGAGGTAATGATTCCATTTTAGTAGTTGTTGACAAATTCTCTAAGATGGTTCATTTTATTGCATGTAAGAAAACTAATGATGCAATGAGGGTAGAAGAACTGTTTTTTCAAAAGTTGTTTGATTACATGGTGTTCTAAAGACTATTATGTCTGATAGGGATACCAAATTCTTAAGTCATTTTTGGAGGACTTTATGGAAGAAGATGGGGACTAAGTTACAGTTTAGCAGTGCCTATCATCCTCAAATGAATGGGAAAACAGAGGTAGTCAATCAAAGTTTGGGAAATTTGTTAAGGTGCATTGTTGGAGAGAAGCCCAAACAATGGGACTTGGCATTACCCTAGGAAGAATTTGCCTATAATAGTTTTGTAAACATGTCAATAGGTAAATCACCTTTCTAGATTGTGTATGGTAGGAATCCTAAGGGTGTTCTAGATTTGGTGCAGTTACCAATGAGAGATAGAGTCAATGATGATGGGGAAGCATTTGTAAAACAACTTCAACATTTGCAACAAGATGTGAAACGTAAGTTGTGGAAAAGTAATAAGAGGTACAAGAATATCGTGGATGCTAGTAGGCGACATCAGATATTCAATGAAGGTGACTTAGTGATGGTATATTTAAGATGAGAGAGATTTCCTACAGGAACATACCACAAATTGAAGTACATGAAAATTGGTCCTTGTACAATTACAAAAAAGATCAATGATAATGCCTACGATGTTTATTTACCAAAAAAAATAGATATTTCTCATGTGTTTAATGTTTTTTATTTATATGCATTCCATGGAGAGGATCGAGATGAAGATAGTGGACCAAAAGTGGCTTGGCACCACCAAATTCCACATAAGAAGGAAAAGATTGCACAGATTTTGGATAGGAAAACTACATCCACTCGGCAAGGTCAATACAATAGGTATTTGGTACAGTGGGACGGATTACTAGCAACAGATAACACATGGATTCCAGAGTGGGAAGTGAAGATGTTGGATCAAGGTGAATGGAAATAGTTCGAAGACAACAACTTGCAGGAGTTGTGTTCCTTTCAACTAGAGGAGAATGATGCGGGGACTTTTGAAGGTCATAACTTTTGACTTTGATGTTTGATTGGGCTGAAATTTTACAGGTGGCTTCGTTATGAGTTGTGTGGATTGCCAATTGAGCTTAATTGAGTTGGGGTCCATCTCAACATTTTTTTGGGGCCAAATTCTTTCATTTAGGCCCTCAAAATCAGTTTTTGGTGTTTTTTCGAGTTTTTAGAAAATTGTTTTTTTTAATAACTTGGAAATCATGTTTCCAATTTTGAATGTAAGTTGACAATTCATGTCAGCTTAGTTTTAGGAAGTTTATAGGAAAAATTGGACTCAAAGGGATATGTATGCAAAATTACCAAAAATGGCAAAATCTGACAATTGTTGAAAAACTGTCAAAAAAGGTAATTTTTGGGTTTTTTGTTTTTTTAAATTTTTAGATATAGGGTCATTTTCTTTCATTGTAGCAGCAAAGTTGGAGAATAGAAGAATTGGAGTTTCAATCAAATTTTGGTTATGTTTTAATTCTATGTGTTATTGGTTGCATCACAACTTCTACTCAAAGGACATGTACGAAGTGTGGGGTTTTTCGAATGATCTAACTATTTGCAAGAATCTGATAGTGAACCAATATGCAAAACTTTCACTTCCTGCTAGTTTGAAAGTTTCTCTTAGCCATTTGAACTTTGCAAGTAAAATCAAGCACACTAAATGTTGGCAAGTTCAATCAACTAGTTCAAATGAATAGTTCCACCAATGACATCAGCAATGTAAGCCGACTTTAACAAGATGATGTCACCATGTACAATTGCAATTTTGTTGACCTACTGAACATGAAGCGAAATTTCCTATATGATCTAACTGTTTGTGTATTTTTCATCTGCATTTCAAACTTTCGGTTTGCTATTGCACCTTGCAAAAACATTGAGGTCATCTAAACCTTGCGTACTATTCAGTTGGTACTAGACTTTGGCATTTGTACAATGATTCAATTGTGGTAATGACCAAGATTCGAATTGGTACAATTTCCTAACAGCTCAAAGGATAAAGGGAGATCAATACACACATAGCAGGTCACCCTTTAGAGAGGGGGATGGTTCACCGTTAGAGAAAAGACGATAGAGACAAAGAGAAAGGCCATGAGGAGTAGCCTAATTGATAATGTGAGTAGTGATGTGTTTAATATATTGAAACAAAAATCTTGTTTCTGATGAACGTATTGTATTCATTCAAATAACTAATAAAATCAAATAGATTTGCTTGTTTTTATTAGCTTATGTTGTGATGAGAGTTGTGAGGGCTACGTGATCAGGCTACCTGATAGGGTTCCCTGATCTCGACTGCATCAAATGGTATCATAGCACAATTTTCTCGCTAGGGGGTGTTATGGAGTGCTAAGGGATGTTGCTGGGATGAGTTGAGTGTGTTTGATGGATTGTGTGAGAAATTTTGAGAAATGAAAGTGGGTTTGTTGTCCTCCAACAAGGATTGAAGCTAGGCAGAAGGTGCAAGGTTATCCTCCATGATGGAAATAGGTAGAGAAAGTGTATAAGGTGCATCTTCCAAAGTTCCTGTTGGATTGAGGATAGGTGTGTGTGTGAGAGAGAGAGTTTGTTGTAGATAGGAGTGAGATTGTGGATTTTCCTCCAATAGAGGTTAAAGTTGGGTAGGTGTAGAGTTCCTCCACTTAGAGAGAATGGGTAGAGGAAGCATCTTCCAAAAATCTTTGTTGGGTAGATGATAGGAAAGAATGTGAATTTGTTTTGCAAGTATGAGAGAAGGCATATGATTACTGAAAGAGTTTTGTAAATTGGAGAAAACCTAAAAGTGTGTGAAGATTGCAAAAGTTGCAAATTGAGAGGTTGCTTATGTGGTGAAAGATGGCAAGGAGGAAGAGTATGAAGTTGGCTATAGGAAAGCCTTTAGGGATTTCAGTTCTTGTGTGGAGAGAGAGAAGGTACAAGGCTAGAATTGATGAGATGAAGAGTATGTTGAAAGGTTTGAGAGAAACCAAAGCAGCAGTAGAAAAGAGGAACATAGAGGAGAGTCTAAGTTTGGTTGCAAAAGAACCCATGTGTGTAGAGGAGATTGTATGTGCAAAGGCAGAGGAAGAAGAGATGGCAATAGTAAAGGCATGTCATGGTAAAGGCATGGAGTGTGGTGAATAAGGTTGTAGCAAATGTTGTAGAGAAAGATGCGGGTGCAAAAGTTGAGTGTCCTTTGGAGGACGTGAAGGTGTTGGAGTGTGTAGAGTAGCAAAGCATATTGAGGATGGTTGTAAAGCAAGGTGCAACCAAGGATGAGAAGATAAAAATGTTTAGTAGAGGGTACTGAAGGAGAGGTATGTGTAGATGGGCTACTGAGAGAAGCAAAAGAGATGACTAAGGAGGTGGTGAGTGTAGAAGATGTTGCAGGAAACCTTTGGCAAAGGAGGTCGGATTATGCTGGGTTGAATCCCATGAGAAGGCTCGAAGAGTTGAGAAAGGTGACTTGAGGATGAGAGTTTAGGGAAGAAGTATTTGGTGGAGGAGGTCGAGTTGTGGTGGATGTGGGTCTACAAAGAACAAGGAGTAAAGAGCACATTTGATGGACAGTATGTGTCCCAACCAAATGTTGGAAGAGAAGAAAACTTCTGATGAACCTACTTTAGTGATGGAGTTTGTTGTGGGTTGTTACAACTTGAAAGGGTAGTTATACTATCCAACTCCATTTTGTGAGCCCAAGCTCACAAAATTTTCTACCTTGTGTTTAATGCACGAGCATCCTAGGTGCAAGGGTAATCTTGCATCAACCAAAAAAAAATCAAGATTCAAGTAAGTTTTGGTATGTTTCCTTTTGGTGTTGGGTTGTTTCATGAAAACTTTAGAGGCAATTTGGGAAAATTGAAAGCATCACCTTGTAGAGGAGCCAAAAGAGTACTCGTAGTTCAAATATGGTGAACAACTGATGAAAAATGAGCAAATTATGGCTTTGCAGGTTTTTAACCTACTACCAAACTTTTGCAGAGAATTGCTATTGAACTAGACCATTTTAACCAATTCCAATGAAATTTTCTTCATGAATGATTCTGATGGCCTTTTTCGCATTTGCGAGAAACTCCTGCCTACTAACCTTGCGGGTTTTTAGTTTGCAATCGAATTTGCAAATCTATGTTCTACTACCAGCTTTGTGAATTTCTCAACTGCATTCGACCTTATGAGAATTTCCTATTTTACTGGCTTTGTAGGAATTTCTTACCCATCTCGCTTCACGAGAAATTCATGCCTTATTGGTATTTACAAAAACTTCATAGCCATCTACCTTGTCAATATCTTGAGGTCAAGTGGATTTGCAAGCAAATGCTACCGAACCTAACAAGTGTGTCGATCAAAAGGTTCAGTTCAATAAGCAACTTCCACATGAACATGTACAAATTGCGAGGTTTTCCAAGTGATCCAACTATTTGTAGGAATTCGATAGTGAACCGATATATAGAACTTTTACTTCCTACTAATTTGCAAACTTGTATTAGTTTGTGGGTTTATCTTGGCCATCTAAACTTTATGAGTAAACTCAAGCACACTAATATGTGGCAAGTTTAATCAACAAGTTTAGATTAACAATTCCACTAATGACATCAACATGACATAAGTCAACTTTAGCAAGATGATGTCACCATGTACAATTGTGGAGTTTTGTCGACTTATTGAACATGAAGTGAAATTTCCTATCTGATCTAATCATCTGTGGATTTTCTATCTACATTTGCATATACAAACTTTTGATTTGCTACCGCACCTTGCAAGAACATTGAGGTCATATGAACCTTGTGGACTATTCACTTGCTACTGCACTTTGGCATCTATGCAATGATTCAATTGTTGTAATGCCCAAGATTCGAATTGGTACAACCTCCTAACTACTCTAAGGATAAAGGGAGATTGATACACGCAAAGGAGGTCAGCCATCAAAGAGGGAGATGGTTCGCCACTAAAGAAAGGACGATAGAGACAAGATAAAGGCCATGAGGAGAAGGCCTAATTGATAATGTGAGCAAAGATGTGTTTAATGTCTTGAAGCAAAACTTTTGTTTTTGATGAACATGTCGTATTCATTCAAAGAATTAATAAAATCAAATAGATTTGTTTGTTCAAATTGACTTTCATTATGATGAGAGTTGTGAGGGTTGCATGAATAGACTACCTGATAAGGTTCCTTGATCTCGATTCCATCAAATTCCCATTCCTTATAGGTCTTCTCTTTTGTAAAATTATTTTGTACATTTCGTAATCCCCACCATAGTGATTTTTTTCTTAGCCATCTAACTAATATTTGTATTTAAACCCTTGTTCTCTCCTCTATTGAAAATTTTAACTTTTCCAACTAACTGTCGGAAGGAAAGGGCTTCCAAAAAAAACTCAATTCCTTTCATACGAAGAGGATTAAAGATCCTCTTTGTGTCATCCTCCAAGTCCTCAAATACTTTCGCAATATCAAAAATAATTATTTCTTAATTGTCATTCTCTTACTTCATATTCATCCATATGATTAACACAACAATTCTCATGATGGGGAGCATGTCCCCACTTTCACAATCTCTCATCCAAGATTCCTTTTGGATCATCATAGGGACTAAGTTCGAAGAATTTTGAATTGAAATTTGACAATTCTTTATCTACAAATTTGGTATCTTCAATAAACTTACGTGTATAATTGCCAATCAATATGGAAAATTTATCCCTTGCCTTATGCCTTAATCGACGGCATTGATTTCACAATCTATCCTCCAAGATTCCTTTTGGATCATCGTAGAGACAAAGTTCAAAGAATTTTGAATTTAAATTTGACAATTATTTATCTACAAATTTGGCATGTTCTATTAACTTAGGTGTAAAATTGCCAATCATTATGGAAAATTTATTCCTTGCCTTATGCCTTAATCGGCGGCGTTGATAAACCATGGAGAGCTGCTTGTAATACTAAGCAAAATTATTCTATCACTTGGGTATTGAGAAAGCATGCACGGTTCTCATTCATGCCTAAAACCCAAATATAGTTTAAGCTATAACAAACTAGAATTAAATTAAAGTTAAATTTTATCAAAAGTTGAGACATTATGAAGAGTTATGTTTATGAGGAAAAGAAGATATATAAGAGAAATCAAAAGGGAGAAGGGAGAATATTGAATATGTTTTATATATCTAATTATTACTCCTTGTGGTGTATAGACTGTGGTTCAGCAACCTGAGCATGAAACCCCTCACGGTCTGAAATTTGAGGATGAAAACCCCTAATTTCCATTGCTGAGTTAGTGGACAAAAACCCTGATTCAGGCAGATTTGGAGACAATTCAAAGACATTTTAGTGAAGATAAATCACTGCAGGTATAGGATAATTAACAGCAGATACAAAGGATAAGCTCCCTCTTTTCTGAAATATATTGTAAATATTATATCTAAATTAAAATTAACTCTTAAAACTGCAATTTCTGAAGTAGATATCATATTTATAATTAATTGTGCTTCTATAATTGTGAGTTAGATTTTATTTTTTAAAGAAAAATAAGGAAAAATTGAAGGGGATATTACAGGTTCAAATAGTTGATACTACCGTCCAATTTTTATTCAACCATAACGCCAGGGAAATCAACCTTAGGGACTTCACAGTTTCTTAGAACATAATGTTTCAATATTTCTTCAGAAACTTTTATTGTACACAAAGGTTGCCAGCAATCTATAAATGATAGGCATGTAATTTTTGTTGGTATTTACAGTACTAATATGATACTAGGTAAGGTGGCAACAAGTACACGTTAAAATTTCTGGTTAGCAATTGTAAAATTTTAAATGAAGGACCAATCTATCCATACTGTGAATCACCTGAATTATGTCATGATGGAGAGTCAACAGTTCATGAATTAAACAAGTTACAGAGTTATGATAAGACACGAGCAGCTAAATGTTGGTGAACTTCTTGCCAACTATGAACTTTTTTTATGAAGGGATGTAAATAAGTGTCATCAGTTTTGCACCATGGGTAGCCGTTTTGATAGTCAAAAAGAAGAACCTCAATACCATTTTCTGCACAATCTAATGCATATCTTGGATTGTCATCTATTAAAATTTGTGCTCCAAATGACCTGCATCACAAGCAGCAAATAGATTAAATCTAATCACAAATAATAATGAAATAGCTCGATGTTGCCCAGGCAATCAAGACCAAGATGGAAAATAAAATATTTACAATTATAATGGTGTCAAACAAACGGGAAACTAGGTTATGCTTAGAAGTAAAGAATCCGGTTCTGCTCCACACAAAATAAAAATGAACACCCAAAATAAATAAAAGTGCTTGTTTGTGATTATCCCACATTGTTAATAATTATGACACGAGGGAGGTCTATATGGGAATACATGCACCAAAAGCTCAGCCAATCCAGAACAGGCTTTGAGATGAAATTCCCCAGGTTAATGTGTTAATAACCTCCTTGGATCTGGTACAAACATCAAATAGAGGTCCTTATGTGCTTCGTGTGTCCCATTGGCTTTTGATTATTACAAATATTTGACAGAAAGGTAAAAGAAATGACTCCTCATCTAAATTGTTCATCACAGATATGAGTTAATACACAGTACAAAATCCCACGGAAATAAATATCTAACATTCAGATCAACAAACAAATTTTGACCAAATATAGTCATTAAAATCTTAATTGTTTATCCTTAAATCTCAAGAACTATCTGCAATAATCTAGGCAACACATCGGGTCATTTAATTGGACCCCTTTACAAGTGCAGGGATAATGACCAGCTTAATGAGTGAGAACCATAGGCAAACTCCCTCGCTACTGTCATTCAATGCCTTCATTCAATATGAAAGATCTTAGCAAATTTAACTATGATGCATATAATTTTCCATCTAGTCTAATGTCAACATTTTCACACTAATATCATTTATTTCTACTACATTTTCACACTAATATCATGCCTTCTAAGCCTATACATCTAATCTGAGTTATTGATCCTGGTAGTTGTTCAGGTTTAGGTTTAAGGGTTCGACTTATGGATTTGTTCAAAAATAATTTGAGTTTGGGCTCATTTTGGGTTCTTTTATACATAAATATATAAAAATAATATTTATACATATTTGCAGCAAAAATTAAGTTCTACTACATAGCTTTATATAATAAACAAAACCACCATAAAAGTAAAAAATAATACAATGCCAATTAGTCAAACTCCAATATTATGATATGTACTTATTGTTCAAATATCAATATTAAAATTAAAAATAATAATGTCCACAATCAGTCATCAAGCTTTAACATCATATGGGCCTTCAAAATATCATCACCACCATTGATATTAGATGATGTAGGTATCGGTATATTAAAAGAACCACATGCAATGCTACTAACACTCATATGCTCACTAGTTGGCTCATTATTAACAAATATATCAACCATAGAACAAAAATAAGGTTTCCTAGAGAGTGTATCAGCCACCACATTATTCTTTCGTTTTACATATTCAATGTCCAAATCATAGGCTTGTAGCTTACATACCCATTTTTGTTGTCTATCATTCAAATCATTTTGATTGAAGAAGAACTTGCTATTATGATCCGTTTTCACCACAAACTTCCCACAAACCAAGTATTTTCTAAATTTGGCTAGTGCATGCATAATAGCTAACATCTCTTTGTCATAAATAGAGAAGCTCCTCTCCGTCTCTTTGAGCTTCCTACTCTCAAATGCTAGAGGGTGTCTATTTTGCATCAAAACTGTTCCAATCCCCTCTCTTGAAGCATCACATTGTAAGCCAAAGGAAGTGAAAAATATGGAATAGCCAAAACAAGACATGAACTCATTACCTCCTTGAGCTTGTCAAAAGCTCTCTATGTTGAAGTGCTCCAAGAGAAAACCCCCTTTTTCGTCAAATTTGTCAATGGGGCTGCAAGTCGTGAAAACCCCTTGACAAACCTTTTATAATAGCCGCAAAGTCTCACAAATCCCTTCAAATGTGGCAAAGTCCTAGGCCTAGGCCAATCCTTTATTGCCCCAATCTTCTCCTCATCCATGCTAGCCACTTGGACACTAACCTTATGCTCCAAATACAATATTTATGTCAAACCAAACTCACATTTGGATGGTTTGGTGTAGAATGAATGCTACTCTAGTATGCCAAGCAGCTCATTTATGTGCTTCAGGTGATTCTCCCATGTTTTACTATAAATCAAGATATCATCAAAGAAAACTAACACAAATTTTCTCAATTGTAAAATAAATGCTTGATCCATGCATGAGTGAAAGGTGCTAGGTGCATTAGTCAAACCAAATGGCATGACCAAGAACTCACAATGCCCATAGTGACATCTGAAAGTTGTTTTGTGCGCATCCTCATCTCTAACCTTTATTTGATGATACCATGATCGTAAATCAATCTTGGAGAAGTACACCACACTGTGAAACTCATTTATCAACTCACCGATCCTGGGTACGGGGTAGCAATTCTTGATTGTCTTTTTGTTGAGGGTTCTATAATCAATACAATCCTCAAAGTACCATTTTTTCTTGACCAACACCACAAAAGAAGCAAATGGACTAGAGCTAGGATGTATGTGTCCCATGTCTAACAACTTCTTAATCACCTTCTCAATCTCCTCCTTGTACCTCCTAGGATGATGATGATAAGGTGTAGTGATGATGGTTTTGCTCCTTCCTCTAGCTCAATTACATGTTGAAAGCCCCTATCTAGTGGCAAAATCCTATCACGGGACCCCATTAGAAAGACCACAAAGAACTACATCCTCCCCATCAGATTTGAATTTCAACTCCAAAGTTTGATAATTCTATGTGTACTCACCGAGTGAGTGCAATCATATGCTAGATTTGTCTCACCAATGCCAATCACATAGAAGTCATCTCACATCTTGGGCCCTCCTGGAATCAACTCCAACTGTTGAATCCTTTAGTTGCATGGAATAGTAAACCCATCAACCATTGTAACATTAAACCCCTCAAAAAAAATTGTCCTCAAAACCATCTTAGCCGTCAATTCCTCAACAATGAAGTTGTGGGTTGCCCCATTATCAATCAAAACTATCACCCTATACCCTAAAAGACTCCTCTAACCCGAAGAGGGTTATATCTAGGTGCTCCTGGAAGTGCTACAAGTGTGCCACCCAAATGCACTCCTCCTTGATCCTCATGCTCCACCTCATCAATAACAACCTCGCATTTAAATTCTCCAACCTCAAAATCCTTATCAGAAACCACCTCAATGCAGTGTATTTGTCATTTTCCCAAATACTTGTAACTTGGTTGCCATGGCTCTCTACAAGTGAAGCATAGTTTTTTCCTTCAAAGTTCATTCTTGGATTCCTCAACTTTGCTGGGTTTTGGGGGTAGTGCCTTAGGTTGAGGGAAACTCTTATAAGGAGGCTTCTTATGCTAAATTGGTGGTGCATTCCTAGAGTAGAATTTGTTTTTGGTCAATGAATCCTCCAAATCTAGGGCTCTCTCGATGGCCTATTGCAAGGAATTTGGATCAAATGCCCTTACCAAAGCCTTGAGTGGTTCGGATAGACCCTCTACAAAATGGACAATGAGTCTCTCCTTTGTCACACAGGGAACGATCATTGACAGCCTTTGAAATTCTGCCACATAGTGCTTGATTGTGCCCTCTTGCCTCAACTAGGCTAGCTCCATTTTGTAGACTCTTGATCTTGATTCGCAAGTTGTAGTCATGAGTGAGTTAATTGATTTTATACACTCCAATGGTCAAAGTACTGAAGCTTTTCATGACTTCTATGGCCAACAATTGCAACACCTACAACCTCTTGCAATCAAATTTGATTGCAAGTAACTTTTATAGGTTTTTAGTTTTTAATTTTTTAAGTTTCATTTATGATGTTTAAATTTTTTAATTTTATAGCTCTTACCTATCCAACTTCATATTATGAAATATACTCTCTCAATTTTTTCTTGATTTTTAGTGAACATTTACAATGTAACCAAGCACCCGTTAAGGTTAGCATAACCCAAAACATGCATGAAAGAACTCTAACCAAGAATGCGCCCTAAAACCACTTAAGGAGGAGGGACGGGCATATGGTCAGAGGATCCCTAGGATCTACTGAATCAACTACTATAAAGATTACACAGAATGAGAGAGATTAAACTCGACACCAAGAATGTGCACTCAAGATCCTTTGACAGGCTAGGTGCTAACATATGGCGGAGTACTAATGCTGAATTGAAATGTAACAAAGGTGGATAACCAGCCAAAGGGACTTTCCATGCTACCACCAAACAATGGGGGGGAAAAATTACAATTTAAAATACTTCTTCTGCTGCGACAAGCATCCACTGAAGAGTGGGGATTCGCCACTTGAAAGTGGGTATGAAAGATATTACAATTCAATTTATCCTCACTGGTGGTATACCATCCAAGGGTGCTTAGTGTGAAACTAATTAAATAATGTAGCAATGTTAAAAACTGAAACAGTACTACTGTTAACAGTTTGTACAAATAAGAAGGCTGCAAATTACAATGTTCTTCACCAATTTTCAAGCACCAAGTTATACATTGTTTCCATGTCAAAACATAATGAGAAAAGAAGAAGAAAGATGGAAACAGCAAATGAATTTAATTTTGTTTCAGCAAACTGTAATTCTGGGAATGTCAAATCAGCAACTACAGAAAATTATCAAATGCTCATAACTCAATCGAATTACCTCCGAATTGCATGATTCCAAGTGCAATGATCAACTAGAAGATAGGCGCCCTTGCTGAGATGAAGAAACAGCCTCAAAACACCACTATTTATTTATGGCACAACTCCCAATGCAAACTGAAATGTACGGCCTCCTTGCAAGGGCAATTTTAGTAAATAAAATCATAAACTTCAAATTTAAATATGCAACTCTCCAAGAATGGTCGCCTCTGGTCTAGGAATGGAAAGAGCAAACACCCATAACAAAATAAAAATCACTCTCAAAGCTGTAAATAGAAATGTCCTTCAGCCATGAAAGGACCAGCAACACAATTTCTGAAAATAACCTCAATTTCTCCAACACTGAAGCTCAATATGTACTTCTGAATGAAGCACACTCTCAATCCATCATCTAGGGAACCATAGTTTCAGGCCCGAAGAGTGGAATAGAATTGCTAAGCTTTCACTTAACCAGATTCTGGATTTCAAACCAACAGCATAACTTTGCTTTCCAAAACATAACATAATCAGCTCTCCACAATGCAGCAATATATAAGTTTCAATGGGCAAATGAAACACTTTGAATTCCAAGAAGTTGAATCACTTCAACTTCCCAAGGGACGCCACCTTCAACCATTCACTTTATTGTGAAAAAATAAAACATTACTCCCCTTCCCTTTAGGCGTCCATTTTACTTTGCAACAATAAAGCATTTAATAAATCATTAAAAGCTCAACATGACCCCTTAATGTCCCCTCTTTAAAACAACATGAAGTTATTACTCCTAGGCGTGGGGGTACATCTTATAACATGAAATTGACTAAGTATAACTCTTAGTCCAAGGAAATAACCAAAGCCAATGCCAATACTGAAATTGAAGGATTACCACAAATAGCATGATGATCTGAGCTGAACTGCAGATGATGATACTGCCAAAATTATACTTAATAAAAATAGCCACTGCCAAAAATAGTAAATTCACTTCAACTCAACAGAAAGCCAAATTGATCGGCCACACTAAATTGCAAAAGAATGAGTTGCTGCTAGAGTGATACTGCTATAAATATACTTACCAAAAATAGCATATTGCTATAAATAGTAAGTTTGCCAAAACCACATCTGTATGCCAACTGAGCAGTATCATGACTTACTATAAATAGTAAGTGTTCCCATTTTGCTTAGCCTACGAGTTTCTGGAAATAGGCTAAATCCAATTGTAGAGCGTAGGGCTAAATCGGGGACATTACATATTAATAGGTTGTTGGATTATTCGTATTTTAGAGTAATTGGAGCACATACTCTTTCATCCACTCAATTAAGTGCAATCAAATATACTCAAGAAAGGTAGAGGACTTGGTCTACATGCATCCCAACTTGCGTCTCATTTCACTCAAACAAATTAGCTACAAGGGGACATAAGGAAGTGGATATTGGGCTAGAGCATACTGACTTAAAGGATCAAGTCTGCCTTTTTCTCCAATTTAATTAAGTCTTGGGTGGTGCCCAGCCTAGGTGATCCAATTCTTTTCATATTTGGGCCGAACTTTTGGTGTTTGCATTGTTTAAAGGAGGTTGTACATCTCACTGTACCTGTTGTACCAACTGCTGAAACCTTGTTTCAGACTTGCACATGCTTCAGTATGACTATCATTCTATGTTGAAATGTCTTACAATGTTTTGGGATGAAATAAACATTTTAGTATAAGTGACATTTACATATGGACATTACTTCCTCATACTTTAAGTTATATTTCATGTACATAGTCTCAAGATGTTTGAGTTGGGTTTCAGATTTTGAGAGTTACAATGCAATTTCTAGTTTTTGGAGGATCTTATAATTTTTCAATCTTAGTCAAATTTTAGTAATCAACAATTTTCAATGTGCTCTCAATGTGTGTTCAACTCTGATTTGACAATTTATCAACAAAACCAGGTTTTATCAGATTTGCAATCGGCTTCTAAGGTCATCTATCTGAGGTATACCTTTGCTGGGTACTTGAGTATTTTGTTATCCATGCTATTTGGTTTCAGTTGGGTTGTTGCAACAGTCTTTATTTGTGATCAAAACTTTATACTAGCATTATATCAGCATTGTATCTTTCTAAATAATTTTTGTATTGCATTGGATATTTTGTAATACCCTAGATGGTAGTACCACCAATGGCTTTGTCTTGCACTTTAATGTATTTGCTCACCCCACTGTATATGTGAAAGTAGTTGTGCTTAATGTAATAGCACTCCGCTGAATAAATGAGTAGTGTTTGTGCTTAATGTAATTGCACTCCGTTGAACAAGAAAGAAGTGCCTATGCTTATTGTAATTGCACTCGGTTGAATAAGTGAGAAGTGCCTATGCTTATCATAATTGCGCACTCCTCTAAATAAGTGTAGAAGTGTTTCCTTTCAATTCTTGCATCAAGCACACTCTACTAAAGAAGTGAAGTTTTGACTGACTATACTGCCCTGTGCGTTTCAGTTGATTAGATTACTTTATTTTTTGTTTTTTAGATAACTAGGTGTGGTCCTATACACCGTATGCTCTCACCTTGTCCATATCGGGAATTGGGTGATCAGAAAGTGACAAGGACATTGCATTGCAGCTTAATTTCAGTTAAATATTTTCAAAAAAAAATCAGGGTGCTCATTACAACATTGATATTTGTATCCTAGTTTAGAATAAAAATTAGTTTGATAGTCTATACAGATGAAAATTGAGCAAATTCAAAGGATGATACAAAATCTACTTTAAGATATGCACTCAGACTTAAATCTAGAATAACGTCTTACACAAGGATGAATCAGTTTACAATAGCCTTATCATCCACTTAGGGCAGACTGAAAGGATGATAGGAAATCTCCTTTAAGATATGCTCTCAGCCTTAGATCTAGAATAACTTCCCCCCTAATTAAATTGGCATGAAGGGCTAGTCAACTCCACCTATTATAAGTGTAAGTGAAAATCACAAGGAATAGTGGCACATCACTATTTCCAATCAGCCACAAAAGCAAAAAAAGTTTTAAAGGCATGCAAGAAGGAAATTCAACAGAGCATTCATCCTTGTTACTTTCAGCAGAATTAGGTTTTCTTTTTCTTATTGCAAGTCTGGCATAAATCCTATCATCTTTTATGAAGTGGTCTTCAAGTACAGCACTAGTGATGAAGGGTTGTCAAGTGCAGTTTTAAATGCCCATGTTTGCAATGACAAGGGGTTTCCAGCCTCCAATAATGACATAAACAGTTATTACACTCACAAATCTTAGACTAGTAAAAGATGTTTATACCAAATTATTAATATATTATTGTAATAGTTAATGGTCGTCTTAGTTGTTAGTTTACTTTAGTTAGTTTTAGCATCTTTTAGTTATCTGCTTTAGTTCACAACTGTTTCTTTTTAAAAACATCTTGTATTTTATTATTAAAGGAGTATTCCTCTCCTTGTTTTAATAACGACTATTGAATAGATCAATCAATTACCATTTCATGGTATTAGAGATTAGGCTAATTTTTGGCAAATTCATAGCTTTTCCTAAGAAATTTTTGGAAAAAAATTTAAATGTTTTTGCTTGACTTTTTAATAAAAATTGAAGGTTGTCTTGACTATTAAAAATCACAAGGATCTTTATCAGCTAAAAAACAAGGGTTTTTAGCAAATTTTTGTGACCAAATTTGTGGCTTAAGTTTTTGCCTGATTTTTTAATAGAAAATTGAGAGTTCTATTCTGAAATTTTCAAGGGAATTTTTTTCCTGAATTTTGTGACTTATTTCTGGGTGAGTTCATGGAATTTTCTACAATAAAAATCATGAGGCTTTAAGAGCTCAAAATTGCGGATTGTTGTCTACGAAAAATTCGTGGGTTTTTTTGGAAGCAAATCGTGACTATGTGCCTATTCGGCTATTCATGCGAGGGTTTTCTCATTATTCTACACGCATTTTCCTTCTGAATCGTGGGATTTTCACGTAGGTTTCTAGATAGGTCTAAGAAAAATCACAGAAGGTTGTGTATGCTTTGTTTTGATGCACGACCCTGTGTTCTAGCGCAAGACCCTGTGTTTTTGGTGCTTTTCCATAAATGCACGTGTTCCTCCCGTGCGGATTTCTTAAGATTTGTGAGCGGATTTTTCCAAAAACTGCAACGACTAGCTTATTTCAACAGGCGTGCGACCTTTTCTTTTGGCATCTTTTTGAGCCACTACCTAGGGTTTCGTGACTCGGTTTGACAGGTTTCTGCCAGGATTTTTTTGAGGATCGTGACCTAAAAGTGCCTAGGGTTCTATTTTGATGGATTTTTGCAAAAATTTGTGGCTAAAGCTAAAGAACTTCATCTTTTTCTCGATTTCTGGAAAAAATCGTGGGCTTTTGAGCCTCTGATTTTTTCTTGGTTTTTGGATAAAATTGTGGGACCAACTGATTACCTCGAGATTCGTGCCAACTGATTACCTTGTTTTTCGTTCCTTTGGGAAATGGGAGGGATGGTGTTTATGCATTATGAGTAGGAGTCTACCTCTTATGCATTGATGGCCAAAAGACCAACAAATCATGTCAAATCATCTATGCAGTACATTGATTTTGGAGCCTCTCGGCATTTCACAAACAAGAGAGATCGGTTCACAAAGTATATGGCTTGCTCCGATTAAGTCATCTTTGGTGGTGGTGAAGAGTATACAGTTTTCGGCAAGGGCAACATTCAGATCACATCTAGTGGGAGAAATCTAATATTTCTCAATGTATACTGTGTCAAGCATGGAGCTCAATCCGCTCTTGATGAGTCACATTATGCGACATTGTTTGAAGTTGTCAAATAAAATCGTGGGACCAACTGATTACCTCGAGATTCATGCCAATTGATTACCTTGTTTTTCGTTACTTTGGGAAATGGGAGGGATGGTGTTTATGCATTATGAGTAGGAGTCTACCTCTTATGCATTGATGGCCAAAAGACCAACAAATCATGTCAAATCATCTATGTGGTACATTGATTTTGGAGCCTCTCGGCATTTCACAAACAAGAAAGATCGGTTCACAAAGTATATGGCTTGCTCTAATTTAGTCATCTTTGGTGGTGGTGAAGAGTGTACAGTTTTCGGCAAGGGCAACATTCTGATCTAGTGGGAGAAATCTAATATTTCTCAATGTATACTATGTGTCGAGCATGGAGCTCAATCTGCTCTCGATGAGTCAGATTATGCGACATTGTTTGAAGTTGAGCATCATCTTCAATTCACACAAGTGTTGAATTGTTGATAAGGAGTCCAAGAAAACTGTGGCAGTTGGGCTCGAAGATCATGGTTTGTATCACCCAGTTGATATTGGAGATTCTCAGCAATATGCATTGGCTGCGAAAAGTTCATCCATCAGCACTCTTTGGCATTAGCTATGGGCATCTCAACATTGCCTACCTCTCTCAGCTAGCTTGAGAGAATTTCGTAGAAGGCTTACCTGAGATTCAATAGCAGACACATGGTGTTTGCAGAGCTTGCCAAGCAAGGAAGCAGCATCGTACTCAATTTTCAAATGGAAAGCCTTGGAGAGCATCCAAGGTCCTTCAGCTGGTTAATGCGGATGTTTGTGGATCAAAGAATACTGCATCGATTACCGGTGCCAATTATTTCCTCTTGTTTGTTGATGATTTCAATAGGAAAATGTGGGTGTATTTCCTCAAGGAAAAGTCAGACGTGTTAATGAATTTCAGAAGTTTAAGGCATTAGTTGAAAAAGAGTCAAGATATCAAATCATAACTCTTAGGTTAGATAATGGGGGTGAGTTTTGTTCAAACAAATTCATTGACTTTTGTGCTAAACACGACATCAAACATTAGCTTACCACACCTATACCCCTCAGCAAAACAGAGTTGTTGAGTAGAGGAATCGTAGAATTACGGAAATGGCTCGTTGTATGCTGGAGAACAGAAATGTTCTAAAGAAGTTTTGGGCTAAGGCAATGTATACTATAGTATACCTTCTTAGCCGGTCTCCCAAATAGGTCGTCAAGAAGATGACCCCAAAGGAAGCATGGTCTAGGAGGAAACCAAGAATCAATCTCAAGGTTTTTGGTTTGACTGTGTATGTTTGGATTCCAGATGCGAAGAGGACCAAGCTGTATTCCAAGAGCCAGAAGTTGATGTTAATAGGTGAAGTGTTGGGAAAGAGGATCGTTAATGTTAAGGGGGTATTTTCTCTATTTGTCTTTCCCTAAGGGCATTTCATTAGGAAAGAGATCACAAGGTGTAAAGATTGGCTTTCAACCTCAATAGTTAGTCAATCAAACCTGGATCTTAGTCCTTAAGACAATATAACAAAAATGAAACCAAACTAAAATGATTTGCAATGCTTAAACTAAATGAATTATAAGACCTAATACCTAAAATGCAAATTCCCAAAAGTACAAAAACTGAAATCACAGTTTGCAGGCAGATTTGAGAAGGGTTAGGACACATGCACTTGTCACCAAAAGTAGGTTTTAAGCCCTATTGAAGGACTAATTTGTCCCTGGGCGAATGGGTCCTGGTTAGGGCTTTTGAAAACACTTTTTGCAATCCTCTAATGTTGGATTTTAGCTTTTGTTTTGCACAGGTTCCATTGTATGAAAGTTGGAAATAAAGTTTGCAACTTAGTTTTCATGGCTTGACAACAATGGTGACAACTTATGCAACAATGCAAAATTGCTCTTCAAGATCTTCAATTCTTCTTCAACCTGTAATCTACACATACACAAAGAGAAAAAAAAAATTGTTTGAATGGGGATTTGCCTTGGTCAAACCCCAAGTTTGGTAATTAAGCCTTGATAGAAAGATAATGACAATGGAGAAGGAAATTGATGAATGAACAATGCTTGCTACAACTCACCAAACCTTCAATGGTTTCCCTTAGAAGACTGAAAACAAACACATCTCTCCAAGGAACTTGATCTTGCTTTGCTTGATGGATTTGGACATTTGAAAATGCTTTAACGCTTTAGGATCAACAATGCATGTTAGCCTTCACAAGATGACATGAACACACATAAGCTTGAACATGATGTTAAGATCTTGATTGCTGCAACAAATGACTGATAAATCTGCTCTTGACAATGATATTTGCTCATAAAAGTTTGCCTTAATGCTAGATGATGTTGCTTAGATTTGAATTGATAAAAAGACTGTATTTATAGGTGTTTAACTAATTTCCCAAAAATTAGATTTCAAAAGCCGACAATTGCAAGTTGAATTTGAATCAATAAAATGCCACCAAAAACATATTTAAAAATGGGTCTTAGGACTTAAAGGGGACCCATTCGCCCTTGGGTGAATGGGACCTGGCTTATAAGTCCAAGACACACATATTCCAAGGTGATTAAAATATTAATTGCATTAATTAAATATCGGTTTCCCTTTCGAAAAACGAGAAAAATAAGGCTTGGAATGCAAAATTTGGCAAATTAGAAGCTTAATTAAGTCCAATAAATTAAGGGGCCCCAAACATGGTGTGAAATTGTAAAGGTACACAATTTCCTACACTGCAACAGGATACAATGACAATCATAAGACCTATCGGCTAATTAATTTGCACACTGATCGTTTGACATTCAACAGGGATGTGTTTGATGAGGAAGGTGGGCCCTTTTTGCTCTCTTCTCCCATCAAGAGTCCTGAGGATCAGCCTCTGAAGACTAAGGATTTAGGTGTTAAGCTTCCATTGCGTCCACCTAAAGGGAGGGAATCTGATGATTCTAAGATTGTGGAATCTCCAAGGCATGATGCCATTCCAGTAGATTTCCCTCAAGATAACCAGGATCAACATCTAGATGACTTCATTCTAGGCATCCCAAGTCATGGTGATGATCATCCTAATTTGGAAGAAGATGCATCTCCTCCTCGTCCTAAGTAGTGGGTGAAGCTCATTGATGATGTTCATGATGATGAGCTTGTTGAGGGTAGATCGTCTAGAGGCAAGAGCAAGAAGAACACGGAGAACTTTGCTCTTATGGCCAACATTCAAAGTGTTTATGAGCCCCAGGAGTATTCAGAAGCGAAGGGTAAACTTGAATGGGAAAAGGCTATGGATTCTAAACATCATAGTCTTTTGAAAAACAACACATGGGTTCTGTCAGATCTTCCACTAGGGAAGAAACCCATTGGCTGCAAAGGGGTCTACAAGGTGAAATACAAAGTTGATGGAACACTGAATAAATAAAAGGCTCGATTGGTGGCTAAGGGGTTCTCACAAAGAGAAGGCATCGACTATGAGGAAACCTTTGCTCCCATAGCAAAGATGAGCACCATTTGACTTGTCCTAGCCATGGCAGCACAGCTTGGCTGGAAGGTCCACTAGATGGACGTGAAGAGTGCCTTCCTCAATGGAGGTTTGGAGGAAGAGATCTACATGACGCAGCCTCCTGGTTTCAAGGTTGCAGGCAAAGAGCACAAGGAATGCAGATTGTTGAAGGCTCTTTATGGCCTAAAGCAGGCACCTAGGGCATGGCACCTGAAGATTGACAAGTATTTGGTAGCACAGGGCTTTCAGAGAAGTCCTTCAAACACCAATTTGTATGTCAAGAGCACTGGTAATGATATCACCTTTCTTGTTATCTATGTGGATGATATTATTATTATTGGTAGTGGGTTACATTTGCTTGAGAAGATCAAGTTGAATTTGTGTCAGGCATTTGATATGACAGATTTGGGTCTCCGAGACAGGTGGCAGTATCTTCATCTCTCAGTCGAAGTATGCCAAGAGTTTGTTGGAGAAATTCAGGATGGCAAATTGCAAAATCTCATCCACTCCCATGGAGAAAGGGCTGAAACTTTTAGCCAAATCAGACTCAGCAATGGTGAATGAGTCTGCGTTCAAGCAACTAGTGGGCAACCTTGTCTATCTTACTGCCACTAGACCTAATCTCAGTTTTGTTGTGAGCTACATTTCTCGTTTCATGACTGCCCCTAAGGCAGAACATTGGGTTGCAACGAAGCGAATCCTAATATATGTGAAAGGGACACTTGACTTTGGCATTCTGTGCAGCAGATGCAAAGATCCTAGGCTGGTTGGTTTTACAAATTCAGATAGGGCAAGTTCAGTTGATGATAGGAAGTCCACTTCTTAGTATGTTTTCAGTCTGGGTACAAGTGCAATCACATGGACCAGTAAGAAGCAGCAAGCAGTAGCTCTTTCCTCGACAGAAGCAAAGTATCGAGGAATAGTTAAGGCAACATGTGAGGCAGTACGGCTACAGAGGATGCTTGTTGACATGCAAATGTCTCAAGCAAGGCCTTCACCCTTGTTTTGTGACAACCAAGGGGTGCTAAAGCTCGCCAAGAATCACGTCTTCCACGAGCGAACCAATCATGTTGAACTTCATTGTCACTTCTTCAGACAGCTTGTTGAAGATGGATTTGTGATGTTGCAGTATGTTCCAACTAAGGATCAGACTGCAAACATTCTCACCAAGTCCCTTAGTCCAAATAAATTTGTAAACTTTCGGGGTAAACTTGGTGTAGTTAGTAGAATGACCATTAAGGGAGGGTATTAAAGTATTATTGTAATATTTAATGGTCATCTTAGTTGTTAATTCACTTTACTTAGTTTTAGCATCTTTCAGTTTTTTGCTTTAGTTCACGACTGTTACTTTTTAGAAACATCCTCTTGTATTTTATTATTATAACGATCAATCAATTACCATTTCACAAATACTTCACTATATCCTTGTCCTCGAACATATACAATCATTTATGAACAGTTAGGACAGTGAAATGAAAGACTTCAATGGGCAATGGAAGAGGATTCAACCACTACTTCCAACCTTATCTAAACCCTAGGTAATGGTTCTTACAATGTCATTGGATCAGATCAATGAGGTTTTAAACTCAAGTTCTTGGCATATCATCGTGTTAGAGTTTCAATATTCTTCAAAAGATTCATCAATTTCAATGTAGAAATTGCTTCAGACTCCCAAAAAGTCACTCATGTGCAACTTGCTATTTTTAACAGTGACCAAATCTAGAAGTGGCTATTCTCAATGTTCTATTCCAAGCTATAGATAATGGCCTATTTTTAGGCCATTTTAGATTTTTTTTAATTTTCTTAGTTGTTTTAGGATAGATTTGATTTAAGTTCCTTTCTTTCTGTGTTTTTTGCAGCTTTGAGTAGGTTTATTTTAAAACAATTCCTTGTGGGATATTTAATTATTATTCTCAAATGCCTAAAAGCAATTCATTGTAACTTATACATAATTGTTTTGGGTACAAGACATTCTTCATGATAGTTAATACTATACTCATGCTGCCAAAATATCATTGTGTGTTATATTTCTGTGTCTCTTTTACTGTGTTTGTAATTTCATGGATTAAATCAGAAATAGATTATGTTGAATCAAGCTTTGTATTGATAATATTCTTCTATCTAGGTTGTAGTTTTGCATGCAACATAGCCTTTCAATGCCTAGATTCACATGTTGTTTAAATTGATATTCCGTCAAATCTTGTTTGCAGCAGAATACAGGCCTCTATTTTAGTTAGTAAAAAGTTGTGGCGTTTGTTTGTGTTTACATCTAATATCTGAAATTGCAGGGCATGACTGTTAACAATCCAATTTCTACAATATATTAAAACCTATCAAAAAAACAAATCACCCACTATAACAATTCTCCAAACAGAATACATCTAATACACACAAGTTTTAGTCAAAACATGTAAGCGCTCTACCCCAAGCACATTTTCCAATAATATTCCCTTTCCCAAACAAAATATTTCCCACATCTCAATGGTATTTCCATGACCCAAAAAATTTGAAACATTTACAACAAGTTTTCCACTTCCGCTAAATGTCACCTTTAAGCATTCACATGGATACCTTTCAGAAAATCAACACATAAGTAAAAATATTAGTTTAGTGGAATTTGATCATTAAATGTCCTCTGAAACTGACCTTGCCTCAGATCTATCAAAAAAACGATTATAATTGAATTAATTATCTCTATACAGGTACTTAACAAGTATGAGTGACAGCATGGTAGGATGAAATGGAAGAAAAAAAAGTAACACTCTTTTTATCTCTCTACGAAACTTTACATATCAAAAGACAGATCTTAATCATAAACACAAAGCAAAATGTGATTGAAGAAATTTGTCACATAAAGACGTGAAAAAAGAATATTTCTTTACATATGCAAATTCAGGTAGAGATTTTTAACTGGAACTGCAAGCAATAGCCAGTTCGAAGGTTTCAACACATAAAGCAGATATTGGTGAAAAGATGATACTTTGAAACAATTAAACACAATGCTAGTATACTTCAAGTTAAGAAAAATCCTATTAGGCCAAATAACTAGGCAGTTACGATTAATTAAAATTTAGACAAACAATATATTTATTTTATAAATCGATTGAGATTGTTTAGACTCTAGAGCATTCAATCTTTGCCTAGAATTATATCAGGGCTACATGATACAAGCATAAAATGCACAAAGGAAGGCATATTTTGAAATAGATGGATACTTTAAACTTACTTGCAAATTTCTGATTTTGACCTTGATTCTCCATCGATGGCAAAGTGATTTCCAAAATGAATTTCTCTGAACAAACCTGGGTAATGCGTATCAATCCATTCAATTGTATGCTCCCTGATTATATTTTGTCGTGACCTGTAGATACACCATTCAATACAGTGGACTTTGACAATAATAAAATATTCAAGATACTATTAAAATGCTTACGTTACAACTGAGAAATGACACAATGGTGCCAGTTGAATGAGTGTTTGGTATGCACCCGGAATTGGTTGAATCCCCTTTCTGAAATGACTGGATTTAAAAAACTCATGTACACGAGTACTAGCTGCCAAAATTCAGTAGAGCTCTTTCAGAAGATTGCACTCAATAATAAGCGCATTGAACCAAAAAGGTGCAAACATCCCTTTCACAAATGCAACAAAATTCTTTACAATATGTCCTAGTGTCATGAACTCGTGATCAAGCACATTCCACTCAACTGCACAAAAGCTTTTCTCTATAAAGTTACAATAGAAGTATTGAAAAAAAAAAAACACCACTGAAAGGGACAGGTCTAAATAAACCTCACATTTGGACAGGAATTAAGACCTTGTGTAAGTGGCAAATAACAAAGTCTGACCTTCAATGCTTCATCACAGCTATTCTAGACAATGATTATCATTACTACTATCTTTTATGACCAACATGCTATGTTGATCTCAATTGAAAATTATCAGATCGTGATCACAGTAAAGGCAAGAAAATGAAACAGACAACTTGAAGCAAACCTTAGAATATGTAGAATTGCCCTCAACCCTTGATATAATAAGATGAAAGAAACAGGCATTGAACTAAAATGCCTAGTGGAAATCCATTAAGCCACCCTGCAGCCCAGAAATGGACTTAAAGGGTCTTTAAATAAAAATATAACTTAAATTCAGAGCAGCAAAATTGAAAAAGAGTGATAGCATTAGAAAATATGTTTTGGATTGGTTACATGGTTGAAATTCTTTTTGAAAAGTTTTATCTTTCTGTAACTTTCCGTAATGCTTCCTAGTTTTCTATGCAATAGATAACACAGAAAACTCAAAATCGCATGGGACTGATATCATGCAAAAAGGCCCAAAAATTATCTCAGCAGCACCTACTCAGTAAAGTCTGTTGGCCCCCTTTCATGGGACAAAAGCCCCTCCACCCCAATACAACTCCCCAAACCCCAATTTCATTTCATTTCGGAAAAGTAAGGAATAGCAAGAAAGAAGAAGAGGAAAGAGGCATTTACAGCCATGGGAGGTCATCAAATTTGCATTCCTTGAGAGGTACGCCTCATTTATTTACCTTCTTTTTAATTGTTCTTTCTTATTAATTAATAATTTGTTTTAAAATGTGCAGGATCTGATTTTTTAAACACATTGTACTGATGAATGATAAAATTTTCAGAGTTCATTGTTCAATACGTTATAAAAGTCAAGATTTATTGTTTCATTTGAATTTAATTTTTTCCACTTTGAATGCAATGAAAATCCTTGTTTTGGTTTTGTGAATATTCATTTTGTAAATTATTTTAGGATTTACTGTTTTTCTTTGATCTTCCAGTGCAAGATGAGTTTCATGAGTGACAAGAAAGGTAGAAGGGAGAAATTGCTGGCACACAAATTGAAAGCACAGTCAAGATTGCTTTAGTGTTTGATAGCCCATCAAAGATGTTGGACCAAAATGCAAAGGGGCCACTCAACAAAAAAATCCATCATGTCAGTTTGCAAATTCTTGATACATATAAGGGAAGTAATATGTGGAGAATCAGCATTTGAAATGTAATAGTTGCAATGGTAATTGGAAGGGCAGTATTATTAGGGTTAATCCATGTACAATTTATTGATATGTGTTCAAATAAATCAAGCCTAAGAACAGTATAGATCCAAAGCAAATAACTATCTAGTGCAAAAAGATTAAGGCCTATAGACGAGTGAACAAAGCACAATCTTATTCATGAAAATAAGCATGCAATTTGAGCATATACTGTGCCACCATAATGCAATGAAGTTTCATTTTATAGAGAGCACATAAAAGATGAGAATGACAACTTAAGTCTCTGGAAATAGCTAGATTTTACCAAAGCCTATCTAGAGAAATTAGGAAATAAAATAAAAAACTTATCCTAGAACTATCTAAAATATCTAGATAATAATTACTGATAATCTACATAATATCCACCTAAGCAAGATTTAATATAACCTGAAGCACAATAATGTATTATTTAAATTTTACACCAACAACCCCTGCCCCTTTTAACCGCAACTTAGGTGTGTGAAAAGGATGGGTCCCAACAACTAGGCTGTGTTAAGTACCCATGTAAAAAATATATTGCCCTAGTGAGAAGCCCTCCATTGAAGAGAGAGAAGAGATGCCCCCAAAATAGTTAAAGGGCATGCCAAATGTATCAGCAAATCCCATTACAGCCTCCCCAAAAGAAATTGTTTCTTGGCACTTTATACATAGTGCATTTACAAAATGTCTTAATTGCTCCACAATGATTTTAAACAATTTCAAAATAAACAGGCAAAGATAACTTAAATCCAATAACAAATTTGGATTTTATGCAAAAAAAAAGCCAAGGTTACAAAATGGCATCAAAATCTGAGTTATGGTTCAAAAGTATGCTCTATTGAAGTTTTCCCTCTCTTGGTGAACAAAGAGTGAGAAAGGCAAGGGATGAAATCAGCATTATGTCATGTGGACATCATTAGGTTGACAAGGCACTAACTGTGCAATCTGATTGTCATGGTAGTAGACTGTGTTGTAAAGATGATGATGCAAGAAATGGCGATGCAATTCTATCCTATCAATGTGGATGTCGATGTGGCATTGCTAGCATGTTAGGTAATCTAGCAATACAAACAGAGTGCCAATTAACGTGGCATTGCGAGCATGTCAACTAACATGGCACCATAGAAATATCAAGTAGATGGCAACATAGATGTATCAAGTGGCATGGCACTACAGACGTGTTAAGTGATGGCAAAAACATTCGAGGAGAATATACTGCCAAGTGGGTTGTCAAGTGAGCAGCAATGGCACTCTAGTGGCAATGGCAATTGAGTAGCACTTGGGTGATGACTCGACAAAATGGAGTAGCAGCATTAGCCAAATGGGGGTGTAGTAGAGAGGTGATTGTTGGTCACGTGGTGATGTGGCACAACTACACAAGCAATGGCAATGTCCAAGTGGCAACAATATGGCCCTTGTCAAAGTTGTTGGATTTCAAAGATTTGATAGGCAATTTATATGTTTTGGGGCCTTTTGAATCAAAGTCACGTTCTATTTCCTCCATGGAGGCTTCCTACAAAAGTTGACTTCAATCAAAACTAACAATTGTTGTAGAAAGTAGAAACCCTAGGGAGAAAAATAGAAACCTCTATTTTGCACAAATGAAAGGGGTTGGCCTAAATCTAACCTGCTCTAATACCATGTAAGATTTATGACGTGTTAAAATAAATCTAGACTAGGAACAATACAAATTCCAAGCAAATAACTACCTAGTGCACAAAACTAAAGAGCTACAATCACGAAAGGATGGATGAACACAATCTTATTCACCAAAATGAGAGTCCAAACTGAGCATACTACACCGTCCTAAAATGCAATGAAGTTGCATTTTATAGAGAGCGCAATAGGAGCTAAGAATGACAAGTCAATCTCTAAAAATAACAAGATTTTCCCAAAGTCTATCTAAAGAAAATTAGAAAATAAAGCAAATTTATCCTATAATTATCTAAAATATCTAGATACTAATTACAAATACTCTACATATTATCCACCCAAACAAGACAAATATAACCTAAGGTGCAATATTGTATTAATTGCATGAGCAATTGACACTTTCAAAATCTCATGTGAAGGGTAACCTTAGTCTTTGTCCTCAACTTACACTTTAGAAGAGGGCTAAAATGTTGAGTTCATTTCACCATTTGTTGTAGCCCTTTCTCTAGTTACTTCTAAGCATGCTTCTACCTATCCTTCTCCAACTCCTTTGATTCTAATTTTTGAGGTGGATGCAATGGAAACCAAGGGAAAAAGAAAGTGTCATGTCCCTTTCCTCTTAAGGTCGGCCCCCCAATGCAATCTTAATTAAGGGTGTTTATTAACACCACCTAAATATATTAATATTATAAAATATTTACTATGAAACATAAATAATAAAATAATAAATATTAAAAATAAAGTGAAATAAAGTTGAATTTCAAATTTAAAATATTGGCGCCCAATTTAGGGCCTTGGGACCTAAACATGGAATGAGGTATTTAAACTGCCTGGGCGCCATTTGGAATAAAAAAAAAAAAAGAGGGGGGGAAGCAGATGTCTGCTGTTTTTTTTAAATCTACTATTTGGGACGAAAACCCTAGATAGCAACCCTTATGAGGTAGGACGAAAATCCCTGGTTTGCTCCAATTCTATTCACTGAAGACTTGCTGATCTAAAGGTGAATATGCCCTACTTTTAGGACAGCACACAGTTGCCTAGAGTGTAAACAGTTTGCAGGTATTCTGGGCGCATTGAAGGGTTTAGAGGCAGATCAAAGGCCTTAACTGGCGACTTCAAACAGTGTTTTTCTGAACTTCATTCCCATCAACATCCAGGAGATCAAGCAAATCAGATTGCAGCATCAGGTCAGATCCACCTTATATTTAGACACCTACCACAAGGGATCTGAATCAGAAGTGGTACCAATGCAGAGCAGATTTGGGCAGTATCACATCCCTGCAGGTGGGCGCCAGTCAAGAAGGTGAAATCTAGGGGTTGTTGACACAAAGGCAGATCCAAATCACAGACCTAATCACCCAGATCTGAGGAAGACAGTAAGTTGCTTACATCTTTGTCTAACAAGGGTACAGTTCTATAATCGCCCAAATATGAGGAAGTTGTGATCAGCTGTCCATCTTGTCAATCCTAGGTGCACAGCCCTATTCCTAATTGTATGGTGTAAGGAAATTCAAAAGCATTGGTGAGATCAAAATAAAACTCAGATTGTTATTTGCTGTTGTCAGTGGTGTAATCACTGTGTTTGATTCCTTGATAATCAAAAAAATTGGCACTGTTTATGAATAATATAAATTGAGATCAATATTTTTCATCATTGGTTGTAGCTGTGAAGTTGAATTCATTTTAATTTAGCAATAATCTGCCAATATTTTGGTCATATGTACAAAAGTAACATTACAGAAAGGTCAAAGGTTCAACTTCAAACCCAGTTACAAATAAGTATAGTGCTACAAGTGTGAGAAGAGGTACAACCGTACATGTGTCGCTAGCAAATTATTCTTTGCCAATGGGTATTCCATTTCATGTTGATCAATCTCTTTATTACAAGGAGGTATTTCATCAAGATAACGAAGCAATTTTATCTTATGTAACCCTTGGCAAAACCAAATTGAGAACAAAAATTCTAAAAATAAACTGTTCAAAGTTACTTTGTTAAGGGAGGTGACGAAAGCTACATGGAGGACATGGTGTTAGTTTTTATGATCAGATGTATATAAACTGAAAGCAATCAGAAAATGTAGCTCATAAGACAATAGACACAGCAAGATACCCTCAGAAAACCCTCCAACTTGAGGGAGAAAAAACCCAGCCAATATATCTTTTATATATTGATAGAATAAGAGCAGAGATCTGCTTACAACTCAGGCATAACACAATGCTGATTTGATACAATGAATAATAGCACCTCTCTAAGATGCAAAATACAAATGAATATGTTTCTCCTTGAAGTCAATCTGCTGCTACAGAATGACGATCTGCTGTAAGTGCGAACTTCTTCTAGATATGCAAATTATGATGAAAGAATTTTTTTCTTAGAAAATCGTGACTTTCTCAAAGTCAGCTCTAATTATTAATAATATAAATAATACATCATAAGTGAGACGCCTCCTCATAATTAAATATTTGTTCATTCTTCATTGATATCAACTTTAGATAAATTAAATAGCCAAAGGCTATATTTAAATTTATCTTCACAAGTCGTGGCTGGAAGTAATCATCCAGACGTTGTACATCAACACTCCCTCTCAGCTAGGGAGGAATACTTCCAATTGTATAAGTCATATCACCTCATTGTGATGACAAACACCATGGCTACACCCATGTGTGAAAAGAAGCATATCACCTCATCGTGATAGCATATCACCTCAACGTGATATCAACCATCATGGCTACTCCCATGAATGGTACATGTGCACAAGTGCCCATCACTCAACGTGATGTCGGCATCTAATCATGACGTTCACCATAGATACTCCCAGAGGGTGAATAAACACAAGTACAAGAAAATCATCACGGACTCTCTCTCGTGATGTTGTCATGGAGTCACACACATGACATCCACCTTGGCTACTCCCAGAGGGTGGAAACAAGGGCTTGCACCTCAAATCTCTCTCTCACAGAGAGAAATGCATTAAGGCAAATCATAGAAGATCATTGAAGCTAAGACTCCCTCTCAACTAGGGCTTCATTCTCCACAATACCAAGCTTGTCTCGGAAGTACACAAACTTTACTCTAGAGAGGGGCTTGGTGAGAATGTCTGTCGTCTGCTCATCAGTGCTAATGTATCTCAACTGAATTGCTTTCCTCAATACCATATCTCTGATATAATGGTATTTGATTTCAACATGCTTGGTTCTGTTATGAAACACTAGTTTGACAGAAAGTTTCACACAACTTTGATTATCACAATGAATGATAGTAGGCTCCAATGATTGTCCAAACAATCCTACAAGAAGCTTACGAAGCCACACTGCTTCTTGAGCTGCCATACATGCTGCAATATACTCTACCTCTGTGGTGCTCAGTGCCACTGAAGACTGTTTCTTACTACACCAGGAGATCATAGAAACCCCAAACTGAAACAACATCCAGAGGTGCTCTTTCGATCAGTGACACACCCTGCCCAATCGGAATCAATATAACCATACAACCTTAAGTCTACATCAAAAGAATATCTCAAGCCATATCCAACTGTGCCACGTAGGTATCTCAAAAGATGCTTTGCTGCAACTAGATGTATTTGCCTTGGTTCACACATGAACTGACTAAGTGCACTCACTGCATAGCAAATATCTGGTCTAGTATTGACTAGATACATCAACGATCCAATCAACTACCTGTACATAATAGGATCCACCAGATCTGAACTAGCTGCAGCCTCCTTAAGCTTCTGAAAGTTGGTCTCCATAGGCGTAGACATGGATTTACAATCCATCATACCAAATATATTCAAGATGTCAATAGTGTACTTCCCTTGACTTAGAATAATCTCAACCGGCTTCTACCATGCTTCTAGACCAAGGAAGTAGTGCATAAGACCAAGATCCTTCATTTCAAATTCAGAAGCTAGCTACTTCTTGCATTTGAAAATGAGGTGTTCTTCTCCAGTAAGAATTAGATCATCAACATATAGAACTAAGATCAATGCTTCGCCATCAATCACCTTGAAGTAAAGGTTTGAATCAGCATCATTCTTAGAGAAACCCAAACTCATCAGATATTGATCAATTCTTTCGTACCAAGCACAAGGAACCTGCTTAAGGCCATACAGTGCCTTCTTCAGCCTACAAACATGAGACTCCTTCCCATGAACCTCAAAGCCATCCGATTGCTCAATATATACCTCTTCCTCAATTACACCATTTAGAAATGTTGTCTTCACATCCATCTGGTGTATCTTCCATCCCTTAGATGCTGCAAGAGCAATGATGGTCCTGATAGATGTATAACGAGCAACTAGGGCAAAGGTTTCCTCATAGTCTACTCCCTCTTTCTGAGAGAATCTCCTAGCCACGAACCTAGCCTTGTATTTCTTGATGCTCCCATCAATCGTATGCTTGATCTTGAAGAGCCATTTAGAAGATACCATAGATTTGCCTTCAGGTCTAGGTACAATGTCCCAAACATCATTCTTGAGGATAGATTGATACTCTTCAACCATAGCATCTTTCCATACTTGCTGACTTGTAGCTTCCTCGACACTGGAAGGTTCAGACTCAATCATTTGACTCATCAAAGCAACATAGCCTGAAAACTTCAGGGGTCTTTTGCTTTCCCTGAATGTTCCTCTAGGAGATGCAAACTTTTATGCCTCCTACATTGTTTTCCTAGCCCATAGAGGTCTTTTTCTACCAATAACAATGTTGGTAGGCCCATTAGTAGGTTCCAAAGGTTCAACTAGATCATCTTCTTCTTTAGAATCAGGAGCCTCCCTCTGAATCTCAAAATGGTCAACTTCCATGTCCTAAGGAGACTCTCAGTCTTCATAGTCTATCTCCGTGTGAGAACCTTTGGATCTTCTTAATGCAACATCTTCTTCAAATGTAACATCCCTAAATATCTCAATCAACTTCTGACCAGGAATGTAAACTCTGTAGGCTTTTGAAATCTCATTGTAGCCCACAAATATTCCCCTCTTAGCAAAAGGTTCCAACTTTGTCCTTTTGTCTTTAGGGACATGAACATACACAGGACAACCAAATATTCTCAAGTGACTGACTTCAGGCTTCACACCTGTGAAAGCTTTTTCAAGAGTCATGTTCTCCAAGATACGATGAGGACTTCGATTCAAAACATACACAGTTGTCCTAGAGGCTTCAGCCCAAAGGAAGGTTTGCAGATCCTGATCACGAATCATGGCCTTAGTTGCTTCTACAATA
The DNA here is from genome assembly GCA_007115665.2 of Sequoiadendron giganteum. Taxonomy (NCBI): domain Eukaryota; kingdom Viridiplantae; phylum Streptophyta; class Pinopsida; order Cupressales; family Cupressaceae; genus Sequoiadendron; species Sequoiadendron giganteum. Next base: position 75,596,058 of record CM021103.1, on the reverse strand, counting down.
GATTTGTTCTTCCTTTCTGCTACACCATTTTGTTGTGGATTGTAGGGAACACAAAACTCCCTTGTAATTCCTGCTTCAATACAAAAGTTACAAAAGCTCCCAGAGATGTATTCTCCTCCGTTGTTAGATCTCAATACTTTGATCCTTTTCCCGGATAAGTTTTCTACTTGAGCTTTGAATTCCTTGAATCTCTCAAGTACTTCTGAGGATTCTTTAGTCTTTAATAAATAAATCCAAGTCTTTCTAGAGTAATCATCAATAAAAATTACATAATACAAGAAACCACTCAAAGAAGTAACAGACATTGGACCACACAAATCAGAATGAACAAGATCTAAAATGCATTTAGATCTACTTTCACTACTATGAAAGGGTCTTTTAATATTCTTACCCAATGCGCATCCTCGATAAATACCTTCATGCTCCTGGCTCAGTTTAGGAATGTCGGTAACCATCTTCTCCAAGGTAGGAAGTGCACAAAAGTGAATGTGAGCAAATCTTCTATGCCAAAGCTTACATGAACTTGAAGCATTATGCAACAAGGCCTGTAGAGGACGGGTGGAAAGTCTGTAGAGACAATCTTGTCGAACACCAATCACACTAGTTGTCTTGATGTTAGAGTTCTTTGGCCATGAAAGAACTTTTCCTTCAGAGAATGCTACTTGATACCCCTTGTCTTCCAATGCTGAAATTAAGACAAGGTTTCTCTTGATGCCAGGTACAAATAGTACATCACTCAGCTGCAAGAGATGCCAAAATCTAAACGAATAGAGGAGGTCCCAACACCTTTTACAAAATAGCAAGCATCATCTCCACTTATGACTTGGACACTTGAATCTCTCATCACCAAATCTGTAAGATGTTCTCTGAATCCGGTGATGTGACGAGAGGCACCACTATCAATCAACCAAATGTTGTTGACTGTAGGAACATTGCTTGATAAGGCAGAATAGAATAGGAATTCCCTTGAATCCTTTTGAGGAGAGATTTCATCCACATCCACAAATGAAGCATGTTGCTTAGCCCTGGTTGGGCAATCCTTTGCATAGTGACCAAATTTGTCACATCTAAAACATTGAACGCGAGATATATCCCTCTTCTTCTTGAATGCAAGGGCTCCATCTGACCCTTTATCTCTATTCCTCTTGAAGTATCCTTTCTTTCCTCCTTTTCCTATCTTCTTCGAGGATTGAGCAGAAAGAACATGAATGTCCTCATTTGTAGAGCTTGACCAATGCCTCTTGTAGCCAACCTTGATTCTTCTTGAATACAATCTGCTCTCAATCGATCAAACTTAGGAAGTTTTGATCTTGCATTGATTCCTTGAATGTATGACTCCCAAGATTTAGGAAGACCATTGAGAGCCAACATAGTCAGATCCTTGCTATCAATAATGTGCCCAATGGTAGAGAGTTGATCTCTCAACTCGGTGATCTTCATGAAGTATGAGGTGATGGATTCTCCTTTTGCCATCTTGATATGATGAAGTTGTTGCTTTAATGCAAGAGCTCGACTTGTGTTGTTGATCTCATACATCTCCTCTAAGGTCTGGAGCATACACTTGTTGTTTTCAACTTGGAGATGATTGGCACAATGTGATCTTTCACGGAATCAACCAACATTTTTTTCGCCTTAATGTTATTCCTCTTCCAATGAGGCTTCTCATTCCCTTCGGTTGGTTCAGGAACATCGTTCTCCACGAACTCAGCTCACTCATTTTCCTCCAAAGCGAGTATCACTCTAAACTTCCAAGATGTGAAGTTTGATGCACCCTCAAGTCTATCCTCGACCTTGAGCCCATTCACCATCTTGACAATAAGATAGATGTAAACTGAAATGTGAACAATAATGGAGGATATCGCTGCTTGAATAAAATCTGATCTAGATCTTCTTATACCCGCTTTGATACCATGTTAGTTTTTATGATCATATGTATATAAACTGAAAGCAATCAGAAAATGCAGCTCATAAGACAATAGACACAGCAAAATACCCTAGGAAAACCCTCCAACTTGAGGGAGAAAAAACCCAGCCAATATATCTCTTATATATTGATAGAATTAAGAGCAGAGATCTGCTTAGAACTCAGGCATAACACAATGCCAATTTGATAAAATGAATAATAGCACCTCTCTTAGATGCAAAATACAAATGAATATGTTTCTCTTTGAAGTTGATCTGCTGCTACAGAATGACGATCTGCTGTAAGTGTGAACTTCTTCTAAATATGCGAATTATGATGAATGAATTTTTTTCTTAGAAAATCGCGACTTTCTCAAGTCGGCTCTAATTAATAATTAAATATTAATTATTAATAATATAAATAATACATCATAAATGAGGCGCCTCCTCATAATTAAATATTTGTTCATTCTTCATTGATATCGACTTTAGATAAATTAAATAGCCAAAGGCTATATTTAAATTTATCTTCACAAGTCATGGCTGGAAGTAATCATTAAGACGCTGTACATCAACACATGGGACTACTCTATCAACATGGTTAGGATGGAGGAGCATTAGGCACCACCCACTCGTCAATGTTAGTCACATGTACTAAAAGCCCTTCTTTACTTAAAGTTATTAATCCGGAAAGCACAAGTACACTTAATTTTCCATATTTGGAGGAATATTGAGTTTGGCCCTACAAAATGTAGTGCAAATCATACATACAATAATTGTATGTTGCCCCACAATTGATTTTTCAATTTAAAAACATGATTTTTTAATAATTGCAGTCAACAATTTTGATCAGAAAATCACAATAAACATGCCATAAAATCATGATTTTTGCTTGTAAACGGTAATTTTCATGTTCTTTATCATTCTCCAACACTTCTCTAAGATTTCTAGATCACGTTTTTGGGATAAATTCATCGACATAACAACAATTGATTGTACAACATGACTCTTCAACATCGACTTATATAAACTTTGAATCAACCAACTAATTTTCAGCCTCTAGGCACCCCAATTTTTTTTAAACTCACCTCATTTTGATTTATAAATATTCGCTCCCCTTGTTAATGGGCTAGGGGAGTTGAGTCACAATTAAACCGAAAAAAGGCCAAGTGGTAACCACCATAGTATGGGTGGTTCAAACTTAACTTCAACAGAGCCTTCAAAGAGAATCTAGATTTCTGGAGCAGGATGCATAATTCGAGATTGGGAAGGAAAGATTATATTCAGTGCTTAAAGAAGTATGCCTAAGGGAGCGAATAATGAAGCTGAATTGCAAGCACTCATTCTAGGCCTACAACTGTGCCTAAAATTAAAAATAACAAAGCTTGAAATAGAGGGAGATTTCTCAATAGTAATAAACATGATAAGGAAAAAGTATCTACAAGGGTGGAAACTTAGGGCTCTACTAGAAATAGCCCTTGATATAATATCAAAGCTCGATGACTATTATGCCAACCATACTTACCAGGAAGCCAACTCAAAGGCCAAAAGCCTTGCCAACAAGGCTACTAACGATATTTGAGCAAATGGACTTTGTTTCACTTCAACGATTTGGATAATTGAATCACTGCAAGGTGAGCAATCAAGGCACTCAAAGAAATTATTGCTAGAAAGCGGTAGAATTAATGTGCAATTTGTCAAAAGGACGTGCTCACGAGCCTTCCACTCATAAACAACTAACTTGGGCAACTTCAACACATGTAAGATGTAGGGGATGAGTTAATATTCTAGAAGTTTGTGCACTCCCTTTCACAAGTTTTGAAAGTTAAAACTTCAAGAGATGCAGGAATGGACACTCCAATTCAATTGGCCTGCTCACTCTAACAAGTGGCCTTCTTGGGAGATATAACAAAGAAAAGGCTTAAAAGTGTCTTTAAAACCCACCACGGGTTAATCCTCTTTGCTGTTAAATGGGTGCTACAAGAAGAATTCTTAGCAACGAATCATAAGAACATAGTAAATATTGACATCTCAATGTTCTTGGCCTCACTTTTAGACATTGGGGAACCTGTGGAGATGGCAAAAGCATTATGCAAGGGTATGATAAAAAAACAATTCTTAGGTGCCCTAGATTTGGTTCTAGAGGTGGTCAACATGTGTGGAGGTATCCCTCTCCCTTAAGATTTCTTCAAACTGAAGGATCGGGGGGTTGTGGTGGAAAGGTTCCCTCTGGTATTCTCCTCCAAGCACACTAATCTCCCAAAAGGCCATAAAAGGCTCTGTGTTTCTAAAGAAGACTTTAGGACTTGTGGCCACTAATGGGATCGAATGGCTAATGGAATTCATCAGTAAGGACCAAATGGGCTGAATCAACATCACTCAAAAACAGGGAAACCCGGGGACGTGTCCCCCCCCCCAAAAAGCCCCTTACCCGTTCCCGGGATGTCCCGCGTACCGGGGGACGACATGGGGACGGCAAGGGACCATCCCCTTTTTTGCATCTTTTTAGGAAACATCCCCGGAACAGGGCGACGTCGTTGACCCAATGGGGGGCGGCTGACCGGTCCCAAGGACGGCTGAGCTGTCCCTCGACCATCCCGGGGACAGTCGGTCATCCCCCGCGTCTTGGAAGCTTTTAACATGAAAAAAAAACATAAAACAAAAAAATAATGCCCCTAACAACGTGGCATGTGTGGGCCCCATTGATTTTGACTCCTTTATGAAGAAAAAAGGGCCTCTCTAACCTCATTTTATGCATTTTATTTGTTTGAGCAGCCAAGGGTTTGAGAGCAAAAGAAGTTGCAGCCATTGAAGGAGCAGCAGCAGCTTGAAGGAGAAGAGGAGGTTGAAATAGTGTTGTTGGGAGTGCAAATCCACCAAAGAGGTATGCATTTCCTTTCCCTATTTTTTTTAATTTTTTTTTTTGCAAAATGTGAAGCATACATTGTCTTATTTTATTTTATTTTTGCATTTTCAGTTGAAACTTGCATTCAAAAATAAAAAGCATGAGCAGCAATGAGACTAGGAGTGATAGTGAAGTTGAAATGCAAACTAGAAGGGAAAGTGGTGGGGGTGGTAGTAGAACTAGAGAGCAAAGAAACCCAATCGAATGCCCTCCTTCATCAACCAATACCAAAACCATGAAATACTATGAAAGACACCCATTAAACAAAAAAAAACCATTCCTTTGATATGTTACAGCCGTGGGTGAAAGACAAAATCATTCAGGGGGGGGAGTAGGGTTTGGTTTTGCCATGTTTGTGAAAAGGAATTTAGGGGCAGCTAAACAAGAGTTAGGTCTCATTTTTTGGGTGAGGTGGGCCACGGAGTTAGATTGTGTCCTGCATTGACAGATGACCTAATTTTAGAGTGCCAAAAAATTCAAATGGAGTGTGATGGTGGGGTTCAAAGTGGGTCTCCTTCTTTCCCAAGTTCACAATGTTAGATTTTATGATCAGATGTAATGCACAGATTTTAATTCAAAAATCAGACCCATAAACACAACAAATACCTCGGGAAAACCCTCCAACCTGAGGGAGAAAAACCCAACAACAATATATCACTTATATATCGAATCACAATGAGAAACTCCTTTATAATAGAGGCCAATAATGAGGCCAAGAGAGTGCGCCTCAAAACTGATGCTAACACAGATCCAATCAAATGTAATTCGCTAACAGTGAACTACAGCCTTAACTATATCGAACTGCTCTTATGAATGAACTCGCACTTGAAATGAATGAGAGAAATGAATCGATGATGAAACAATGAAGGACATCAACTATATATACAAGGTGATGGAGAAGACGTGACCTTTCAAGAAACAAGTCGGCCACCAAAGAATGTCTCTAGAAAAAAATCGCATCCCAAGGAAGTATGAGGTCAGCGTCATTAGAATGCATCTCTTCATTAATCGTGCCTCTTCAATAATCATGATGTCGGCCTTGGATCAAATCGCACCTCTATAATAAATCGTGCCTCTTCAATGTAGATCTCTATAAATTAAATAGCCTTAAGCTATTATTTAATTTATCAATTGAAGTAAAGGAAATCGCTGGAAGAATACAACCGACGCTGCTATTAACATCAACACAATCATCTATGCCTACTCCTAGTCCTTCCACAGTCGGTAGTAGTGGAGTTGTCTTAAGAGGAAAGAGGAAGGTGAGTGGTAGTGAAAAGGCAACCTCAATTAAATCCATGTTTAATAACCAAGCACAAGAAGCCACTGAATCCTCCATTGCCAAATTCTTTTTTGCCCATGCCATTCCATTTCATGTGGCCCGTTCCTCTTATTTCAAACAAATGGTGAAAGACATAGCCATTGTTGGTCCTTCATTCATACCCCCGGAGATCATAAGCTATGCACCACCCTCCTAGACAAAGAGTACTCCAAAGTTAATGTGTTAATGGAGGAGATGAGGCAAACGTGGATGAGGACGGAGTGCTCTATAGTGATGGATGGGTGGACTGATTGTAGACGTCGGCCACTCATCAATGTCATAGTCACATGCCCTGTTGGTTCTTATTTTCTTAGAGTCGTAGATTGTTCGGGGAGACGTAAGGATGCAGACTTCCAGTTTGCCATTTTGAGAGATGCCATAGAGGAGGTTGGGGCTGCAAATGTGGTGCAGGTGATCACCAATTCAAAACGTGTGTGCAAATGGGCTGGGTTGATGGTGGAGGGTACTTACAGGCACATATTTTGGACCCCATGTGTTCATGCATTGAACAATGCATTGAAAGACATAGGGAAGTTGGATTGGGTGAAGCAAACGGTGGCAGAAGCTAAAGATATTCAGATGTTTATTTGCAATCACCACACCTCACTTGCTCTCTTCAGAACATTTTCAAAGGAGTTTCTCAAACCTGTTGAAACAAGGTATGCCACTTCATTTTGTTTCACTTTCAATTTGTATTCATAATCTGATTTTGTTTTAAATTTTAATTTTTTAATGAATCATTGAATCAATGAATGTAGATATGCCACATACTTCATCTTGTTAGAGAGGATGCTAGAGGTGTATGAGCCTCTACAAGCGATGATGATCAATGTAGAGTGGGCTAGATGGCCTAATGCAAGTTCTACTCAAGGAAAGAACTTCAAACAAAAGATCCTCGTGTGATGTCCCTTGATAATATTTTCCCCAAATGTATAAAAATACAGAAATTAAAAATCTCAATATATCCAAATTATTATTTAAATATGACTCTAATTATTATTGTATTCATTTTATTAAAATGCAATAACTTATATAATAAATTAATGATGATCTCACACAGCACACAAAATAAAATAAAATAAAATACAATACAAAATATAATTACAAAACTAAAAGCAAAAAGCCACGATGAAGTCAAAAGGTGAATCGGTTCAAAGAAACAATGTAATGGTTTGGTTGCACCAAAAGCCATGACCAAGGGACTCATCAACCATTATAAAGAGGGAGGATGCAAGAAGGGAAAGCATGGAATAAAAAAAGGAGAAATCACTCGGCAGCATCAAAGGAAATAGAAAAGGCTCCAGCAGCAGCAACAGACAGGAGGTAAGTTGCATATTATGTTTGGTAAATGTCTTGAAGTCTGTGATGGACAGTTCATATATTTAATTATTATGTGTACAGAAATGAATCCAACATCTATTACAAATAATAAGCTGTGCATATATATATATATGGATAATTCTGAGTATTATTTACTGCTGATATATATATAATTATGAGTACTATTGACTGCTGAATATAAACAATAGATCTAGGTCATGAATGTAATATGCAAGAACAGACTATGGATCAAATACATATCATTGATTTAAAATTTAAGATCAGAGTCTGCATTATATTATGGAGCAATATGTATTGGATCTGTTCATTTATTTAATATAAAAATTTGTGTGTCTACACTATGGATAATACTCATATGATCTGATTGTGAACAACTAGTCAAAAATAGAGGAGTTGAGGACCTACTGAAGGGGAAACAGCATGTGAGATCACCCTCTAAGTACACCACCCATCTGGATGGCAAGGGCCACATGGGCCAAGAGGGGCAAACTGCTCTTGGGCTTAGAGGAAATGACTATCCAAGACACCCTGCTGTAGCTGCACCCTCAACCTCTCAATATGATTGAGCAATGATGGTTCTGGTATAGGGGAACAAAGGTAGAATACTAGGTACACCACCCATATGAATGGCAAGGGCCACATGGGACCAAGAGGGGTAAACTGCCCTTGGGCCTAGGGATTCTTGGGCATCCTACCAGACCATCATACTCAAGGAACAGTAAATTAGAAGATTCGATATGCTTATGAAATGATGTGTCTTATTTTATGTCTACAAACACTTTGGAGGTCAACAAGTAGTTGTATCCCTAACCCATTCTCTTCGATTTCATTACATGAATGCTAATTAACATTTTCTTGTAAATACTCTCTAAATTCTGTTTTGCAAGGACCTAATTGTTCTATAAGCATTCCCCAACACCAAGGTAATTCCTTGAAATTGATTTATTAGGGCAGATTTAGGGTTATCTCAAAAGAGGGACATTACACCTCGATGACGATTGGTGGGCCAATGTGAGGTAAGACATTAGATTGCTGATTTTCATATCAAATTTCTGATTTTAATATTTGTAAGAGAAGGGGACCAACCACTGCAAGGCCTCAGGTCACAAAAGGCCAAGAGCAGAAAGGCTGCCCTAACTTACCTCAGTTCAAGGGAAGGTTAGGATAGAAAGGATGAGAATGATGAGGATTATGCGTCCTTCAATCACTCTGCAATCCCGGGAATTGAAAGGAGTCTAGAAGAGTCGCTTTCCAGAGTCAACTCTACGTCTCAGGCAGCTCTCTGCCCGAAGACAAAAGCACGTTTCTGGAACGACAACGTGACACGCTGGTGTCTCACAAGTGCACTGGCGTCCGTACGACCAGAAAACCAGAGAGACAAGGTCTTTTTCTAAGGAAGGACTAACAACCTAGTTTACAAGTTTCTGGAATGACAGAATAGTATTAAGAAGTACGAAAAATACAGATTAACGTGATAAAGGGAGTATGTTACCACGAGGGTGATGAAGGTGATTTCATAAAATAGTCCTCTCGCCAGCTTGCTTCAAACTCTCTTCACCTGCACACAATAAAGGGAGAAATTGTTGGGGCTGTATAGGGGCTTGCCTCAGTCAAACCCCCGTCTTGGTGTTTCCACCTCCACGGACAGCCAAGTTTGTAATGATAGGAATAAAGATAAAGAAAGGAAATACAAGCTATGCATGCAAGAAACACTACAAAACAGTATGTGCTTACTCAACCGGATACGATAGAGGAGAATGAGAGGAGCTTACCACCTCTGTCCAAAGTGCTCAAGGCTTGTGGAGGAGCGAATTAGAGGAACTCAAGCCTTTGTTATCGTGGTGTTTGTCCTACGCTCGCACTATCGGAGTGATGGAGTGGTAGATTGTTGCAATGGAGTGAAGGATGCTACTACAAAGCTTGGAAGTGGATGCTCAAAGCATGGAGAGAGTGCTCAAACGATCTTGCAAAACTTGAGAATGGATGGACTGGTCAAGAATATGAAGGAGAAGATGAAAAATAGCCATATTCGAGTCGGCCAGCCGAAGAGGGACATTACTCTTCAACTTCCAATCGAAAATGTAACGCCTATGTAGTCTCTGGCCATAGGATTCTGCCAGGGACGTAAGTGCGCCGCACGTACGCGCAGGCGTCCCTGACAAAAACGCCCCCACCGACACACAAACAAGGCGCCAAGTGGAATGCAAGCAGTGGGTTTAAGTGGAATTAAGCCTCCGCCTTCGATTTTCTAAAGTGTAAAGGGGAATTTGTGTTAGGGGTGCAAATTCACGCTCATACAATATTTTAATTTTATTGTCCAATGTTCCAACTTTTGAAGTTTCTAACATGTCAATTAACTTGTCAACTAATTATTTTGAACTTTTTGTTTGCATTTTGCAGATATATTTACTCCTCCATCTCGCCTATTGTAGATGTCATCAGATATGCTGATACAAACTCTCTTAGTCTTGGAGAGATTTATGAGACATTTGACAGCATGCTTGCGAAGATCAAGCAAGTTATTTCGGCAAAGGACCCCACTTTGGATTTATATGAGCAACACATTAGGCCCATTGTGACGCGGAGGTGGAATACAATGAACACCCCGCTTCATATGGTTGCCTTTGCTCTAAATCCAAAATGGTATGCACCAAGACCTGGTAGGGTGCCTCCATGTGATGATGGTGAGGTTTTAGATGGGTTCACACAGGCCATTGAAAAGATTTATCTAGCAGAGCAGGCTTCACTAATTCAGTCACAATTCCTAGACTTTGCAAATCTTACTAGCCCAAACTTGAGTAAACCACAGGCGAGGTTGGATAGAGCTATATTAGCTCAATCGAACCCTATTGGATGGTGAACCTATCATGGGAGGGATACACTACAGTTGAAGACACTTGCTACTCATCTTCTTGCACAGGTTGCTAGTTCCTCTACTGCAAAGAGGAATTGGTCCACGTATAGCTTTATCCAGTCCCTCAAAAGGAATAGACTTACCTCTAGACGAGCGGAGAATCTAGTGGTCGTTCGTAGTGCTCTTCGGCTTCAGGATCAATAGACTTCAGAGTATCGATAGACTCCAGCTCTATGATGGGATATTGATCCCGAGGACGTGGCCCAGGTAGATGAGGAGGAGACAGCTAAGGGTTTGGTTGGGGTTCCGTTGGTTGAGGAGGAGCATCACAGTGGCAATGACTCAGAGGATGACTCTGATTTTGATGCAATTATGAGGGATGATTAGGGGCAGCAGTGCTCTTTGTTTATTTTGTATTCAGTATTGACATTGTATTTTGATTTTCATAGCAAACTTGAAAACTATATGGCAGCAATGTAGCCTTTGGGCATCATTTTGATATAAGTTTATAAATTATAACTTGGCGGTTGTTTCATGATTTGTGTATGTTAATTTTGAATGCGTATTGAGTATTGGCATAATGTTGAACACAAATGTTATATGTTAATGTTCTATAATGTGTATTATGCATGCCTTATCCATGTTATCATATGAATATTTAAAATTTCCCTATATTTTTATATAGCTGCCCCCTATTGTCCCTAATTTTGGCCTCAAAAATCGGAAACTTGGGGACTCGTCCCGCTGTCCCCGTCTCGAAAACATGGGGTAACCTTGCTCAAAAATAAGGTTATGAAAATAGAATAGGTTTACAACTATAGTATGATAAGAACAAACTTGTATGTATAGCTCTAGTTTTGTTGTCTTCTGGTTGGATGGAGCTCTTAGCATTTTCATAACAATTTTAGGTTCTAAGGAAGATACAGAATGGGGCTTCCAGCTTTTGTTGGCCAATGGCTCTAGAGTACAATAAGGGCAACAACCCAATACATATGTAATGTAAATTTTCTTACGATTAATTGAAATGGGAGTAGTCCCCAAGACTACATTTTACATATAAAAAAAAATTAAAAATATTGGCAGCCATAGAATACTAATACGAACTAGGATTGTGGCCTAATCCTAAAGTAAATCCTAATTTTTCTAGGGCTTGAGGCAAGGGTTAGAGTTTTGTTTGTAAAATTAGAAATTAAAAAACAAAAACCAAAACCTAATCCCAAACCATAGAAAACAATGAGTTTGCATTAGGGTTAGGTTGAAATGTTATTTTTATTACACGTTAGTCACTAACCCTAAAAATTAGGGTTTGGGTTAGAGTTAGTATTTTTCACAAAAAACTCTAATCCTAACCCTAAATGCTGAAATTTTTTCAAGGGTTAGGGTTAGGGTTAGGTTATTTTTGTTAGTTAAGTATGCCCTAACCCTAACACTAAAATTTCTTTTAAGGTTAGGGTTTTTTAGTTGGTAAGTATGCCCTAATTATAACCCTAGACCCTAAAAAATTTCAAGGATTTAGGGTAAGGGTTAGGGCATACTTAACTAACAAAAAACCCTATTACTTAGCAATTGTGTAACATCATAAATGTTTATTTTGTTGTAAAGCATTAAAAGTAGGAAATTCGATATAAATAACAAATATTTGGTTCTTAAATCCCTCTATAGTGCATTGAACACAACTTTCAATAACATTACCTCTCATACCAGAGGAAGTGATGCCCCAAAGGTATATTTGAGGGCTAGAGAGGTTAATGCATGATAAGGAAACTACAAATATTTCTCCCTATAGTGACCTCTCTCTTTCTTTGGCTAAGCTAGATTCCCCGTTAGGGTCTAATGAAATGAAAGGTGCTACTACTCCAATACCCAAGCCCCATACAAACCCAAGACCTTTCATACCATTTCTTTTAGTGCCACTCTACTCTTCCATACCACTTTGCTCTCCCATACATATATGCTTCCACATACTAACACTCTTCCACATACCTTTGGGCATATAGGGGGGTGCAGTATTTCAAATGGTTTAGTGTATCAAGAGCATAGTAGAAAAACCCATGGTTAACTGCAAGTACATGGCACCTACCACCTACCACCTTTCTTGTGTCAAATAGAACCATTTTTCCCAAATTATTCAATAAATTGGTCAACACCAATCAAAACCAAGTCAACCTAGGTAAAATTGTCAATAAACCAAAAGAATTGAAGTGGGGTTTTACCTATAAACCACTCAAAATTCATTTTTTCTCATTTTTTCACTTCTAGGCATCAAGTAAAATAATTATTTTGACTTTCCTAGACAATTGTAAACATCAAACTAGATCATGACCGTGCTCATTTGAAGCAAATGGTTGCAAGCACAAGGGCATCAACTTCCACTTCACATATCTAGTCATGGTTGTCTTAGACTTTTTGAATTTTGTATTCTCCAATTTTTTTTTGCATATGAGTAATGAGTCTACCGTAATATATACTCTAAGATTGAAAAAATGATGCTTAAGGAGAATTCAAGACTAATTGTCACATTCCATTTTTAATCACCTATTTTAGACATTTTTTAATGATTAAATAACTATTTAAGGTGACCAAAATCAATATTTTAAATGTTACATTATGTGTTGCATGATATTGCAACAATGGATATTCTTTCTCTGCAAAATCTTGATTGATTTGGGAATTATGATATTAATAATGGACTCACTATCAACTGGGAGAGGATGGTAGATGGCGATGACATGGCAGTCGAACCAAGCTGAATGAGAAATCACATAATCGCACTTTTCACAAGTCATGTGTGTTAATCTGCATTTTAGTTATTTGCCTGAGTGTCACAAAGTAAAATGTCTGGGAAATGTTTGCTTGGAATATGGTTGCTTATTCAAATTAAGTTTTCTCTTGATTTAAAGCTAGTGTGTGTTATTTCACTTAAGAAATTAAATAAAATTCTTAGTTTATTCCGAAAGACTCATTCATTTTACACTTGGGTAAATTAATATGAAAATTATTTCAATTAATAAAAAATTTAAAAAATTGAAGAGAGAGAAAAATTGGGAATAAGGGCAATGAAGGAAACCCTAGATTGTAGGATTGTTTCAGTTCATGGAGGCAGGATGTGGAGAGAATCTTGCCCCTATGCTGGAGATTGGAGTAATATGTGGGAAGAAGACGAGAGTTGGCAGCCATGGAAACAAAAAATATATGGGCTTGATAGTTGCCTAGTTTGGGAATTTTTATGGCTTTGAGAACAAAAAATGAAGGCATTCAAAAGAAGAAGGTGGTCGTGAGTAGTAGAGAAGAGTTTGAAGCAAATAGAAGAGAAAACAAGGCAAGTGGAAACACTTATCCACGGGTATGTCTGGTTAACCCTGGCAAGAAGAAATAGTTTTGGCTTTATGCAGCTGTTTTAGATTGTTAATGGTTACAACAAATAAGTTTTTCAATATATTCTTTACCCGCTTGGACTTTAAATTTCTTTTTAAGGCATTTGTCAAGCAGATCATGATCCCTATGTATATGTTCCTCATTAGAATGAAGTGTCGGAAATCATAACTTTTTGTTATACTTTACACCGTATCAAATTGGGTTGTAGTTGTAATTTTTTCTTTTGATGTTTGATATACATTCATACCTTGTTCTAAAGCTCCCATTGTGGCATGACTGGGAGGATGCTCGCAAGGGTTGTATAGTCAGGTTTTATACCTGTCAATAGCACTAGCTTGAAAAAAAAAAAAATTTAAAATTAGTAAATCTGTTTTCAGTGTAAGCTGCAAACATTGCATTCTATCAGAGGACATTTCTTTGAGGCATTTTGTCAAACAATTCTTTCGCTCTGTCCATGCTCATGCATTCTGCACACAGAATTACTCTATCCTTTATGATATGATAGATGTCCATACTCTGTTTCAATCTAGAGTTGGCTTGGTTTAGATAATGGATACATTGGTATTTAAAAAGCTTATCATATTATACATATATATATATATCAAACACAACCTCAATAATGATTTTACTCTTGTTATTCGTCATTTTGGACAAAGGTATAACCTGTTTAAATGTGCAGAATTATTTGTCAATGAATATAAATATCTGTTATCTTTCTTTCTGTTTATTTCCATAGTGCTGTGACAGCAAAGTACATAGGTTTATATAGCAATGCAAAGGCAAACCATTGTCTCCTTTACTAAATAAAACCACAGAATGCATAGATTATTTGTATCATTTACAGTTGAACTTTCTGGAATAAAATCATTCGTTTTAGCATCTTTAAATATCTATCATGACATAGATAAGTACATTATTTTTGCCATGACAAGGATATAGGTGAGCTAAGTTTTAAAAGTAATTTATACTCATTTTTATAGCTGGTTATGACTATGAACAGCAATACAAACCATAGCAGCAAAAATCATTTGGGGAAAAAATTGGCAAACCTGAAAGTATAAGATTTTTTGAAAAAATTGAGAAAAATTTGGATTAAGAAAAAACATAAAGAATTGTAAACAAAGAGACAAAAACTACTTTTTCTTTTAAACTTAAGGGCATTTCCATAGCATAGAGATATAGAGAGAAAATCAAATAGAGAGTTTAACACATGAATTGTAGAAAATAGAATTTTGTTATTTATATTCATTTCACTAATTACATTGCATTAGACAAAGCATACTTCATAGTGCCTAAATAATAACAAGATGGTTACGAGATGGTTACAGTTGATAAAATTTCAATTACAATATCGTTTGTACAAATTCAACCTATAAACTAAGTACAAAGTTCCAAAAAATCAAACATAGCCAATGACTCTTGCTACTACAAATAGAGCTATGCTAGAGGGCTGTAGGTCCTGCTGATGAAGCTCCTGGTTAGAGCTTCTCCTAAGTCGTTCAACCTCATGATATCCAAGTTGGCCTCTAGGCCTCTAGGATCTCAAAATCCTCAAGCTCAAGAAAGTCATTAAAAAGACAATTTTCCTTTGTTGAGTAATCAAAAATTACAAAACGGGAATCAATTGGTTCATATTTGTGATTTAAATTTTTAATAGTACTTGCAATTTCTAGAACAATGTCAAAGAGAACTATATGAAGAGTGTAAAAGGGAAATTATATCACAAAGGAAGCAATTGCAAAGTTCAACTTAATAGGTTTTGAATCAAATAGCTCACGATAGAGTAATAGCAAATGCTTTTGAAACAAAATCTTAAATCTCAAAGACCATAAATGATATTGAAATGTTCTCATTGATAAATAATAAATATTTTAGCAGATTTGTAAAAGAGTAAAGGGAGTGTTAAATATTTTTTCATTAGATAATAAGGACCTGCTAGTACAAAAGAAGAGAGCAACTATTTGAGCCACAATTTTAGCTATTATTATTCAAGTAGATTTTCCTTGGTTTTGTGTATAAGTGGATGATGGAGTTAAAAACATTGACAGTAGTGTGGAATATATAGAGAAAAAAGCAACACATCTCTTAACCATTCCATGTTAATGTCCTTAACATCAAATGTAGAAGCATACCAAAGAACATCTCTCTATTTGAATGTCCTTAACATCTATTAAAAATATACATCCATTTGAGGTTACCTACCGACAATTTGCCTCACCAACCTGATGAAATCTAGTGAACTTTTGATGGTGAACCACATCCCAGCGGCCAACGCTCAGTTTTGTGCTAAAAATCAATGAAAAAACCCGATTAAATAGCGATTTCACACTGCTATGGTTTTGTGACAGGTTGAATGGGCAATTTTTCCATGATTTTCACGTGATTTTTTTGTGATTTAAACCTTAAAAATCATTGAAAATCACGGCTGTCTAAATAAGGAATTTTTTGGGGAAAAAATCATTTCAGCCGAAGATTTTTTTTAAAATCGGGATTTTTGGGATTTTTTAAGGATTATAATTTCTATGATACAAACCATTATAAAGTTTGATTAATTTCCTCTATTTACAGAATTTTACATCACTAAATATATACAGTGATTTTATCCATTTTTATTGCTGTTTTATGATTGAGAACAACAATAATAACTGTTGTAGAGTTTAGATATTTGCCACTATGGGCTGTACATGGTGATACTACTTGTCTAAGGTGTTTTATATTTTTTATTCTAACTGTTCTTGAATGCAAACAATAATGACTACCTTACAGTTCATTACTTGTGTCACTAATGGCTGTACAATTCACCATTAACTGTGAAAAGTAATTTAATTTTATCACGGTGGTTGTTTATGACTGTGACCAGCTTTGTTGCATGAATTTATAATGCGGAAAATGTTTATAATAATTGACTAGTATATGTTCAGAATACTCTTGAAAATATGTGAGAATAGTATCCTTGTATTACTGTATAGTCATTCTTCAAAGTTATTTATAATTGTTATTATAAAATGACTTAAGTGAACAGTCATATATCCGCCCGTTCATTCAAACAGCCTCATACAGGAGTGTCCATCTAAGTCATATGGACACTTTATTAAAGTTTGCATGGCTAAAATAGTAATTTTACGGTCTACAAACAATAAACTAGTATAACTCTCACTCATAGGGCAGGGTATGCTGAGGCTTTGGTGTTGTTAAAATATTTCCAAAAACTTATGTGTTAAGACCAACTCAGGGGCAAGGTATGTTGGGAGTTAGACAAATAACAATTTATTTATATGAAAACTTATACTTTGTATTAATGATAGTATTTTATACTGTAAACTAGTAGGAACAAATTCAGGGCAAGGTATGCCGAGAGTATGGAGGTAATATATTATTGAAATTGCATAGTCTTACACTTTGTGTTTTCAATTTATGGTCATGTGTATCTATACTAGCAAAATATGTTAGCATATGGATGTACTATTACAAGTATTCATCTATTGCATGGAATCAACAGATTAACAAAATCATCTATATAGTTCAGCACAATGTTATAAATAGAACCAACTAAAGGGTAAGGGCATACCAAATGATTGGAAAAGATAGTTATTCTTATGCTTGTATAATATATAAAACCAACTCAGGGTAAGAGGAACGAAGAGATGGGAGAATAATGGTTAATCTATACACTTGTATTAATGATCATATTGTGAACTAAAGGCAAGCAAGACCATCTCAGGGTAGGGTACACCGAGAGATTGGGAGCTTGACAGTTAACATATATATGCCAATCTACACTTATGATTACCTATCTAAAATAACAAAATCTATTAGGACCAGCTCAAGGCAGGGTATGCCTGGAGTTTGGTAACAGAAGGATATTTTATATTTTGGCCTATACTTTGTGTTTCACCAATTAATTAGTCATCACAAAGAGTCAAGCAAGAGATAGTAGTGTTGTGAGTAGATGACCTTCATTTATGCAGCTGATAATTGAACACTTTGGCCAAAGTGATGCTATGGCTTCATGCATCGTTAATTCATTGTACACAGGTTTCATGTTAGTTGAAACTTGAAAGTCATGTTAGCTGGAGGGTATCTAGAGACTACATAATTGACTGCATGTGACATGTGTGTACATATTCATATTTGTACTTGGTTCTCAGATTTGGTTCTACTGTAGATGTCCCTATCAATCACCCTCGTTGAAGGTCAGGCTGCTTTCAACTGGGAAGATGAGCAGGGGACCCCCTAGTTTTTGGTTGGGAGGTAAAGTGCTCAAATGACACTCTCCCTCCTACAAGTGGACAACCATATTGCTTGCACTTGGACAAGATCACTATGACAGATGATTTGTGATTGATGGTTAACCCATTTGTAATGAAAACTCAGAATGTGTATATAGATGTATCTCGGTGGATTGGTAGGACAGTAGTCCTAATCCGAACTGTATCTTATTTGCAAACTTGAATCATGGTGATCTATGAAATGATGTAATATTGGTATCTTTCATATGAAATGAGAATCTATATGTTTATTGATTTATGTATTGAAAAAGAAAAGAGAAAGGTTGACATTTCTATGTTAATAAACTTCAGATTA
Organism: Sequoiadendron giganteum; assembly: GCA_007115665.2. Lineage (NCBI taxonomy): Eukaryota > Viridiplantae > Streptophyta > Pinopsida > Cupressales > Cupressaceae > Sequoiadendron > Sequoiadendron giganteum. The sequence continues at coordinate 75,577,779 of CM021103.1, read as the reverse complement.
TTCTTTAATTATATTATTATTTTGGGTGGCTTGTTACACTAATTGGCAACTTTGAACTTTATTTATGTCTCATAATTGAAGTTTGGACTTTGTTTCTCTTTCTACGCACTCTATTTGGCATTAACAAACATTTGTAGTTTTTATTCATGTATTTAAAAATATTTTAGCATCTTTTAATTTGCAGTGTTTTTCTTATTTTAAACCCATGTAATTGAATTCCATTTAAACTTTCAAATTTTCGTGCGGTTGCCATGTAAGTAAAATGCTACTATGATCAGAAGGTTTGGTATATTGAGAGGATTATCTTTTTGTAGTCACTCTCAACATACCTTTGGGCGCATAGGGAGGTGTAGTATATTTGACAATTTAGCATTGGACATATAGATATATCAAAAAGTGGGAGTAATAAGGTTGCAGCAGTAAGAGGATTTCTTCTAGGGGTGATAAGGGAAAATTTAAAACCTTGAAACATTTGAAATCTATAAAGTTTTTGCATGTTTGATTATCATGTTGCATGAGAGACTTTGCATGGACATACGACATGTCGATTGAGGGTACAAACTGAAATGCATTTTTTGTGGGCTTGTATGTAATGGAGGCATTTTCCACTTCAAATGGCATTTATTATAGCAACTAGGGCATGATACCAAAGCCTTGCAAAAAGTACCCTTCAAATGTCACCCATCAAGCACAACAAACTCTTCTAACATATTTAGAGGGTACAAACAAAAAGGCAAGGATAGGCACAGAAGTTGGACCGAATTCTTCAAAGGCTAGGGTCAGCTTTGTTGATAGCAAAAACTACCACAGTAGACTGCAAGAGTCCCAATCTACACCTAGTTTTGCGGCTACCAAGCCAAACACAACGGTGGAAATATTACACCTTCATTGCACCTTGTACTATAGAAGGACCACAACCCACTTTAGAGAGTATAAGGTGGAGGAATGTTCAAAAATAGGCAAAGAAGGCCATGGGCGTTTTTTGTTTATTCTAGCATACCATTCAATGTCATCAAGTCTCCATACTAGCAAGATATGTTGGATAACATTGTAGCTGCAGGTCCTAGGATCAAAATCCCATCAAATGCAACTTTTAGGGCTAACACGTTGGAGGAGCAATAGACTATATGAATGATGTTGCCAAACATAGAAAAGAGTGAGCTAAGATTGGATGCACTATCATGTCAGGTGGGTGGACATATAGAAGAAATTATACTTTCATCAACTTTCTTGGAACATCTAACATTGGCGCAATCTTTCTATAATTCATGGATGCACCAAACAAGGTGAAATCATTAGAGGAACTTTTAAAACTATTAGATGAGGTGATAATTGACATAAAGCCACAAAATGTGATCCAATTTATTACAAATAATGTTGTTGCTTGTGTTGTTATTGGGAGACTTATGATAGGGAAATATCCACTATGTTTTTGAGCCCATGCACAATATTGCATGGAGAGATTGTTCCCTACTCTAGAGGAGCTATGTGCAGCCATGGAAAAGTTCTCCAATTTGCAAGCAAGCAAGGGGTTTTATCTCCAATATATCTATAGTAGAAGGTAGAACCACCTTTACACCAAGTAGACTCCATAAAATTTTGACAATTTCTCTCTACTATACATATGTGCATTATAGGAATTAAGTTTTGACTAAATTGTATATGATAGAATCTTGAAAAAAATCATATTTTTTCTATATGATGGTGGGATTTTCTTGGCAAGGAAGCCAAAAATCTGTGATGGATGGTGATTAACATTTTTTCCAACCATGCAATTCATCCACTTGTGAGCATACTTGGAGTGTGTTTGAATTCATACATTCCAAGGAATACAGCCATTTAATTCAACAACCGATGAATGATTTGGTGTTTCTTCACCACGGCCTTCACCTTAAGCTAACAAAAGCCTGAGGTTAGAAAAACTTATAATTTTAATTCTAAATTCTAAGTATTATTTGGTTTCATTTTCCAAAGTTGATTTCTCTTTTCCAAAAACGTATTCTATCTGCCTCATTAATGTATGTATTTTAAATTGATAATATCAAGTAGCATCAAGGAAGAACGGTCAGTTGACCTTGACAAGATCCATCCAAATTCATAATGTTTTTTTAATAAGGAAGAGCTTTCTATCTTGGGGGATGCCAATTTTGATCTTAAAAACAGCAGGTTTTTTTTCTCTTTCTTTTTTCTTTTTACATTTTTTGATTCCTGATTTCTCCCAATTAATCGAGAACTTTTAGTTTTTCAATTTATTGCCAAGAAAGATTATGCTACTATGGTGCAAGTAGTTACAGATGCAACATATGCATGTAAGGCAGCAGAGAAGTTGGTTGAGACTCCCTATAGGCACATCTACTAGAGTAAAAGATAGGGCTGTAAGAGATTTTTTTGGTCAGACATGAGGCATATCTTATCCTTTCCCTAATTTTTGCCATCATCAAATATGGAGAATCTAACAGTAAAAACCTTAGGGATATATGAGTGTATTGATAGCATGATTGATCATATGGCAATTGTGATTCGTGATAAAGACCCCATATTGGCATTTGACCAAAATCATTTTTAGTCCATCATTGAGTAAAGGTGGGAAAAGCTGAACAATGGGGAAATCATTTTACACCTGCCCGCATATGCAATGATTCCAAACAATTTGTGGATAGGTATAGATTCCTATAAATGACAAGTACATGAAGAATGGGTTCATAAAGGTCCTCAAGAAAATGTACAGTGTGGAGATGGCTGCAACAATAAGGGATCAATGAACCAAATTTGCTTCTTTTCAAGGCTACAGTACTTTGATTAAGATAAATGGACTCACTATGGTGCAAGAAAACCTAATTAACTGGTGACAACTATATGGGAATCTAAAATTACTACAATCACTTTCTGCCCACCTCCTTTCACAAGATCAGAGGAGTTGGTCAAAATATAGCTTTTATCTGCTCTGTTAAGAGAAGCAGGCTTACCTCTATGAAAGCAAAGAAGATAGTTGTTGTGCATAGTGCCTTGCATCTTATACATTGCAAGACAATTGATTACAAGAAGAGTCTAATAGCACAGTGGGATGTAGAGCCCAAGGAACAGAGATGGGTAGATGAGAACATTGATTTGCAACCAAGATTGGTTGAGATCCCATTGCAGTAGCTGAATGAGTACAGCAGTTCCAACAATAAGGAGCTACTCAAGTGATATCCATTTAATGATGACCACCATTTTTGAGCATGCCGCTAAATGTAGCTAAGCATTTTCATTTTGACACTTCAACTTTTAATGTTCAATTTATAACTTTAGACTTGCAGTTGATAATGACATAAGATAATGAATCATCACTGATCAACGAACATAATCCAACTCTAATTTTAATTTCCAAAGTTCAATATCATGGATGGTCATTGGTTATGATGTTACAATGGAATTGAATTTCAAATTTGACTTATCAGTTCTCAATTCATATTACAGTGTGGATGTTATTTAATTTCAATTTCTTTGTTTATAATATGTATTTTGTCTAATTCTTTTTGGAAATTTTTTACATAAATTTTATATCTATTTTAGTATCCTGGAATTGAATAAAATTTTCACTATCCGTGGAAATGCATCCCTTGTCCTGAAAACTTGGAGGCATGTAGCTAGAAACTGAATTGAAAGTAATTAAAACACAATAATAGATTGTAAATTTGATTATACAGTAGTAAAAGAAAATTGAAGGGAATATCTATAGAAAGCAGATTAAACTTAAGTAAATGAAGGACTGATACCATGCCTCAATGTCACACATACTGAAATGTTTCATTAAATGCTAGTTTTAAAAAAGTACCTTCTGAAAGAGAACACTTCCAAACCTGCGATTCAATAAGATGGAAACAATCATAATCTATTGAATTTAAGTGTAGCATAAATCAATAAAATTTTCAATTACAAAAAAATGTTAAAGAAATGCACACCTTATCAAAATTATAGATGTGGTATTCTGCAACTGTGCAACTTAGAGAGTAGCGTTCAGCTATGAATGTGTTCAAAGCTAAGAGAAAACTGCCAAGAACTGCATACACAAAGACACTAGATCTGAAGAAAACTCAAGCAATAATTGCAAGATTCAACTTTTCTGGGCAAGTAGCAAAGAAAGATGTCATAGGCCACAAACATGAATCAGGACAAACTTTTCTCAACAACCCATAAGGTTTCAACCACATGACTAGCGTCTAACAAACAAAATGAAAATTTCTAGAAATTTTCTGATCAGATAATAGAAAGATTTCAATCATCCAAATAATACTGGTAAAGGAGACCTATGTTTCTTTGACAAAAACCTATATACAAGGTTCAAGTTCAAGCTTGAATTGACACACTTTAAAATTCAGGAAAAAACAATTACGAGAAACAATTTGATAAAATTCAGCTTTTAAGTTCAAGAAATATAAACTAATCAAAGTTATAAAACAAGAAATTAATCAGAGATAAGTGTAAAACTATAAAAATACCAAAAATATTATTTTACCTGACTACAGTAAAATTGATAACTGAAGTGAAACTGCTATTCACCAAATCTGAAGAATTTTTTCATGCACTACAGAAAATTGTGGATTTCTAACTTTCGTGGATGAAGTTGGTCAAATGAAGGCAAGAACTGACAGAAACACCATCCATTTAATCAAAAATAAATAAATAAAATCATGCACTATAAAAAATGATGAATTTCCAACCTTACGGATGAAGTTGGTATAACGAAGACAAGAATTGAAAGAAACATTATGCACTTAATCAAAGAATTTTTCGTTTCTTTAAAAAACAAATGTAGAAACTTATTTTGGAATCTACATGCAACTTGGATGAAGTTATTTTGTTCAAATTTTGTCTGCAAAACCTGGAGAATGGAATGTACATAGCTTTTCTTGGTTGTAGGATTGGCCATCAACAATGATTGTACAGAGTTCTGTTGGATTTACATATAATCAAGAGAATGCTTGTTCAAAATGCTCTCCACGTTCCTATATCTAGTTGTATGTATATAAAATTATGTCTATAAATTTGTTCATCTTCACATGTTATTTCTTGGTGCATAAGAACTTTTTGCACATAAAACAAAATTCCAAAAAAACTAGGTATACTAAAATGTTCTCAACAAGAAGTGAACAAGCCTTACAGAACAAAATTGAAAGCTCTGCGATACAATTCCTGCATACCTTCATCAATGTCAACAGCAACAACGAGCTTTCCAGAATGCGGCAGATTGCTTTGATATCCCACAGGAGTCCCATTATTGAATCTATCTGTAGATATTCCAAGCCCATCTTCATTGGCCTCCGATGCACTAATACTAGAACTTTCAAAAGCAGTAACATGATCGGCTGATGTTGTATGTATCGATTCTCCAACTAGGGAAACCCTACTATGCTTGTGCCCAAGCAACGATTCAATTGACTTATTATTCTCCAAACAAGACCGTGAAATTGTAGAGGTCCATGTTTTACGATTGTGGGCAGTATTATTTACAGAATGCAGACCTCTGTGGAACATACACATTGAGGTAGTTGTAGAGGCCCATGTTCTTTGAAAGTGGGTTTTATGATTTACAGAATGAATTCTTTTATTGAGGATACCCAGTGTAGTAGATTTTATTCCCAGTAATGGGTGGTGTAAAGCCATTTGCAAATACAGTGAGGATTTCAGGGCACAAAAACCCTTCAAATTGGATGGAAACCTTCTCAATATCATTTTATGTGAACGCCATTAAATATACTGAATCAATGGACACAGAGGTGTTGGGCTGAATCGGATTCCAACCCAAAAAGAAAGCAAGCTGAGAAGCAACCGAAAATTGATATTGACAAGAAGCGATGAGTAGGGCCTCGTATATTCTCTTTTCACCCAACTCGAATGTGATCCACGAGCAAATATCAAATTATCAAATGAAAGTTTTTAATAACGTTCAAAAGACCGATTATGCGATCAGGAAAAAAATCTGATTTGTTTTTGTGGAGTTAGTGGTTTCATATTATGTTTTGTTTTATTTATTTCTTTTTTAAAAGATAGGGGCTCGTATTAAGTTGTAACTTTTAATCAAATAAGATCTTTGGAGTTAGTTCATTAGGATTTAATTGTCGTTTTAGGCATCCAGATAATGGGTTCGACTTTTGTTCGTTGCAGTTTACTTGCAATGTGTGTGGTGCTTATTAGGGGGGCCCCACTGCACATCATCTAAGAGGTCATAGAGAGGGTCACCTTGTCAAACAGCTAAGCTTTGAATCGTTGGGCTAACCTATTGATTCCTTTCGGTCAAAAAAAACTTCTAAGCATATAAAATAATATAAAAATTATTGAGATATATAATGGGTATTTATATATGTTAATAAGAGAAAATATAAAAAAGGTGGGAAGGAAATATATGTATTCATGCAATATTTTTAATGAACAAGCTCTTTATTATCTTTTAGGAACTAAAAAGGTAATAATACATTATTCACAAAAAAATATGGGTAGTAAAAAAGCACACCCTCAAAATTTATATAAGACCAAGTCCATAATAAAAGACGAAAATAATTTAAATGGGGTCAAGCTTAAACATCAATAAACATAAAATGTCACTAAACAACAAGAGTAGCATTAACAAGAGGATCACAATCTTTCAGTTTACTCAAAACATCAACAAGGATGGAACCACCGTCAATAGACTCCCAACGAGTGAGAGCACTCTCCTCCTTCTAGTCTTCATTTGTAGGTTGTTATGTACAAATAGGAGAGATAGAAAATTCTAGGAAAAGAAACATGCTAGAATTTAGTCAACCAAGGACACCACACCCATGAGAAGAGGTGAAATGCAACCAAGAAAGATAAGACCAATTGTAAGCTACACAATCCTTGGAACCTTGAGACTAGAATTCTTGATCTCTTCTAGCATATTGATTATGACCACACCTACACCCACAAGGTGGGGAAGAGACAAGAGCTAGAACTCTGGCAATTGTGTAGGGCCCATTACCCCAGTGATCTAAGAGCTGTTGCAAATGCATAAATTCAAGTGTAACCTTGTGATCTTACACCTAAATTTACATAAGCACATTAGAGAAAATCATAGCTTTAGTGCATAAAGAAAAAGTGAACATTGGTCGAATAGCCTACAAAGATAGTTGAATTTCTATCTTCCATATACTAAAGAGAATTTTTACCCTAAAAGAATGTTAAATCTAGGAAAAATTAAATGGAAAACAACATCAATGACTCAAAAAACTATATTCCATGAGAAGGGATCAAGTTAAAGTGCTTAAAGAAATCATGTCTCTAAATCTAAGATTCTTAAGTTCTAGTGCATAGCCAAAAATATGCTTGAGAATCTCAAGCTATCCACAAAAAGGATATCAAAGGTTGATAACTCTCAAATGAGACAAGCAAGAGCTAAGTGAAAGACCTTGGTAGATAAGGCTCATGAATGGTTGTCAAACAATACAACTATCTATGTCAAGTGTTAGGAGAAGACTAGAGGTGCTAATGGTGATTTAGTTGATCCACCATTGAGATATGAGGCATAAGATAGAAGTATCGCTTACTTGGTTTGTAATTGTGAAATGTTATTTCAAGATACCATTTCCAATCTTTCCACCAAGGAAGGGCTAACCTTAATTTTTTGAACCATATAAAGAGGTATGGTATCAATAACAATCTAGAATGTCTCCTAATATCAATTAGATAGCCATAATTTCAACTTGGTCGTGAGTTAGGATAGGAAATTCTTAGTAGCTTGTCAAGGAGATCTAGTAGAATTTGAATTCCTTTGTTAAAGAATTTCAAATCATGAACCCAAGGGGCTTTGACAAGAGGATGATCTTGATTTCAAATAATCAAAGACCACCAAATAAATTATTGATTAATTAAGAAGCCATCATAGAATTCATTGCATCTAAATAATTTTCCAATCTCTATGAGTTCATTATACATCTCAAGGAATCCAAAAAATTAGAGAGGGACTACATACAATATAAAAATGTATTGGAAAGTGGTATAAAGAGTTGTGAAGAATTGCCTTTGTTATATAGATTGAAGAATTGGGTTTGAAAAGTTGTCACTCAATATGATCGTATTGGAAAGTGATATAAAAAGAGAACATCCAATAAAGGCTCCATGGGAAAAGAATAAATATTGGCAGAAGACAAAAAACGATTGAGCTAACAGCATGGCTCTATCAAGACATTTAAGGACCCCAACAATTATTTCTCTAAGGTCACTCCACATGTACCACATCTTAGGATCTTGGTAGTGACCAAGATTGGGATAAAAAAGCCCAAATTATTGCACATAAAGTACCATACCTCTCTATTGCTAGTTGTTTAATTCATATGCAATACCCCATATTTATCATGTCATACCAATCATATTAAAACCACCATGTAATATCCAAGTGTTATTAGGCATTCAATTTGTAATCCATTTCTAGAGGGTGGATCTCTCAACATCATTTGAGACGTCAACATTAATAACTGTAAAAGAATGATTATTAATGTTGAAAGGGATCTATAATGCTTAGTTGGTGGTGTCACATCCTTAATCAACTAAAGTGTTAATACTACATAGAATAGAGAAATGTGATAACACCATTATTACCCACTTCATGATTGCTACAAAAAATGACTAGATGGCTAGGTAACATGACATGTTGTAGAAACCAAAAAAATATATAAATATAACATCTTTCCAATAAAGAATGTCTAGTCCTATAAAGTATCGATGAGTTTCGTGAATAAAATACTTCTACGAGAGGTATGTCACAACTTAAACAAACATAATTTGTGAATGAGTGTTGAGATTCAGCTCCTTGTTACCTAGATCATCTAGATTTGAGTAACTATTCTTTAGAAACACTTCTTCTGAGCTAAACTTTCCCATTCAAGTGGAAGGATGGATAGGACATTGTTTCTCTAGTACATATTATCCTTCTTCCATTTTCCTTGATGGGTTGCAAGATCTTTGTTGTATAATAAGAGGTGGGGGAGTATGCCAGTCAATGTTGGCTTCTTGAGATGGAAAAACTAATGTTTATAATGGTGCTTGAGAGAATTACACTTTAACTATACATATGCCCATGGGGAGAGATAAAAAAATTCCCATGTTTGGAGGTTTTAAAACTATACTTTAGGTTTTCAAGGAATGACCCACAAACCTTCAAGATGGCTTAGGTAGAGGACAATTATTACTAAGATTATTAGCTTTATGGATCTTTATTGAACATATGTTGTTATTCATGTCAAAGGAGTGATGTCAATAGATTGATTGAAATTAAGTGTAATTACTTTTTTCATGTCATGTATGAGCATTTGAAATCAGGAAGTAATGTGATCAGTTGCAAAATGTTAATATGTTTGAAAAGAAGGTTGCTTTTAGTATGCTTAAAATATCATCTTGTATCTATTACAGTTGTTGGAATCAGTTTGGAAGTGTTTGCAGTAGTATTTTATGGTTTGCTACTCATGCACTGTCATAGTGTTTTATAATGTATTCTACCGTAGTTGAATGCCATGGCTTGTGATTTGGACCTAAAGTAAAGTTTCTCATGATGTACTAAATTCTAGAGTTTCAAAGGTTGACCTTCAGCAAACAGAAAGTTAGAAGTAACAGAGTGTTGTTTGTGTTGGTTGGTTGACTGTGAATAATGTCTGAGTGTTTGTGCCAGAGAATGGAAATGTGCACCAACTAGAGGAAGCGTGTGACTATAAAATAGGACCAGTTTAAGATCACTAAAGGAAGTGCATAACATCATCTAATACTGGTGGTAACACAATTGGTTTAGGATCGGTTTGACTACATGTTTCATATCAAGTTGAATTAAGAAGTTCTTAGCTGACATGAGATATTGTTAAAATGGAATGTATATATTTATGACTAGGATTCATTTAATGTGGTGTGTGTTGTAGGAATGTTATGTAATTAGGGATTTAATGTGATATCAATGTGATATAATGTGAGTTGCAATTCAATCATTGTGCACCATCATCTGAAGATTGTATGTTATGTGGGAGAGTGTCTAAAGGTTGATCAAATCAAGTACAAGTTATGTTATCAGTCTTGAAATTCCACAAATCATATCTTTGTAATCTGGTAGGTTTGGTGTCTTACCTACTGAGTTGGTGTTCAAATCTTTGTTTTGGGGTTGGTGTCTCTAGTAGGTTGGTTCCTGCAAATACAATTGGGGATTAGTGTCTTTGATAGGTTGTTTCCTACTTCATAATTGTAAGTGATTCATTATTTTTGTGAGGCTAGATTTGGATAGTAGCTCTAATTATCTCTTCTCACCATGGTTTTCCCCATTTTGGGTTTCCATGTATGTCTAGTGTTCTTTGTGTGGATGTGTGCATTTGTGTTTCTTAATGGTTAAAGATATTAATAATTTTTGCTTTGATGTTTTGAGTTTCATGTTTAGAGAAGTTACTAATGGTAATTAATGTTGAATTAAAGAGTTTTTGCATATACTAATTCACCCCTCTCTCAGTATATTGTTTTCCCTTCAATTGGTATCAGAGTCAAGTTCCTTTGATAAAGCTTAACAACTTGAAGCATATTTGGGATGGCACACTCAATGGCTCAAGAAGGTTTATCTTCAAATAAGGCACCGCTATTTGATGGGTCCAATTATGCCTTTTGGAGTGTGAGGATGGAAGTATATTTGATGGCCCTAGGATTTGAGGTTTGGCAATCAATTGCGGATAGATATGAAATCCCTGATAGTCCCCCAAGAGATTAGGTCAAAAAGAAGGCTTGTGATAAAAATGCCAAAGCAATAAATGATATTTTATGTGGTTTATCAACTCTAATTTTGTGAAGATTGTGCATTGCAAGGCAGCGAAGGAAGTACGGATTAAGTTACACAACATCTATGAAGGTGATGATAAGGTCAAACAAGCAAAGCTTCAAACTTACTGAGGTAAATTTGAAATTCTAAAAAATGAAGGAAGAGGAAAACATTGCTACATTCCTACTCCGGGTTGATGAGTTTGTCAACTTTATTAAAGGTCTTCATGAAGAGATGAAAGAAGGTATGATTGTGAAAAAGGTACTCAGATCCCTTCCCCAAAAGTTCAATCCAAAAGTTTTTGTTGTTGAAGAAGATAAAGATTTAAGTACTCTAACTATGGATGATTTACATGGAATTTGGATTGCCTATGAGATGAGAATTGATATTGACAAATCTATAAGAAAGGAGGTTGCATTTAAAGTGTCTAAGAAGTAAAAGATCCAAATTTGAAAGTGGATCAGATCTGGAGGAAGAAAAATTTGTCAGAAAGTTATAGGGGGTTCCAAAAAGTATAAAGGTAAGTTTCCTTTCAAAAAAATTAGCTATGGTGATGTCGGACATTCATGGCTAAGTGTGCATACAAATACTCTAACAATGATGGGAAGAAGTCATTTTTAAAAGGGAAAGAGTTTCAAAAAAATTAAAAATATTTATTTATCAATGAGGAAGGCTACTCATCTGATGATGATGACCAATAAACTTCTAAGGATGAAGGAGAAAAGGCTTTATTCATGGCTATAAAATTTTTTGAAGGTGATGCAAAAATGAAATTTGTAAATGATGATAGTGTTGAAGTAGATCTTGTGGAAGAATTGCTTTGCATTGGTAAAGAAACTAAAATACTGAAGAAAATGATTGTTGAAGAAGTGAAAGTTAAAGACAAATTATCTCAAATTATTGAGAAGGTAGAGAAGATGGTTATTGACTTGAATATTCAAGTGGAAGAAGCAAAGAGGATTGAAGAACTCATGATAGAAAGGTTGCTGACAAGAGATAAGGATTGTGAAAAATTGAAGTTGAGATTGTGTCATTAAGGAAAGATCTTGAAAAATAAAATCATTAGCTAAAGTTGAAGTTTGGGAAGAGCATTGAGATCTTAGATCAGATAATAGAAAAATAGAGATCTCTACATATCAAAACTGACATTAGTTTAACTAACACACAGAAGAACAAGGTGATTGAGCAACCCATGAACTCAGCTGGTGAGAGTCTAGAATAAAATGGTTTCGAAAGTTCAAAGTTTGAATAGGTTGAGACAACCAAAGAAACCAAATTGATTGATGATGGTTTCACTCAAGTGCACAAATAGGATGGAATATCTAAAAGACAAGCTTCAAGAGGACAAGGATACAATACCAAGTTCAATCAATTTTTTCTAGTTAATATTTTAATTGCAATCATTTTGGTCATAAGGCTATGAATTGTATAAAGATTTCAACAAGAAAAAATAATTTTGTTAGCAAAAATGTATTTGCACCATATATGATTTCAATATTATTTGTCATAAGTGCAACAATTTTGGGCATATTGCTAGAAATTGTAGAAGCAAATTTTCGAGTCCTCCTATATCAAATACAAAAGGAAATAACTTGATAATATGTCAGAGTAGTGAAATAGAAAAGGTTTGGAAAAAGAAACCAAAGGAATAATAATTAGATAAATTTATGGTGGCTCAAACCATATTAAATGCCCAAAAGGAAAAGAATATATGGATCATTGACAATGGATGTTCAAGCCACGTGACTAGAGATAAGAGCAAGTTCATGCACTTCAAGAAATTTGGTGGAGGGGTTGTAACTCTTGATAACAACTCAGTTGCGAAGATTACTGATACAAGTATCTTGAGTCTTGATGATGGAAAAACAAAAAACTCATGATGTCTTGTATGTAGAAGGATCGAAGCACTATCTTCTAGGTGTAAGACAAATGTGTGATAAAGGCTATAATCTCTCATTCAATGCTAAAGGTTGTGAAATCATAAATATAGGTACCAATGAGTTATTTGCAAAAGGAAGCAGGACTAACCGTGATGTGTATCATCTTAGTGAGGTGAATGGACAAAAAAAAATTACCATACAAAGAGAAGAGAGTTGGCTCTGGCATAAAATATTGGGACACATCAGTTTTGATGATCTTGTGAGGATTAGTTCAAAAGGAATGGTAAGGATATGACAAAGATCAAGAAGCCTCCATCTACTAGTTGCAAAACATTTCATGAGGGAAAATAGACAAAGACCATAATTCCTATTAAGGAGTATTCTACAGCAAATCCATTGTATTTGATTCATACAAATCTACGTGGACCAATGAGGACAAAGAGCATTCACGGTGATAGGTATTTTATCTAAAACAAAAATCAGAAGCTTTTAAGAATTTTAAAGCATCTAAGGCAATGGTTGAGAATGAAACTGGAATAACTATCAAGTGCTTGAGATCAGATAGAGGTGGAGAGTTCACTTCTTATAGGTATGATGAATTCAGTGAGATGCATAAAATTTAGAGATAAATTTTTGCTCCCAAAACTCAACAAAATCGAGTAGCTAAGAGGAAGAACCGGATTGTACAGGAGATGGCCAAAACAATTTTAAGTCAAGAAAAGTTTCCAAATGTGTATTGGAGAGAAGTGGTTCAAACAATAATTTATATTTTGAATAGATCTCAAATTAGACCAAAGACTACCAAAACACCATATGAACCGTGGAAAGGAAGATCAACTTTAGTTAGACATATTAGAATATTTGGAAGCAAATGATACATCAAGAGGGATGAAGAAAATTTGGGTAAGTTTTATTCTATATCTTATGAAGGTATTTTTCTTAGATATTCCATGGAAAGTAAGGCATATAGATGTTATAACAAAAGGTTGAAAAGGATTGTGCAAAGTGTCAATGTAAGTATTGATGAAACAATACAATCTACTGAGACTCCAGATGAAGATAATGAAGATTTAATCTGCATTAGTGATGAAGACTCGGAGAATGTAGTTACAAAGACTTTGGCTAGGTATGTTCAGAAAAAAAACTATTTTGAAGATCAAATCGTAGGAGATAAAGACAGTGGAGTTCAGATCTGAAGAAGAATTGAGAAAGCAAATGAACAGTTACACTTTTCCTTACTATCAAAAATTAAACCAAGTTCTTATGCAAAGGCAATAAGAGAAAAGGGTTGGTTAGATGCCATGGAGGAAAAATTAAATTAGATTAAGAAAAGAAACTTGGGAGTTGGTTTTGAGACCTAAAATTTCCATTGGTACAAAATGGGTCTTTAGAAACAAGATAAATGAATATGGAAAAGTGATCCAAAACAAGGCCATACTTGTATGCAAAGGATATGCTCAAGTTAAGGGAATTGATTTTGAGGAGACATTTTCTCTGGTAGCAAGGTTTGAAGTAATCAAAATGTTTGTGGCCTTATCAGCATTCAATAATTTCAAGGTATATCAGATGGATGTCAAATCTACAGTTCTAAATGGATAATTAGAAGAGGAAGTCTATAGTGAACAACCAGAAGGATTCCAAGTTTAGATAAACCAGATTTTGAGTGTAGACTAAAGAAGGCTCTTTATGGACTCAAACAAGCTCCTAGAGCATGGTATTCCAAATTGGATAGATATCTACAACAACAAGGTTCCAGGAGAGGTAGTGCAGATAGCAACTTATACATAAAAATAGAAGGTGATCAATTACTAATTATTGTTGCTTATGTCAATGATGTATTATCTTTGGAGGTAGTAGTGACACTTTGTATAAAAGGTTTTGGGATGCAATATATAAAGAGTTTGAAATATCAATGCTTGGTGAGTTGTTTTTCTTTCTTGGTTTATAGATCTCTTAGTCAAACAAAGGTATATTCATTTCTCAGAACAAGTATATAAAAGAGATTTTGAGCAAGTTTAAGATGGAAGAATGCAAACCGATGAGTACACCTATGGTTACTAGGTGTAAATTGAGTAAGGATGATGTATCTACTTTGGTAAATCAGACTTTTTATAGGTCAATGATTGGTAGTTTGTTGTATGTAACTATATCTAGACCAGATATAATGCAAGCAGTAGGGATGGTAGCTAGATTTTAGGTAGTGTCTAAGGAAACTCATGTCAGGGCAGTAAAAAGGATATTTAGTTATCTAAAAGCTACAATAGATTTTGGTCTATGGTATCCTAAGAGTGAAAACTTCACTTTAATTGTATACACAAATGCAGATTGGGCCAAAAGCATAGATGACCAGAAGAGTACAAGTGGTGGAGCTTTCTTTCTTGGTGATAGTCATGTATCCCGGTTAAGAAAGAAGAAAGATTCAATATCTTTATCTACAAAAAAATTAGAATACATTGCAATAGTTTCATATTGCACTTAGGTATTATGGAAGAAGCTGAACCTGAAGGAGATGAAAATAGAGTTTGATGAACCCATTTCTATTATTTGTGATAATACTAATGCTAAAAATATTTCCATGAATCTGGTGACACATTTAAGGACAAAACATATTGCAATTAAGTATCATTTTATGATAAATAAAGTTGCAAACAAAGAAGTGAAGTTGGAGTATATTGAGACTAAGGAGAAAATTGTAGATATTTTCACAAAAGCTCTTCCCAAGGAGACTTTTGAGTATCTTTGATAGAAGTTGGGAGTGGTTGTTCCCTCCTCTTGAATCAAGAGGAAGTGCAGGTTGAGGGGGAGTATTGACTCCCTACCATAAGCATGCTTGGTGGCCATCCGAAATGATTGTTAGATAGGAAATGGTGGAAATGGCGTGTGGGGAGAAAGAGATGTAAGATGAATTGAATCTAAATGAATTCTAAATGCTATATCTTTCATATGAGTCTATATTTTTGTCCTTTTCCATTGATGTCAAAGGGGGAGAAAGGAATCCAAAATTCCATATCCTTCATATCCTTCAAATGCTCAAGAAATTTAGTTGTACCACATAGGGGGAGTTCCAAATAAATTGTGTTGGTGTGTTAACACTATTTTGTTGTTTGCCATCAATTATAAAGGTGGATATTGTTGAACATATGTTGTCATTGATGTCAAAGGAGTGATGTCAATAGATCAGTCAGAATTAAATGTAATTACTTATGTCATGTCATGTCTGAGCATTTGAAATAAGGAAGTATTGTGATCAGTTGCAGAATGTTAATATGTTTGAGAATAATGCTTCTTGTAGTATGCTTGAAATACCATCTTGTATCTATTATAGTTGTTGGAAGCAATTTGGAAGTGTTTACGGTAGTATTTTATGGTTTGTTACCCATACACTATCATAGTGTTTTGCTTTGAATTCTACTGCAATTGAATGCCATGGCTTGCAATTTGGACCTAAAATAAAGCTACTCACGATGTACCAGATTCCAGAGTTTGAGAGGTTAAAATTTAACAAAAAAAAAGTTAGAAGTAATAGAGTGGTGTTTATGTTGGTTGGTTGATTGTGAATAATGTCTGAGTGTTTGTGCTAGAGAAGAGAAGCGTGTGCTAGCATGAGGAAGCATGTGAAGATAAAATAGGACCAATTTAAGGTCACTGAAGGAAGTGCATAATATCATCTACACGTTTCATATCAATTTTAATTAAGGTCTACCCTTAGCTGACATGAGATATTGTTAACATCATCTACTAGCGGTAACACAATTGTTTTAGGACTAAGTCAACTACATGTTTCATATTTATGAATAGGATTCATTCAATGTAGTGTTTGTTGTAGGAATGTTATGTAATTAGGGCTTCAATGCGAATACCAATGTGATGTAATGTGAGTTGCATTCCAATCATTGTGTGCCATCATCAATAGATCATATGTTGTGTGGGAGAGTGCTTGAAGGTTGATCAGTTCAAGTATAAGTTATGTTATCAATCTCCAATAGGTTGGTGCCTACTTCATTATTGCAAGTGATTCATTATTTTTTTGAGGCTAGATTTGGACAGTAGCTTCAAGAAGCTCTTCTCACTTAGTTTTTTCCTATTTTGGGTTTCCATGTATATCTAGTGTTCTTTGTGTGGATGTGTGTGTATTTGTTTCTTAATGGTTAAAGAAATTAATACTTGTTGCTTTGATGTTTTGAGGTTCATGTTTGGAGAAGTTACTAATGGTAATTAATGTTGAATTAAAGAGTTTTTCCATATACCAATTCACCCCCCTCTCAGTATATTGTGTCCCCTTCAATATCACCATAGTAGGCCAACCCTCTTCTTTTTTGTAGGAGACATAGACTTGGAAGCAAGTTGAATGATAATCTTATAATTGGTAGATTAAATGTCCCCTTTCAAAATATTTTAAATTAGAGGCAATATTAGCTCATTTCCTATTTTTAACGAGCTAAGGTAAGAAAATCAAAAATCATATTTTGGATATTTGTTTGTGAAAGAGGATGAATCCTATAAAATTCAAAGTGTAGAAGTATCTTTTAGTCTCCTGAGTTAGTGAAGAGAAAGAAGTTTTATGTTGACAAGTTCTATGTTTTGTAAATTTTGTGAGTTTGTGAAATGTGAAAAATGTAACAAAATAAATGGCAAAGTTTGTTAGGCTCACAATGTCACAAATTTTGTGAGCACAAAATCTTTGAAAATGCAATAAAAGGAGGTAAGTTGAATATGTCACAAATTTTGAAGTTTCGTGAACTAGGGAAAAGTGTGACAAGATGAGGAGAAGGAAGAGAGGAAGTGGAAATAAGAAAAGAAGAGGCCAAAATTGATGATTTTTGAATGTTAAAATGTTCACAAGTTTGTACACCATTCAAAAGTGTGACTAACTAGAAAAAAGTTGAATTCTTCAATCTACACAACAAAGAAAAATTCAAATTCCAATTTGAGTGGGAAGAAGAGAAACATTTAATGTAATTGGTCCATGCATAATGTATGCCACTCAATTGGGTAGGATTCTTTTGTTGGTGTAAATAGGTTTTTTTACCTATCTAGGTCTTATTTACATGTTAAGTTCACTTAGGCCTTAAGAGGAAATCCTTATAGACAATGTTAGTTGATACTAGATCTTATCTTATCTTTTGGCATTTAATGCTTGTGTCCTAAGCCATTTAATATTTTTTTGGGGTAGTTATCTCATTATATAGGATTAAGACACTTGTCAAGATCTTGTCTAATCTTATCTCACACTTTGCCTTTATAAGCAAGGCATCATTTATACATCCTATACAGTTTAGTTTAGTTGTGCAAATTTGTGTTCTTGCTTTTCCCTCTTGTAGAAGGTTGTTTTTGGTTTTTGCAGGTGATCTTGGAGACTTGAGTGACTCTAACTTGGTATCAAAGCTTAAAAATTGCAAAAGTCCTTAGATTTGAGGGTGATTTGAGCTTGTTATTTTTTTGGGTGTGCATTGGGGTGAAATGGAACTCACGATTGTGTCCAAAAGGCCCAAAAACCCCTATTTTTATATAAAATACTTCATATTTGGGTGAAATTTTTTCTAACCATTTTTGGAGGGTTTGCATATTCGATAGAAAAATAATTTGTACAATTATATAGAATATGTATCATTTGTACAATATGTACCGCATCATACATTGTCATCACAATCTATAGAGGGATTCAACATATTTTGTGGCATAGTTATGTCCTGAATTTGTGGTATGTTTTGCTTGTGTCATCTTTGTACCTACATCATCTTTGCATACAAGCGGTCAAATTGTTGTATAAAAGGTACAATTGCAAATTTAATAATTTAAAAATTTGTTTTTTAAACCCACTATTTAAAGTGTTTCTATCATTATTTTTATTATTCCAACCGATAAGTTTTTTTATCCCACAAAATTCCCCTGCCCTTGGTTCTAGCCTAACGAAGCGAGAGGCTTCACTAAGCCCCACAGTGTTTAAGGACAAGAGGGCGATGGGGCCCTACCCACGTCCACGACCCCATCACTTAGGTGGTGCCACCACCCCCAGTGGCATTTAAAAATTTTCATTTTTTGAAATTTTAAACATGAGGTCATATTGGAAACCAAGGGCCAAACACCCAAGCACCAAATGTTTTTCCCCCAAACCCTAATAAGGCAATTTTTTCAAAATGTCATAACTTTCCTCCAGGGTGTCAAAATTTTGTAAATGAGATATCAACGAAAAGTTGGTTTTGAGCACTTCATGATGGTGTAAGATATTTTTAAGATTTTGTCTTAGGTGAATTTTATTGCTAGTTGAAGTCAAAATTTCCTTTTTGGACCTACGAGTTCATAAATTTTTCCCATGATCTCCGAATTTTGTGATTCTTACGACATTGGAAATGTATTGAGGAGCTCTATATTTCTATTCATGAAATTTTTCTAGTTTCAACTCCAGGTTTCTTTTATTTATATTAGTGCAAATTTACATTTTGGTTGATTACTTGGACATACTACAACTTGGAGAAGTTTTGTCCTCTTGGGAAGGCTTCATTTTTAGTCTAGATCATATTGGGAAAGGTTACTTTCAGTTTGAGGATTTCATTGTGATATATTGTTGTAATTTTTCCATCTTTGATCCACCTTGGTATTGCAAATTTGGAACACAATTATGGCATTATAAACACACTACATATAAAGTGCCACATCATATTATTGGGGGATTTTTGATTGATTGATTAGGGGGTCTCTTGGTACATTTTTTAAATTATTTGCTTGTGCTTTTTTTCCATGGATCGCTCTAAGGTTCCTTTGCTAATATCATATAACTATTCAACATGGCATCAAAATGTATGGAGTGTTCTAATGAATAAAGGTCACTCTCTATATGTTGAAAATAAGGTACCTAAACCTACATATGCAGATAAAAAGATAAAATGAATGATTGAGCTTACCAAAGCTCTTGGATGTCTTCATAAACTAGTTTCTCAAGATTTATTGTTTCAAATGGAATCATGTAAGAATTCTCATGAAGCTTGGGGAAAATTGAAAATATTGTATGGTGTTATAAATGAAGTAAGATAATATCAAATTGATAACGAACTAATGAGCCTTGATTCTAAGAACTTTGACAACATCCAAGACTACATCACTAAGGTTAATGATCTAAGAAAAGAAAGTAAAGCATGTGGAATTGATAAGAAGGACATTCAATTGGTCTATAATACATTGAACAAACTTGTTCTTAATTGTGTTGTGTAACATAGAAAATTTTATACACTTACAATTTCACATTATGTTTTGGCCCTCTAATTTATTAGACTTGATTAATCTTCTAATTTTCCAAATTATGCATTCCAAAGCCTAATTTTTACTGTTTTCGAAAGAAGGACAAGTATTAAACAAATGCATCCAATCATTAAATTATCCTCAACTTTGAGTGTCCTGGAATTTTGGGCCAGGACCCAGTCACCCATGGGCAATTGGATCCCCCTTCTTAGCTAGGACCTAAATTTAAAAATGTTGTTGGTGGTATTTTAACATCCAAAATTCAAATATGAAGTGTCTAATTTTGGAATCTAATTTTCAATAAATTGGATAAACATCTATAAATACCTAGTCTTTTGATCATTTGAAACTAGAACACAATTTGGAGAAGAACTTATGATCAAGCATTATTGTCAAGAGAATTCAAGAGCAACATTATCAACCATTTATAGTAGCAACCCAGATCCAACATCATGTCAAAGTTTATGTGTGTTCATAGTGTCTTGTGAAGGCTGACATTGTTATAGATCTTCAAGCATCCAAGCATTCAATAAAATCTATCAAGTAAGAAATCCTTGAAGAGATGTATATGACTTTAGTCCTTCAAGGAAGCCATTGAAGGGTGGTGAGTTGCAACATTTTGTTCATTTATCATTGTCTTCCTTTCCATTAAGGTTTTATCATTGACATTGCCATTGTGGAAGTAGGAATGTACTTACATGGGGTTTGATTGAGGCAAGCCCCTATATGGAACAAGATTTTCCATTTTTGTGAATGTGCAAGTTACAAGTTGAAGAGGATTGAAGAGAGTTTGAAGATTCAATTTAAATTAAATTGCATTTGTTGTCATCAAGCTTGTCAAGACACGAAAAATCACCTAAAAAATTTATGTACGACATTCCAACAGTGGGATAGGTAGAAAACAAAAGTTTAGATCCAACACTAGAGGACCTCATAAATTGACAAAGACACCCTAGCAAAGACCCAATCACCCAGGGGTGACCTAGTCCTGCTATAGCACTCAATTCCAACTTTTGGTGACACGTACACATCAACCTACACTTTCTAGATCTACTTGCAGAGTTATGTTTCTGACTGTTTATCTTCAAGAAATTGCATTTACCATATTAGGTAATTTAGTCTAATTAGGTTAATCATTTCCAATCCATTCCCATATTCAATTGGATGTAGATTCAGGTCTGATTGGCTCAATTTCAAGGTTGAAATTCAATCTATACACCTTGTTGATCTACATCTTAATGAAACCCTTAGAAAAGTGGAATTAATCCTAGGTTCTTTTCATTTAGGACATAGGATCCCTTTTTCTATGTTTCATTTAGGTACAGATTTGCATTGCATTGTTTTGCATTTCTCATTTAGGGTTTCATTTTTGCATTCTAAAAGTATAATTTTTTTTTAAAAAAATGCATCACATATTTCATTATAAGTTAGATTAGGGTTTGTTTCATTCATCTTTAGATCTAATTTATATTCATTAAGTGGTTAAAATTTTAAAAGTGTTCATTGCATTGCATCTTTCATTTAAGCCTAAAAAGTGAAAAAAATTACATTGTTTTGTTTCAAGTTTGCATCAAGTCATCATTTTTAGAATTTTGCATCTTAGAATCAGTCAATTATTGCATGATTAAGATCTAGAAATTGTATTCAAAATTTTCCTTTATTACTTCACATTTGCATTTTGAAGTACATTGTCCTAAATTGAGCAAAATATGGAGAAATATCATTTGTTCAACCTATTTGCAGCTAGAGAAAGAAACACTAAACAACAACATAAAACTTCAATTTTTTAATTCTTTGAACCTTAATCAAGGACCCAGACACCCTTGGGTGACCTTGTCCTTGTACAGGTGTCTCAAAAAAAAATTGCACAACTTTTCATCTCTGTATTATCGGCCTATTTCTACTTGCAACTATCTGATTTGAAATTCTTGAAAAAATGTATTACATGTGCAAGAAAAATGTCACTTTTCTTGATTTGTTGCAAATTTGGGAAAAATTGTTACATTTCAGTATTGAAAATCATTATATTTGTAGGATAATTGTTTACATTTTCTGAAGCATTGCATAATTTGGGTAGATTAGTTTGTATTTTTGCACAAGTTCAAAACCCTAGGTAAGTAAAAACATGTTCCCTTTTCAAACATATGGTTTTCATAGAATATCACATGGCTTGTATGATTGCAATCTCTCTACTTATGATCATAATCTAAGGAATTCAAATGACACCATTAAAATACATGGTAGTCACTCTCCTAATATCTTTCCCATTTATGAGAATGTTTTGGTGCAAGAGGATTCAATCATGATAATCATAGTTGTCCTTCTCCCAATATCTATCTTACTTATGAAGAAGGTACCTTGGTGTTAGAATATCCAATCATTGAGTTCCATGAGAATCTTGTTTGTACCTCTCCCAATAATTTTCTCATTTAGGAAGATATTATGGCACAAGAAGATGAAATCATTGACACATTTCTTAATATCACTTTGCCTAGTCTTTATTCATCTCCCAATATCTTTCCCATTTGTGAGGATGTTTTGATGCAATAATTTACAATCCTAATTGTTCTTCTCCCGATACATCTCCTACTTGTGACGAAGGTACCTTGGTGTTAGAATATCCAATCATTGAGTGTCATGAGAATCTTGTTTGTTTCTCTCCACCCACCTCTCCTACTTGGGAAGATATTGTTGGGAAAGAGGATGAAATAATTGATACATTCCTTTCAAAAGATAGTAAGATGGCTTGCTTATATAAATATTCTAAGGTCACCTTAGATCCCCCTCGTTAGAAAATCATTAACAAGAAATAAAATCTATTGAGTTTATGAATGCACAAGTGACTATTAGGTCTCCTTTGATTATTGGACCTCCTAAAACACCTTTTGGACCTCCTAAAAGTCCTCTAATTATTAGACCTCCTAAGTCACCTCTCATTATAGGACCTCCTAAACCTCATGGCCATATCTTAACCTTTAAAAAAAAAATTACTACTAATCATGTGTTGTACCAACCAAGTTATCACATAGTGGCTCACACATATAATGTTAGGAAATATTGCATTTAACCTATTATCTTAATCCATTTCCTACATAACCCATGGGAGATAAACATGCATACAAGTTTTCCAAATGCATAGATCAAATAGACAAGCCGCAAGATAACACAAGATATACCCTGGGAAAACCCTCAAGAGGGAAAAACCCAGCTTCCAAAAGCATCCATACTCCATCATATTATTCAGCAATAAAGTAATACAAGAGTTACAATGAATACATATGAATCATCAAACCCTCCAATGCATTCTGATGTGTCCAAGCATGAATCCAAACATCCCATGCCATTCTTCACAAATGAACTCCACAAGAAAACTCAATAATGATAGCCAACCCACTCAGCCAACCTAAACCACTACACATGTGTTTGCTTTTATAGACACAAGCTCACACACTATACAACTAGTGGTAAGGTAAAACCATGTACCACAAAACCATGTGACTATGAAACCATTAACCCCTTATTTAATATTGGGTACAAAGACATCACATTATTTAATATTTCACCAATATTAAATTATTATCCCATGTCTCCCACATAAATAATAATAATACAATGTTACAATACAACATCAAGTGGACCTCAAATAATTACCTAGTGTGATTATCCATACCACCAAGGTGTATCGCAACTAAATAATTATTTAATTACAATAATATAATAAATAAATTTATGCAATGGTGTAAAACACTATATCCCAACATTCTCCCACTTGTTGTATACATTGCATAAGGGATCAATGCATGATATACATCATCAAAGCCATCGATAAAACCACATGAATCTATAATATGATCTCGTGCTCCATCAAGATACCTGTAGTAAGAATAAAGTGACCACCATCTCAAGCAAGAACTCCTCTCATCCTCTAACATTCCACCTATGGAAGAAAAGGAACATGCCAAGGTGAAGATGCACCAAACCATGAGCACAAGCATCAAATCCAAGTGATAAAAGAGGCTCTAACCAAGTTGTTGTCAATTGAAAAAACCCACACAATCAGAAATAGCATCCACAACACATGCTAATACATCCAACCATCTATACCTCCAAGGTATCAATACATCGGTAAACCCATGCCAAGAACATATGCAACTTGTAAACTGCAATCACAAGCTCCTTGTATCAAACCCGTCAAAGTAGAACATACATATTCAGGAACTCCCACTGCATAGGTAATGTCATAGCATATCAAGTCTACCAACCAAAATTGTATCAAGGTGTGCTAAGTAAACCAAAGCATGAAGTACCAAGAATAATAACCATGATCTACACATACAACCCAAAGAGTTGTATAATCTCTCACAACATGTTGCCACCATCCTCCCCAAACCATGAGCTTCTAGGAAGGAACCATGAGGAGAGAAACATGTAAATCATAATGTCCTTCTACCAACACCTCAAAAGTGTATTATTGTGTCAAGTATGATCTCCTAAACAACCCTAAATGAAAAGCCTCAACAACATCCATAACACTCAACCTCATAGATCAAGTACAACATATGAATCAATTTAACCATTCCAACATGGATGTAAGATTATAAAAGCAAGAAGATAAAACTCATAGAAACCATCCCCATAACTAGAAATCAACCCATAAACCATCTCCTAATAATCCTCATCAAATTATGATATCATAAACTCAAATGCACAAGGAGATAACCATGCCATAACATCCCTCAAAACGAATCCTCCAAAACTAAATAACTATAGCTCAAGATCCATATCTATGAAAGATAAAGCATATAAACTCATGCTAAACCATCCTCAAATGAGTACCCATAATCAATCACCATGAATCAACTCGATCCCATGAGAAATCAAAGCATGAAACAAAACACATTTGAAAGATATAATGGGCAAATACCTTCAAACCATAAGTTGCCGAGTAGACCAAGAGCAGGGAATGAGAATACTCCTTTAAGATAACCAAGTCATCATGACTCACTCAAAGAAAAATATCATGTATCGGTCCATACTAGGTGAAAGCTCCTCAGTCTTCCTGTTGAAACCTCCAAAGAGTAACCTTCTCAAGAAAATGTCTCTAATCACAAGAGAACTCCAACCATCACCTACATCTCTAAGTATCCACGAGCACCCATAACCAATTAATCCATGCCAAAATCCAAATGCAAAACCACACCATCATGAAGTAATCCAGCTAATGATCAATGTCAAAGCTCCAACTGCAAAATTAGGAACCTATCATGACAACATGATCTAACCATCTCCTCTTAGGATATCACATGCACCATAACATACATCTTGGTCTCAAGAGAACATGTAATATGCCAAACTCTAAACTAGTATCAAGAGTAAACCATGAAATAATAAAAAACACTCTAAACCAAGAATACATATCTCCAATCACATGAAGGTAACCATACCCAATGATGCATCCATGTCATTGCCAAAAACTCCCAACAAATTATGGTACGAGCTACACATGGCATCATGACAACCATCCTCTCCATGAAGATCATCCATGTCTACACACACACAACTACAAAGTCAGTAACATACAAGTAAACCAAGATCTCCAAGCCAATAAGATACATACAATCGCCATCAAAACATCACAGACCAATTCTAATCACCGCCAAGTCATTGTTGTCAAAAGCTCCCATAGAAAGTGTATAACCAATGAATGTAACAAGCTATCATGACATCATGATCAAACCACATGCTACAAGTCCCATGAACCAACTAATCAAGTACTCAAATCATCCATCCTCTCAATCCCAAAACAACATACCAATGCACAAATGACCACAAACAAGGCCAACTAATGAAATCTGCAACAACAATGAATCAAACCTAGTGGATATAGATAGTCCACATTCGAGTCATCCCACTGCAACTCAATAGGATGTACACACCTACAAGCTACATAACTCATAGATCCAAACCAATGAAACATGCAAACTCATCATCACATTAGTAACTATGAACCAAGATATCAAAGAAGATAATCTTGTAGACATTAAGACTCAAACACAAAATCAACCATAGATCTGAT
Organism: Sequoiadendron giganteum; assembly: GCA_007115665.2. NCBI lineage: Eukaryota > Viridiplantae > Streptophyta > Pinopsida > Cupressales > Cupressaceae > Sequoiadendron > Sequoiadendron giganteum. The sequence continues at coordinate 75,551,810 of CM021103.1, read as the reverse complement.
TTTCCAACCATGTCCACAAATGAGTAATCATAGTCAAGGAACCAAATAAGCATCAAGAAGATAATAACAATCTCCTAACATCAAACCATATAACCACCAAACACCACATACATGATCATGTCGTGCCAATGCATCAAATGTACTTGCATACCCATGACACCATAATCATAGCCATCACTATACCTGCACTCAACTATCACCTATACAAGACTCCAAGTCTCAAACCATGTCTAACCATGTCCTCAAAATTGAAGACAACCTATGTACCTGTCACCATCAAAGTCCCAACTCTAAAAATCACCTATAAAATTGTACCTGGAAGCACCAATCTAATAATTCATTGTAGAATCATAAATAACATATAAAAACATGTACTCCCTCAAGGTTTCACCTCTTGACTCATCCAGATGCTCACACAATCACACCCAAAATCTCAAGCACCTACAAGCGATCAAACAAGTACCAAGCTCAACCATTTCCTCAAAATGATAAACCTTTTGAACCACTGTGTAGTACATTGCAAACGCTCTCCAACACCTCTTCAAAATCAAAAATTTGATTCTATATGCAAAAGTTATGACTAAAACCATACAAACAAGAACATCTAACTTCCAAGCTCCAAAAACATGTCAAAATGGAAAAATAAAGGAACTAAACTTGTACCAATGTATAGTGCTCGGAACCAATTTTCCAACGGCTACAAGAAGTTGAAAATCTGACATACTGGGCGAAAGTTACATGTGTTTGAAAAAAATTGCTAGAAAATGCACTATTTGCCCTCTTAGTGGCTCACTGGTGGCCCACCGGCAACGTTGGTCGGCCGATGGCGGATTTCAAATCCGAGTTAAAAATGGTTTAATTTTTCAAAAATAAAAAATCCCACTCCCCTCTGTGGGCGGACCCAACCTGCTTTTAAAATCTAGTTTAAACACATTTGAAGTCCATCATATTATAAAAACCTAACGAAATTTTAAAATAAATTAAATTTTATAATTTCAAGCGACGATTTTAATTTGAGCCCTCCGGGCTTTTGGGCAGGGTCTCCAACAGGATCGAAGGCCCCACCGAAGGGGTTAAGCCCCTACCGAAGAGCAACCGCTGGTCATGGGTAGCTAGCTATTGTCAGCCCAGGACTGATAGTCCCGTATTGACAGTGGTCGACCCACTGCCAGTGGGTACGGGGCGGGGTCTGCGTACCCTTGCCCACAATTTTTTTTTTTAATTTTAATTTTCTTTAAAAAAGTTCTAGCTTTTTTTTCGTATCTCTTTTGCAAGGATTTTTAATATTTATTTTCAAAAAAAATCTGAAGGCGAATATTAATATTTTTTTTGTGAAATTTTCAAATCGAGATTTTTAATTTTTATTTTCTGCATGTCGATTTGGGCAAAAATGGCCATTTTACTAAAAAAATGTATTTTTTTCAACTTTTCCGAAATAGGTTGAATTTTATATCAAAATTCGTCTCTCAACCAACTTGAATCCAACCATAAGGTCCATTTTGTCTCAAGAGGTCATCTATGAAATTTCCACTACAAAACCCTCATATTCAAATTCAAACCAAGAAACCCTTTTTCACCCAAATTTGGAAAACTTCAGATCTACAATAAACCCAACAAATCTTGACAACCCAAAAACCCAAATCTGCAAATAAACACCTACAACATGTGTTCCATATCTTGTAATGCCTCAAACCCTACATGCATGTCTATGGCTTCAACTTTGCAAAAACTCTCAAACTAGGGTTATGACAAAAAATCTTCAATCATGAAAGCTCTAATACCACTTGTTATGAAATATTGCATTTAACCCATGATCTTAATCCATTTCCTATATAACCCATGAGAGATAAACATGCATACAAGTTTTCCAAATGCATAGATCAAATAGACAAGCCACAGGATAACACAAGATATACCTTGGGAAAACCCTCAAGAGGGAAAAACCTTGCCTCCAAAAGCATCCATACTGCATCATATTATTCAACAATAAAGAAACACAAGAGTTACAATGGATACCTCTAAAGCATCAAGCCCTCCAATGCATTCTCATGTGTCCAAGCATGAATCCACACATCCCATGCCATGCTTCACAAATTCACTCCACAAGAAGACTAAATAATGACATCCAACCCACTCAACCAACCTAAACCACTACACATGTGTTTGATTTTATAGACACAAGCTCACACACAATACAACTAGTGGTAAGATAAAACCATGTACCACAAAACCATGTGACTACAAAACCACTAACCCTTTATTTAATATTGGGTACTAAGACATTCACATTATTTAATATTTACCCAATATTAAATTATTATCACGTCTCCCACACAAATAATAATAAAAGTACAATGTTACAGTACAACATCAAGTGGACCTCAAATAATTACCTATTGTGATTATCCACACCACCAAGGTGCATCACAACTAAATAACTATTTAATATCAATAATATAATAAATCAATTTATGCAATGGTGTACAACACCATATCCCAACATATAACACTAGAAACAAAAAGCAATCAAGACAAACACAAGCCATTTCATCATCGATACAATTCCTACAACCTATTTTTACCTAGTGCCCCTCATTTACCTCAACACAGTGGAAAGTAGCATGAACTTGTAGAACAACTTTGCAACACTCCTAATAAGATCTCCCTTATTACCATTTCATGATTCAAAATTCTTTGCAAAAAGTTTTCATCTCTCCTAGTGCACAACCAAACAATGTGGCTACTTTGATTGAGAATATGAATTCACCTAGTATGGACATTGTCTTTCATCAAAGTGAATTACCTTCTTTTGTAAATGCAAAAGAAAAATGATGCTTTGATGATATTAGTTGTTATTAACAAGGTTGGGATTAGGCATACCCTTTTTGACAATAGTTCAAGGCTTAATGTTTGTAGTGTGAACCTTTTGGATATAATTAGAGTAGATAAGACTAAAATTCAACCAGTTGATTTATATATTTGTGGTTTTGATAATGTGGGAAAACAACCACTTGGTGTAATAACATTACCTATTAAAGTTGGTAAGATTATGTTACAAACTCCTAGCCATGCCATGCTTCATAATATTTCATATAATCTCCTCTTGGGTAGACAATGGATTCATGAAATGAATGCAGTACCTTCAATGATTCATCATCTACTAAAATACACTTACAACAACAAGGTTTACACGATAAAAGGTGATCCTAAATCTGAAAATTATTTACAAATTGAGAAGGGAATGCAAAACCCTTGACAACATTAACACCAACTACAAAAGTTGAACCTTTACAAATTGATCATGATCCTAACTATCTTTCACTTGTGATAAAGTTGTTTGATGATGATTGGGGCTCATTATATTTCACACCTACATTCAGGGAGAATACAAGATTATACAACCAAAATTAGGAAAAGAGAAATAAGTTGCCATGATATCAACACAATCTATCATCGAGTCATCAAAAGAATTTGAGTCTACAACTTGTAGCAAAGAAGAGGCAAATATAACTTATACATCCACATATGATGAGAATGAACATGAAAAGCCATCTTTGAAATAATTAGAAACAATTTATGGAAAAGGGTATCAACTTTTGAAATAATCTAGATATAATGAAAAAGGATGTGGAGTGAGAGAACAAGGTATTTGTGTCCCCATAGAACCCACTACACAAGAAACAATAAGAGGTCTTGGTTATTGTCATTCAAAAACATTAAAAAGATCATCACTTAATCAATAGTATTAGTTGTTGTTCCTTGTCATGTGGTAGTTGTAGTATCATAGAATATTCACTACCATGCATGGGGGTATAAACTTAGCTTCATGCAATCATATTTAATTTTGCAAGGAGCAACATATCTTAATCCATTTGGCTCATCTTTGTCCTTACACTTGGGGGCCAAGGTGTTAGGTAGCCTTGTCTAGGTGCATTCCTTCTAGCAAGGGATTAATTTGTATCCCCTTAAAACATTAGTGTAACAAGTACATTAACATTTTAAGGGGGGGAATATAATCCCCCACTCATTGTTTGCATAATAAATGGTCCCTTCTTAGTGATGATAGTGTACAACTCCTAGGCAGTGTGACCTTGTCAACCAAAGTGTGGTCTTCTTAATCCATGTGATGTGTCTCCTTTGTGGTGATATTGGACTTGATGTCTTGCAAGAGTGTGATCTTTCCTAGCATATGAATTTCTCCTTAGTGTTAATGCTATGATTGGTTTTCCCTGAGATGATATTTTCTATTTTGTGAATGGTCCTCTCTTGGTGGTGATTTCATGTGTAATTCTCCCTAAGGTGTGAGCTTTCATGAATTAAGTAATGCCCCTTTGATTATTTTTGATAAATTACCTTTTGTTTTTAACCTTATCCCGATGTCGTTTATGCACCCCCTGAGGTGAGTTTTGTTTGCACCCCTTGAGGTGAGTTTGGAATTTCTACTTCACTTTGTTCATGGATGTTGAACCTAGTGTGGTATTGGCATAACATGTTCGCCCAACATAATACACCTTGCTTGGGGCCATGCGTTTCATGAGTGTTTAGCATAATACAACTTGCTAGCCTTGTGAAACCTGTTATATTTCATGGAGCCTAGCATAATACAACTTGCTAGCCATGTGGAATCTATTATATTTGTATGGTTGTTATTATAACATAGCTTGCTATCCCATACCCCATTTTTGCATTTACTTTGACATTGTATGTTTGTGTATCTTGTCTTACTGCATATCATACATGTGTGTTCCTTTGTGCTTATGTTGGTTTTCCATGGGATCTTGGATCCTAGGGGCTTGATCACCTCCCTTGATTCCTAGTCATCCTATCTCTCTAATATTTGGACAATTAAACCCCTCTTGAAAATATTTCTCTACTTTAGTGTGAGTTTGAGCATAATTTCATACTCTCACTAAAGTGGGGGCTAAATGTAACATAGAAAATTGTATACACTTACAATTTCACATTATGTTTTGGACCCCTAATTTATTTGACTTGATTAAGCTTCTATTTTTCTAAATTATGCATTACAAAGCCTAATTTTTATCTTTTTCCAAAGGAGGACAAGTATTAAACAAATGCATCCAATCATTAGATTTTCCTTGACTTTGAATGACCTGGAATTTTGGGCCAAGACCCAATTTTTAATATGTTGTTGGCAATATTTTAACATCCAAAATTCAAATATGAAGTGTCAGCTTTTGGAATCTATTTTTTAGGAAATTGGATAAACACCTATAAATACCTAGTCTTTTGATCATTTGAAACTAGACCACAATTTGGAGAAGAATTCATGATCAAGAATTATTATCAATAGCATCCAAGAGCAGTATTATCAGTCATATATAGCATCAATCCAAGATCCAACATCATGTCAAAGCTTATGTGTGTTCATATTGTCTTGTGAAGGCTAACATTGTTGTATATCTTCAAGCATACAAGAATTCAAGAAAATCTATCAAGCAAGATCCAAATCCTTGAAGAGATGTGTATGACTTCAGTCCTTCAAGGAAGCCATTGAAGGGTGGTGAATTGCAACATTTTTTCATTCATCATTTCCTTCCTTTACATTAAGGATTTATCATTGACATTACCATTATGGAAGTGGGACCACTTACACGGGGTTTGACTAAGGCAAGCCCCTATATGGCACAATATTTTCCTTCTTTGTGAATGTGCAGGTTATAGTTTTGAAGAGGATTGATGAGAGTTTGAAGATTCATTTTGCATTATTGCATTTTTTATCATCAACCTTGTCAAGACATGAAAACTCACCTACAAAATTTATTTACGGCATTCTAACAGTGGGACAAGTGGAAAACATAAGTTTAGATCCAACACCAAAGGAGCCCATAAATCGAGAAAGACACCCTAACAAAGACCTAGTTTCCCAAGGTGACCCAGTCCTACTACAACACTCGAATCCAAATTTTGGTGGCAGGTACACATCAATCTACACTTTCCAAATCCACTTGCAGAGTTTTGTTTCAGACTGTTAATATTTGGGAAATTGCAAATTTATCATATTAGGTCATTTAGTCTAATTAGGTTAATCATTTCCAATCCATTCCCATATTCAATTAGATGTAGATTTAGGTTTGATTGGCTCACCTTCAAGGTTGAAAGTCAATCTATTCAGCTTGTTGATCTACATCCTAATGAAACCCTTAAATAAGTGGGATTGATCTTAGGTTCTTTGCATTTAGGACCTAAGATCCCTTTTTTTATGTTTCATGTTTCATTTGTTTCTAGATTTCATATTCATAGGTTGACTATGGGGTTTACATATACTAGACATTCATTCAAGCATTATTTTTTGAAATGTTAATAAATGAGCAAGAAAATCTTATCTCAATGGGTCTCATCAAGTCATCTAAATCTCAGGCATTGTTGACTAGTCAAGTAAAATAATTAAAACATATTGATAAGAAATCAAAGAATAATCCACATTTAGATCAACCAAAGAAAAATCCTCTTCCACAAATAAATCATCTAAGAAGTATAAGTCTACTTGTTCATATTACAAGAAGCTTGGGCATGATGAGCATTCTTGTTATAAGAAGGATATTGATGAGTTGAAACATCTTCTCAAAAAGAATCAAATTGGTTTTCATTCTAGAATGTCTGATTCATCTTCTTCTTTGTCTTCAAAATATTTTAGTAAGGGCAAAGGTCATGTTGGTTTGATTACTACATCAAGAAATAAGGGAACAACTCTTCGTGATTTTTCAAGTCTTGGATCAAGGAGATGGCTTCTAGATTCGAGAGCATCTCATCATATGGCATCTTTGTAGTCTATATTATCTTCTTTTGAGTCTTGTACTATGTCTCCTATTTTTATGGGAAACAATATATACATGAGTGTACTTGGGAATGGGTTTATTTATTTTTGGGGGAGCACCTTCAATGATATTTTATTTCTACCTCATTTGATGAACAATCTTCTTTCCATATATCAAATTACACATGGTGGATATGGGAGGACTGTGGAGTTCACTTCTAATTCAATTATCATTAGAGACTTGGAGAGTAGAGATATTCTTGCTACTTGGATGGTTGATCATTCATCTTTCTTATACACCTTTGCATATTTTTATTTTGATGATGACATTGTTCCTTCAGCTATTGATCACACTTCTAGTGTGAACCCTGATTCAAAGGAGACATTTGGATTCTTGAACTTGAGAGTTATCACATCAAATCCCATTCTCGAGCCTTGTATTTCATCTCCTCCATCTTTTGTTGCATTTGATGATGCTCATGTTGGAATGGTTTTGGCCTCTTAGGATTTAGTGTAGCAAGATCTACATCTTCTTCTAGCTACATCTACTTGGGGTGGCTACTTGAAAAAAATTATTCGTTTGTTTATTGAGTCCCATATTTCAAATTTGGGAGACACAATTGATTGCATACATCTTCTCTTTGATGTAGATGATCCTTCTTCAATTGTTGCAAGGGAATACTCTGACCCTCTTGCTCATTCTCTACATGATCATTCCTTGCAATTTGACATGAATGTGGATACTTTTGGACAACATTTGGATGAGGCTTCTTTGTTTTCAAAGGAGGCATCCTTGTCTTTTGAGTGTATTCTACATCCATCTCTAGGAGATTCTGGATTGAAATCCTTAGTTGTGTGGCCTAAAATGCCTATTTGGAGTGTGTTAGATTTTAGCATTGACATGGAGAAACTTGAGCATAGTTCAGATACATCACACATCATCCTTCTATCTTCCTTTCAAGAATGGGAAGACATCCTACATATCATCTTGGTTTTGTTTCTTCCTAAGGGGATGAATGTTGGTTGACAAGATTGGATCATCTTCAACATTCAATGTTGAGCTTCTATCATTGCAGGAAACTCACCATTGAGGGGGGTTGATGGTCTCTCTTCTTCTCTCTTATAGGGGTTCATTTTACTCGTATGGGTTTTTGTTCCTCTTATTCATCATTGAGAGTATTTAATATTTCATCTCTTTTGGGGAGGCATTTTGTCCCATTGGGTTTTCTCCTTTTCTCCATTTACAAGAGATTGTATTGCATTTGTACATGGTAACATGGCCTCGTAGTTGGAACCCATCTTTTCATATTTGCATAATAATTGAATCCTTAAGTTGTACTTAAGGGGGTGTGTTGGTGTAAATAGGTGTTTCACCTATCTTGGTCCTATTTACATGTTAATTCCACTTAGGTGCTAGGAGGGAATACTTCTAGATAGTGTTACTTGTAACTAGATCTTATCTTATCTTTTGGAATTTAATGTTTTTGTCCTAAGTCATTTAATATTAGTTGGGGTATTTATCTCATTATATAGGATTACAACACATGCCAATATCTTGTCTAATCCTATCTCACACTTTTCCTTTATAAGAAACACATCATTTGTACATCCTAGACAATTCAATTCAATTGAGTAATTCTAATATATCACTACAATATTGAGTATTTCATATTGTAGACATCCAAATTTGATCACTTCCATATGATCAAAATCGTCTACTCTATTCATCTATTTCATTAATAGTGATTAAATAATTTATTTAATCATTATTTCATTTTCTGCCTAAGGTTCCTAAAGTATGTAATTAAATAAATTAAATACTTTACCTTATCCCTTTCTTCTCTAAATTAAATAAATATGACAAATTATTTAATTTAGTCTTTTAACCCATTTGGATTAAAACCAATTTTTAATTCCTCTTTTTCTCTCTCCTTGTTACATTCTCCATAACCCTCTTTTAATCCAGGTTAAATTAATTAATCTGTGATTAGGATGTGCACCACTTAATCTTGATTAAGTGTCACATCCTCCATAATCTCCCACTTGCTTCTAATCTCTCATTAATTATCATAATCCCGTGTTTGCACAACCTTAATCAAAGTCATTAGCCACATTTGGCTTACCTTTTCTGGTCAACCTTTCCATTTGCCTTTCTTGGCATTGACTCTCTTCCCCATGTGAATTTTTAATTCACATTTATTCACCCAAGGTTCCTTTCTTCCCCATGTGAATTTTTAATTCATTTTTATCTTTCCAAAGTCTTCCCCATCCCCATGCAAAGTTCTAGAAGGCTCGACTTGTCACTTTACATGTGCTAAGGACTTCTAGAACCTTGGACTTGTCACATCACCCACATGTGAAAAATCTTCAGCTTTTTGGAGACCCTCTCTTATCCACTAGATTCTTCCAATCATTGTGAATTTTTAATTCACTTTTATTCCTCCAACGAATCTTCTCATCCCCCAAGGTACTTGTCCTTCTTCCACCTCATGTACTTCTCTTCCACCTCATTTCCACATCATTCCACCCTAGGACATCTCACATTCCACATGTCAAGATGTGAGGGCTTGTGAGTCCTCAACTCACCATAGCCCTTCATCTTGATCTTGTTGGATCAATCTCAACCGTTGAATTCTCTTGAGAATTCCAATTATCCTATAAATACCCCCTCATTTCTCCCATTTTGGGGATCGAGTTTTTTGCTACCAAACTCTTGCCAAATTGTCATTTGCAACATTTTAGCTTTTCCATAGTATTTCTCATCAATCCATCTTGCATCCATTTAACTCTATTTCCATCCAAGGAGCACACAATACATCCAAAGATCAAGGGCCAACCAAGGAAGGAGTAGCATGAAGGTATAATCAACAATCAATTTATCTTATCTTGCTTTCATGTTCACTATTTCTTAGGATAATCATTGAGGTGCCCTTTTCTTATGTTATTTCCTCTTATTGCATCATTTTAGTATCTTACATTAGGACTTGAAATTTTAATAGGATCACACATATCGACCATATCTTGCATCCATTATTGCAAATTTATGATCTCGCTTTTCCCTCTTGTAGAAGGTTGTTCTTGGTTTTTGTAGGTGATCCTAGAGACTTGAGTCTTTGAGTGACTCTAACATATTTACCAACCATCAATCTCATTTATATAAAGGGGTGTATGCATTAACTCAATATCATGCATTCTACACAACTCTTTTCAAAACCTATTTTGAGCACTTGTGTTTGAGAATTCAAATTTGAAGACAAAAACCCTTAGGTTTGCTAGAGAATATTGGAGGATGAAAAACCTTTGATTTCAAGGATTAGAGGATGAAACCTCTTTGTCCCTATAGAAAAATCTCATTCAAAAGTTGTGAATTATCTTTCATGGTTGGGTATATGAGTTGTTTCAAGTTTGTATAAATTTGTACTTTGTTGTGGGTTTAAGCATAATAATTTATTTATGTGTTTATGTAAATGTAGATATTGTTTTATAGTTGTTGTAGCATATTTTGATGTATTTCATAGATTATTATAAATAAAAAGGGTTTTAGAATTTATTTTTCATTTTCTAACTCCATTTGTAAATTTGGGTTATTAATATTAATGAAATGGTTGTGGATGAATTTGGGTTTTACAAGTTTTTATGAAAGTATTTAAATATAAAATTATTTTTCCGATTTTTTTTTTTTTTTTGATAAAAGGCAAGGTGTGCCTATAATACATATTAATATATAAAATATTACATAAATTTTATCATATAACTATTTTTTTTCAAAAAAACCCCTGACTAGCAGACTGACTACATGTATAACTACCCAAATACAACAAAAATGTTAACTGACCCCAGATCATAACCCTGACCATACACAATTACATATCTAACTGAAACCCAAACTATCCAAATTGACATAGATTTAAAACTTTCATTCTAGGATTTCATTTACAAAAATATCCTAGACAAGCATTTTTCAAAATTAACTTTGAAAAGAGCAAATCTTCCTCCATACCCACCATAAAATTTTCACCCTAGCCTTCTTCATGGTCACCTTGATCTTCTTCACAGTCTGCTTCCAATTCTTGTGCTTTCCTCTTACGCCTTGGCATACTAGTGCCCTGGTTGTCCATTGTGTTTGAAACGACATGAGAGCGTACAAAGTAAACCTGGTTTGCCATCAATAATTGATCCATTCTCAGGTTGGGGACAAAAGCTGACAATCATGTGAATGGGGGAAAGACATGGAATAGTATTTATCTTTAAAACCAACCTCCATACTTGAGCAAATAAATTATGATATTTTGAGGAAAATATTATCATTTTTATATTCAAAAGCCATCTTAACCCCATCATAAATTTCTTGAAAGCCTTGACGCTGCATGGGGAATTTCCTAGGAAATAACCCTCCTATATACCCTTTGCCCTTAAAAAAATTATAGCTTTGCACAACAATTTGCAGAAATTGCTCTTTCACAACTTTCCTTGCCACTTTCTCTACATATCCTAAGGATTGAAAGAAATCCATTAAATTTGAAAGGAAAATCGACAACACCTGAGAAGGCTAAAGAATCCTTCTTGCTTTGGGGCTGATGACATGGAAGTCAATGATGGTGTGGAAAAAATCTTCAACCCTCGGGCAATTTAGCTTAAACATGACTGCTAAATCCTCTCACGCCAAATATCCCTCAAAAGGCCTCTCCCACTGCTATGATTTTAGCTACACTTGAAAATTCCATGGCTGGTAGGCCATTATATCCTGATAAAAAACCCTTGCAACTATACCGACTTCCCTCTCTGCTAATTTGTTTCCGAAAAAATTGATTCTCTTTTGCCCAAGAAAAGCATGATATGAAGCAATTAAGACAGTCACTTAAATAATGCAAACTCCAATTGACTGCATAATCTTAAATGAAACATTTGATCGCCAACATTATTGCAAGAACCTTGAAATCTAAGGTCTCCAGATTTGGAATACTCCTCAGATGATGCTTATTCATGCTAGAACTCCCATTCTGCAAAATCATTTCTATTCACTCACCTGAATGAAAGTGATAATTGAGACCTTGTCTTATCATCATTGATGGAGTACCTGCTGTAAGTGTGAAATATGTAAGAGTAAAACAACTAAAAACACTTCTTAATACGACATAATATCAAAGAATTCAATCACGAATTAAGCTATTAAAACTAGAAATTCATTTGAAAGCGTCATATTGCTCTCTATCTCCAAAGATTTATTAAACCACTATGGCTCTCAAATCGTGTAAGCAATGTGACTGTTAAAATGACAATCTGAAGAACGAGAAGGATGCTAAATGCATGAAACTAATCCTATATGATGATTACTAAACTTGACATGAATTCAAATAAAAGAAAGTTGCAACAAACTAAATACAACCATGATCATGAGATAAAAGCTATGATGCTATTGCTTGAATGCTTGAATGCTTGACTGATTTCCTGCAGAGTAAGATTGCACAAACTTGATAATCTGGATCCTTTCTTTGTTGAATGAAGCTGTATTTATAGATTTCTCGGCAATAGCTTTGCATAGGGGTAGCAAAGTAGAGGCTTGGATTCAATCTGGAGGATTGAATGGTGAGAGATGGAGGAGATTGAGAAGATTTTGGGATTTGTCTCTACCCATGAAAACACCAGGCAAGAGAATATGAAGGATTGATGGAAGAGGATTGAGAGATGAATTTCCAATTTGTCTCCAAATCTTCCCGTGAAGTTTGAATCAATTAATTTTGACATATTTTTGACATAATTTAGACATAGGATATCTAATTTGGTTTTGAAGAAATATAGAGGAATATTCTTTATGCCTTAATTTAAATATTTTTGATTTATTTAAATTAGCCAAAGAGGGATAAATAATTTAATAGAACAAACTATAGAAGTTGTTTATTAAATTAAAATAGAAGAATATGGTAGTTAATCAATAAAGTGTTTAATCTTTATTTAATTAATTAAGATTGATGTGATAGAATAAAGTAGGGGAAAATGATAATTAAATTAAACAAAGTATTTAATTTTGTTTATTTAATTAAGATGAGATAATAGAAGAATTAGAAGAATTTAAATGTGAATGTGAGTGTGAACTATATAAATAAATATTTCCATCTATTCAATAGTAGAGGAATTTAGGATAATTAATCAAATAATTTGTATTTAATTAATCGGATTCTCCAGACCAATTTTAGGTGTATACTTTTGCCCCTCTTTGAAGTGATGTGTTTACGCATCGCTTCAAAGAAAATTTTGCTGCTACTGCCAATATTGACGAAAAAATTCAGTATGCCCCAGATATTGATTTTCAAATGCTTGATGATAATATGCCCCCTCGGGAGATAAATTAATGATTTTATGACTTTTTTTGGATTTTTTGGATTTTTAGAAAATTTCATGATGATTTGATGAAGAAAATTTAGCTCGTGGATGAATTTCAATTAATTTCATAAATAAAATTAATTAAAATAAAAGAAATCCCCTCAAAAATCCCTTTTGAAACCTATATAAGGTAAAAAAATGCGTTTTTCACCCTCATTTGTACTTTTTGACTTTTCAAAACCTAGTGAGAGAAACATTTGAGCCACTTGGAGCAATATGTCGATCCCCTACCACACCCACCGGTTCGAGTGTGTGCGACGTCACCAGTGGCCAGCCACGTACGGACCTCTGGTACATACTCGTAATCCACCTCGTAATTTGTGCATTCTTGATTTTTGTGTCTTTTTTTGCATTTGTGTTTTTTTTATAGTTTTAGCACATCAATGTCGCACTGTAGCACTTTGCACTCCAGTGTAGCGCTTCCATTATCTATTTTAGTGCTTTGAGGAATTAGCGCTTTCGTTAATTTCTTTAGCGTTTTCGTAGAATAGTTTAGCGCTCTCAAGAATGAGTGCTTAGATAGATTTATTTAGCGCTTTGATGCCCGATTTTAGCGCCTAGAAAGTTCTAGCACATTGATGTAATAACTTGGTGCATTGATAGACTGTTATAATGCTTTGCTTAAAGTAGCACTTTAATAGACTGTTATAGCGCATTGGTGCGATGAAATAGCGCTTTTGTTTTTTAGTGCTTTGGATGCTTGTTATAGCGCATCAAATTGTTGAAATAGCGCTTTTGGTTTTTTAGCACTTTGGATGCCTGTTATAGCGCATCTGAATGATGAAATAACGCTTTTGATTTTTAGCACTTTGGATGCCTGTTATAGCGCATCCATGTCAGATTTGCAGATTTTGACATAGTTAACCTTGATTTCGTCAATTTCGATCATGCCCATTCTTTGGTTTGGTATGATTTGATTATCCAAATTCCCTAATGACTGATTTTGATGATCAATAAGACTTACTCTAATGATAGGCGAGAAATAATCCCATTTGTGATGATCCTCATGATAGGTGAGGAGTGATTTCATATCTGATAAACCTCATGATAGGTGAGGTTAGATGATGGTTGTGATGAACCTCATGATAGGTGAGGTTAGTTGATGTTTGTTCATGAATTTTGATCAAAAATTTATACCAAAGTTTGATTGGATCTGATAGTAGATTGACTTGTGAATTTTGACATAGTGCACTGATTTGTAAACCTTTTTGATGATAGGATCCTCTGGATAACCTCCAGATGCGAGAGCAATTTCCATGGACTGCTGATTTAATTCCACATTTGACTCTTGATGAGATTCAGATCATCTCTCGATGTGGTCTGTCTACTCTGCTCGATATGCCCTAGATTAGGATTAATCGGGGTCTCCTTACTACCTTGGCCGAGCGGTGGCACAACGATCATAACACCTTCCATCTACCCACCAACGAGATGACAGTCACACCAGAGGAGGTGTGGCAAATATTGCGGATACCTTTTATCAGAGAGATTGTAGTTTATGATTCACATGAGGCTGGTGGGAGAGATGCACTCCGCAGAGTATTCTAGGATAATCATATTGCAGGACCTAGTGTTCAGTGGCGAACGATGGCTAACGCCTATGCTACTCTACCAGCAGTGCTAGCTGGATTCATTGGAGGCTTCCTTTGTCCTAATCGCAGGTCAAAGGGATTCTTTGTGGGTTGGGGTCGTATTCTTGAGAACATGGTCATGCACGGGACCCGATATGCGTGGGGGATGTGTATGCTAGCCCACCTTTATCATGATTTACACTCAGTGGTATACTTGGGTGGATGCAGCTTATCAGCAGGGGTGACTTTATTACAGGTTTGGGCATGGGAGCATTTTTCCATTGCGTGACCATTGTCGGCATGTGATAGACCTGCAGGCAGACCATATGTTTTTCGTTACAGAGGTCAACTTACCTAGTCTCAGATGGGTAAGTTAGAGCATTGGAGACGTGTTTTGGATAACCTAGAGAGTGTCATATGACAGCCTTATCTGGATTGCAAGCAATGGGAGGAGGATGATGTAGTGCTCGGATATTTGTGTGATTCCATGTATTTGATCGGCAGGACCCCTTTTGTCCTTGAGAGATTTTTACTGCAATGGGTCTACAGACAATACAGTATTGTGCAGTGCATGCCTCAGGGGGTTGCTCACTATGCCCGACAGTGGAGTGATACAGCAGATTGGGGGCCGTGTTTTTCCTATGACACATTAGTGGAGGGATATCGGGCTCTACAGCCATTAGCTTCGGATATGCGCTGGGATATTGCAGAGGCACCAATGATAGAGGAGTATGCTGCATTTTTGGATTTGCATCCATGTCCTCAGATCACCATTCCAGATGAGCCAACACCATTACTTGTGGAGGAGGACACTGCTGAGGATCCTACCGTAGCTGTTGAGGCCGAGGAGGATAGTGGATCCGACACTGAGTCAAGTAGTAGTGATGGGAGCAGCAGCGAGGATAGCAACAACGATGATGGGGATGGTGGTGGTGGAGGTGGCAAAGGGGTTGGTCCAAGCAGCATAGGTCCATCTTTGAGTAGGCCTCACAAGAGGCAAGTAGTGGAGATGCCTTTTGTAGATCAGCATAGACAGATTACGAGCCTACAGGTGCAGGTACAGACTCTACAGGGTCATTTAGTGCAGGCACAGGGTTTACTTGTGCAAACTCAAACACAAATGCACACTCAGGCACGTGCTCATACACAGGCATTGGCACAGGTCCAAGGACAGTTGGCAGCTATTCAAACATAGGTTGGTACCTTGACAGTTGAGAGGGACAGTGCCAGACAGATTGCCGAGAGGGCACAGGAGACTGCAGAGACCTTACAGAGGGTAGTTGACGGTACCTCTATTGCCGATTATATGAGGGAGGTTCTATGGGTTGGCCGAGAGGCAGAGTTCTATAGGGTTCGGTATCATAATGCAGTTCTTGCCGATCGCAGAGTGAGTTATGCCCATTCTAGATCTGGAAGGACACATACCCGTACAGTTAGTGAGGGTGTGATGTAGCCTCCATGGAGAGATCCCAAAGATTCTGGTCCATCTGGTGGTGGTGGTACTGGTCCTGTGACGCTTGCACCATCTGGTAGCAGCAGATCCTAGATGTTGTTTGTGATTTTGAGACATAATTTTTGAGACATGATGTACACTTCGAGTCAACTCATTTTGATGATGTATCTCTTCTTATTTCAGAATTCATTGTATACTTGACATTGATGATATATATGATATGCAATTGATTTCTATTGATCTATGATGGTTAATTATGATTCTATGATAGATGCATTTATTTTAACGTGCTTTATATCATGTGATGATTCTATGATGAATGCCTTTATTTTATGTTATGTGATGATTCTAATTTAAATGCTTATGTATGAATATGTGATGTATTTTGCGATGGATGATATATGGATGACAATGAGGTATGGGTTGAAATTGATCAAATGCATATGATAATAATGAAAAAATGATGATTTTTGCTATGGATGATATATGGATAACAATGATGATTCGTATATGGTAATAATGAAAATGATAATTTGTAACGGATGATAATGTAATAAATGATATGGTGTAATGAACATGATGTATTTATTTATGATATGATGTGGAAAATATGGTACAATAAATGCACAACTATTTGATGTTAAATGCATGAATGTTGAGATGATAAAAGCTTTGCAATGATGAGATGATTCTCCTATATGTTTTTGATGATTTTTGGTTTATGTCAAGTATACTCAATCATATTTGTAGAAAAGATAATCATTTATTGGAATCCTTTATGTAACAAACACTCTGCAAATGTAGAATTTATTACGAATGCAGTCTAATTTCATCATGCAACTATATGCAAACCATTGTCATTTTAACAGTACTTTTGTGCTTGGTATCATCATAGAGATTTTTAGGATGTTGAAAGTAAGTACAAGCGTTAATGGTATATGTTAGACCAATGACGACCTGAGTACTACTTTCATGATTTTTGATATTGCAAGCGAACACAAGCATCTAGGTATAATTGAACCGAGATGACCTGAGCATTTCTTGCATAAACAAGCAGATATTAATCATTTTAGTGTGTGAATTTTGAA
Source organism: Sequoiadendron giganteum (assembly GCA_007115665.2). Lineage (NCBI taxonomy): Eukaryota > Viridiplantae > Streptophyta > Pinopsida > Cupressales > Cupressaceae > Sequoiadendron > Sequoiadendron giganteum. The sequence goes on along the minus strand of CM021103.1, from coordinate 75,534,539 downwards.
TGTCATCGGTGATACATTTGTATAGCACATCCCTGACAATTCACATTTTTATATGATTAGTGTATAGACAGCTGACAATAAAAATAACATTCTTCTTCCTTGTTTCTCTAGTTTATTACATCATTGAGTTACTCCAAAGAAATGATAACCATAAATTGAAAACAATGCATCTACCTTTTACTTAGAGTGTTTCAATCATTATTCAGATTAGATTACCCATCCTGATTTTGTGACGTTTTTATGATTTTTCGGGATTTTCTGACCAAAGACTTGACCTACTAGCCTATCCTAGGGGCCTCGGGGGCTGATCAAAGATTAGCCTTGCCTACGTTACACATGCAGAGACCACGTAGTTTGAATGACACAGACTCATGTTTTTATTTTTTGCTTTTCTAGACTGGCTTTTCGACTTATTTTTGGATTTTCTCGACAGGATACGGATGTTTGATGCATTTCCGACGGTGATTGATGTTGCGCTTTGATCATTGTTTTTGTTGTACTTGTCATACTGTTGTTTGCCCATTTGGTGAAGCCGCTATTTTGCTGCCCCCATTGATATCCATATGTTTCCCCCAAGCTAGAGTGAGACATGACCTATGTGAAACGATTTGATAATGGATGCAATGATGGCAAGACTAATGATATGATATGAAATGGTAATGACGACAAGACTAATGATCCTGATATGTATCAAAATAGATGGGAAAGCTGGTTTAGAATCACATACGACACCTGTTTCCAGGTTTTCACCATATGTTTTGATTGCACTTTTTGTTTTGTATTTTCCTTTTTCTCATTTTTCTTTTTTGTATTTTTTATATTTTTTTTGTATTTTCTATTACCAAGACACCTGTTTGCCAAGTTTTCATGAAGGAAACCATTTTCCAAAAGTTTGACTCGTGCACTAGGAAATTCAGGTATAGAAATTTCTGAGATGGATATTGTTGATAGGTTCATCAAACAAATCCCCCTTTGATGTTGATAGTTGATAGGCTCCTGATCCGTACACTAATATGATGACAAAGGGACCTAGCCAATTAGATTCAAACTTCCCTTTCTTTTCCCTGTCCTGCTGATTTCTAGGGTTCTCTTTTAGGACCAAATCCCCAACCTGAAAGATTCTAGGTTTTACCCTATGATTATAGCTCCTTGATATTCGCTGTTGATATATCGTGAGATGATTGACAACTTGTTGACGACGCTCATCCAACAATTCAAGTTCTTGAAGCTTGGATACCCTATAGTCCTCATCTAAAATGATTCCTCTTAGTGATACATGGAGTGATGGAATCTCTGCTTCAATGGGTAGTATGGCCTCTGATCCATATACCAAGGCATATGGTGTAGCTCCTGTCGGTGTTCTGATGCTGGTTCTGTAGGCCCATAGTTTAGGATTAAGCTGAACATGCCAATCATGTCCAACATCGTTAATCATTTTCTTGAGTATTTTTAAAATTGTTTTGTTAGAGGCCTCTGCTTGGCCATTTCCCTAAGGATAGTATGGTGTTGAGAAACGATGTTGGATATGAAACTTCTCACATAATTCTTGGAAATCTTGGTTTTTGAATGGTCGTCCATAATCAGTGATAATAGATTGAGGTATGCCATACCGACAAATTATGTAATTCAATATGAATGACGAGATCTGTTTTCCAGTGATAGTTGTAAGAGGAACTGCTTCTATCCATTTTGTAAAGTATTATGTTGTGATTATGAACTTGTGTCCATTGGATGAAGACATATTTATATTTCCTACCAAATCTAGTCCCCATTGACAAAAGGGCCATGTTGATGTGAGTGGATGCAATTCTTGAGCTGGTGCGTGGATAAGATTACTATGAATCTGATACTTTTGGCATTTCTTTACAAACTGATAAGACTCTTTCTCCATACATGGCCAATAATATCCTAAACAAAGGAGTTTCTTCGTTAGAGTTATACCACTCGAATGAGTGCCACAAATATCCTCATGAACCTCACGTAAGGTTGTCTCAAATTCGTCATGTTCTAAACATTCGAGTAAGGTACCATCAAGACCTCGACGATAAACGATGTCGGTGATTAAAATATGTCGGGTGGATTGGCGGATGAAATTGCGTTTTTGGTTCCTAGAAAGATCGGGAGGGAGGATATTGTCCTTTAGGTAACATAGGTTTTTTCATAGACGAAGGTTTCAATGGTATCAAAATGGCATATAGTATTGGATTCTGAACTATTATAAGAAGGACATGATACTTGTTCTACCATAAACTCATAATGACCATGTTTCTCTAGCAATTGTAAGAGTGAAGAAATTGTTGCCATAACATCTGCCGCTTTGTTCTCTGCCCTTGGAATTTGATCAAAGTTGATATTGACAAAAAAATGTTTTAGATCATCTATTTGTTGTTTATAGGGCATCAAATTTTCATCTTTCGTCTGATACTCGTCATTTACTTGATAAATGACTAGTTGAGAATCCCCATATACCTATAATTTTGTGATCTTCCATTCAATTGCAATTTTGACCCCAATGATTAATGCTTTATATTCCGCCACATTATTGGTACATTGAAACATCAGTCTATAATATTTCAAGATGGTGTGTCCTTGGGGAGTGATGAAAAAAATCCTTGCTCCAGATCCTCGTTGTGTATATGATCCATCAAAATATAATATCCATTGTTGTGGTGTCACTGTCAGAATGTCCACATTTGGAAACTCCATTGTCATAGGTCGATTATCTGGTAAAGGAGCCTTAGCCAATTGTTCGATGATTGCTTGACCCTTGATGGCTTTTATTTCTACATATTGAATATCAAACTCACTTAAAAGCATGACCCATTTGGCTAGTCTGCCTGTTAAGGCAGCCTTACTGAGTAGATATTTTAAGGGGTCAATTTTTGCTATGAGCCTGATTGTGTGAGTCAACACATAGTGTCACAATTGTTGAGTAGCAAACACCACCGCCAAGAAAGATTTCTCAATGAAAGTGTAGTTTATTTCATAGCCATTTAAAGTTCTGCTGATGTAGTAGATGGCGTGTTCCCTTCCTTCATAATCTTCTTGTGCCAATGATGCTCCTAAAGGGGTATCTGTTGTTGCAATGTATAGTATCAGAGGTCTTCCTTCTATAGGTGGCATGAGAATAGGTGGTGACATCAGATATTTCTTTATTTGGTCAAACGTTGTTTCACACCCATTATCTCATTTGAAAACAACATTTTTATGCAATAGATGATTGAATGGATGACTTTTGTCCGCCAGCCTAATTGATTGGAGCCTTCCCTATAGTGACCTGAGTTGACTGATGTTTCTGGGTGGTAGCATTTCCATTATTGCATTAAATTTCACTGGATCTACTTTAATACCCTTTTCTGAGACTATGTATCCCAAAAGTTTTGCTGATGTGACCCCAAAGACACATTTCTTAGGGTTTAGCCTGACATTGAACTTCTCTAGCCTTGTGAAGATTTTTCTTCGGATATGCAGATGTCCCTCCCTAGAACAAGATTTAGCCAAAATATCATCCACGTAATCCTCCATAAAGGTGTGCATCATATCATGAAAGATTGTGGTCATTGCTCTTTGATAGGTTGCCCCTGCATTTTTCAAACCAAATGACATGACATTCCAGTAGAAGGTTCCCCATAGACATGTAAATGCAGTCTTCTCCTGATCTTCTGGAGCTATCTTAATTTGGTTATATCCGGAGAAACCGTCCATTATTGATAACATGGCATGCCTTGTCGTTAAGTCTACAATGATGTCTATATTAGGCAATGGGAAATCATCCTTTGGGCATGCCTTATTCAAGTTGCTGAAATTTGTACATATCCTAATGCTATTATCTAGATTTGAGATAGGTACAATATTTGATATCCATTCGACATAATCAATAGACCTTATGAATCCAACATCTAATAATTTCTTTAGCTCAACCTTTACCATTAATGCGATATGGGGATGTATTTTTCTCAATTTCTGCTTTACAGGCTTGATTCCTATAGGCAAAGACAAATGATGTATTAGAAGATTTGGGTCCAAGCCCGGAATATCAAAATATGACCAAGAAAATTTAATGCTTCTTTCCTTAAAGAATTTGATAAATTTTGGTCTCTCTTGTTCTGTCATAGATTCTGCTAGATGTAAAATCTTTGCTCTTTCTTCAGTGCCAATGTTTATAGATTGTGTTGGCTCCACCATAACTGATGACCGTTCATGATAATGCTCTAGAAGAGTATCAAATCTCCCATCTTTCGATGCCTCAGAGAGGTTTTCACTGTTAGATGTGTTCTTTATTTTTTCTTTTTCAAGATCTAATGCTGCCATAGAATGGTTTTCACCATTAGATCCATTATTCTTGTTTTTTATTTTGCAACTGGAAGATTTGACACCCTCCTGTTGAGTTGCATCGTTATGATAATTATGGATAAAACTTGTACTAGGTTCGTCACAATATAGGAAATTTATGATGGCATCATCATTTGCAAATATGTGTACATTTATAGGTTCAACAGGTTCCCAGTCAATAAGTTCGGGATGGACTAAAGGCATGAAGTCATCAAATTGACTTAGGTTAATGGGGGTGAGGGTTAGGACAAATATGTCATCATAGTCATTATGAGGGATGTCGAGATCAATGATGGCACCCTCTTCAAGATCGTCTAGTTCACTTGATGTCTATTCATCCCCACTTGAGTCATCGATATTTTGTGATTCTAATACAAATGGTCTAGACCCAGAGCTCTGTCCCTCCTCACATGTAGGTGCATATTGTTTTATTACATCAATTTGGATATCTGTGTAAGATATATCGGAACACCATTCATATTCATTAGAATCCATTTCAGAGCTATCTCTAACCTGAAGGATTCTTTCAACAACCTTCTTTGTCATTTCTTGTTTTTGTTCTTCTGAGTATCCCAGTCCTGTCTTATCTTTTGAATGAAGAGTAAGAGGCTGAATAGGTTCTACGATGCCTTCCTTCCTTTTTCCAATAGGTCCCTATCCTTCATAACCCATTTTTTCTAGAATAGCCTTCCCTTTGCCATATTTGTCTGTGTTGATATTGATGTTTGTTGATGTCGATGGTTCTCCATCTTTGTATAACCAATTGAGGATAGCTTTGTCGTCTGATTCATCCTCTATAGTACCAGCTTTTACAAATATTTCTTCTAGAACTATGACAGGCAGTGATGTTTGATGTTTGATCATTGATAGTTGGCCATATGTCTTTGGAGATGGCATCAATTGTGAAAGATTAAGCGATTGCTCAATAGAATATTGTCCCATTCCCTTGTCTGTCAACTGGACCTGTTCTTGAAATTTTTGTGATAAAGAATTTTGGGGATCTGGATTGTCTGTTAATTGAGTATCAACAAGACTTGCATCTTTTGATTTATCCTTTTTCTCTACCCACTTGGTGGTGATATTTGGACGTTTTTCTTCATTTGATGAATTTGAACTACATGCTTCCCTATTGTGAGGCACAAAGGTGTCTTGAGAGATTCTAAGTGTGTCATAATGCTGAGGATGGTTATAATCTATTGATACAGTCACCTCCTATCCATTAACTGGGAATTTCAAGCATTGGTGATATGTGGAAGGTATTGCCTGTATTTCGTGGATCCATGGGCGTCCTAAGAGTATGTTGTAAGTTAACTCTTTTTCTAGTACCTGGCATGCTATGTGTTTCATCATCGGTCTTACTTGAATGGGTAACACAATTAGTCCCTTAGAAGATCTCTCTTCCTCATCATATTCCTTTATTGTCATTTTCCTTCGGGCATCAATAACATCATCTGAATACCCTAGTGCATGGATTAACTTTAGAGTGCAAATGTTCAAACCAGCTCCCCCATCTATTAAGACTCTTTTGACACGATGATTGTGGATCAAGACTTCAATATGGAGTGTGATGTTATGGGGATGGTTAAGTGACACATCATCCTGTTCAGAGAATGATAGACAGTGTGGTGTAGTCAAATGCCCCACCATAGCTTGGAATTGGCAAACATCTAGATTTTTTGGTATCGTAGTGGCAACTAGTGCTTGTTCTAGAACCTCCTTATGTGATGGTGATAGTTTGAGGAGTTCTAGTATTGATATCTATGCTGGAATGTTTTGAAGCTAATCAAAAATGTTGTAATGAGATTGAGGTGGAGTTGTGTTTTTAGGTGCAACTCCCTTTAAGACTACCTTGGATTTCTCCCTTGTCATTACATTTATTGGTTGATAGTCTCGTCGTTCTCTGATTTTTAAAACGTTTATTTGATTTTCAGAGACTTGTATGCTTTGGAGCAAATCCAAAGGGATAGTGTTGTTGGTTTTGTGTTTGTCCATGTTATGACCAATGGTATTATCATTTTCCACTTCGGTAAGACAAAGGATCATGGTATCGTAGACATGATTGATATTTTTACCTTTGTTGTTCGTAGAAGATGATTCTCCTTTGTCATAGTTTGGTAAAGGGTCCTTGAAGATGTATGATCATTATTGTTTTGGTGTCCCTCTACATATATTTTGTTATTGTCAATCAGATCTTGAACTATGTGTTTTAAATCCATGCAATAATTAGTTTTGTGGCCTTTATTATTGTGGAAGTTGCAATAATCTGCGTCATTCCACCATGGTGGTTTGACCTTTGGATCCCAAAATCTCACTTCCCGTGTAGTGATAAGACCACTTGCAACTAGTTCCTTCATTTTTGATTCCAATGTTTGGCATGAAGGCGTGAATCTACTCCAATTTGATGATTTTTGGTATGTTTACGGTTTTGTGATTTCGTTGTTTTGAATGACATTTGACTTGATGATTTGATTGTTGTTTTGATTTATTTTTGAAGTAGATGCTATCAGGTTGAAAATTGTTTTGGCATTTTGTAAATCACTTGTCATTTCGTTGGTCCCCATATTTATGTTCTTTTGCCAAAATTTTGGTTTGTCATTGTTGGGGTATTGATTTGAGGAGTTTGTGTTATTTGATTTGTCATTGTAATGTTTAATAACCCCTCTTTTGACCAACGCTTCTTCAATCTTAAGGCCATTTTCTATCACCTTTTCGAACGTAGGAGGACATTGTAATTTGAGTCTGTAACTCATCTCGTCTGTCAAATTGTCTATGAACAACTCCATTTTCTCTTCCTTAGGAATGGAGTGAGGATATCTAGTGAATAGTCATTGCCATCTTTGTAAAAAAGGACAAGAATGTCTCCCCTTTGTTTTGTTTCAGGTTATACAGATCCTTTATCGTGACATCGTGTTGGATGTTAAAAGAATATTGGGAGATGAACCTATTGATGAGCTCTTCAAAGGTTCGTATTCCTGGTTGTAATTTGGAAAACCATTCCATACACGAACCTCCTAAACTTCTTGGAAATAACCTCATCAGGTAAGTTTCCTCTTGAGCAAACTCTAGGCTCATGGTTTTGAATTCGCGGATATGATCAATCAGATCTGTCTTTCCATTGTATTTATCATACTTGGGAAATTCACAGTGTCGAGGAAAAGGTATCATGTTGACTGTTGAGTCAAAAGGATAAGGACCAATGTCCTGTAATGCATACCTTTTGGTGTTTCCTTTTGTCATGTCTTGTATTTGTTGTTGTAAGTTCTACATTTGGGTTGTTAAGGCAACGACCGGATCTACACCTTGTGTGTATTGTGGTATTTTGGTTTCGCTTGTTCCAGGTGCTTCTCTTAGGCGATTTACGTCAAAGAATTTGGGAAGCTTAGCACCTAATTCAACCAAAATTAAGAGGTATTTCTCCATGTCTTGCTCTAAGATCTTTTCCATGAATTTATGGAATTTTGGATCCTGTTGGGCTGTTTGTATGTCTTCTGGGGTTATTTCATTTTGGTCACTTTGATATAGACTATTCCAGGGATTTTCTTCTGCCATTGTATTTGATGTTTCAAGTTCCTTTTCTAAGAGCTTCTGTTTTTGTAACCTGGTGAAGATTGGCATACAAGTGTTTTGTTCTTTCTACCAAACTTTGATCTTCTATGTTGGAAAATGTCAAGTGAATTTTCAACAAAGTCAAATAAGATGATATATCTTATTGCTAAGACTAGGTTAAAATTTTTGATTACTATGCCTTGTTTCGTGATAATAGGATGATAATATCCTGATGATGAAACTTTAGCGTAATAATCAAGATTTTTTTTTGATTTGACACTTTATGATTTGCAAGATCTGTGTTTTTGAAAAAGGACTGGTAACTTGTAGGAACCTATCTGATTTTGGTTTCTAGACAGTGACCCTGTTAAAAAGATAATTTTGACAAAAAACCATGTTTAGATGACAAACAAACTAACTGATATGTTTTGGAACTCTTTGTTTTGAAAAGCGCTAAAATAGAGTTTAGGAGCGCTAAAACAAGACTTGGAAGCGCTATTTCGTAGAAGCGCTAAAAGAGAGTTCAAAAGTGCTGAAACAGATGATGGAAGCGCTATCTTTATGGACAGGCTAAAACAGTGCTTGAAAGCGTTGAAATAGTACTTGGAAGTTCTATTTTGTGGAAGCACTATAACAATGCTCGAAAGTGCCGAAACAGTGCTTGGAAGCACTATTTTGTGGAAGTGCTATAACAATGCTTAGAAGCGCTGAAACAGTGCTCAGAAGTGCTATTTTATGGAAGCGCTAAAACAGAGTCCTAAAGTGCTGAAACAGATTTCCAGAGCGCTAAAACAGAGGGTGGATGTTTAAGACTCTTTATTGCAAAATTTTATTTGGCCTTGTGGCGTATTCTATCATCGGTTGTGGGATGTAGGACTGATGTATGCGTTGACTATGATTATGATATTGTGGGAGGGCTCTCCTTTGGAAGAAAGCTCGTGAATAAAGAGGTTCTATGGTGTAATCAATAGTATGACCTCTAGCAAAATCGTGATACCTATGAATGAAGGTTCTGTGTTGTAGCAAGATTTTTCGACTTTGATATAAGAAATGCCTTTTTTTCAAAAGATTTTGGTAACCAAGTGGTCTCTTGGGTTTCTTGACTTTGATGGTTTTCTTGAAAAACTTTTTTGATTTCCACTCTCGAATCATGAATTTTTCTACCCTTATTTGATTTGTTGTTTTCTGGATGATCTTTTATCTAATTTTTAATGATTTTTGAAAACATAGCAAGCAAATTGTAGAATAATTATTTTAGAATCTGAACAAATAGTTTATATTCAAGAACCACGAATGGTCCTTATTGATTTTCACTGGTTTGTTTTGACAAATATTTACTTATAGACAAACTCACTCTTAAAGTCAAAAAGGTCATTTTTATACTCAACAACCCACATCTTAAAATTGCGTTGACTCACACAGTCGTGTCACCCCTTAGAGGGCGCTCGTGTTTTTGTTGTTTCTAGGTACATACTCAAAGTTGGATTTCTCGTCCTCTGAGCAAATGATCCTTGGAAATTATATGGCGAGTGTCTTGGGGGTAGATTCTTCCCTCCCCTTGCACTGTGAGTATTACAACATTTGGTTATTGACTCGACTGGATACTATGCTATGGTTTTTAGATAGGTTTTCTGTGCGGTGCGGCAAATGATAAACTCCCTTAGGAGACCTCCCAATCTTTAGAACAAAGATTTTGGGGATGGTTATCTTGCACACTACCGTCAAGTTGGACTTTCATCAATAACTTGCATTTTTATTAGAGTGGGTTGGAATCCTTAGATTTAGGCGTTCCCACTTAGGTTGTTCCCATAGGGTGAGTACTTTTTCCCACTACGGCAGGCCTTCTAAAGGTTTTAACAAAAGCATAAATTTGTATGAAAATAAAGGACGAGTCTGGCACTTTGATCACCCAATTAAGGGGAGAGCATAAGCCTATTCACCACACAAGCACAACAGATAAATGATTCGTTTTAAGCCCAAAAGACAAAATTTGCTAATCTATGTGAAGATTTTGCTTCACAAAAATCATGATTTCCATTTTAATTGATATAGCAAAAGTGTGATGGCTACCCTAGGATTGATGAATTTTAAACCAAAATGGCTACCCTAGGATTGGTTCATTTTAGTCCAAATGTATCAAAATAAAATTCTGGCCATGGTCGCGTCGGATCCAGATAAATAATTATAGAAGCGCTAAAACAGTCAATAAAAGCGCTATAGTATTTACCAAATGTGCTAAAACCGAAAGTGCTGAAATAGAGATCCGAAGCACCAAATTTGTTCACAGAAGCGCTATATCAGCTATACCGGAGATGGGTGGCCGATGCGCTGAAATAGTTCATGGAAGCGCTAAAACATTTAGCGGATGTGCTATAGTTTTACGGAAGTGCCGAAATAGAGCATGAAAGCGCCATAGTTTTCCATGGATGCGCTATAGTTTTTGACGGAGGTGCTATAGTTTGTGACGGAAATGTTGAAACAGAACATGCCGAAAGCCTGCGTGACACTTTTCAGAAAATAAAATAAAATTATGGGGTTACAACCCCACGGTGGGCGCCAAATTGTAAGTGTAAAATATGTAAGAGTAAAACAACTAAAAACACTTCTTAATACAACATTATATCAAAGAATTCAATCACGAATTAAGCTATTAAAACCATAAATTCATTTGAAAGCATCATATTGTTCTCTATCTCCAAAGATTTATTAAACCACTATGGCTCTTAGATCGTGTAAGCAATGTGACTTTTAAAATGACAATGTGAAGAATGAGAAGGATGCTAAATACAGGAAACTAATCCTATATGATGTTTACTAAACTTGACATGAATTCAAATAAAAGAAAGCTGCAACAAACTAAATACAACCATGATCATGAGATAAAAGCTATGATGCTATTGCTTGAATACTTGAATGATTTCCTGCAGAGTAAGATTGCACAAGCTTGATAATCTGGATCCTTTCTTTGTTGAATGAAGCTGTATTTATAGATTTCCCGGCAACAGCGTTGCGCAGGGGCAGCAAAGTAGAGCCTTGGATTCAATATGGAGGATTGAATGGTGAGATATGGAGGAGATTGAGAAGATTTTAGGATTTGTCTCTACCCATGAAAAAACCAAGCAAGAGAATAGGAAGGATTGATGGAAGAGGATTGAGAGATGAATTTCTAATTTGTCTCCAAATCTTCCTGTGAAGTTTGAATCAATTAATTTTGACATATTTTTGACATAATTTAGACATAGGATATCTAATTTGGTTTTGAGGAAATATAGAGGAATATTCTTTATGCCTTAATTTAAATATTTTTGATTTATTTAAATAAGCCAAAGAGGGATAAATAATTTAATAGAACAAACTATAGAAGTTGTTTATTAAATTAAAATAGAAGAATATGGTAATTAATCAATAAAGTGTTTAATCTTTATTTAATTAATTAAGATTGATGTGATAGAATAAAGTAGGGGAAAATGATAATTAAATTAAACAAAGTATTTAATTTTGTTTATTTAATTAAGATGAGATAATAGAAGAATTAGAAGAATTTAAATGTGAATGTGAACGTGAACTATATAAATAAATATTTCTATCTATTCAATAGTAGAGGAATTTAGGATAATTAATCAAATAATTTGTATTTAATTAATCGGATTCTCCAGACCAATTTTAGGTGTATACACCTGCAAACAACACATGCTAGATCATAACAGTGACAAATTTGCCACATGGAATACAAATATCCTTTGTTTGCATGTGACACACATTGCGAAGTTGGATATCTTGCATATTATACCCGTTGCCAACTATGCACTATCTCCTCTGGCCACTAACTTCAAGTCATCATGATGAATAAGCCCCGTATGTGCACAATGGGACTTTCTTATGTGATTATTTCATTGGATAGATAACCGATTAGCTAACTATGCATTATACCATACTTTTCTTTTACTGTCATGAGTTAACTTATACCAATGATTCACTAAGAAATTCATTTGTTTCTTTGGCTTAATCAAGACTCAGAGCATCTTGCAATACTATTTCCTCTAATTGTGGATATTCTTTTATTCGACCAGTATCTTGTGCTAGGAAGATTTCCTGATTATTACACCCCATGTTTGCTAAGCAATAAGCTAATTTGTTACCTTCACGGTATATATGAGTGAACTGGTAAGATTGAAAACTCTATAACAAAGACCAAGCTCTTTCAAGAACATACTACAAACTCCAATTTTGAATATTTTTTACTTTGCAAGCATTAATGATCAACAAAGAGTCACCTTCGATATGCAATTTTGTAATGCCAAGCTTCAATGCAATTTCCAAACCCATTAACAATGCTTTTTACTCTGCTATGTTATTCAAGCATTTTGGAAGATGATTTGAACCAACTGTTAGTACCTTTCCCCTTGAATCTCTTAAAAAAATGCCTGCTTCTGATTCCCCTGGATTCCCTCGTGATGCCCCAACAAAATTCAGTTTTATGAAACCATCTTGAGGTGCCTTCCATTTAACATGCTTCCTATCCGTTTTTATTGCTTTTGATTGGAAGAGATTGCCTGGAAATGGAAATTTTAGACTCTTCCAATTATGCATAATCATATCATCCCAACTTGTAAAGACTGAATTAAGGCTCTTAAATTTTTATACACTTGAATTTACAGATTCTGAGATTGCCCTCTCAATTTTTCCATTTACTATCTCAGTTGATGATACTATTTTTTTGAAAATGCGTAAATTACGCTCCCACCATATGTTCCATATAACTAAAGTTGGCACCACTCTCCAAATGCATGCAAAAAAAGAATATTTGAATAGAACCGACCAACTTTGGAACAAGTCCCATAAAGAATTTGGCAAAAAAATAAATTAAGCGATATTAAGATTTGGGCCTTGGTTGTTGGCACTGCAGACAAAAATCCCCACTAGTTCACCAAAGAGCCTCTCCTTAACACTGGAGTAAATAGACTCCATTGTTGACGTGATAGAGAGAAACCCCGTGAGGTTTGAACCTTGGTTGTTGGCTCTATAGGAAAGAAGCCCCACCATTTCATCAACGGGTCGCCCCTAATTGTTAGTTACTATAGTGGTATTAGATCTAAAGATATTTCCAACCTATAGGGTATATTAATGATTGATGATTCCTAGTGATAAAGAGACTAGATATCTCAAATGGAAATAGAATAAACTATTGATTGAAGGATCAAGTACAAAGGTTGTGGATGCAAAAGAAGTTATGGCTAAAGGAGGAGAATAAAAAAGAAAATAACAAATGAGGAAAAGGAGGAGTTTTTTCATAGAAATTTATTGAATAAAAAATTGTCACCCTTGACAATTTCACACTAGGTTTAGCTCCCCTTATGTGATTAGACCTTGTTATGCATTAAATTGCACATTTTTTAATATCTTCAAAAAATCAAACAATAGGAATGAAAATAAGCATTTAACACTTTCCCCCAATATTTAAGGCCAGGATAAGGATGGGTTTCAACTAGGGTGTCTAGTGCCCTTGTCTAGCCCTTTTTGGCTCCAATTTGAATATATCAATGTCGGTATTTTATTATTTGAATTTCCAATTTCATTTATCGGCTATCGACATTTGATTTTTGGAAAATTAGAATAATTGCATATAAATACTAGTCATTTTCATCATTTTAATTCTAACAAGAACTAGCACTTTCATTGAGCAAAAATGAACATCTAAAAAGTAATCAAGAGAAAAATTATCAAGATTATTGCAACATTTATTTTAGTCAAGCATCATGTCAATCATGCATCAATTTTTTTATGTAAGTTTGTTCATATTTCGTGTTTAGTTGTTTTGTGAGTAATAACACTTGCAAGAGTTAAAATCAAGCAACATTTTATCCTTGAAGGTGACGAGTACATGACTTTGGTCCATCAAGGAATGTAGATTTGAGTGGTGAGTTGCAACAATTTGTCAATTTATCACTTGTTATCGTTTAGCCTCTACCCAACCAAGGGTAATCTCTCTATTTACATCATCATAGTCATTATGGAGGTAGAAATACAAAAATGGGGTTTGACTTAGGCAAGCCCTATACAATACAAACCTTCCCCCTCTTTCATGTATGCAAGTTCTTATATATGAAGTGAATTGGAGAAATATTAAAGAATAATTTCTCATTCATGCAATCAAGCCCTACAAGTTGTCAAGTTAAGGAAATTGGATTTTATCAGCAACATACAAAATTTCGATAGTGACCATGAGAGAGGACTTGTAGATCAGGAGCAACAAGGTCCTGAAATCAAATCTTAAATAGAAGCAATCCAATCTAGGGCACCCCACACCCTTGTACAACCATTTCAACACCAAATTTATATTTCAAGTTCTTTTGTGTCTACCCTTTGCTTTTATAGAATATATTTATGTATTTATGTTTTTTATTTCTCAAAGATCATCTGAGTTTGTTGTATTTTCATTAGTAACCTAGGAACAACATTGTATCATATAATTTAATCTATTAATTAGATCCACATCATCACGCACAAAAAATATTAAAACCCTGATCCACCATTCTAGCTCTTCTATTGAGGTTTGTAGCCAAGTGGATATTGAGATCACTTTTAATCCTTAATATTCCTAATTGGAAGAAGTGTGATTTAAGACCTAGATCCCTTTTTCCAATCAAAAAATGTGTGAGATCCTCTTCCCCATAAAGCCACCCTACACTTTCCTCTTTTCTCCATTCGTCATATTTCTAAGCCTACCTTCTTACACTTTGCTACTTATTTTTCCACTTGTCATCTCCATGGTATCTCCAATGTGTGCTCACACATGTGTGAGCACACTTTTCCCTCTTCCCCATTCCAAGGCCATTTTCACATGATTCCACCTTGTGACACTAGTCACAAGGCTAAGTTTTCTCACTCTCCAATTTTAATCATTAATCTCATAACAAGACCTTGACCCTCTATTCCACCATCCAAAAATCTATAAATTAGAGCCTTCATTCTCCATTATCATCACATCCTATTCCTTAACTTATGTTGATTTCATTCTCTAAAACTCCACATTACCAAGGTTATGTTGTTATGGAGAGTCATCCACACTTCAAATAACACATCAAGTGACATGGGTGCATCACTTCAAGCTCAATCCATGAGATGAGAAGGTAAAAGGTAATGTAACTTGTGTATTTCATTTTATAATATATATTTATGTCTTTTTTATTTTCTTCCTTTTATGGGTTTTTAGTTAGTTTACTATTCATTTTAGGTGTTTTTACTGATTGTTTTATTCTCTTTTTTAGCTAACTTGTCTTGCTTTTTTTAGTGTGTTGTTTTGCAAAAAACTAATTTTCTTGTAGGAGCCTCAGATCAGTGCTTGTATGTTGTTCTTTAGCGCCTCCACAGATCTGCACCTGTGCTCTGTGGATCGACACCTTCAAATGGTAGGCTTGCAAGTTTTGCACATTTTTTTTTCAACTACTACACTAGTAATCACAATTCTTGAACTGGTCATCTCAATGCTAGCACTTTGTCTTTTCATCTGTATTATTTAGCATTTACGCTCTATGTTTTAACTCCTTCGCTGCTTCAATCTAATTTTAATTTTCAACTATTTTTTTTACCACTAATGAGTTGTGTAGTTGTCTTATGTATGTCTAAGAGCCTAACAAAAGACTACTAATATATTTGGTGTAGGATTATTGGCCAAAGTATTTTTATATCACTAATTTAGTTGCATTAAAAGTAGAATAACGGGAATTAACTTGTTTATATTATTTGGAGAATTTTTGATTGGTGTATGCTCTCCCCTTGTTTTTAGTGTGATCATAGGGATCAAAAACCTCACATTTTGCTTATTTTGTTTTATTTTAAATCCCAATTCTTGCTAGTTTTGTGTGTATGATCTCCCCTTGCACTTTGTGCAATCTTGGGTGATGAAAACACCTAGCCAATTCTTTCGCCTTAGGAGATCTACTTGGGGATTTCATCACCTTAAGGGATGACCTCAACCATGTGTTATCAATAAGGTATAAAAACATGGGAGAATGAAAATTGGACCCCAATCTAACTGCATCATGTTTTGTGATTCCTCGAGGCCCCTGGTGATCCAAGATGTATGGTGAAGCGCTAGTGATAGCTTTTATCTGACTCTCGGCTCATGCTTGTAGATGGGATAGTATTAATGGCTATTCCTTATGTACCCTCTTGGTATTTAAAGGAATCCCATAAAATCTTGTAAAGCATAGATAATACCTTTCACTCATTTCTTATTATGGTGCAAGGTATAATATCATGCCTAAAGCTACTCACCTTGTACCTTTCAGAGTAGAGGTATAATTTTTTTTAGGAAAGGTATTCAAAAACCTCCAAAGAAAGGGAAAAATGGAGTATTGTGCCACTAAACCCCTACTTATAGAATCTTGAAAGAGAGGTGTCTCACACCAATCTTAAGGTATTAATAGATTAAATTATTTGGTGGGCCCATATTAAGTTAACACACCTACTTGGATAATTTATAGAATTTGCTATATTATTTGGTGTGTTTTCATATGCTATTCCAATATAAGCCATTCAAAATTATTACTATAGAAATTAAAGTCATCCTTTTTGTCTTTGTGTTTAAAAATCTCTTGCCAAAATATTCAAACACATAACTTGGTTCCTGGTTTAGCACCTAAGCTTATCCAACGCTTTCATTGGTTTAATGTTTTTGCACATCATCGTAGCACCTACATTATTTCAACACTTTCAACATGTATCTCAGTATTGATGTTATCTTAATGCTTATGTTCATCGTCCTAACACCTGTGATATCTTAACGCTTATGCTCATCATCCTAGCACTTGTGCTTGTTCAATGCTTCCACTCATAATCTCAGTGCTTGCACTATCTTAGGACCTCAAATCTAATCACTCCCAAAGAAAAAAACCAAAATTTTACAACAATAACCTTAGGTAAACCTAGTGTAACATCATACCTTCTTAAACAATAATCATCC
Organism: Sequoiadendron giganteum; assembly: GCA_007115665.2. NCBI lineage: Eukaryota > Viridiplantae > Streptophyta > Pinopsida > Cupressales > Cupressaceae > Sequoiadendron > Sequoiadendron giganteum. The sequence continues at coordinate 75,517,696 of CM021103.1, read as the reverse complement.
CTCTCATTTTTCTCAAAACATTAAGCCTAATCTTCATTAACCATGGTCCACTCTCTCCCATCCCATCCTCACTAAGCTTCACAAAAAAATGACTATAAATAGACCCATCTTCAATTCATAAACCCAAAACACAACCTTCACTTTGGAATTTGCTAGTTGTCAAATTTGAAAATATTAGCTTAGGAATTTGGCAAATCCTAAGTTAGTAAAATCCAAAAAATTCTCTTCGACTTTTTCTTGGGAACTTTCTTGTAGTGTTAGAAATTGTACTCCCTAAATGTGAAAGTACAATTTCACACTTTATTTGAAGCTTGCTCTAGTTTCCACTCCATTAGTGCATTTTAAAAACACTCCTTAGCCTTGACCTTTTTTTCAACTTAGGAGAATGTGTTAGTGCTACCCTAAAAAATGCCTTCTCGATCTTATTTCATCAAATTAACCTCGGTAAGTACTCATTTTTTGAATGAGTCCCGATTACGTAGACCCTAAACACATGAATTAAATTTAAATTTATGAAAAATATTTGGAAAATGACACTAATGCCCTAGTCCAAGTGTTTTATTTGGAAATTTTTATTTTCTATTTATGTCAGTCTCTAACTTCAGAGACGTAAATCTAAATTTGAGGCTTGGTGGTAATTAAATCCCAAAAATTAAATTTAAATGAGTTGGCCTAAAATTTAATTTATTCCTATGTTCTACTATAAATTCATGAATTATTATTTCAAAAATAAGGAGGAAGCAATTACAATCTAGCAAAATCTCTACCAAAAGACATCCAATTTTACATAATTACAAATAAATTTTCAAATTTATTCAAGTTATCATGATGATTGGAGTTTGATGCCAATGGAAGGACATGATTGAATCTAGGTTTGGAGATAGCTTTAGCTCCCTTCAAGCACTGAATGATTTATTTTCAATGTGTTCTCATCTTTAGACTTTGATCTCCTTGCTACCATAGGTGAGGTATTTGAGCATTTGATTTCCCTAGGGTATTTGAATTTCTCTTGGATTGATCTTTCTTGTGTCAATTAGGAATCCTTATCTAACACACTTGAGTAGGGTTTTTATCATTTATATTATATTTTAGCTCATCAAACCTTAGTCACACTTAAGGTTCAAAGCACACACACTTTATCCATCAATCAATCGACTATTCATGGAGGTAGAAATACCAAAAATGGGGGTTTGACCAAGGAATTTTTTTATATAGCCACTCATTTTCCCTCTCTTTTTATTTTGCAGGATCATATCTAAAGATAACAAATTGTAGAGTGGGAAAGTAAAGTGTAGAACTGTATGTTGCATCCCAAAAACTTGCAAATCCTGATTTGTACTTCTCAAATAGAGGCAACACCACCATTAACCTTCCAATTTGGCTCCAAATTTTCAAGATAGGTGAACAAAACTCTACTATTCTCAGTTCTTCTTTTATTTTGTCCATTTTTAGTTTCATCTATGTGAATGAATTATGTTTTTAGACTAGGCTTCATAGTCAATTAGGTTAATATAATTCATATTAAATCCAATGAATTTTCAAACCAACAAAAGAACCAACTCCAAGGAAAATTGACTCTCCTTCTAGGTTGTTAGCCAATCTTATTTATATGTTGGATTGGATTCTAATGTTGATGCAAAAAAATATTGATTCAAGTAATTTATTCATTAGGTCTAGAGTCTCTATTTCCACATCACATTTTGGTGAACCGACATATCCTACACTTACATTTTTTTTCTTATTTATAGGTCCTTAGATCTGAATTATCAATCAAATATTTTTTTTAAAAACATTGAATTTCTATATGTTTGCAAAAAAGTGTATTTTCATTGAAAAATAAGTGTTGTTTCCTTAAATTTTCACAATAATTTGAAATATTATCTCATTTTAATTTTAGTAATACATTAGATCTATAGAATAAATTGATAATTTTCTGAGTTAGTGCATGAATTTTTGGAAAATAATAGCATTTTTGAAACCCTATTTCATTGCATTAGGTCACATTTTTACAAAATGGGGAAATAATGCAAAAAAAATCAATATTAAACCTAGATTGCTATAGACACCTAAAATTTGACCTTACCAAATCACAACTCATTTTAGCCTATGCTAAGCCATTAATTAAATAAATATCTATTATTTATTTAATTATTCTCATCCTTTCCCATCTTTATCCTAATCCTTTAATTAAATAAATATTTACCATTTATTTAATTATTGTCCCTTCATCATGATCCCATTAATTAAATAAATATTTCATTTCATTAATTAATTACCCTTTATTCTCTATCCTTGCCCATTTAATCCTAGCTCTTCATCTTGTTCACATGGATCATAATCTAAATTTGTCTTCATGTGAAAAATGTCCCCTTCACATGTCTAACTAACTCCTTTTCTAGATTCATTGAACCTAGACACCTATCCAATAGTCAAACTATTTTTTTCATCTTATCCACTCATTTCATTTAACCTCTTAATCCTAGCCAATGCCATGAGGATTTTTATCCTTATCCCTATGCTAAACCTAGATTATATCCATCATGTGATACTTGTCATATGATTGCACCCTTGATCGGAAACCTAATCATCCTTCAATCTTAACCATCCATCATCAATCATTCCTAGCCATTGATTTTGCCTCTTCAAGACTCCATATCTAGAGTCTCTCATCATTTATTTCGAGCAAATGCAAGTGAGATCTAGAATCCAATATCGAGCTATCACACCTACGAATTATCAAATTCTCTATTGAATCAAGCTTATCATTGCAATTATCGGATCATATCAAGGTTATGCTAGAGCATTGAGAAATCCACATATTAACATCAAAGAGAAAATCAAAGGGAATAAGTTGCACTCCATTTTTTCTCATCAAGGAAAGAAGCAAAGATTCTAGGTGAAGGTATTGTGCTTTGTATTGCTTTTATTTTCTTTTGTTTGCCTTTAATATTTTCTAACCCTCTTCAACTATCACAACCCTAGATATTTATATATTGTATCACCTATCACAAATTTTAGAATTAAAAAAACTTGTACCTTTGGTCAAAGGTGCCATTACCATTGACTTGCCTATTTTTAACTAGTTTTAAAAAGAAAATTGATATTTGTCTTCTTTGCTCAAATTTAGACCCTATTTTTGAAAATTCTTTCTATAACATGCATGATTTGCTATGTTTGATCATAATTTATCTTAAAAACCAAAACATAAAAAATTGAACTTTATGTGGATTTTCATTTAATCTCTTGGAGAAAGTGAAGTCATCTGATCATGCTAGATCTCTTTCTGCAATACTTTCATGCATTCAATGAGACTATTATTAGAGATGATTTTGATATGTTAGATGAAGACCTTGACGATTTTATCTCATCTACGTTGTCCACTAAGACTCCAAAAACTTCAATATGTCAAAGATTAATAAATGCAATAGATTCAGTGACACCACAACTAATTATTTATCCTCCTACTCATAAACCTCAACCACAAACCCAACTTGTGCTTATTATTGGACCACCTTTAAAAAAACAAAAATCTCTTGGTCATATCTTAAAATTTGCAAGAAAATTAACTAAACATAATCACATACAACAAAATGTATCATATCAACATCATTACCATGTTGTTTCTCATACACAACATGAAATAACAAACATGTAAAATAAATGATAGTAGTTCCTTCGTCAATTCCATTCCCACAACCAATATTTCCCCCACACACCTTGTTTATCTCAACATAATGGTAAGGAGTATGGTATTGTTGAGAAACTTTGTGCTACTCCAACTAAGATTTCGCTATGGGACTTAATTCAAAATTCACCTACCTACCATAAAATGTTCCAAGAGGCTATGCAAAAGGTTTTTGTGCCACCTTCTATCAAACCAAATGATGTGGCAGCCTTGATTGAGGGTATGAATTCAACAAATTTGGACATTGTCTTCCATCAAAGTGAATTAAACCCTACCAAAATTAAAAAAAATTGATTCCCTAATGATATTTACGGTCATTAATAAAATTAGGGTTAGGCATACTCTTATTGACAATGGGTCAGGTCTTGATGTTTGTAGCATTGACCTCTTAAATAAACTTGGTGTGGATAAATATCTCATTCAACCTAATGTTGTATCTATTTGTGGTTTTGATAATTTTGGTAGGCAACCATTAAGAACAATCACATTACCTATTAAGGTAGGACATGTAGTTTTACCTACCATTATCCATGTCATGCTAGATGCTCTTTCATATAATATTATCCTTGGAAGACCATGGATTCATTCTATAGGACTAGTTCCTTCCACCCTTCATTGTATAATGAAGTATACATATACAGTGAAAGTTGTTTACAAACTGAATTGGGACATAAAAAACCTTTTAACACACTGATTCCATCTTCAAAAGTGGAATCTATTCTTTACAATGATAAGGAAATTGATGATTGTGATTCACCCAGGATTAAAATCTTTGGAAATTATTGAATTTCATTAGATATTACACCGACTATCATGGGGGAGTGTAAGATTTTTCCATCTACAACTAAAGAATTAAAAGAAGTTGTAGTGTCATCTACACAATATTCAATGGAATCTCCTCAAACATCTAATTTTACAAATTCCCGTGATAAAGATGATGCTAGTTATACATCTACTTTTGACGTTAATAATTATGAAAAACCACTTTCCTCAAAAGAAATGGAATCTATCTATGGAAGAGGATTTAAAATTTTTATCTCAATTTGGGTATAAAAGAAATGGTTGTGGTATAAATGAAGGTATCAAGGTCCCTCTATAATTGAACACACAAGGAACAACAAATGGTCTTGGTTATCTTCCTTCAAAACCCACCAAAGCTTCTCATAGACATTCTCTTAATGTGAACACCATAACACAAGAATCTCATTAAGTATCTCTCAATTTATAAGTTTATCTTGAATTGATAAATAAAACAAATAAAGCCTTTCATTGGATATATTTTTGACAAATAAATTCTTAGTAGAGTTTTTGGGACTTTATGAAAACTTACCCACTTATCATCATGATCATGGATTTCCTTATTATTTAAATGTCAAAGCATACTTTGGGAAAGAGGCTCGCATATCATATGAAATAGTGGATTATCAAGGTATACCCCAAAATTTTCCTCATGTTCCAGACCACAATACACTACTTGTAGGAGATACTGTTGATGTCTTGATAGATCCATCTAATATATATATAAGGTTATTCTTATTGGATGACTCTAATAAATAGCAAGAATGTTCTACACTTTTAAGGTTATTCTTATTGGATGACTCTAATAAATAGAAAGAACGTTCTACACTTTTATACGAGTTTCCCAAATTGTTTGCTTGGTCTTATTTTGACATGCCTGGCATAGATCCTATGGTAGTTATGCATAAAATTATGTTACAAGATGATGCTAAAAAAGTAAGACAAATTTGTAAGATGAATCCCAAAGTGGCGTTTTTGGTTAAAGTTGATATTGAAAAGCTTTTACAAAATGGTTGCACCTGCCCTATTGACTATTCACCTAGGATATCGAACATCATGGTTGTTGCTAAACGTGATAATTGTGTTTGAATGTGTACATACTTTTGTGACCTTAATAAATCATCTTTGAAAGATGATTTCCCTCTTCCTAACATACTACCGTTGGACATGCTTTACTTTAATTCATGGATGGATTTTATGGATATATAATAAAATCTTTATAAATCCTCAAGACCAATTCAAAACCACTTTTATTGCACCTTGGGGAATATTTTGTTGGGTTGTTATGTTTTTTGGATTAAAAAATACTAGAGCAACATATCAAAGGGCTATGCCATTAATATTTCATGTTTTCATTCATAATATCTTAGAGGACTATGTTGATGATATCTTGGCCAAATCTATATCATGTCAATATCATGTCAAAATCCTTTGTAAAATATTTGAGTGAATTCTTAAGTATAACATGCAGTTGAATGTTGGAAAATGTGTCTTTGGTGTGGACAAAGGAAAATTATTAGGCTTTATTGTGTCACATTGAGGTATTGAGGTGGAAATAAAGAAAATTGATGCTATAATTAATATGACACCTCCTAAAAATATTTCTCAACTTTGTAGCTTACAAGGGAAGATTCAAGCTATTTGTCATTTTGTCTCATCATAGGTGGATCAAACTCTCTCCTTCACTTAGATGCTTAAAAAAGATTCTCATTTTAAATAGAACAAATATTGTCAAAAATCCTTTGAGAATTTAAAGAAATATATGGCTAATCCTCCTATTTTAAAACTAGCTACCTTAGGACATCCTTTTATTCTTTACACTTCTGCTTCATCTAATGCTCTTGCTGCATTATTGACATAACATGATGAAAATGGTAAAGAACATCCTATCTACTACATTAGTTTTACATTGCTTGATTATAAAATATAATATACTGCAATAGAAAAAATAATTTGGCTCATGTGTTTGCTACAAGTAAATTCAGACATTATTTATTAAATACTGAAGTGCATATTATTATAAGATTTGATCCATTGAAGCATTTTTTCTCCAAAATTTATATATATTTGAACACCTAGCCAAATAGGTGATGTTCACAAAATTTGACCTTAAGTTTATCCTTCAACAAATATTTAAGGGTCAAGCATTGATCGACCATTTAGTTGAGGCCCCTTCACCATTTTCTTTACCAAGCCAAGAGTTATTCCCTAATGATCATTTCCTATCATTAGAAGAAGACAAAACATGAGACTTATACTTTTATGGTTCTAACTGTAGAACTAGCTCTGGTGTTAGTCTTATACTATTACCTCATTTAGGTAATCCAGTTCACTTATCGTACTATCTTTACTTCCTATCCACTAATAACATCATAGAATATGAAGCTCTCATCGCCGGTTTGTGTGTGACATTGTTCCTTAATATTCAACATTTGCATATATTTGGAGATTCTCAACTAATCATGAAACAAATTAATGGATATTATCAAGCATAACAAGATAAACTATCCTAATATCATGACTTAGAATTAGCAACATTACAACGTTTTTCCTTGTATACCATTGGAAATATTTCATAAAAATATAATTGGCATGTGGATGCAATGGCAAGTGCTACCTCCCTTATATCCCTTGCCGATGTGTTTGCAAATTTCAAATTTAGTATTCATAATCTCACATCCCCATCAATATTGAAAAGTATTAAATATGGGACAGTTTGTTGTATTAATACTAATTTAGATGATTAGTACTCCTATATATTTCAATATTTGCACAATGGTACTTTTCTTGACCTTGATCCAAACACTCAAGCTTGTATTTGAAGGCTCATAATGTGATACACAATATTAGCTAATGCAATATATAAGAGAGCATATAATGGTCTTCTTCTCTGTTGCCTTAACAAATCAGAGATCTCCATTACCCTTGAAGAATCCCATTCAAGTGCTTGCAAAGAACAATTCGGTGATCGATCTTTGGTTCAAAAGTTACTTTCCATTGGTTATTTCAAAAAATATGGAACAAGATTATTTTACCTTTGTTAAGAAATTTCCAAAATGTCAACAACATAACAATTTGATTCATGCTCCTTCCCACCAAATTCATTCCCAAGTGTGATATCATGAAGTTGTGCAATGAATGGTTTTGAGTTATTATTATTGTGTTAATCTAAGTAGCTAGATTTGAGTTAGATTAGTGGAGACAGTCACTTGAGAAAGGGCCACTCAAGGTAATTGTCCCTCACTTCACTTTCTATACAATTACTTTTGTTGTAGCAGTTATTTCATAAATGCATGTTAATTAGATTCCTTGAGTTATTCATGAGAAATTCTTGTTTCACATTTATGCCTTAGTTTTCTTAAGTTTATTGTACTCTAGAGTGTAGGTTTAGTTATCAGTGTGTGCGGGTGTGTTAACCAAGTCTAAAAATGAAAAACTAAAAGGAATGCAAACAAGGAAAACACAAACAACACCTCAAGATTAGCCTAAGTTGAACTTGAACAAAATACAAGAAAATGAATGATATTACCTTCTCCAAGTTGATCGGTTGATTGGCATTGTTGATCATTTAATTTGTGTGCTCCTAGATCCATTTCGGCAGCATAAAAACTTTTAAATGCTTGATTTGGATGCATAATATGGTGGATTGAGTGCAAGATGATGGCTAGAAATTGAAGACTTGAGATGGGTGGAATGTGATAGATTTGGCTATGAGTGAATGAATCCTTAGGGTTGAAAAATGGCTAAGTGTTAGTCATTTAACCAAGGAGAGATGAATGAAGGGCCAAGATTCATTCTTGGCCAATGGAAGAGATCAAGGGTAGAGATCAAAGGTTGACCAAAAAGAATTAAAAATTCCTTTTTAATATGCATGGGGAAGACAAAAGGAATAAAATATTCCTTGAGAAACCTTGGGTGAATAAATGGAATTTAAAATTCCATTGGAAAGGACATGGGGATTGCAAATGGAATTAAAAATTCCATTAAGGGTGTTGGAAGAATAAAATAGAATTAAAAATTCCATTGGGATGTGGGAAGATTTGACTAAAGAGGGTTGATTAGACTAGTTGATGAAGGATTAGAGGAAAGTTAGGTGGATAATGATGATTAGGAGCCAAATTGAAAAAGTTGGAGGATGTGACACATCCTAATCATGGATTAGGGATGTGTCACATCCCTAATGATGGGATTAGGAGATGAATTAGGATTAAGTGTGGATGAGACATAAAGGGAATTAAATAAGTGGGTTATTTATTTAATTCCTTAGAAGAAAGGGATAAAGGGGCAAGGTATTTAATTATTTAACTAAATACCTTAAGGATTTAGAGGAATTTAGGGGTATTGATTAAATAATGGTAATATTGTTTAACTAATGCAAATAAGAGGATATTTAGATGAAAAGGGATAAATTTGACCAAATGTAAGTGGTCAAATTTAGGTGTCTACATTTTGACCCTGTTTGAGATGGTGTTACAAAGTAGCATCATTTCAAAGAAGAGTAAAAGATAGCACCAGGAAGAAGATGGTTAAATTGGGGAAGGCGCCCTAGTCATTCAAAGGAGTGACTAGGAGGAAAGGTGATGGGAGTGAAGATGAAGATTAGGGATTGCGGATGCCCCCTCGAGAGGACATGCGGGTTCAAGAGAGCACGGGTGTGCTCTCGAAATGGATGAGATGATGAAAGAGTGGATGGGGAAGATGAGACAAAATTATGGATAAGAGAGGATGATAAGTGATAAGAGATTGGGCAAACAAGATGAGAAGAAAAGAAACACAAATGGAGTCATAGATAAATATGATGTTTCTTCGGTCAAGCTACAAGCCAAGATGGATTGATGATGGATGGAGTGTTGTTGATGAGGGAATGAGATATCCTAGAACAGAAAAAGGATAGGGAAGAATACATCCCAATGATGATAATGAAAGTGTTATTGACAAGGGAATGGTACATCCCAAAATAACACAAAAGGATAGGGAAGGATACATCCCGATGCTGATGATGAGAGTGTTGTTGACGAGGGAAGGATACATCCCACAACAACACAAAATGATAGGGAAGGATACATCCCGATGATGATGATTATTGGGTCAAGGCTTGTAGCAAGGCTGAGAACAAGACCAAGGATGTGATTAGATGATTTGTGCTAGATTGAATGGATTATAATTGGAAGGAGATGGTTGAAATGAATGAAAATAATGGAAGAAGAAAGGCTTAGAATAAAAAATCTCTATTATCTAAGAAGATTGAAGAGAATGATATGATGAGGATGGATGAAAATATGCTTAGAATAAAAAATGATATTATTCGAAGCAGGTTGAAAAGATGATGATATGATGAGGATGGATGGAAGGAGAGGGATGAAAACGAATAGGGTAGATAGATGAGGGAGAATGATAAGGGAGGAATGGATAGTGACCAATTCAAGCAAGTTAATTGTGATGAGTTATGCTACCATGTAATGAAAACTTAATTTTATATATCATGTGATACTATGCACCAGGATATGAGGAACAAAGGTGATGGCGTAGCACATGCATAGAATTGACACAACAAACAAAAGGTTAGTCCAACATCCCAAAGTCATGGGGGCTTTGGTTGGGCCTGATGTTGGGATAAACACAAACACAAAGGATGCCCCAACGCAACACAAGATCATAGGGATCTTGGTGGGTACTATGCGGGACAACCAAGAAGACAAAAGCAGATAAAAAGATCAAGATACGCCCCTATTTTTGCCTAGTCAAAGCACACCATGATATGATGGATCATGGTGACCCTAAAGAGGTATGATAGGAAGCTCAAATGATTAAAAAAATGTCAAAAGAACCAAAAGATCACAATCAAATTTCAAACATCCTTTGCCACAGGATCAAAAGGATGGATGGGATTGATGCAATTTGTTAGGAAGGATGCATCCTGTTGAGACCAAAGATGGAGACTAAGCTAAAAGATCGACATGACGCAGGATATCTAAAACTAACTGAATCTCATGATAGTGATGACCTTTGTTTGTAAGCACCGACTAGGATGGGGACATACTTGACGACACAACAAGATGACAAGACAAAAAGACATGAGATAAACACACCCTAAAGACCTAGGGGACACAATACCAACAAACCCTAAAGACCGAGGGGCTTGAGGGTTGATCAAAGATCATCCTTGCCTATGTGAAAGCGCAAATCCCTCGTTGTTCGAAAAAAGACTAACAATTGACCATGGATAAAAGTGGAAAGAGGATGATGTAGACCATGATGGATGACAAAGACATGATGGAAAAATGCCCTAGGGGTGGATCAAATGAGTGACCTTGCCTATGTGAAAGCGCATGGGCAATGTAGTTCGACACAAGGCCAAAGATAGACAAGGGACAAGGGATGATGAGATGACCATGATAAATGGATAAAAGGATGGAGCCAATATGATGAGCCAAGATAGGCTGTGTGGATGGGATGGTCGATATGCCTAAGATGTGGATTATGTGAAGCTTAGGGATGGGATAATTATCCAGATCATCAGAGGATGGATTGTGAGGATGAGACGATGGATAGATGAGTGAAAAAAACTTATAAGATATTAGGAAGATGTAGGAAATAGATAAGAGTGATGATAATGAGATAGAATGGATTTGGATTGTATGAGGGTAGCCTATAGCTAGATACCAATGACAAGGGATTATGAGATAGAATGAAAATAGAGATAGAGGGATGGATAGATAAAGATAGGGAGATGGAAAGATGCTAGGATGGATGGATAGGGGGATAAGGATTTAGAAAGATGGAAGAGATTGTTTGGATGGGTAGGGAGATAAGGATGGGGAGATGGAAGGAATTTTTGGATGAGAGGATGATGTATCCAAGGACTGTTGCACAAAGACGGAGATGACCCACTCTAGATATGTCATGTATGATGAGGTAGGATGGATGGAAGATAGAAGGATGGGGAAATAAAGGAGTGAATGGATATGGATAAGATGCATGGATAAGGAGTGTATATAGATGTGGATAGGATGCATGGATAAGGAAGGTGGATGGATGTGGATAGGATGCATGAATAAGGAAGGTGGATGGATGTGGATAGGAATAGAATAGTGTATGGATGAGGGGAATGTATGCCAAGAGGTGTCCAAAGCATGTATATGTGTTTTCCCCTATCTAGGTCAATATTGCAAGGAAGATGGAGGGATTGGATACAAATGGGATATGATGGGTAGGATGTGGAAGATAGGCAGACGTAGGAGATGGAGGAAGGGGATGCATAGATGGAATTTGCCCCCAATTGTGGAAGTAAACTAGATGGGGGAGTTATGCACGACACCTATTTACCAGGTTTTCATCATGGTACTTATCCAAGGTGCTTGTTTTCCAATTTTTCACCATTGGATGAATTATTTCTCTTTACTATTTTTGGGATGTTTTGATTTTTTTTGTATTTTTGACAATTTTTTAGTTTTTTGGATTTTTTGGCTAGTAAGCGGATGGAGATGGATAAAAAGAGGGATATGGATAAATGAATTTGGAATACATGTGATAAGGGGATGGATGAAGGACTCAAGCATCAAGGTCCATATGAGGTAATAAGAGCCCATATGTAAAGCAACTATTGGATGTTGGTACAACCTTATTAGAATGGATGGATTATGCAAGAGGATGGATTAAAGGGATTTGATGGGGGAGATATGGGGGATAATGGATGGGATTCTAGAGAGAATATGGATGGAATGATGGAGTGGATGTGTGATGGGGGAAGGTTTTCAAGACAACCATTGGCACATATGGTGGTGGTTGTGATAGGATGGGAGGATGAATGGATGGAGAGTGTGTAGATAATAGAGGAGTTGGGAAAGTGAATTTTGGGACATAGGGACCCAAAATAGATTTAGGAGATGGAGGATGTGAATGATGTCTAGTTGGATTAGCAACTTTGGATATCATTATGGATTTTTCATTTGAAGGAATTGCATCTTTTTTCTTGGGAATCCACATGGTTTTGATTTTTTCTTTGGTGGGCCTTTGTAGCCTTTCAGATGGATTTGGATTTTAGATTGTATTTTTCTTTTCGTCAACATGTATTTTTAAGGGGACATGAGGAGCTTTAGATTCATGTGGATGTTTGGATTTATGCATTTTTTCTTTTGAATCCAAAGTGATTTTAATAGCAATGGGATGGGTATGAGGTGATGGATGATGTGGAGATGACGTGGATGGAGTGATAGAGGTAGGTTTTTGATGATGATGTGTGGATGGAGGATGTGAGATAACATGCATGGAGGGGTGCCTTTGTTGATCTTGATCAGGGATTATGAATTTAGGATTCCTATGATACGTGCTAGGGAAAGGTGATGGATGGATGAGAGGATGAAGAGGATAAGATGGAGGAGGTGATTTTGGGATATAAGGGCCCAAAATGGATGTTGTATATGGAGGATGTATTATGGTGGATGGAGGTACGTAAGGACCCAAAATAGATGCAGTAGATGGAGGATGAGTGATGGTGGATGGAGGGACATAAGGACCCAAAATGGACTTAGAGGATGAAGGAGGAAGATGGACGGTTGTTTTGAGGTAATATGATGGAGGAGGGGGGATGGCAAAAAATGGTTTGGTAGAGCAATGGGAAGTGCCTCTCATTCCTTTGGAAGAGGCTCACTTAGGATGTATGGAGTTTGTACCAACATTTTTGGATTGTGATTCTTGGGAGATATATCCAAGGCCTTGTGTACTTGGATGTTCTTTGACCTGGATAGGATCTAAAGTACCTTGCTCATGAAGGCCTAAACCTTTTCCTTGATAGTTCATGTTCTTAAGCATGTGATCTATGGTAGGATGCTTATTCTTTTGGAAGCATGATGCAAGTCCGTTAGTAGGTGGAGGAGGAAGGATGGTGCATGTACTTTGTTTTTCTTCTGCAAGAAGACCATCATGGATGAGTGTAATGTTACCAAGGTGATATAAAAGTTTTGTTGGGGTGACAGGGCTAGGCAGCGATGGAGGATCATGTGATGGAGATGAGGGGATATCAACATCCTAATCAGGAGGAATGAGTGATAAGGGATCAAGAGAGGGATTAGGTGGTATGACAAGATCCAAATTTGTGGCAGTGGGTGATAAGGGCTTATGAGATGGAGTGATTGGATCTTGAGTGCAAAGGGGACCATGAGATGGAGTGGACGAGCTAGTGTGATCTTGAGATGAGATAGATAGGATGGGAGGATATTGATTTGGAGGAGGGGATATGCTTGTATGCTTTGGATCAAGCTCTGGGAATGGCTCATCTTGTGTGGGAGGCATGGTGAGGGAGGAGTGTTGGAGGGACTCGTCAAGTGGGGGAGATAGGAGGATGGAGGATTCATGAAGGTCATGGGATTGAAGTTCGGTAATACTAGGGCTAGGAGGAGTGGATTGGATTTGGATGTATCCAATGGATTGGGTGGATCTAGTAGTAGAAGATGGGGATTCAATGGATTCATTGGGTTTGATGGTTTCAACCGCTTGGATGATGTTAGGAATGGTAATGAGAGTGATAGGTGTAGGAAGGAGGAGGGTCTCATCACTAGTGACCATACATGATAGAGTGGGATGGCATGGATCCACAACATCAAGATGTGGATTTGGGGACGTATCTTGTGTCATGAGTTCTTGGACAATATTTGGAAGGAGATCTTTGGGCATTACAGGTTCAGGTGGGGTGATGGAAATGGATGGGTGGAGGACTATGACTAGGGATTGGTGGATTTAGATTAGATGAGTGGATGGAATTGGATGGAGGAATAGGAGTAGATGGAGGATTAAAATATAACAGAATGGAGGGTGGAGTGATATAGGAGGATGTGGATGTTGGATTAGGTTGGGAAGACTAGGATGGTGGATTAAAGTAGGAATATTGGGATGGTGGATTAAGATAGGAGGATGTGGAGGTTGAATTAGGATAGGGGGATGTGTAGGTTGGATTAGGACGGGAAGATTGGGATGGTGGATTAAGATAGTAGGATGTGGAGGTTGAATTCAGATAGGGGTATGTGAAGGTTGGATTGGGATGGTGGATTAAAGTTAGAATATTGGGATGGTGAAAGATGATATAGATAGGATTATGAGGATGGTGGATTAAGATAGGAGGGTGTGGAGGTTGAATTATGATGGTAAGATTGAGATTATGGATTAGGATAAGAGGACATGGGTGGTGGATTTGCGTAGGAGGATGTGGATGTTGGATTAGGATGGGAAGATGTGGATGTGGGATTAAGGTAGAGATATTGTGATGGTTGATGATGATAAGGATGATAGTATGGGGATCGTGGATTAACATAAGAGGATGTGGATGTTGGATATGAGAGAGACGTAGTGGGAGGACATGATAAATATGTGGATGGTGAGGATATTAGATATCCCTTGTCAAGGGTATCATAAGGAATATTATTAGATGTGGATGAAGGCATGGGGGGATAGTTCAAAGGATTGATTAGATTTTGGGAGGCAATCAGAAGAAGCTTGATAGAAATGACAAAATCAAGGGGATCTATATTATGATCATCTTGATCAACAAGAATTTCATTATCGCCATCAACGTAGCTGGGATTCCCCTTGACTACTATTTTTTGTGGCACTGATGAAGGATAAGGATTCATGATGTTATATGGGATGGATGTGGATGGAAAAGATGGAAATAAATGATAAAAGGATAAATAGTATGGATTGGAAGAAGATGAGAGAAGAGATCTTAAGATTTGTTTCGATATCAGAAGATCTTGGATGTAGATGGATTAAAACTCAAAATGGGATTTAGGTTAAGCTCAGATTGGGATTGGATTAAAGCTCAAATTCAGATTAGATAAAAGATCAGATTTAGATGGGATTGAAGCTCAAATTAGGATGATTGGGGGATGTGATAGGGTTGATGAGATAGGATTGGATGATTTGATCATATAAGAAGATGGAAACATATTCTAAACCTAGTTCTAAGATTTGACTTAGATGACGTAAGATGTCGATGATTGGATTAGAGTGTGAACAAGATGATTATAATGCCGAATCTACCTCAAGATGGAAGTAGATTGATTGGGTCGTAATGATGATTAACTGACTTAGGATGAATGACAACCCTGAGCAGGTACAAATGATAACGATCGAGATCAGACACCTAAGCCAACTTGGGTAACAACCTCAAAAATGAAGTCTAGGGGATTCAGATTGATGAACCGATGATGGATATACAATTTAAAGATGATCCTAGATGACTTGATTGATGGAACGATGATCTATGGAAAGTGCAGATGGATGAGAATGATGATTACAGAAAGACGGATGATGATAATTCGCTTGTTCAGAGAGATAAAATTCACCCAAAACAAAATTCAGGATCACTCAAAATAGTAGATTTTCCCAAACAGAAAGGCAGGATCACCCCTAGGAGTAGGTTCACCTAAGAAGGAGAGCAGGATTTCCCAAAATAGTAGTCAGAATTGCCCAAAATAGCAGATTTGCCTAAATAGAAAAGTAGAATCGCCTAGAATAGCGGTTAGAATCACCCAAAATAGTAGATTTGCCCAAATAGTAGAGCAAGTTCACCCCTAGGAGTAGGTTTTCCCAAGAACAGCTACAAGCTCACCCAAATAGCTGGAAAATTCACCTAAATAGTTGACAAGTTCGCCTAAACATCTGAAGACACTCAAGGATGGGTAGCTGTGATCGAAGAGCAAACAAGGGTGACTGAAGAATGGGCAAGTGTGATTTTGAGGCTTTCCTAATGGGATGAAAACTACACCCAAATGGGTTTGAATGGGGACTTGGATGAAGAACGAGACAAAAAATGGTCAAACGGGCACCAAAATAGACCCGAACGGGGTCTCAAACGAAGAACGGGATAACAAATGGAAAGAAAAGATTCACCTAAACAGATCCATACAGAGACTCAAATGGAGGGTAGGACCATAAAAAATAAAATGGATATGCCTAAAGGGATAGAAATAAGGATGATGACGAAGAACGGGGTAAAAAACGGTCTAATGAACACCAAAACGGACCTGAACTGGGTTCCAGATGAAGATGAAAAGGAAAATTCATGCCTCTGTTAAGGCAGGTTCACCCCTGTATTAAGCAAGTTCACCTATGACAAGGGTATGGGTGAATTTGAAAAGGGGGATGAAGAATGGATGTTAGAACGAACCTGAACGAGGGTTCGAACAAAGAACGGGATAACAAAACAGATGAATGGGTCTGGCTAAATAGACATAGGTGGGGACTCAAATGTAGGCTAGGACCACCAAGGGAAAAATAGTACACCCAAAGTGATCTGAATGTGAACTCGAATGAGGAACAAGACAAAAAACAACCAAACAAACACCAAAATGGACCCGAATGGGGTCCTAGATGAAGAAGAAAAGGAAAATTCGCCCCTTTGTTAAGGTAGGTTCACCCCTGTACTAAGAAAGTTTACCCTTGTACTAAGCAAGATTTCCCATGTACAAGGGATAGGCAAATTTGCAAAAAGGGATGAAGAACGAACGTCGGAACAGACCCAAACGGGGTCCCGAACAAAGAACGGTTTAGCAAAATGGATGAACAGATTTGACTAAATGGATCTAGATGGAGACTTAGAGGGAGGAGAGGACCACCAAAAGACAAACAGATTCACCTAAAGGGATCCGAATGGGGACCCAGACGAAGAACGAGACAAAAAACGATCGAACGAACTCGAACAAAGTTCCAGATGAAGAAGAAAAAGCAAATTCACCCTTGTAATAAGAAAGTTTTCGTATGCCAAGGGGATGGGATAATTTTCAAAGGGGGATGAAGAAAAAATGTCGGAACGAACCCAAATGGGGACTTGAACGAACAACAAGATCATGAACGAAGACTCAAAACTGAGAACAAACACCTAAATAGACCCAAACAAAGACTCAAAACGGGGAACAAAATTCTAAGCAGTGTCAAATGGGGACTCAGAATGGGAAAAAGACTCCTAAAAGGAGTCACACGGGGACACGAAACAAAGACAGGATGAATGAGACGAGAACAGGGAGCAAGACCGCCTCCAAAGGCAAGGGGGGATTGTGGCAGAGGACAACAAGCACGAAAAACATCAGATAGAAGGCCAAACTAACTCAACTAAAAATAAAAGTACAAGTATCACACAAAGAAGACACTCTAGGAAACACGATCCTAGAAATAGTGATAAGGGTGTTTATCTAGGCTGAACAAGGCTATCTAGGGAGTTCCCGATATACGCACGGTACGTGGGGTACAACCATGAACACCAACCCATCACAAGAATGAGTTGGGAGCCCCAATGAGGTATTGGAAACTCATACCAACTCTTCACATCTTATCGAGGTATCACCCTAGCTTCAACGCTCTGCCAAATATGACCTGACTGGATTGAGGTACAACTTTCGCTCTCCCCCCTTTATATACCTCGCCGATAACATGTGGTTGGGATCGTCCCCCGAGTGATGAAATCTTAGGCAGGTCCCGCTAAGGAAAGAAGACACTAGACGTCTTGGCTGGTCCCTAGGCTCACACATAGTGCAAGGGGAGAGCTTAGACATACTAGCACCTCCTAGGTGGACTCAACTAGACTAGAGTGAAATGTGATTTCTCATCACCCAGGATCACCAAGTGGCACAAGGGGATTGGATAAATCAATACTCCACTCCCAAGCACAACAAACAAGTTAATTGACACGTTAATTAAAGCTATGTGTGCTTAGATAGTGCAAAAAACAACAGACAAATTACCTAAAGGTGTTGGATTGATCGTTCTACAAAAGATGCATTAGTAGTTTTAGACCACTGATCTTGGATGAATGAGAAACAACTGCACATATTATTATGTGGAAGTAAGGACACTTACAAACAAATGAGTTAGTGGATCAACATCTAGAAAGGGAAGTGAAACAGTACAAAAAATGGAAGATTAGGGTCTCAGATTCACCTCAGGTTCGCCTCTGTGTACAACAAATTTGCCCCTCCAAAAAGTCAAATTTTCCTATCTGAAGTAGGTTAGCCTATCCTAAAAGGTAGGTTCACTTGTTTTGGAAGGTAGGTTCTCCTATCTGTCAAGGTAGGTTCGCCTATTTGTTAAGGCAGGTTCGCCTGTCTAGTGCCAGATGCAGATTCGCCTGTTTGATGTGCAAGTGCACCTCTCCAAGCAAGTTCAATCTTGCAGGGATGCAGGTTCGCCCCTGGAATAAGGTTCGCCCCTCCAAGGAGGCAGGTTCACCCTTGAGAGAGGGTTCACCCCTATAGGGGCACCCCTGAGAGTAGGTTTTCCCTTGTGTTAAGGCAGGTTCGCCTCTCAGGGAAGTTTCACCTATGTAACTATAATCTAGACCTACAAAATCCAAACAACAGAGAATGTGAAATGATAGACCTGTGACATGGGTCCCATCGGGCATGCCAGAAATGTGTGCAGGTGTTTTAACCAAGTCTAAAATTGCAAAACTAAAAGGAATACAAACAAGGAAAACACAAACAACACCTCAAGATTGGCCTAAGCTGAACTTGAACAAAATACAAGATAAAAGAATGATATTACCATGTCCAAGTTGATCGGTTGATTGGGATTGTTGATCATTCGATTTGTGTGCTCCTAGATCCATTTCAACAATATAACGACTTGTAAATGTTTGATTTGGATGAAAAAGATGGTGGATTGAGTGCAAGATGATGGATGGAAATTGAAGACTTAAGATGGGTGGAATGTGATAGATTTGGCTATGAGTGAATGAATCCTTAGGGTTGCAAAATAGCTAAGTGTTAGCCATTTAGCCAAGGAGAGATGAATGAAGGGCCAAGATTCATTCTTGGCCAATGGAAAGAGATCAAGGGTGGAGATCAAAGGTTGACCAAAATGAATTAAAAATTCCTTTTTAATATGCATGGGGAAGACAAAAGGAATAAAATATTTCTTGAGAAACCTTGGGTGAATAAATGGAATTTAAAATTCTATTGGAAAGGACATGGGGATTGTAAATGGAATTAAAAATTCCATTAAGGGTGTTGGAAGAATAAAATGGAATTAAAAATTCTATTGGGATGTGGGAAGATTTGACTAAAGGGGGTTGATTAGACTAGTTGATGAAGGATTAGAGGAAAGTTAGGTGGATAATGATGATTAGGAGCCAACTTGCAAAATTTGGAGGATGTGACACATCCTAATCATGGATTAGGGATGTGTCACATCCCTAATGATGGGATTAGGAGATGAATTAGGATTAAGTGTGGATGAGACATAAAGGGAATTAAATAAGTGGGTTATTTATTTAATTCCTTAGAAGAAAGGGATAAAGGGGCAAGGTATTTAATTATTTAACTAAATACCTTAAGGATTTAGAGGACTTTAGGGGTATTAATTAAATAATGGTAATATTATTTAACTAATGCAAATAAGAGGATGTTTAGATGAAAAGGGATAAATTTGACCAAATGTAAGTGGTCAAATTTAGGTGTCTACAATCAATATTAGATAAATTCTAGCATTCATTTCTTGATAGTAAATTAGTCACAGTCTTATACTATAGGTACTTGTAGTAATAGTGCTAACATTACTTCCTTTACTGTTATACAATTTTATGATTTATTAGAAAGTGTAACACCTATGTTAGGATGAATTAGGTATTCTTAAGTCTTTGAAAGCACATACAGTGCCAGTATCATCACAAGCTTACTAGCCTTGGTCGATAATTCAATGAAGGTATTTCCAAATGTTCAAGTGTACTGTTCAGTTAGGTTTTCCCTCTAAAATGTGTGATTGTCACCAAGTTTACTAGACATTAGTAGGGACTCTGCATCTTCCAGATCACCATTCGAGAAAGCTGAATTGACATCCATTTGATATAATTTGAAGTTCTTATGAGCAAAAAGAGCAAGAAACATCCTTATTGCTTCTATTTTGGCTACCAGAGCAAAAGTCTCCTAAAAATAAATTCCTTCAACTTGTGAATAGCCCTTGCAAACCAATCTGGGTTTGTTCCTTACCATTTCACCATCTTCATTCAACTTATTCTGGAACACCCACTTTGTTCCTATCACATTCATATCAACTAATTTGGGAACTAATTACCATGTCTTTTTCTTCTCAATTTGGTTCAATTCTTCTTCCATTGTCTTTATCCAATTATCATCTTTTCTAGAATCAACAAAGTTTTTAGGCTCTATTGTTGATAATAAGCACAAGTGTCCTTATTTAGTTGCTTTTGCAAACTTTCTTCTTGTCAGCACACCTTCATTTTTTTCTCCAATGATCTGATCTAGAGAGTGGTTCTTTTGCACATATTTTGTTGGAGTCTTCATTAGTTATGGTTCTTTTTCCTCTTTATCTTCTATTTCTTCTTCTTCTTCAATCTAGGGAAGCATATCAGATCCAGAAACCTTAGGTTTATGTGAGATTTGACATAAGTCTTTATCTACCTTGAAATTTTTACTTTCAATCATCTTTCCCAATATCTTGTTGTAGCAATTGTATACCTTGCTCTTGGTTGAGTAACCAAGAAATATTCCTTCATCACACCTTGAATCAAACTTTCCAAGATCTCCTTCATCTCTTTTGATATAGCATTTTCTCTCAAAGATTCTAAAATATCTAATAGTGGGAGGTATTCCATACCATAACTCATAAGGAGTCTTATTTATGTTGACCCTAAGCTGCACTTTATTAAGCAAATAGACAATAGTATGTATTTCTTCCTTCCAATACATATTTGGTAGGTCAACATCTTTCATCACTGTCTTAGCCATTTCTTACACTGCTCTATTCTTCCTTTCTACTACCCCATTTTGTTGAGGGGTTTTAGGAGTAGACATATGTCTCCTATTTCCATGATCTTCACAAAAAAATTCAAACTCATATAAAGTGAATTCACCTCCTCTATCTAACCTTAAACATTTGATCTTAACATCCATTTCATTTTTAACTTTTTCTTTAAAGATATTAAATTTATCAAAGGCTTCTAATTTATCTCTTAAGAATGCAACCCAAGTCATTCTAGAGTAATCATTTACAAGTAGCATACAATACCTTTCACCTTTTGACTCCTTATCCTTGTAGGTCTGCATAGATCAGTGTGTATTATCTCTAATGTCATTGAAACATAGCACTCCTTGCTTTTGAAACTAGTCTTTGTTTGCTTTTCCATCTGACATTCTTTGCATAAAGTGTTTGCAGGCATTTTTATTCTAGGCATATCTCTCACAACATGAGAAGAACTGATCTTTTCCATGTTTTCAAAGTTGATGTGCCCCATCCTTTTGTGCCACAACCAACATTCTTTGGATTGAGCCAATAAGCAGATTCTTCCATTAACCTCCTTTAGATGATAGACATTACCAATTATCCTTGTTCCTTCAGCAACAAGCCTTCTGAAACCTTCCTTTTTGATCTCACATCCATTAGCATGAAAAGTGATAATGTATCCTTTGCTACACATCTGGCTGACACTTAGGATATTATGTTTCAAACCTTTGACATAAAGGACATATTTAGTTCTAGTCTTTCCATCAATTGTTATATCTCCTTTTCCATAGATTTGTGTTGACTTATCATCACCAAACTTAACAAATCCACCATTGAGCTTCTTGAGACTGATGAACTTACTTCTGTCACTATTCATGTGGTGAGACAACCCATTGTCAATCACCCAAGCATTTTCCTCTTCTTTTGCATGAAAAGTATTCCATACTGCCATTTATCTTTCATTAACCTTGCTATTTCTACATACACATTGCCAACTCTAGCTTCAACGATACAACCAAAAAATGGCATAACTCCAACCTTAGAGCTTTCAAGTGGGTGCCCTTATAGTTTCATGACATCACATGTGACACCTCAATATTCTTCACCTCTTATAAACTTGCAACATAGTAGTCCACCAAGCACTTACATAATTCTACCATATTCACCACATTCTCAAAACATGTCAAGCAATGATTTGGTCATCAATCAAATTTTGCAAAATGTAACCTCACTTCAACAAAAAATTTCAACATTTCACCAAACTCAAAATGGAAAACCATCACAATATGTCAAAAGGAGCCCATTATCACTTGAAATTTTAAAAACACCCATGTCACAAAACACTGAATACCATGATTTGAGAAGTACAACGTTAAGGGATATCCTAAGTCATATATTAGCTTATATGACCTTGTGTAGTGACTTCATCTTTGAAGATAAGCTCTAGAAAAACTCTTTCCTAGGTCATTAAAGGATATGGCCTTGGAATGATTTTTCTCATTGTTGAATAACTCGATTCATTCATTCAATGACTTGTTAATGCATTCCTACAACATTTCCAAGCAAACATAGGCTCACAAATTACATTAAATAATTTAGTGAGGTGAAAATAAGGAAAAAATGAAAAAGTAACGGATTTCATAGGTTGATATTAGTTACTCTACTCGCAAACCAATTACACTCTTCTTGATGTTGATGTTCAAAGAGTGTTCATAGGGAATTTGCAGCCTAACATTAGGTACAAGATCTTGTTGATGAAATATCCATCCTTTACACACTTGTGTATGACTCTTCATGACTATCAAAATTTGGTTACTTAGTATGAAGAAGCATCTTCATTGAATCCTACTGAGAAATTTAAATCCATACCTCAAAACAACTATCAATCATTCAAAAAGAAAAACAAGAACTTTATCAAGATAAGGACACCTCTTATATCCAACCACATTGAGTCACAAGTTGTAGCCATAAGTTCAACTCCCTATCAATTTAGGCCGAGAGATAGATAATTTATATAATTTCCTAATTCCCTTCACTCAATCATGTTACAACTTTTGAGAAAGAACCTAATCCAATTAACTCCAATTAGACCGGTGGATACAACAAAACCATTATCTCCAAATTTCAACCCCAAATATTTTTGTCAATATTATCGTACACATGGACATGATATGAAACAATTCATGTGTATTAAACATGAAGTTTAAGACCTCATCGATTCTAATCACATCTAGTTGACCGATGTTAATTATAAAGGAAACAAATCCACTACCCTACCAAATCAAAACTTCCAATTTTTTATGAATCCAATGCCAAATCATACATCCAACTTTGTACAAGATTTTGATGATAAGAATGATTATGAGGATGGTTTAGAAAAAATGGTTTCTTTAATAGATGTTCAACCTCATAAGGGAAAAAAATACTTTACTACCCTAAATATCTTTCACATATATTGATGCATCTATACATGTTCTTGATGGTCCTCTCCATATCGCTAGACACATTAATGAAAAACCTACACAAGGAATACTCATTGATCTTGTGTATGTAGAGAATGTGATAACTGAGGAATTCTAATATGTGCATGAGCTTTATCAAGGCTCTTATGAACAATCAAAATTATGCTTAAAAATTCATGATGGTTTTTCTCGCCCTATGATAGGTTCAATCACTCTTCCTCTTAAAGTTGGATCGAAAAAATTAGAGGTATCATTCTCTATCATATTGACATTGGACCAATTCCATGTGAAGCTAGGTTATCCTTGGCTACAATCCATGAATGTTGTGTTGTCAATTATACACAAGTGCATAAAGTTCCCATTTGAAAATCAAATATAAATAGTGCATCATAGTGGGTTTAATCTTTTGTCTTCTCGTAGAAAATTTTCCTTAGAATATTTTTGGCCTCAACCCATGGAACCAATTAAACCTCGCGAAGACTTATTTTAAGGTCATATAAAAAATTTAAGGAAAAACACATAACAAAATTATCTCTTAGAAATATTCCTTAGAATGATAAGGATATCGTTTTTCCTCCCACCCCAAAATTTGTGGATGAACCCATGCTTGAAGCAAATGCTTTTCCAAATTCACAAGGTATTTATGCTAGAGTTCCTCCACCCATATCGTACAAGAGACCAAGAGACAATCAAAAGATTACCTTTGTGCCACCAAAATAAAAACAAGTGTATAGACCTAAGGAGACATCAACTTCCCAACCCTTGATGGTCCCTTTAGTTCCTCCCCCAAGGGAAGAAAAGACACCAATGATTGATAAAACCACTCTTACCCCTTCATAAATTGAAAACTAAACAAGAAGAAATATAAATTATAAAGAGCATAGGCATAGATGTCATGCTATTGCTCGTCAGTAGGAAGAAAATAAAAAAACATTACCTGATGATCAAACACCTATGCAAACAAATCAAGATAAATTACAATTTTCACTTAAACATGACATCGAACCATACATGACTCAATTAAAACAAAGAATAAAAAAAGAACAACTAACATTGTTATTAAACCTCCCATGTGATAAACTTGGATGATATATGAAGATGTTAAAATTGACGAACAAGTGCATAACGAACTATATTTATTATTTTCAAAGTCTATGGATTTATATGGGGGCAACCATGATGTTCCTCTTGATGAGAGTGAATCACCACATGTTGAACCTAGTGATGCTCCTAGTATGACACTTGTTGTAGTCCCTTTGGCTAGTTCTCTGCCTTCCATATATGATGAGCAAGATTGGGATGTAGACAATTTGCTTTATATTGGATCACATGTTACTCCTTTATGTTTTCTTACACATGATGTGATCTCCCATGTTGTGTTTCTTGGTGTGTCTTTGTGTTTATGAGTTTACTTTAGAGGATCCTTGTTGGTCCATTGGTGCAAGGGTACAAAGGAAACAAATTTGTCGTGACATTATTCTATTTGTATCTCTATTATTCTTTATGTTGTAAACATTTTATTTTGTTTTTGTCTCATGTTTTCCTTTTGGGGATGATGCAAGGCATTGATACATTTAGGTATCTTCCATGTTGACCCAAAATTTTGTTTTCTCTATGTTTCATTCTTCTATTGTGTTCATTGTTCCACGAGTATTTGGGGAATGATGTTAGTTCTGAGCTCATTTATATTATTGTAGCAAAGATGCATACTGACTCCAAATCTGTGGATCCCTTATGTGTTCACCTTTTGTATTGTTTTTTGTATTGCATTGGGGGCAACCCCTTATCATGGGGTAGCTTCATTTGGAAACATATCATTGGCATATGGCTTTCCAAATAAGCTCTCATGACCTTATCACATGACATTTATCATTTTTATACCTTAAAGCAATTGCTCACAACATGGTATTTAACAATTAATTTAAGGTGGGGGTATACATTGGCATTTTTTCTTCACTTTGTTCACATGCGTTGGAATTAGTGATGCATTGACATTCACATTTTTTCTTCACTTTGTTCACACACGTTGAACTTAGTGATGCATTCACATAACATTTTGATAATTGGTGTAGCAACTTATAAAAATTATTAGGGAGTATAATTCTTGGTATGGTTGACATGGGTACAAACCTAGTGAAAATTGGTTCTCACTAGTCCTTGTGCATTTCTCATTTTGCTACTTTGTCTTGGGGGCTCACCTAGTGAATATTGAACTTCACTAGCCTCTAATGCCTTTGGTTTTTGATTCACTTAACAAATATCAAACTTTATTAGCCTGTGAGTCATGAACACCTTTAGGTGTGGATCCTAGCATAATGCGACTACGTAGTCCATGATATTTATACCTTCCTTGTGAGCTTTTAGTTGACATTGTGTATGTTTTTTGGATACATTACATACATGTGTGTTCCTTTGTGCTTATGTTGGTTTTCTATGGGATCTTGAATCCTAGGGGTGTGTGCATCCCCCTAAATTTATTTTCATCCTATCTCTTCAACATTTGGACAATCAAACCCCTCTTGAAATATTTACTACTTTAGTGTGAGTCTAAGCATAAGTTCATACTCTCACTAAAGTGGGGGATAAATGTAGCTTCATAAATTTTCACCCTTGACAATTTCACACTATTATTTTCTCTCCTCTAAGTGCATGGACCTAATTGTACACATAATTTCCTAAATTATACATTTTGTGGCCCATTTTAATATTTATCAACAAATCGTGTGTAGAAAGCCAAAGCATTCATTTAATATTTTGTCCTCGACACCTTAAGTCTCGCAAAATAGGGTTGGGACCTAGTCACCTAGGGAGACTAAGTCCCCCTATTTTTCTTCCAAAATTGAATATGTCGAAGTCAACATTTTATTATTTAAATTTCAAATGTCTAAAGTTTGCTATTAGGATTTAATTTTTAGGAAATTAGAAATAATTGTGTATAAATACCTAGTCATTTCACTATTTGAAAACTAACAAGAAATAACTAGCAATTATTGGAGATCAAGATCACTATCAAGCAATCAAGCAAGTCAAGAGCATTCATTAGAAGATTTATTGTAGAAATTCAAGATCAAAGCATCATGTCAAAGTGTATGTGAATTTGTTCATGTTTATGTTATCGTAGGGTGATCCCACAAAGCTGGTTTACAATTTATGAGAGGAAATGATTTTTGTTGAAATCACATATTTTTAGAAAATATAATGATTTAAGCCTTAAAAATTTCCATTTTAAGGATTCCAATTGAAGATGGTTTGATCAAACCACCTTAGATCAAACGCCCTTGGATAAAACCTCACTAGTTTTAAACCATACCTATAAATGAGTCTCCTTTACACCTATCAAAATGCTAATAAAAAATAACTTTTGATTTACCTTTTGGGGGATCAAATGAATTCATTTAAAATTTATTTCAAATGATTATGGTAATCCTCAAAATGAGCTATCCAACGAATATAATTTTAATATGTTTTGGTTTTATTATGCATTTGTTTTTTTAGTTTTATTAAACATAGGTTTTTCATCGAAAATGAAGGTCTTTATTCTACACATGTGGAAAAATAAAAAATTATGAATTTTTTTTTTTTGAAAAATATGAGTGCACCAGATATTGAAGTCCTTGATCCAATTTTTTTTTTTTGAATTTCGATATATACGAAAAAAGGTACACGTTATATGGTCACGCTATGTCTAAATTATAATTGATTTGACTTCAAAACTTGATTAAAGAAAAAATATTCAATAAAAAAATATCTAACCAAGTGGAAGCACTAGATATCAAAGATACAAATCTAAATTTGAAAGAATTAGAATTTTATCCTTCATGGAAAAAAAGTTATGCGTTATACGGTGTGTGTCATTTTTTAAAAATGTTATTTTTAGAAAATAACTAGTTTTCGTGGGAGATGGAAAAAGAAGTGCAATCTAATTCCAAAAATTTTGAAAAAATTATTTTTAGAATCTACAAATAAAATGTGACGAGACTCTAGTTTTCATCATCTTCAAATTCCTCACGGTTTAGCTGCTATAGGTGCCCGAATGTGAAGATTTAGTTAAAAATAATAATTTAAGTGTCCAATTTGGCCAAAAATTATAAACCACTATTGTGGGATCACCCCGTATTGTTTGTGAAATCTAACCCTTTGGGTCTTCAAGAAAATCAAGCCAACAACAATAAAGCCTTGAGGAGATCTTGTATGACTTTAGTTCTTCAAGGAGGCCATTTTTGGGTGGTGAGTTGCAGTTCATTGTTGGTTCATCATTCATTTTTCATTTAACCTTATCCCTCAAAAGGATAGGATCCCTATCATTAACATTGTCATTATGGAGGTGGAAAAACCAACATGAGGTTTGACTGAGGCAAGCCCCTCAATGGAACAACATTTCTCCTCTCATTGAATAAGTAGGTTTCAAATATGAAGAATATTGAGAGAATCTTGAAGATCAATCATTCATTGTTGCATTCAAACCCTACACATTGAAAACTTACGAAAACTTGGTTATCTTTACATTCGATGAATTTGACAATGTGACAAGTGAAAAAAGAAGGCTCAAATCTGGCATCAAAGGAATGTGAAATCAAATCCAGAATTCATCTACTGGGACATAGTCACCCAGGGAAACTTGGTCCTAAAAAATAAGCTCCAAATTCATATCATAGGTGCACAACACTCTGCTCAGTCTATTTTTGAAGTCTGAATTTCTCTGTGACTTTTGGATCTTCTATTTTTGCATTAGAATAGTTAATTGCATCAATATACTAGTCATTTCATTGAATTTCATTCCCAATTCCTTTCCAAGTTTGGTCAAGGACAAGTTTACCCACCTTTTAGGTTGCAAGTCATTCTTATACCTTGTCCATATTCATCAAATTCTCACTACCTCAAATCTTAAATGAAATGTTATAGAAAAAACAACACACGCCATTGAAATCCTAGGGTGAGAGTATCCATAGGGTTTCACATTTTTATTTATTTCAATAGCTAGGCCTAATGAGGTACCCATGTACAAATGGAAATATCTCTCAAAATGAGAGAACCAAAGAAAAACTCATG
Organism: Sequoiadendron giganteum; assembly: GCA_007115665.2. Lineage (NCBI taxonomy): Eukaryota > Viridiplantae > Streptophyta > Pinopsida > Cupressales > Cupressaceae > Sequoiadendron > Sequoiadendron giganteum. The sequence goes on along the minus strand of CM021103.1, from coordinate 75,488,974 downwards.
GAAAAAATACTCTCCAAAAGAGATAAATACAAATGAAGGAAAAAGAAGCCTCCAAACAATGTACTAAAAAGAGCAAGAACATGAAGAACACCATTGAAGCATGAAGATGTTGCAAAAAATAATCAAATGTTGACTGCTATAGTGCTATAAATAAAGAAAATCCTCTAAAATCAACATAAAGATCAAGATCAAAAAGACAACAATCTACATGCCACCAACAACACTACTCGAACAATGATTAGATGGAAAATAAAGAAAAAAAATCTAATAATCAAAGATATAGATGACACACGAATATGCACAAGTGATCCTAATGATTTTACTCAACCAATGCAAGAAAACTACAAGTAAAGAATACAAGTACCAATAGTCTGAGGAACATTGATCAATTGAGGATGGAAGGTCGCCTCTACAAAACAATAATACAAAAGTGTCTATATGATAAGTACTCTATCATATTGAAGTGAATGGGTAACCAACCACTGCATCTTCCTAGTACATAAGAACAAATACTAGATACATAGCTCACTCCAAAGAAAAAACAAGGAAGCATTATCACCAATAGTATGAAACCCCCCATAATACATACAAGGGAGAGGGATGATAGGTCCATTGACACTACGTGTGACCATGAAATGCATGATGGAGATGAAATAGCACTAGAAATGCACAATAAAGTACCTAAATTTGACAAAGATTACATGTAAACCAAGACACACACATACATATAAACAAGGTTATGATTGCAAACAAGAAGTTGCACAAAAAACCCCCCATGGAAATTTATAATATAGTGCAAGTATAATTAATGGCACAACATGATGTATGAAAACCAAAAAATATTATGATAGTGGCACTTTATCTTAGTGTATATACAAAAGAGAGTGCATTCAAATATGCCTACAATACCCAAAAATGAAAAAATACTATAAATACATATAAGATACCTCAAAATAAGTAATCACACAAAATAAGGGGGTCCAGATTTTGAAGGAAGGTCTCAATGAGGAAGGCGATGAGGACTCTCCAAATTGCATTGGTGGGTGGGGGAGGCAAAGCCCTCCACCATGGAGGTTTGTACCAGCATGGGTGTCCTGTATACCTCCTTAAACTTATGCATTCATTGCCTTCTTTATGTTTGGCACTTCCATTCTTTTCGTTCTTGTTGTGTGTGATTTATTTCATGTCAATTTAATTGCCTATGTTTTTGCTTAACTTGGAATTAATGAATGGGGGTATGATCTCCCCTAAAGTCCAATATAATGTGCTAGAAAATGGAAACCCTAGATTTGAAGAATCCAAAACCTTTAGGGATGTTGTGGCAGAAAAAAGGCTCTATAATTCTAGTGAGCACAAAATTTTTGGTGGTGCTCGAGCGTGATAATGGAAACCTCAAACTCACTGGCAGAGAGTAAGGTAAGTGTTCCTTCGAGGCCCCAAAAAACTTTTCATTTCCCCTAACACAAAAATGAAAGAATCAATTCTTAAAGAAAATAATAGACTTAGGGATGTAGTGGTGTTCTTGGCTGCAACAAACACCACTAAGGTCCCGACTAGAAAACATTTTGATAGTTGAGTTATTAATGTGTGGATGAATAATTAGGCATACAATTAAATTTTTGTTGAATGATCCAACGATGGATTTTCATTTCTTTTCTGAAAGACCATATTATGCAGGATAAGGTTATTAAAAAGCCCTATTGGAATATTGGTGGATGCACTTTTCTTTTTGTGGCCTAGTCTCTAGAGGCAATAGGAGAATAAATACTGGTACTTTCATGGCCTAGGTGGGTATTTTGAAAAGTGTGCCCCTTGAATTTTGGGCATTCATCCCCTACATGATATCTCCATGTATCTTTGAACTTGGGTGTGGAATTACTCAATGCCATTGAATTCAAATATGGTAATATTTACAATTGTTGTTTAGAAACTATATAGGAGGAATTAACACATGTTACTTATGTAGAAAGGAAGGGCATATTTGAAAGAATCGCCTAATTATTCACAAAATCCCTATAAAAAAAAAAAAAATGTTCTCGACCATGGAAATGGCCACTTGGAATTTGAGACAAGAAATAAAAAAACAAGAGTTGATGAAGAAATTTCATCCTCCCATATAGAGCCTAAAAGAAACCCTAACCCTAAAAGGGTACTTTCCAAGAATACTGATTTAACCATGAGAATCAATTATGCCCATATGGAAGAAATCAAATTAAATGTTCGAAGTTCCCTCACAAAAGGATTGAGGGTAACCTCACCCCCCAAAGAAGTTGACAAACTCGAAATACCAAATTCATTTATCATTCTTATAGATGATGAGAATGTTGACCAAGATGTGGTAGAGGTCCCCAAAAATTTAATAAATGATGTCCCAAGGACATTCTCTAAGCTTCCCTATTCATCATCCCCCCTCCGCTGATGATGGAGGGTGGGAAAAAAGAAAAATGAATGCTCAACAAATTGTCATTGAGAAAATTAGAAAGAGTATTAAAAAGAATAAATTACAGTTCATGTAAATAATTATAATTTAATGATCTTTGAAGAGACTGACTATTACTTTAAAGATTTAAACTTAAACAAAGATAATATTGAAATCAAGTCAAAAACAAATGAAGATAAGGCTACTAAAATAAAAGGGTCCAGTAGGTAGCCTGAACGGGCAGCGAAGTTGGCTTGGACCATGGGTTTTCTCCCCATTGGTCTCAAGTTCGACTTTGAGACTCAAAATCAATTGATGCACCTGGCTTACGAGAGGATTGTTACATCTCTAGGGATTAGTATCACCTCGACTCACCCCATAATGGGAAACTTGTGTCGTTGGGATGAGTCATGGGGATACCTTGGACTACCCAAAAAAAAGGGTCCAATAGGTATCCTCCCTGGTGAAAGATCTCATAGCCAAGATTGAGGCTAAACACTAGATCATTTCTAACCTTCAAGGCATTGGTAAATGATTGGAAGACCAAAATACATTTGAGGATCATATACAAATCTTAGATAATCATTCCCAAATGACAGTAAACTAGAATGCTACTGATGCATTGGATGTGAATGATGATATGGTGGATAACCAATCTAAGGAAAATAAGAGAATAGAGGATAACTAAGAATGCTGTCATGAAGAACTAGCCTTGAAAATTAAGGCTGCTAGAAAGTTGAGCCAAAAATAATGAAACAAAATAGTATCAAAAGGTATGTTTTCCATCCTGACTAATCTTCACAATGGTTTTTCATTTTTTTGGTTTTCCACGTAAAAATATTGGTGTTCATGTGTCATGTGATCTTGAGATTGTTTCATGCTTTCATTCTTTGTTATAGCTAGATATGTTTTGTTAATTGGATGGATTATGATCAAATGGTTTAATAGAATACAGATTCACCCCCCTCTTAGTATTTTGGGTGTTCAACAATTAGCATAAGAGCTTGTTCCTTTTAAGAAGCCTAACAACTTGAGGAAGATCTTGGAGGTTGAACACATGGTTGATAAAGAGTTTCCAAATCTTACTGTTGAAAGTGATTGTATGAATGACAAAGAAGAACTCAAAGTTTATCTTAAAGATCTTGATAAAATTGAAGGTGAAAATAAAGATCTGAAGGAAAATCTCAAGGAAGAAAATGAATGCATAAAAAAATTGAGAGAACAAATCAAAAGTTTTAGAGAAAGACATAGAGAAGTCAATGAACAATTGAGGAAAGCAAATAAAAATATCACTAGATTGAAAATACAAGTGGAAGAAAAGAAAAGAATTGAGGAATGTTTGAATACAATGGTAAAAAGAAAGTCTAATGAATGCACAAGGCTTGAACAAGAAGTGGTAACTTTGAGATCAGATTAGAAAAAAAGAAAGAATTCATGAGGATAAATTCAAAACAAGTTCTACAATGCTTGATGAACTAATTCCAAGACAAAAACCATCTAAAAATAAAGGAGGTTTGGGACTTGAAGAAGGAGAAATTTCAAAGGCTAACCAGACCCCAAACAAGGTTGACAATCAAGAGAAAACTTGAGGCAATGGGAAATAAATTAGGAATCAAAGAAGCAATGCTAGAAGACCCCCTATCAAACTACCAAATTCTTAAAGGTACCCATCTTTTAATGGTATTTATTTTTCATGCAATAAATTTGGACATAAGGTAATAGAATGTATAGGTAGAATGACTATGAATGCTAGATTATTCTCCAGACAATGTTTTGCATGCAAGAAATTTGGACATAGAGCTATTGAGTGCAAAAATTAGATGATGAATAGATATAATGCTGGTAGAATGGTTCAATATTTCAATGGTTACTGTTATACATGCAATGTATTTGGACACAAAGCTAACCATTGTAGATGTAGATTGAATAGAGGTTATTTTGCTCAAAAAAATGTTGTATGCTATAGTTGCAACAAACCTAGACACATTTCAAAATTTTGCATAAGCAAGAGTGGAAGACAGACTAATCTGATAAAGAGAAATGAACCTATGAAGAAAATCGATCCTATTGAAGTAAAGAAGGAAATGGAAAAGATTTGGAGAAAGAAATAGGAACCTAAGAACAAAGATGAATTGGGAACTACAAATGAATCTATACCTCCCTCTAGTGCAAACAATTCTCTGGAAAATTAAACCTAGGCATGGGCTTAGGGGGAGCAATAACAGTAAAATCAAACAACCCCCTAGAAACATGAGGTGTCAAGAAGTGACACAAGGATATGTGGTGAAAAAAAACATTCTTAAGCTTTTGGAAAAGAAATCCACAGAAAATATGCAAATATGAAGAAATGCAGAGTATTTTAGGGTTTATAGTGTATCAGTGAAGGGTTTTATCAGCTTTATGGAGATTGAAGCATTTAATGTGGAATTAGGGAAAATATTAAAGGTTTAAAGTGAGTTTTTAGTCAATTTTAATCACATTTACATATTTGAAGAAAGTAGAGCGAGTTGAAGGAGATTTGAAGGTGATTCCAAGCAAATTTGGTGTAGAGTACTCAAACCCTAGATCTTATTGTGTGCATAGAAGGTATTTACGACTTACTATGCTTTGTGGGTTTAAAAAATAATTGTTTTCATAAGTATTTGAGCTAGAATCAAAGTTAAAATGGCTACCCCAACCATTGTTAACATTACTAAGAGGCCTAGACCCAAATTCAAAAGGTATCCAATGAAAATATTTGACAATGACCTCGATGGTGCCTTCTTAAAAATTCCATATAGGGTTTTACCTATGGAAGATACTAGGGCATGCATACATGGGAAATTGGAAGAGTATAATAACCTAAGAATCACAAAACTTTGAATCAATGAGCTTATTGGAGATAATCACCTTGTAAAACTAAAATATGTTAACCTAGTGCAGAAGATGCTAGATGTTTGGAATTGGTTCCCCAATTACAATAGTGATGTTGATGCCAAATATATAAGGCTAGCATTGAGCAGGCTACATGAAAAATTTCTATGGACTGACATTCCTAGAATCATAACCAAGGAAGTGATCAAGGTTATTATAGGATTGTGTGATACTCGACTTGTACCAGTACTTAAGTCTATAAAGAATGAAGTTTTTATGGAACTTACAGATGACACCTATGATAAAAGGGCTTTGACAACTAAACCTATCTAGAATCCTGCTAAGAAATATGCTTCTATGGTAATAGGTAATAAGATATACTTTACATATAGAGAAAATTTAGTTTTGGCTACTACTATATATGTTTCACATGAAATGGTAGTGAATGGAAAGGACTTTGATCTATGTGAGTTGCTCGGACAACAACTTCTTGAGAATTTGAAGCTGACAAGAGAAAAGAAATATGCCTTCAAGTTTGGCACTTTGGTTGTGTTTTTATTGTTTTACTTCATGAAAGAGCTTCTCGAAAGGAAAAATGTTATATGGGATAGGAGTAGATCAGTAGCACATCAAATCTTGGATTATATGCACAACTTAGGCAACTTGCAAGCACATGATGATGCCTTGACTACATTCTTTGTAGTTTTTCGAAAGAATATGCATGAAAGGGAGAGAATTCCCTACAAACTTGTAGAAAAATATGCAAAGGAAATTAGTTTCCTTGTTACAATTGATGAGTGTATCATTGAGGTTGTTGAACCAAGGTTGGTATGGATTGTGCCTCTAGGCTATGAATTTTTTGAAAATGAGGTTGATGGATATGTGGATTTGTTTCTCAAAATTCCTAAGGACCCCTCTCAACCAGGACATGGGACATATGAAGAAAAATCATTAGAGTTGCATTTGGAGTTGAAGAAACCAAAAGTTAAGAGGAATGCAAGGAAAAATGTAGAGGAATGGGCTAGAAGAGAAGGATACACAAAAGAACAAATTAAGGAGGCTAGAGAAAGATAAGCTAGTATGGCAGGTGAGACCTTCAGACCAAGGAGATCTGGAAGAACAACTTCCACCCATGCCTCTGCGCTATCTAAGTCCTCCGGTGCAGCTACAACTATCACTAGAAAAGGAAAGAAGTTAGAGCCTAGTGCTTCGGTAATTAAAGAATTCATTGCACCCACTGGACCTAGCACAAGGACAAGCAAGAGGAAGAATGTGACTTCGGTAGAAACCCCTGCTACCTCTACAAGGAGAAAGAAGAAAAATGATTTTAGAGAAAATAATCTAGGTGCAGATGTTGAGGAAGAGATTGAGCTTGGTTTAGAACATGAAGAACAATTGACAAGAAAGAGAAGAAGCAATGCAATTGAGAGCGGCGAAGGTGCTTCACAAGAGGCGACCACCATAGCTAAAAAAAATAAAAAATGATATTGTGGACACTTCAGAAGGAGAAACAAAAATAGAAAAAGAAGCATTTATTGTACATATCTATGAGAAGCTTGAAAAGAAGAAAGGAAAGAAGACAGAGGAAGGCCCTTCGGAGAAAAATAAAAAGGAGAAAAAAACTCCTCTGGTAAGAGCTCACACTCCTATGAAGTTAAATGTTTTAGTTAATAATATGTTACATTATGACAATATGTTAGAAGCTACTGCAAAACTGTATGAAGAAGTGGATGAAGTAGATAGAAAGACAATTATTGAAGCTATTATCCAATAATTATTGTTTTAGAGGTTGTCATGAGTAATATCAAGAAGAAGGTTCCTAGAGTTGTGTGGGGTGCCTTGGTAGAAAGAAGGCATGAAGCTATTGAAGCAGAAGATAAAATGAAATCTGATGCCTTGGAGGAAATTGGATCCTCCTTATTCGAGGATGATAAGGCTACATTAATATAAGTATATACTAAGGAATTCATAGTCAAACAAAGGGTTACTATTCTTATGGGTAGAGAAAATGATCAAGTGGAAAAACTTAAGCAAGAAATAGTAAAGAAATTCAAGGATATTACTGAGAAGTTTGGGATGATAAATGCTTCCACCCTTTACAACTCAACAAAATGATAATGTAGAAGAAAAGGTTATTGATGCAGAGGAAAATATTCCTCCTGATACAAACTTGTCAGTATTCAAAGAGGTCATGGAAGAAGTAGATGACCACAAAGTAGAAGAAACACCATTGTTTGATGTTATAGAGAATGTGGTGTCCTCACCACCACCGGTAAATGAAACACAAGCTTCCTCAAATATTTTTGCTCCTTCGGAAGATACTAATAATCCCACTGATAATGATGAAAATCAATGTGCAAAGCAAGAAAAAGAAAAGGATGATATAGATGGATCTAAGGACAACACCAATGAAAAGAATGACAATGTAGGAAAATAAAATGAAAATAATCAAAATGTAAATGGTGAAGAAGAACAAAGAGAAAAAGAAAAGGAAAATAAGAAAGATGATGATGACAAGATGAAGGATGAAGATAAAGATAAGCAAAAAGAAAAAGCCTCCGACGAAGAGGAAAACATAGAGAATGAAGAAGAGTATAAGGATAGAAAGAATGAAGAAGATGCTCAAAAGACCATGGAATTATCTAAGCACTTTGGAGAAGCTTCCTCCAATAATCCTCTTAAGGGTCTTTTGTCCAGACAAATAAGGTTCCAACCGACAAGACCTCCTTAGTTATTGCAGCTCCCGATGTATCAAGGAAGTGTGGATCTAGAGAAGATCTCACCAATTCAAAAGTTGGAGCTTGGAGATGTTTTTCATGCTTCTAGAAGAAAAGAGATAATTGAGACTCATCAGAAGGGGACAAAGTTAATAAATGAAGCTATAAAGACTTTGTAGGATGCTACTCCTGGTACTTCAATTGATAATTCTTTAACTTATGTGGAAAATCCTAAGTTTTTGGTTGATTGTCTTAAGGAGTACACCTACAGTCTGAAATAATGAACCAAAAAAGAAGTTGAAACAAGGTTTGCAGAGAAGAGGCTACTAGAGCTATAAGAGAGATGTACATCAACACATAACAAAGTGGAGAAACACCTGAAGAAAGTTCAAGAATGTGAGGATGAAGCAAAGACTTTGTTTTTGTACTGCATGAAGTGGCCAGATGCCACTCAAGGCATTAATGAATTAATGGAATCAATTGAGTTACAAATAACTAATGCCTCCAACACTTATGATCTGGCTCATGATAGAGATCACACCACTTAGACTACTAGCATAGATTCTTCACATTGCAAAGGTAGAAAGAAGACATTATAAGGCAGTTTGGACAACTTGGGTACTTGGTGAAGACCAAACATATATCAATGTCAAGTGCCCTAGTTGATGCAAAGAAGCTCACAAAGATAAATCTAAATCCTAGCACTCCAAATGAGGGAGAGGAGAGTATAGTAGTGCTAGAATAATTGTATAGATAACTTGCAACAACTAAGAAAACTTAGAATGAAGGGAAGTCTACTTGGCAATAAATTCTCAAGTATCTTGAAGGTGCCTCCTCCTTTGGTTAAACATATTTTACTTATATATTCTTTCATTGTTTCAGTTGTTTTCCAGTTTTTCAATGCACATGTGGATGGATAATTTTTTTGGGATAGCTCCCTTAGGGAGAGTTAGTACATTTAATTCATTTTTTCACCTGTACATATGCATCAAATTTTGGAGTTCACATGTGTTTTATCGGCACACCCTTTGTCCTTGATGTCAAAGGGGGAGATGGTGTATGTTTGAAGATTTTGGAGATGATTAGAGATAGTGTATGTTTTGAGTTCTTGGAGAGATTCATTTTTTGGCACATGTTGCCATCAATGACAAAGGGGGAGATTGTTGAAATAATGAAGAAGGATCTCCTTAATGTGTTGTCTTTGACGTCAATATTAGTTGTTGATATTTACTCTTATCTGATGAACAAAATGAATATATCTTAATCTATTTTTTTGGTCTACATTTTCTCATATAATAAGATATACTTATGTAGTGATAATATATTATTCCTAATCATTGTGTGCATTTTTGTTCAAGATTTTAGTTGTCTTGGATGTTTAGTTTGAAAGATACAAGCGACAGTAATTCGACATACAGTTTCTAGCTATGTATAATGCATATGGGTATGAGTAATCCGGTTCGCGTTCCTCTGGTGATAGGAATCAGACCTTGAAATTTTAGGAAACCTCTTATAGGTGTCAATAAATTATATATTCCATATGGCATGTGGTTATATGATCACATTGATCGCTGGTGCTGATTAGTTAGCATATTATGTGATTAGGTCTAACTCCTAGCCAACCTAATGCTTGATATATGTTGTGGTGATTAAATATGTACTGTAGATGTTAGATCTATTTTACATCCATGCCAACCTAAATTAAGTGTTACATGTTTGGTTTAAGCACGAAGATGTTTTTGGTACAAGTGTGGAGCCGACAAGGCAATTTTGATTTAATATAGGGCTACATCTAATTAGGCTGAGCTAATTGATGTACGTGAATGATTTGGGTATATATGTAAGACATTTTGAGGTTGTAGGAGCATGAAATATGTGTGAAATGATGTGAGTATGCAAATTTTATATGTATATGATTAGATCTATAGCATAGATGTTGTGAATATTGAGTGAGTGTAAAGCAGAGTAGTGTTTTGTGTTTTGTATCTGATAAAGTACATAGAGTTAGTAAATTGAGCTTCAAAGGAACTAAATTTAGCACAAGAAAGGTGCATTTTGCATCATTTCACATCTTGTTTGTGTGGCCATTTCTATTTTGTATCTATCTTTTTGTGGCTGTGGGCCCTATTGGATAGTGTGTCATGGCAGTGAGCCTCTAAAATATCTTATAACCGGTTATAATATATTGTGAGCTAGTCCTCATTGTAGTTTTTCCCTTTTTGGGTTTTCCACATAAAAATACTGGTGTTCATATGTCATGTGATCTTGAGATTCTTTCATGACTTTGTTCTTTTTTATAGTTATATATGTTTTGTTAATTGGATGGATTATGATCAAATGGTTTAATGGAATATTGATTCACCCCCCTCTTAGTATTCTAGGTGTTCGACATCGAAACCTTAAAAAGCACAAAGATGCGGTTCTCCTACAGGAAAGTAAGGCTACTGGTTTCACTCTTAACACCAATCTGAGATTCATATGTAATAAATCCTCATACTTATCTACCAACCATGAAAAGGGAAGAGGAGGAGCGAGCATCCTTATTTCTAAGAACTGGGAACAACATGTAACCAATTTTGGTACTTCCCCATGTAATAGGGCTATGTGGAATACACTTAAAAGAGGTTAGGACAGAGTTGGGATCTGTTCTATTTATGTCTCCAATGACCATAAGGAAAAGGTTGAATTATGGCAATAACTGATTAACCTATATGAAATGCCATGGATTCTGGAAGGAGATTTCAACATGATTGGACACAACGAAGATAAATGGGGAGGAATATACATGGATTAGAAAGGAAATGAAAAACATTTTTGGCATAAAATGAAGTCTAAATTGAACCTTTTTGACCCCTTGGAAGGTATGGAGAAATACAACAAAGTAATCTGGCTCACTTGGTGTAATGCCCAAAAACATGGGAAAATAATCTACTGTAGGCTAGATAGGTTTTATGCAAATAGGGATTTCTTCAAAAAAATTCCCAATGATGAGGGACACAAGGTGTCATTATATCCATATACTATCTGAGATCACCACCCTATTAAATCAAAGATTTCTCTAAACAATGGTAGAAATAATGAGAATAGGAAGAAGGAGGGATGCCTTCTAAAGGACAATGATTGTAGAGATGCAATCATTACTCTCAAGGAAATAAAAAATGAATGTTGAAAGATAAAAGTTCCATTGAGAGGTGGGAGCATAATGTAAGTGGGTGGGAAAAACTATTCCAAACCATAAAGAAAAAAGGGCTATGGATAGAAGGAGGCTGGAAAATGAACTCCAAGAAAATCTCTTATTGGCAGAATCCAATGCACAAGAGGATCCAAAGAATGAAGATTTATGTGAAGAGATAAGTTTTGTAATGAAAATTTTGAGAAGGATCCAAGTAAATAAAATCTAAGGTCTAAAAGTAAGGGCCAAACTAAATTGGTTGAATTATAGTGATAAAGGCACCAAGTTTTTCTTTAGATATATCAAAGATAAAGGGGTTAAATAATAAATTGACCAAATTTGGAATGAAGGAATCTTGCACATGAATCAAGAAGATATCTTACACCAATTTTCCTAATACTATAAGCTCTCTTTTGATCAGAAAGCAGTAAAAAGGACAACAACTATGCAAAGGCATATATCAAATAGATTATTTCTAATTTTTTTTGAAGAGGATGCAAAGAAATCATTTGAAGGAATCTTAAAAGAAGAGATCAAGAAAACTATTCAATCTATGAACAATGATAAATCACCATGTAGTGATGGGCTTATAGTTGAGTTCTACAAAAAATTTATTGATTGGATCTATGATGAATTGCACCAAGTGTATATGGAAAGCCTCAATAAAGGATCTCTTGGTAAGAATATTAATAAAGGAATTATAAAATTGTTACCAAAGGAGGGAGACAAAACAATGATAAAAAATTGGAGACCAATAAAATTATTGAATGTTTCATGTAAAATTTTGGCTAAAATACTAGCCATGAGATTGATCAACATCCTGCCCAAATTTATAACTAGCACACAAACTGGCTTCATCAAGGGGAGGTACATACTTGAAAACTTGATCGTAAGTTGGGAGGCCATGGAATGGGTAAGGTACTCCAGGAGAAATTTGGAAATGCTTCTCTTAGATTTCGAGAAGGCCTATGACAAAGTAGAATGTAAATTCTTAAGGACAACTCTTGAAGCATTTGGATTTCCCAACATCTTATGTAGCATGATTCACACTCTGTTGAGAGATGTAGTTGCTCAAGTCAAGGTGAATGGATCCCTCTCTAAGGAATTCATTTTAGAAAGATATATTAGATAAGGTTGTCCCCTTTCTTTATCCCTATTTGTCATAGCTTCAAATGTGGTTAATTATCTATTGAGGGAATCGATCCTCTTGCTAAAATTTAGGGGACTAATATTCCTTGATCAGAATGAGATACTAAACATCCAATTCATAGATGAAACTGCAATTTTAGTGGAACTAGATAAAAATAACATGGATTGTTTAATGCATAAAATGAACTTCTTTTGCAAAGAATCTGGTGCCAAAATCTCAAAAACTAAATAAATCATGCTAGGATGGGAAGAAGCACCCCTTGAATGGTTTAGGAAATTTTAGTTCCAATGGGGAGGCCCCCAAAAACAAGTCAAATACCTGGGTATACTATTTTCAATCAAACCTAACTTAAAAGAGACATGGCTATGGATCAAAGCCAAAATTGAAAAAAAGATTGATGGATGGAACAAATAATACCTATCCCTAGTAGGTAGAATTCAAATATGTCAAAAGATATCATCCTCATATAGCTTACATTTTGTATTTGTCTGGTTCTTTAGAAGCTACCAAGTTAATGCAATACATAAAATGATAGGAAACTTTTTGTGGTTAGATCGAAAAGGTAAAAGGAAGAAACATGCAGTTAAATGGGAGTGGTGCTACCTTGATAAAAGGAATGGAGGGGTAGGGCTAAAAGACTTAAAGCTACATGGCATTGAACTAGCTGCAAAATGGGTCATCAAAGCCCAAACTAGAGAGGAACCTTGGAAGGTCCTGGTCAGAAAGAACATACAACTAGTTGTTCCCAAACGAGCAAAAAATAGAAATTGTAGCCATTTAGTGATCTTCTCCCAAAAAAGCACCCAATATCCCCTACAAGATCTCTAATATTCAAAATCCTTTGAAAGGCTTGGGAAATGATAAAGCATAATGTGGGCTTTAAACCTAGCAAGAATCAAAATAACAATACCCTTGTTATCTAGGTCAATAGCTCCATTTGGTGGAACCTGGAGCATAATGGAAAACCCCTTGCCCTCCTTCAAGGTTGTTCTTCCAAAAAATGGACACAAAAATGGGTTCAAACATTTAAGGACACCCTTTCCAATGGATAGTTAAAATATTGAGACTCCTTAAGAAGGGATTATAACCCACCCCAATCAAACTGGAGAACATACTCAACCTTAATGGAAGCTTAGAAATATTTGAAACTCCCTAATGGTAGCAACCGAAACTTAGACCTTAGTTGGAATGATGGTACTTCACTCTCTGATGTTAAATCTAAAATTATTTATAAATCCTTAATTAATTCTTCCCCCCTAACTGAGCATCTCAACAAGTCTTGGGGAATCAATCTAACTAATAAAAAATGGTCTACTGTCCTCAATGATGTTTGGCATGATGTGAAAGAGCTTAAAAAGGCCTATTTTAGATGGCTAATGATATTGTAAGAAGTTCAATTTAATTTTAACCATATTGATGTTGATATTTGTAGCATATGTAGAGTGTTGGAATCTATAAATCACATCTTTTTTTTATTGTTTTTATGCTAAAGAGATTTGGAAGATATTTTGTAATGAACAAAATATTTAGAGGGACAATGGGAAATTTAATTACGAGGATATTCTAATAATTAATGAGAAAATTCTAGATAAGGAATACAAACTATTTGGGTATTGTATATCAACTAAAATACTTTGGCACATCTGGAATGCAAGGAATGAAGATAAGTTTAAAGGGTGTAGGAGGATGCTTATCGAGTCTTCAAAAAGATTCAATATTTTTAATATTGCCTTATAGGTGACTATCACAATGGAGATCTCTATGTTCAAATTCATGAAGCTGATAGGAGAAGGATTTGTTAGGGTCCACAAGGAGGAAGTCAAATATGACCATACTTGGTACCATAATCATAAGGATACTGCAACTTTCTTGGATGCACTAAAAGAGTTTCAAAGGATCTTCAATGAAACTCTAGGTGGGAAGACCAAAAAGAAGAAGGAAACCCAAGGAGAAAGGCTACATGTGAATGAAGGCAACAACCTAGTTATTGAATAAGTGAGATCTAATGGTGATCTCTTAGATAAAGAATCAGGTTGGGAAGACTTGGAAGACTACAACCAAAGTAGAAATATTTAACCTGAAATGATAGAGGACCATGCATGAACACTAGTTTATAATATATGTTAAAACTGCTTGAAATTTTGTATATGTCAATTATGCTGGGTAATTGTGTATATGGTATTCATGACAATAGAAAACAATTGAAACATATATGTTAATACTATGTATAAGTTAGTCAGTCCGTAGCATACAACAATTTTGTACAGGTATATGTATTAAAAGAGCATGCAATCATTAGATGATGTAGTTGTTCTTAAACTTTCTAATTTTGTGGTTGAACTATTATTAATACAAAAAAAGAAGTAATCCCACACAATTTTTTTTTTTCAAGTTGCCAAAATGTTTAAGTAATAAACTAGAATGTGAAAAAAAGTGAAATTTATCTAGGGAAAATTTGGAAAAAATGCATGGATATTTTGGAAGAGCTTTGAGACACCTTTCCAACATTGTAAAGAATTACTAAAAATGAAGGATTTGGTCAAAAGTGATGAGCTTGAGAGCTTATAATGAACATCTAAATTTGACAAGCGATAAAATGCATCAGCAAAAAATATGAGAAAAATACCTACACCACTGGAAAGTGCTCAAAACTAGCTTTCCAATGATATATTTTCACTAAAATATATATCATATGCCCAAGTTGTGCCAAAAAGAAAAAATAACCCTTCTAGGTAAAATGAGGGCTAGAAGGGTAGGCCAAGGATCCATCCATATTGCTAATGTCAGCATGACATCAATAGATAGAATATTCTTCTAGCTCACCAAAATATTCTCAACTCATCAAAAAAAGTTAACAATGACGAAAAGAAGCAGAATGGAATATTCTTTGTATGCCAAAAAAATTGCCATGTTGTTAGGAAAGGACATTAGTTGTCAAAAAAGAATGGCATAGCCAAAAAACTACCCCAGGAGCTGAAAATACCTATTAAAAAAAAAGAGTCGTTGGATTTTTAGAAAAACTGGTATTCAAAGGTGGAAAACGTCGAGTCCTAGGCATGCATGAAAAGGGATGGAAAAAATAATGAAGCCACCCAAATATACACATAACCAATGGTAAAATCACTAATAAATTGTAGAAATGAAGATTCATGGGACTAAAAATGGATATTAGCCAATAATGACCACTCAAAAATTTATTCTTGATATGCAAAAAGTGATTGCACGACATGCAAAGTTTTTAAAATTAGGAGTAGCCACTATAAAGCATACTAGACATAGGAAGGTGATCACCATAGTCATCGAGGTAGAAATCCCAAATGGTAATGGAGAATTTAAAAACACCCATTGGAAGTGTAAAAGGCGTAGGGAGCCATCAGAGTAGAAGACACCAAAAAGGTTGTTGTAAAGCAAATTGGTCATCACAAGGGTGTAAATGGTCGCCAAATATTAGTCATGACCATGAAAATGTCACCAAAGGGTTTCCCTCTCATTAGTCAGTAGATGGCATGAGTGGAGATTAAAAGTGTCATTAGAAAAAAGTGAACTATTGTTAATATAAAAAAACCGATCACCAAAGTAAATCCATAGCCAAGAAAAATGAAAATGATCGCCAAAGCCTTGAGTGAATTGAACAAAACTAGTGGAGTAAGCCTAGAGTAAACTTGGAGTCAACACCGTGGGGAGTAAATCAATGACCACAAACAAAAATACCTAATGTGAACCATAGAAAAGGATGCTAAAATATTTAAACCACTTTGCCATTGCAAAATGTTTCAACACTAGTTGAAAAACTTGCTAAAATATCACAAAACCTCACCACAGTTCCTTAACAACTTGTCAAAAAAAGGATAAATTTTCATTGAAAAATGACACAACTGCATAATTTTTTTGTCAAAAAAAACATAGGTCAACGGGCATTTTTTATTTGTGATATTCATTATACTTATATGACAAAAGCAATCCTTGGGGGTCATATCGAGTCCTTCTATCCTTCTCTCACTAGTGTATTTATTTCTTTTTCTCTTTTTTGGAGAGGAATTTTTCCCATGTGGTTTTCTCCCTTTCTACAGTTATGAGGGATTCATTTGTTTGTACATGGGCACCTCATCAAGCCTTGTAGCTTGGACCCATCCATGCATGGTGCAGGAGCACATGGGTAGATAGGCGATCAACACCAACCAAAATGGAGAGGAGTTTTTTCCCATGTGGTTTTCTCCCTTTCTACAATTATGAGGGATTCATTTGTTTGTACATGGGCACCTCATCAAGCCTTGTAGCTTGGACCCATCCATGCATGGTGCAGGAGCACATGGGCGGATAGGCGATCAACATCAACCAAAAATATTATTGGTTGCTTTTCTTTCATTTTTGGTTTGTTTCGGTCATGTGTTGCATCTCTCTACAAAAGGAACTCAACTGTGCAGTCAAATTGTGAATTTGAAGTTTTTTCCAAAATATCGTTTGAAGGCTCCATGGGTAGTTTTGAAAATTATTTTTGAAAAATTCGTAAGGAATCAAGTAAATTCCTTTTTCAGGGACATTCTTGTAGGCACCATGTTGAATTTGAAAAAAAATCAAAATTATATCTTTCACTGGTTGGGAGAAATTAATGTTGGAAATTTGTGTTTTTAATGCGAAAAGTGTGTTGCCAATTTATAGAAACTTTAATTTTTCAAAATTTATGAAGGCTGAAGTGAAATCACTTTACAGAGGACTTGAGGACATCATCTCGATCCTACTCGCTAATTTTCATGTGAATTAGAGAACTTTGAGATTTTCACCTACCGACACCCGTTTACATCGAATTGGTATATTCAGTCTTCTTCGAATTAATTTTGAAATGGGTTATTATTGCAATGGAATCGAACATTTTTGAAATTTGTTTATTCACCAATTTATCCAAGTGATTAAATTAATGTTATTTTTATAACCATTGTCTATGACAGTGTTCAAAATTGAAGAAAAAAATAATTTATTCTTTTATTTAAAATTTCTAGTTTGCACCAAAAATTGGAAGTTTTAAAATAAATAAAAGAAAAGGCAGAAAAGGAAACATAGGGGGAAGAATGTGAAGATCCAAAGAAGAGAAGAGAATAGGAAATGAAAAGGTTGCATCCATTTTATTAACTTGCAAAAAAAAAAAACAAGGAGAAGAGGCAATGCCATAGTGAAGAGAGAATTGGGTGAGGGGTTGCACACATTTGGTTTTAGATGCCAAGAATGAGTCTTTTAGGGAGCTGCATATAGAAGAGATTTTAATTAAACACAAAGATCATACAATAAGTTGTGCAATTGGAAATAAGAAGAGGAGTTTGTTGTCTTAGATTGAGAAGAAAATTGAAAGTACAGGGGAGTACCCTCTTACATCAATTGGTATTAGAGCGGGTAGTTCTGAGAGTGGAGAGGATCCACCAGGACCTGTGGGTGTGTGTGAATGGATCAACGATGAGGAGACAGTTCAAACTTAGAGGAAAGTGTGTGAAGTGGTAGAGAAGAAGCTTGTCAGAGCTATTGTAGGTGTGTGAGGAATCCTGAGCAGTGAGAGAGAGAGCTTGAAGCCGCGAAGAATGTGAGTTGTGAAAAATTATAGCAGACAAAGATGGGTTGGGTCGTGAAGAGGCCTGTGTAGATATTGTTTTGGGAGTAGTATTGGAGTGATGTGGAAGATGAAATTCTAGAAGTGATGGAAAAGATGGTTCGAGGAAAAGTGTAAAAGAGTGTTGGAAAGAGTGAGAAAAAAAGTGGTGAAGAGGAGTTAGACAAAGAAAGAGGACAACAAAAAGAAGAATAGAAGAAATGAGTGTTGCAGCCCTAGAGGAAGAAGAAAGAGGTAAGAGAAACCCCTATGGAGGTATGAGAAGAAGAAACAAAGGTGATAGAAAATGAATAAGTGATTGCAGTAATAGAGGATGTAGTCACCGTGATGGAGTACCAGGAAGTTGCAGCTGATGGAGATGTGGAAGACATTGCAACAAAAGATGATGTTGTAATAATAAAAGAGAAAGAGGTAAAATTTAATTTTCTTGAATTTAGTGATGAGGCGACTGAGTTGAATTTTCATATGGTTGAGGTGAATAAAGAATTATTTGATAGAAAGAGAGATCATGTGATTGCAAATTGGTGTATGGATAAGTGTTTTATATAGAATTTGTGGAGGATGTTGCAAGATTTTGGTGGAGGTGGTCAGTCTGTAATGGGTTGGATCCCATGAATGAGAAGAAGAGAATAGAGGATGTTTGGCGGAGGAGGATGGGTCATGGTGGACATGAGTCCATGAGAGGAAGGAAGGATGAAGTGGAGTGTTGTTGGAGGAAGATGGTGAGTGATCTAGAAAGATGTTGGAAGAAGAGGAAGAAGAAATAACTTGGTGCACAAGATACAACGATGTAGTTTGCTGTAGATTGTTTACAATCTCAAAGAGTGATTCAATCACTCAACTCCACCATTGTGAGCCTATTCTCACAATCTTTCTACTCGGCGTGTCTGGTGCAGTAGCACACGAGTGGACATGCGATCAACACGAACCAAAAATATTGTTGGTTTTCTTTTCTTTCATTTTTGGTTTGTTTCGATCATGTGTCTCATCTCTCTACAAAAGGAACTCAACTGTGCAGTCAAATTGTGAGTTTGAAGTTTTTTCCAAAATGTTGTTTGAAAGCTTCGTTGGTAGTTTTGAAAATTATTTCTAAAAAATTCATAAGGAATCAAGTAAATTCATTTTTTAGGGATATTCTTGGAGGCACCATGTTGAATTTGAAAAAAAATCAAAGTTATATCTTTCACCGCTTGAGAGAAATTAATGCTGGAAATTGATGTTTTGTAATGCGAATTGTGTGTTGCCAATTTACAAAAAACTTTAATTTTTCAAAATTTATGAAGGCTAGAGTGAAATAATTTTGCAGAGGAACTGAGAAAATCATCTCGAGCCTACTCGCCAATTTTTGTGTGAATTGGAGAACTTTGAGTTTTTCGCTTGTCGACACCTGTTTACATCGAATTGGCATATTCAGTCTTCTTCGAATTAATTTTGAAATGGATTATTAT
The DNA here is from genome assembly GCA_007115665.2 of Sequoiadendron giganteum. Taxonomy (NCBI): domain Eukaryota; kingdom Viridiplantae; phylum Streptophyta; class Pinopsida; order Cupressales; family Cupressaceae; genus Sequoiadendron; species Sequoiadendron giganteum. Next base: position 75,469,619 of record CM021103.1, on the reverse strand, counting down.
TGCAATGGAATCAAACATTTTTTAAATTTGTTTATTCACCAATTTCTCCAAGTGATTAAATTATTGTGATTTTTATAACCATCAGATATATCAGTGTTCAAAATTGAAGAAAAAATAATATTTTTTCTTTTATTTAAAATTTCTAGTTTACACCAAAATTTGGAAGTTTTAAAATAAATAAAAGAAAAGGCAGAAAAGGCAACACAGGGGAAAGAATGTGAAGAGCCAGAGAAGAGAAGAGAACATGAAATGAAAAGGTTGCATCCATTTAATTAGCTTGCAAAAAAAACAAAAAACGAGGAGAAGAGGTAGTGCTATAGTGAAGAGAGAATTGGGTGAGGGGCTGGACGCATTTGGTTTTAGAGAATGATTCTTTTAGGGAGTTGCATATAGAAGAGATTTTAATTAATTAAAAAGATCAAACAATAAGTTGTGCAGTGAAAATAAGAAGAGGATTTTGGTGTCCCAGATTGAGGAGAAGCATATTGAAAGTAGAGGGGAGTACCCTCTTACATCAATGCATCCATTCTTGCATTCATCATTAGGTTTTTAACTTCTCCCTAAGTTATACTTAAGATTTATTAAGTGTTTTTGTTTTATTGTTTGATCTTGCTTCTATGCTTGTTTCACATATTCAACATGGTATCAAAGCTTTCAAAGAGCTTTGATGGAGCTATTTGACATGACAAATCTCAACCTTATGCATTACTTTCTTGGTTTATAGGTTATTTAGACTTCATATGGGACTTCTATTTTTCAAAAAAAGTACACCCTTGATGTTTTTTTAGAGATTTAGCATGCTTGATTGTAATATTTCCCCCACACCAATTGAGACAGGTGTTGTATTCTCTTTTGATTGTTTCACTTCTTTAGTAGATGTTATATTATACAAGTAGTTGGTTGACTCTCTTTTGTATTTTACCCATTCTCATCTTAGTCTCTCTTCTATAGTTGGTCTTGTCTCATATTTCTCTCATGATCCACATGAGAGTCATTGAAAGGCTGCCAAGTGTATTCTAAGATACATTCGAGGAACCTCTCATTAGGGTATTCATTATACACAAGGATATTCTCAAATTATCAGCTTCACTAACTCAAATTGGGTTGGTGATGAAATCCACTATTTTTATCTTGGTTCTGGCCCCATAGCATGGTCTTGCAAGAAGTAATATTATATTCCTTTATCATCTACAAATGATAAATACTAAAAAACAATTTTATCTAGCCAAGAGGCTTTATGGCTTTGTAAATTGTTGACTAAGTTTGGTTTCCCTTTTGATAGTCAAAGTTCCATTCATATTTCTCACAATCAAGTGGAGCATTCAAGATGGTTTTCTCTCCTTGGAGTACATGCCTACAAAGAATCATGTTGCATATATCTTCATGAAACCTTTAGCATCATTTCGTTACCTCCAATTTCTATCAATGCTTTGGGTGAATGAAGTTGTTCTTGGGGGATCTTCATGAGGCCTCCCTCCTTCCTATTTTTTTACATGCTTTATCTCACTTTTGCATCTCTTTTTTTGGAGAGGATTCTTTCCCCATGATATTTTGTCATTTTCTACAATTATGAGATATTCTTTTCATTTATACATGGGTACCTCATCAGGCCTAGTTGTTAGGAACCATCTCTAATTTTTCTATGTATTATTTTATGTCACCCTAAGTTTCACATAGGAGGGGTGTTGGTATAATTATTTATTTAATTACACTTTATTATTTTATATTAAGCTCACTTAGGGATTTTTATTTTTTCTTCATCTTTTTCCCATAAAGTAAGTCTTTCTATTTTCATTTATTTTATAATAATTTTTCTTGAAGAAATAGAAAATCTTCTTTTGCAACTCTCATTCATGGAAGGTGTTCTTGTTTGTTGTTTAATCTTGCTTATGTGATTCTTTCACATCTTAAACATTTAGTACCTTATTTTGTAATATCTGGTACACACTTTTGTTATAATTCCTTGTTGATTGTGTTTCCCCATATTGTTTGCAACTTAAGGAACATAATCTTTTGAAAATATTAGTGGTTACTAGCCTAGCCCATAAGCATACCAATTTCTATTACTTCCTTTTTTTATGAAATTATATCATCCCAATATATGTCTTAATATGGTTTCATTGAGAAAAAAAAATATCATCAAGCTATTAATGACCTTTCATCTTCTCTCACATGATGCCCACTAACTATCAAATATCCTTGCTCCATTGTGCATGGTTTTTGATCCTCAAAGGTGCTTGACATTTACCTTTAGTGTTGTTGTGGTTGTTTCTCCTCTTGAGTGTAGGTGGTTGTGGGTTTTATTGGTATTGTTCTATTGGACCATGGGTACAAATATTAAAAACTAGACTTTGATTAATATATGTGATTGGTATTGATCCACATGTCTCTTGAAATTATCTATGGGGGTATTTATGGTACTTGATATACACCATATTCCACCCAACAAATCACATCCATATTTCACTATGCTCATTTTTATAGACCCATCCATCCTTATCCATTCATGTTGAGTAGTTGTCTTAAGTCTAGAAAGTCATGTTTTCATATCTTCTTAGTTTGTTTTTTCCTAGATTCTATTTTTACGTTAACTAGAATTTTAAATGTTTCTCACATCTAATTCTTTAATAGTTTAAAATTTAGAGACTTATCAAACCTACACTACCTTATAAAATCATACTGAGTGACAACTTTAAATTTTGAAGTGGTCAAGACTGTCTATGGTACCCATATATTTCAAACCCAAGATCAATTATGTCATGCTTTACCAATAACTCATGTTTGGTGTTATTTCCATTTTGGATCCCAATGAATATGTAAACCTATGTCACCTTATTCCCTATGATTAAGGATTTCAAATCAATGATATATTTTTATGTTAGTGGGGCCCGCTACTTGGTGGACTTAAGAGTTTTATCATGGATTTTGGTTGGTATGTTACATCCAAAGTCTCAATTATTTAACATCTAATGAACCCAACTTACCCTATGAATTTTGGTTAACATTTTAAAATCTTATGAAACCATATTTTCAAGTCCAATTGATTATTTTATTCATGGTCATTCATGTGAAGCTTAGAGGAAGTATGTGGTAGAGGCATGAAATTCCCAAAGTGATTGTTATTGGTCCCTAAAACCCTAATACAATATGAATATGATATCTATATGTGTAGTGGAGGTGTAGTATATGCCCAAGTTCAACAATAATGGTGGTAGACTCTTTTTTCGAAATGCCAATATATGAAAGGGTGCCACATGGACTCTAGATTGGTAATGATAGTTATATTGATTGTTTCTAAGTATTCCTAAAGATGGTGCTAGGTATTATGATTAAATGAACATGAAAGAGTGGTAATTTAAATGTAAGCAACTTCTAGAGGATGTGGTAGCCTTTGGTTGATCCATGTGAATACTTGGCATCTAGTAATCAATTATGGTGGCTAGAGTGACTAGTGGTTTCTTTATAAATGGTATCCATGTAGATTTAGATTTTCTAAATTTCACCATGAGTTAATTGTACTGTCATAAATTGTCGCCCTTGAAAATTTCACTTTATGTTTTGTCCCCCCTTAAATTATTGGACCTAATTGAGTATTTAATTTCCCAAATTATGCATTCTATGGCTCATTTTTAACAATTTATGAGGAATTGCAAGTGAGAAAAAAAATGCATTTATCTAAGACTTTTCCCTTGACACTTAAAATCCTAAAAAATAGTGCAAGGACACTCACACCTTGGGCATGAGTGTCCCCCTATTTTAGCTCCAAATTCAAATATGTTAGTTTCAACGATTTAATATTTATAATTCAAGTGTCTGAAGTCAACCATTAGGATTTAATATTTGGGGAATTGAATAAATGCCTATAAATACCTAGTTATTGCATTATTTCAAATCTAACAAGAAAACTATTGGAAAAATTATTATCAAGAACATTCAAGAGAAAGTCAAGAGCAACATTTTCAAAGATTTATTGCAACAATTCAAGATCCTAACATCATGTCAAATTCTATGTGAGTTTATGTGTGTTCATATTGTCATTTTTTTGTGATGGCTAACACTTTTGTAGGTCTCCAAGAAATTCAAGCATTCAAGCAATCAAGAAAAGCAGGATCCGAGACCTTGAAATGATGTGTATGACTTCATCTCTTCAAGGAAGCTATTGAAGGGTGGTGAGTTGCAACACTTTGTGATTTCATTATTCCTTCCTTTCAATTATCCATTTATCATTGACATTGCCATTGTGGAAGTGGAAACACTTACACGGGGTTTGACTGAGGCAAGTGTTAGGAAACTTGCAACCATCTAATGACAATTTCCACATAACCCAATATAGAGATCTATGCAAATAAGTAATCATAATCCGCATGCAAGAGAATAAACAACATACCCATCAAAGATGACACAAGGGAAAAACCCAGCCTCCAAAATCATCCACACTCCATGTATTATTCAGCAATGAAAACTCATTACAATACATTTTCAGAGACTCCATGAACACTTCTAAAGAAACAAGCTATCCATGCATTCCATGTGACCAAGCATGAATCCACACATCCCATGCCATGATTCAAACCCTCACACATGCACAAGCTCAACCTGATAACCTACAACAAACTCTCCAACCCTAAACAACTACCCTTGTGGTTGCTTTTATAGAAACAAGCTCCCACAAAACCACCAAGTGGTATTACATAAACCATGTGCCCAAAACCATGAACTTAAAAAATCATGTGACCCCACATTGAATATTGGGTACTTTGTTATATTTTATTTTTCCCCAATATTAAATAAATTACATTTTTACAATTAAGTCCCAATGTTACATACAACATAAAGTGGCCCCGACATTATAACTCCTAGTGATGCACATCCATCTAGGTACCCCTAGGTACACCACACACATAATAATAAATGAAACATTATAAGAATTATGCAAGGTGTACAACACCTAATTCTAACAATCTCCCACTTGTTGTATACATTGCATAAGGGGGTAACAAGTAAGCTCAAACATCAAGATAATAAAATCCATAAGCAACATGTACCATCCTGGAATCCAAGTTCTCCATGTGCTCCATCAAGATACCTGTAACAAGAACCAAGGTGACCACCATCTCATCCATGAATGCTCTCATCCTCCACCATGCCAATGCACTAAGATAAGAACACATCCAAAGAGAAGCCACACAATCTGTCACAAAGAAGCATAAACTTGCCTCAAAACCGATATCCCAAACACAAACACTCAATCCAAAGGTATCAATATGCACCTGTAGTTGTCAAGATATATAAACCCATAGCTGAAATGACACCCACAATAAATGCCAACACATCCAACTATCCATACCTCTGAGGTATACAAAACATAGTAAACTCATGCCACCGATCATATCCACCCATAACCTGCAATTACAAACTCCATGTGCAAACCTGTCAAAGAGTGACATATACATCTAGGAGCTCCCACTGCATGGGCAATGTCTAGATGAATGCAAACTTGGAATAAGCGCATTCAACGCGTCGCTTCGTTAACATCCTAGAAAGAAGGCACCATCACAAGTGATCAAGGCACACCAAGTCTACTAACAACATCGCATAGAAGATGTAAACATGTAGTACCAAGGAACATCCACAATGATATGCAAAACCTGCAAACCAAACACCTGTAACATGTCCTCCTACACACACCTCTAAATGCCAACTGTGTCAAGTATGATCTCCTCAATAATACCCCAACTGAAAAAACCTCAACAACATCCATAACACCCAATCTCATGGATCAAGTACAACATATGAATCAATGTAACAATTCCAACATGGATGTAAGCCTCTCTAACAAGAAGATCACACTCAAAGTAACCATCCCCATAATTGAAAACATCCCATAAACCATCTCCTAACAATCCTCAAATGCACAAGGAGATAATCATGCTATAACATCCCTCAAATGAATCTTCTAGAACTAACTAACCATAGCTCAAGATCCATATCTATGAAAGATAAAGCATATAAAATCATGCCAAACCATCCTCAAATGAGTATCCATAATCACCATGAATCAACTCAATCTCGTGAGAATCAAAGCACAAAACATAACACATCTGAAAGATATAATGGGCAAATACCTCTCAAATCATAACCTACCGAGTAGACCAAGAGTGGGGAATGAGAATGCTCCTCCAAGATATCCAAGTCATCATGACTCAACCAAGAACACTCTCCTCATAGGTCCATGTTGAACTCACGTCCAACCAAGGTGTAGGATCCTCAGATTTCCTGTTGAAATCTCATCAAGAGTAACTATCTCAAGCAAATTTCTCTAATCACAAGAGAACTCCAACCTCACCTACGTCTCCAAGCATCCATGAGCACCTGTAACTAATCAATCCATGCTAAACTCCAAGCAAATGATCAATGTACTCAATACAAAGAGAACCAACCAAGATCAAAATCATAACTCCAACTACAAAATCAGGAACATAAACATGACACCATGATCTCACATCTTCTCAAAAGAAGATCACATGCTCAAATCACCATAACATGTACCATGCCACAACTCTAAACCGGTAATCAAGAGTATACCATGACATAATAACAAAACCATCCTACAACCAAGGATCACCTGTCAAAACCAACAAGTCATAAACAATACCTCAACATCTCCAACACCTGATGTCAATGAACTCTCACTATAGCACACATAATTCAAGAGCTGCTCAATGACACCAATCAACCTCTACTGAAGACGACCATCCATAATCAACAATGGATCCACATCATTGCCAAATGCTCCCACTAAACCGTAATACCGAGCAATCCCATGGCATCATGATGCACACAACCAACACCACATCACTGTCATAAGCTCACACCAAACCTGTGAATCCAAGCTCTCAATGAGAACATGATAACCATCCTCTAAAGCAAGAAGATACACTGCCAAACCATCATAACCATCACCACCAATCCATCATTGTCAAAAGCTCCCATTGAAAAGTGTAACCATGTAACAAGCTATCATGACATCGTGATACCAATCTCCAAGAAGATTCACCGCCACAACCTGAATCAAGAACCGATCCAACACCACCAACAATGCACTTGAATAAACCATCATAACATGCCAAAGTCTCTAAAGCACAAGATACATCCATGCAACCATGATCACCACCAAATGTACCAACATCACCCAACCGTATCCACATATCTACATAATCATAGTCAACTAAATAGGTCTCATATCATGACTGTACCTGGTAATACCATCTCACCTCTTCAACATGACATCAAAACCAACAAACCAAGTGACTAAACCAAGCCGCCAAAAATTAACATGCATCAACACTGAAATATCAATGGGCAAAGACAACCCATATCCAAGTCATAGGTGCAACAAGTAAGTATAGACCGCCGACAACATTGCACAACTTGTAGATACAACAATGCAACATACAAATCCAAATAATACTGATAAACATGTCAAAAAGAGAGTAATATGAGATGTACAACTGAGCATACAATGAATCCAACATCAAATCTCCAAGATCCGATTATCCATAAACTCATAGTATCACCATAGTCAACATAACCCATAAATAGTTCAGATGAATAAAACATAAAATAAAAATTTCCAAAATAACTCCAAACCTGATCCACCGTGTAGTGCTCTGAACAAGCTTTCCATCGACTATTCAAAGTCCAAAATCAGACTCCGTATGCACCCAATATGCCCTCTCGAAGCTCAAAACAAACATCTGACTTTGACCAAGAAAAACACTGTCAAAACTACAAAATATGGAAAAATTTCTTATATAACAGTGTAGAGCTCCGAGTCACCTTTCCAACGAGTCCAAGAAATCGAAAATCTGACAGCATGAGTGAAAGTTATGCCTCCTAGAATAAAACTACTCCAATCTAACTATATATGCAAATTCTGGTGGGTCCCACTCCAAACAAAAATTAAAAAAAAAATTGAACCTTTTTCAATAGTGGCGGATTTTTCATTCATTTAATATTTTAATAGCAAAGATTTAATAAATATGAGTGGGCCGATGGTTTAAAGTTTAAATAGAGGTTTTAAAAGATTCTCTTTTAAGCATTTATTCCTCCCTTATATTTAACTATGAAAAAGGCCGACAACTTTCAAAGTTTTTATTTTAGCAGAGAAAATGTATTACGGTTGCAACAGGTACGAATGCCAGGGCTGACGCAGGCAAGGGCGGGTACGGGTGTGCGGACCCCGTACCCCCACTCTCTCATATATATTTTTTAATTGTTTTTCAATGATTTTTCATTCAATCAAGTTTTTCTAATCTTTTAATTTTTAATTTTATTTTGCAGAGACGAATATTTTCATCGACGGACAAATAATTTTATTTTTTCTAATGACTGTATCGTTGACATGCGTACAGCGGAACAGAGGTATGGGCAAAAAAAATCACATTTTTTTTTCAGTAACCAAAATAGATCGAATTATATATCAAAATCCATCTCTTGACCAACCTGAATCCAACCATGAGGTCTATTTTGTCCCAGAAGGTCATCTATAATTTTTTCCCACAAAACCCTCAAATGAATGCACAACCAAGAAACCCTATTTGCCCAAAATTTTGCACACACCAAATCTGTAAATTACCCATTATAACAACAAACCAAAACCCTTAGATCTGCAATAAACAACTTGCAAAACCTTCATATCTTGCTATGTCTTTCATTCTCTTATGCATTGCATAGATTCAAACTTAAGCAATATTTTTTTTCAACCTAAGGTTATCCAACCACAACCAAAGCTCTGATACCACTTGTTAGGAAAATTGCAACCATCTAATGGCAATTTCCACATAACCCAATATAGAGATCTATGCAAATAAGTAATCGGAATCCACATGCAAGAGAATAAACAACATACCCATCAAAGATGACACAATATATACTCTGGGAAATTCCTCAAGAGGGAAAAACCCAGCCTCCAAAAGCATCCACACTCCACGTATTATTCAGTAATGAAAACCCATTACAATACATTTTTAGAGACTCCATGAACACTTCTAAAGAAACAAGCTATCCATGCATTCCATGTGACCAAACATGAATCCACACATCCCATGCCATGCTTCAAACACTCACACATGCACATGCTCAACCTGCTAACTTGCAACAAACTCTCCAACCCTAAACAACTACCCTTGTGGTTGCTTTTATAGAAACAAGCTCCCACAAAACCACCAAGTGGTATTACATAAACAATGTACCCAAAACCATGAACTTAAAAAATCATGTGACCCCACATTTAATATTGGGTACTTTGTTATATTTTATTTTTCCCCAATATTAAATAAATTACATTTTTACAATAAAGTCCCAATGTTACATACAACATAAAGTGGCCCCAACATTATAACTCCTAGTGATGCACGTCCATCTAGGTACCCTTAGGTACACCACACACATAATAATAAATGAAACATTATAAGAATTATGCAAGGTGCACAACACCTAATTCTAACAACAAGCCCCTAAATGGCCCAACATTTCCTCTCTTTGTGAATGTATAGATCTCAAGTTTTAAGGAGATTGAAAGGATCTTGAAGTCAATTTATTCATTGTTGCATTCAAAACCCTACACCTTGTCAACCCACAAAAACTCAGTTATAGAAATATCCAACAGTGTTCCGACAGATTTGTAGGCAAGAATCTAAAGCTCAAATCCGACATCAAAGAAGTTCAAAAATAGATCTAGAAAAGCTCTACAAGGACACTCATGCTCTGGGTGTCTGTGTCATCCATCTTCTGCCCCAAATTTAAATCACAGGTGCACAATTTCCTTCTCTGCTCATTTTTGTTGTTCAAATTTGTCTATGGATTTTTGTATCTTCTGTATTTGTATTAAAATAATACATTATTCTATTACCCTAGTTAGATCATTGCATTTCATCATTAGAATTTTTGTAGATTTGATTAAGGGCTAGTTGACTCACTTATTAGGCTTTAAGTCAATTACATACCTTATTCAAATCCATCAACCCTCATTCCACCTTTGCATTCCATTCCAAATCAATTCATCCATATACATTTACACATACATACATTTATAGAAACATTTGGGAAAGGTGTCAAACCCCAAGGTCTCCCTTTCTCATTGTTTCATTAAGTATTATCATGTAAATATATAATAAACTTATTACTCAAGGTGAGAACTCTCCAAGTAGCTAGTTGTAGGAAAATCATATTAGAACTAGATTGATAGAGGTAAAGTTCAATCCTAATTATTGTAGGTAGCTAAATTAATTTATTTGATAGCTATGAAATACCATCCTTGAGCATATAATATAATTCTTATCTAAGTCTTGATGTTATTTGTAGTCATGTAGTTCTCCATGCCATGTTCTCGGCCAATCAAAGTTTGAAGCCTATTGTATATTTGTGAGCTAGCTTTCTCATATAGATATATGGGGCATACTGCATTTAGAGTATGTTTATATGCGCTTGTATCATGTTCCTTATATGATCAACTATTTTGGAGTCAATGCTATTTTAATTTCATGTGTTTCATGCTTGTCATGAATTCATTATCAAAGTAGGGTTGTTAATATGGGAAATTTAAAATCAAGCTAGATTGGGACTAAATTGTTCACACATGTAGGATTCACATGTGTCATGATATTATGAATTTTAGAGCAAATGTGTAATGTTATAAATACTTGTTTCTTTATATTTGAAGGGGTTGATTCTTGAGCCATCCAGGTATAGTGATATGCTTGTATATATTATTGGATATCAATTGATACAAGTCTTTATTTTGTAAGGGATCAAAATAATTAGTATTAGTCTTAGGAATGTGTAATCACACAAGAGTAGTCCATAATTGGTGTATATAATATTATTTGGGGAATTTCAAGAAATTTCAAGAGTATGCCATAAAATCTCTCTAGCCACTTTTGTTGGCTTGTTTATCATATTGGATTAGTTAGTGTAATAACACTATAAAACTATTGCAAAGTTTTTATAAAAATATTTTCATCAATGTATGTGCGATGTTTCTGATTAGTCATGGATATTTGAAGCATGTATTATATGTTTATAGCTCTTAAATTTCTATTTTTATGCATATATAAGTCTATATCCAATGTTGATTCACACTAGTGCTCTCACTCCTCCTTGCAAACCCTGACTTTGTTTCCCATATACTATGGACCAATTTTTGTGTAAGAGATCAAATATTTAATCAAATTTCAAATATCTCTATGTTCTTAGTAGCAAAGGAATATATATATATATAAACTATAGGAATCAGGTAGCCCCCCTATAAGCTGTTGTGCGCTTGGTAAAAAAAAATCACATGACTGGTGGCGTTGGCACGACATGCCCTCCGATACCACGGGGACAATGGGGAGAATGGACCTCGTGACCTCTTGCCTGCAACATGATGCTTTAACCAATCGATCCAGGATCCCTGCCCCATGTCCAACTAAATATTATAGTTTAGTGCTATAGCTATTGTCAAATCTCACACAAGCTAGATATTGACTAATATTAATAGAATTACATTAGTGTAGACTATAAGTTTGCACATGTAGGCAAGGCACAAGGGGATTCATATAAATGGACCTATAAATATGATTTTATCATTTCATACATGTGTAAGCTTGTTATCATCTACTTAATTAGAGGTCTTTTAGGTCTAGTGCAACAACCAACATGCCATGAACTGAGTAAAAAATCTAAGGAGCTCATTATCCATTAGGTATGGTTGTTGAAGGATTTTTTTTTTTAATATTTCTCTTTAATTATCCTATTTGAAGGCCTTTGAGAACATCCTCCCAAGTTTAATAAAAGCATTAAGTTAATAAGAGTTACCTACTCTTCTCAGTTGGTCCTAAACCATCTCTCATCTATTCATGAGTTTTGGTTGATTGGTCTTAAGTTAACATCCCCTAGACTTAAGTATTGATTTTTACTTTAGGGATTTGAGATAAACAACTTAGATCACTAGTAGGGTGCTAGGATTAGAGGGAGCAATATTGATGCCTTAAAAAACAAGTTATACAATCTTAGTGACAAACTTGGGTGCTAACCTTGAAGATGCACTTGGATTGATTATTTTTCTTAGGTGCATTGTATAATGGTGCCAAAGGTGGTTAGGAAGCTTCTAGGAAAAAATTCCTTATTTTTTATTCTTTTATTTATAAATAGGATTTTTAGGATAAAGGTTATCCATATCTTGTACTTGCTCATTTTGAGTGAAGCTTGACACATAAGCACCTAGAGGCTTGAGTTGCTTTTTGAGAAGAAATTGAGGAGCATGGAGTGAGATATGTGAGTCTCATTCGTTCTTGAATCAATCTCAAGGGGATGCCAACAATGGTTGCTCATTATTGTAGAAGAAGGTAATATCTTGCATGGTTTCTTCCTTGGTTGAGAGTGTTGATATCCATGTTAAAGCTCATAGCTTGATATTGTATTATAATTGTTTTATTATTTTAAATACAATGGGTTTGGTACTTTGGAGGTTAAGTTTTTCAAAGGGTTTTCCTAAGGTATATTGGTCTCTTCCTCTTGTGTGGTTTTTCTTCATTCTTGTTACATGTAGTTATATTGGAATGCTACTATAGGTCAAGGATATCACTATGACATCTTTACTTGTAAGCTTAATGGTGGGAATTATTTTGTATTAGGGTTAATGTAGGCAATTGCTTGTGTTTCCTTTCATTTTGGCATCAAGAGCTTTGTTTATGAGTTTAGGTACCAATAGTGTAGGCATATTTCCTTTGCAACTTTAGGCTTGCCTTGATGCCCTCAATTTCTTCCCACATGAGAAATAGCTCTTGCACTTTTTGGTTTGCTTGTGGAAAGGACAATTACTCCCTCATGTCAATCCACACAAGAATATGGATTTGATGACTAAATAAATTATTGAATACATCACTCTCAAACATGCAAGATGCCTTGCATAAGTTTGTGTAATGTAGATATTCTAATAGTATTCTCTTGACAATACATGCAAATAGTAAATGATAACTCTAAAATGCCACTAGGAGATGATTAGATCTAGCACACCTAAAATAAATTACGATTAATAATTTAAATAGAACACAAAGGGTCACATGAAACATTTGCATGCCTTGAGTCAACACATAATGATCATAATGATAAGTAAAGTTGACTTAAAGTTAAGATTTGAATTGTAAAAACAAGGAAATCATTTCCACGAATGTTGAAATGATTGAGATTATTTTCACAATTATATATATGATTTGAAATACAAAAGAATTATTATTAAGGATCACAATTGATCCTATAAAATGAATATAACTTAATTCGTACCCCTTTACACTTATTATTACATATAAATCAATCAAAATCAAAGTGGACTCAAAACATATAAGAAAAAGACATGATATGCAATTTTCGTTAGAAAGTAAAATTTTAGTTTACACTTATTATCACAAATAAATCACTCAAAATCAAAGTGGACTCCAAACATATGAGAAAAAGACATGATATGCAATTTTCGCTATAAAAGTAAAATTTTATTTAAAACAATTTCTAATGAGAGTGTCTTGGGGCCACCATTGGGCCAATACCCCATAACACAAGCATTGATCACAAAGACAAATTACATTTCCAAGTGGACGGACTAATATGTACACATAAATCATTTTCATATCACATGGATTTAACATCTGATAGATTTCTGAAACTTCGCTTCACGTGTCTCCCGTGGCCATGGCGGCCGACTCTGTGTCGGCCCGGGCAGGGGCTCGACAAAGCGGGCAGGTCGACTGCAAATCAAACCACCTGTCGATGCAGTCGACATGAAAGCTGTGATTACACGCAGGCAGCATTCTCCCCTTCTCTTCCTCCTCAAACTCACACAAACAAACCGCGCATTCCAGCCCTTGCTCACTATAATTCGTCGACTCATATACAAACTCTGGAAAAATTTCTGCAACTGCTTTTTCATCGTGGGGAAGTGGAAGAACGACGGACTGTCGATCTTCTTGGAATGCCAGTCGACGAAGACAGATTCGTCTGAAGCAGAGTACGAAAACTGTAACAGCGATCATGAAAAGAAGCACCGTGAAGACAATCACAGAAGCCCCGAATACTGTATTATCCGCAGCGGCAGCCGTCTTGGAATCGTAATGCTCCGGCCTGTTGAGCGCCCGGGGAGAAGGAGACGAAGGGGGAGAAGCCATTAATGCCGAATGCTCTGCCTCTGGTTCGACTCAGGGTTGGAATGTTTGGTACCTTGGGATTCTAATTATACGCGATTATAATCTGTACGATCACCTTGCCAATGGAGAAGGAGAAGAAGACGGAGAAGCCATTAATGCCGAATGCTCTGCCTCTGGTTCGACTCAGGGTTGGAATGTTATGGTACCTTGGGTTTCTATTATACGCGATTATAATCTGTACAATCACCCTGCCAATGGAGATTCCGTCCAGTTTAGGTGACTATTTGTCCTTGAACTCTGAATCTGCTTCAATATCATACTTAAATTCATGATGGTTAAACCTTTGTCCTGTTATATTTTATGGAAAAAGATTCATTTTTGTTTTATGTTTTTTTTTTAATGTAGTTTTAAATATTAAATAAGAAGAGAAGTCTTTGATAAAACCGTACCATAAATAATTTAGTATATCTTGTGTTCATTTAGTGGTTTGTTGCCCACAGATATTTATATTATTAATTGCAATAGGACTTATGGTAAGTGTTCTTCCAAGGAATTTGGATGTCAATTAATAAAAGAAAATAATAAGATGACAAAGGGGTACAATTATTTAAATAATTTAAAAAAGTGAAAATGACATTTCATTAAAAAAAATATTATGTAATTGTGTTTTGTTTTGTTTCGATTTTAGGGTGTGACTTTTCCAACTCATCTTTTTTTAACATGTGTAACACTATTTCATAAATGGTAATATAGATACAATTCGTTAAAATACAAATTACTTTTTAAATTTTTATGTATAAGAAAGAATAGGTTGTCTAGTTTTAAAAAGGGGACATTTTTTTCAAGTCTTTGAAATTTCAAAATATCTAAAGTATTGTGGAAGTTACCTTGACTTGTGGGTACATCTCTATGAAACACCACATATAATCTTATAGTCATTATATTAACAACATTTTATAAACGATACACACACTCACACGCACACACGCACGTGCACACACACATAGATATATCTATGCTACAATAATATCTAATAAACAATCAATACATTAAATTATAATTCATAAACTTTTTAAACTCTTCCAATTTTTTTTTACAAATTATTTAATAACAAAAAAATAATATGTATAAAAATGAGACTAGCTCAGAACCTTCCATGCAAGCTAGATATCCTTAATCTTCAAAAACACACCCATACAAAATGCTCACATATTTTTAAATAATTTTATAAAATAATAATTGAAAGGGGAGAAAACACCAAACATATGCAAGATTTTTATATTTCTTAATAAAAAAACTTTTACAAATACCTTGTAAACCCATCCAAATTATCTTACTAGCTCAACTCTACATTTTCATGGGTGAGGCTTCATATTGTTGTGTAGACAAACCAATTTCAATTTATAGAGATATGAAATTGATTTCATTATGTTCATGTTTTCACTGTACATTACAAGAACTCATCATGGTGATATACAAGGAAAATGGTTCCTATTAATTATATTAGAAGTACGTCATTGGTTTTAGATACAGAGTTTCAAAATATTGATTAAGTTGAATAATAATAGTTGACAGTAGTAGTAGATTATAATACATGATAAGAGAATTAAATGATTATGTAGAAAATAAAATGTATAATAGATTTCATTATACAAAAAGTTTTACAATAGTTAAAATATAATAAAGTATTTATATATCAAAGAAGGAGAAAGGAAAATAGTGACAATTACAATTCAAATTCATCAACTATTGACCATTCAATTTCCACCCCTATAATATTGTGTATAAAGTTCAATGTAGTCTAAATATCCAAAAGATAGTGATAATTAGCCATATTAAGTCCTTTGTTTTGGAGGGTGTTATTAAGAGCAAACAAGGTATCTAAATCTTTTGTTATCTTTCTAATTCTTTGGGCCATGTCTTCAATTTTTCCTTCTAGATCATTGAACTATTTGTGGAGATATTTGACCTATCTCTCCAATTCTTTGCTAGCCTTGGGGCGTTCCTACATGATTGAGGTTTAATTTTCCTAGTATAGAAACTAAATTTCAACTTCATGATGAATAAAAGAATGAGAAAACATAGCCATGCTTCAAAATTTCCACATAAACTTGAAAACAAGTTGTCTAGAAAGTTTTAGAAACCAAATTGTAAGAAATGCCATAACCAAAAAGCGTATCTTTTGAAGTGGGGACAACCAATACATGTGCTTGGAATTAACTTGCTTATATGATAAAATGAGTAGAAAGGGAAATTTGGGGAATGTATGATTTGTTAATAGAAAATTCAACATGGAGTAGTTTCTAGGTCATGAATTAAGATAGGGCATCAACTTTCAAATTCCATAGTGTAGTGTCATAAATTATCACCCTTGACAATTTCACTCTATGTTTTGCCCCCTTAATTTATTAGACCTAATCAAGCTCATAATTTCCTAAATTAAGCATTTTGTGGCCCAATTTAAAATAGTTTTTGATAATTTGAAGCATAAAAAATTGCTCTCATTTAATACTTTGTCCCCAACACTTAAACTTTACAAAATAGGGTTGGGACACTGTTGCCTCAAGTGCATATGTCCCCCTATTTTGGATCCAAATTTAAATATGTCAGTTGTGGAACTTTGTTATTTGAAATTTGAATATCCAAAGTCAACCATCTAGATTTAATTTTTAGGAAATTAGAATAATAGTGTATAAATACCTAGTTATTACATCATTTCAAATCATCTAGGGAACATTGAGGAGAACTTATGATTAAGCAATTATCAAGAGCATTCAAAATCAAGTCGAGAGCAACCATTAGAGTTTTATTATAGCAAATTCAAGATCTAACATCATGTTAAAGTGTATGTGATTTCATGTGTTATCATTGTTTTGTGAAGGCTAACATTTTTTGTAGGTCTATGAAGCATTCAAGCATTCAAGCAAAATCAAGCAAGCAAGATCCAAGATTCTTGAGGTGATGTGTATGACTTCAGTCCTTCAAGGAAGCTATTGAAGGGTGGTGAGTTGCAACATTTTGTTCATTCAACATTCCTTCCTTTCAATTATCATTCCTATCATTGACATTGCCATTGTGGAAGTGGAAACACTTACACGAGGTTTGACTGAGGCAAGCCCCTAAAATGACTCAATATTTCCTCTCTATGAATGTGTAGATCTCAGGTCGAAGAGGAGCAAAGGAAACTTGAGGACATTTTATTCATTACTGTTGTTGAAACCCTACACCATGGCAACCCACAAAAACTCAATTCTAGAAATAACTGAAAGTGATCTAACCAGTTTGCAAATGGGAAAGGGTGATCCCACAATAGCGGGTTACACTTTTTGGCCGAACTTGACATTGAATATATATTTTTAACTAAGTCTTCACTTTCGGGCACCTATAGCTGCTAAACTATGAGGAATTTGAAGATGATGCAAACTAGTGATTTGTGACATTTTGTCTGTAGATTCTAATTATATTTTAAAAAAAATGGAATCAAATTGCATTTCTTTTTCCATCTCCTTTGAAAATAGTTTTTAACAGTAAACACTATTTTGAAAGAGTGACGTGTACTAGCTAACACAACTTTTTTCTATGAAGGATAAAATTCTATTTTGTTTTGAATTTAGATTTGTAACTACAATATCCAGTGCATGCAAATTGGTTTCATAGTGTTTTATTGAATATTTTTTTCTTAATCAAGTTTTGAAGTCAAACCAGTTACAATTCAGACATAGGTTTACTTGCTAACACATAATTAATTTTGTATGTATCAAAATTCAATTTTTTTTGTTGGATCAAGGACATCAATATCTGGTGCATAGATATGCTTTAGATTTTTTTTTGATAATCTGCTATTTTTCCACATGTGCAAAATAGAGAGCTTGATTTTTGGTGAAAAACCTATGTTCAATTAAACTAAAAAATACATAATAAAACCAAAATATATCAAAATTATATTTGATGGATAGCTCTTTCTGAGGACTACCATCATCCAGTTGGGTTTGTGAAGTTGCCTCCATTTTCATCCTCAACCTGTGCTTGGAAACACAACATTCAATAGTGAAATGAGAAGGGGGGGAGAAGGGAAAAAAAGGGGGGTTCGAGCAAACCCCCCTTCAAGTGAACCCCCCTAGACCCCTTCGAGCGAAGGGGGGTTCACTCGAATCCCCCTTTTTTTGCATTTTTCCTTTGTTTTCATTAAAAAAAGGCACCAAAAAGGGATGACATCATAAAAGGGGTTTGCTCGAAGGGGGGTTCGAGCAAATCCCTTTTTTGAGTTCGCTTGAACACCCTCCTTCGAGTGAACCCCTAAAAACTCAAACTTTTTTTCATGGAAGCATTTTGACAATTTTTCTTCATGAAGGGAATTGTAACCCACTATTGGGATCACCCAAAACAAAAGTACATATTCGACACTTAAGGACTGTGAAAACAGATTTGAAAATACCTAAGAGGACAGTGGCACCCTAGGCACCAACATCCTCAAACAATCAGTTGAAATTTATACTATAGGTGCACAGTGTCCTCCCAAGTTCAGATATGGTGTCAAAATTTATGTTACAATTTTCTAGCTTTCAAAATCTTATATTTTTAGTCTAGGGCACATGGTTTAAGAGGGTTATTTGGGAAAATTCAATTCTAATCCATTTCCAAGACTCAAAAAGATGCAGATCCAGGTTTGATTGACTCACCATTTATGGTTGAAATTCAATCTAATCTCCTTGTGGATTTGCATCCTAATAAAATCCTAGAAATGATGGAATATACCTTGGGTAAATTGGACATTAAACTTAAGGTATCCATTTTTCTACATTTCATTTTGGTGAACCTGACATTCTAACATCATAAACCTTCTGAAATCTACAATAATTCATCCTAGATCTAGGGTTGCATTTTCAATTTAGGCATCCCTTGTTTCATTATAAAAAGTCATAAAAATCCAAAAAATTACATATCAAATTGTATTGTAAATTGTAATAGGGTTTGTTTCAGTCATCTTAGATTAGATCTACATTCAAGTTGCTTCATAAATCTACATTAGATCATTCAAATTTGAAATTGTTCATTGCATTCAAATTGTGTCTTTCATTTAGGTCAAAACTAAAAAATATGTATTGTTTGCTTTAAAATTTGCATCAAGTCACCATTTTTGGAGTTTTGCATCTTTAAATTAGTCAATTAGTTCATTTTCGATATGAAAATTGAATTCAAAATTACAATTTACTATTCAAATATTTTTAAAATTGTTGCATATTTGCATTTTCATGTTCACAATCATAAATTCAACAAATTCTAGAAAAATATTCACTGTCAGACCTTTAAACAGTAATAGAGACTGTCAAAATTTAAAATTTTCAAAGCCCTATCTAGGGCATAGGTGCCCTAGGTGCCTCTGTATTGATATTTTTGGTTCAAGTTGGACTCAAGTTTCTATTTTTTGTGCTCTCGACCTATTTTTGTTGGCTGATTTTTGACTTAAGTTTTTTAATTACAGAAAGTAGTGTTACATTTGAAAAGACAGTATTACTTTGTTTAGCTCATTGCAAATTTGTGAAAAGTTGTTGCATTTTATTGCTGGAAATTATCAGATTTGTAGGTGCATTGCATGCATTTTTAAAAATATTTCATAATTGAGATAAATTGCATTTCATTTTTACAAAATTTGAAAACCTTAGGTTGTTACATTACATTGTAAAATTTGGAAACTCATAAAAAAAAAAATTTCAATTCAAAACCAAGGTTTACAAACTGTCACATAGTCCTTTCCTATAAACTCTACCTCTGAAACTAAAATTTCAAAAAATTCCTAACTGGGACATAGGTGCCCTAGGCACCTTTGTCTTGCCAAATTTTCTTGAAATTTTAGGTGTAGAAGTATACCTACTGTCAGATTGCAAAACTAGGGTCTAATTTCTAGATTTGTGTCTGTAACAGGTCTATAAGTTGTTTTTTAGTTATAGGTTGCCTTAACAAGTAGAAAAATAGTGTACAATTGAAATTTAATGATTAAACTTTGGGAAAGCATAGTAATCTAGTCATGCTAGATCTCTTTCCACAAGCACATGGTATATTTACCAAACCCTTTAGTTGTGATGAATTTGACATGTTAGATGAAGCCCTTGAGGAATTCGTCTCATCTAGATCGTCCACTAAGGCTTCTAACATTCCAACAAATGCAATCATTGATACTCATGACAAACATAGTAGATATTCTCATAATTATGAGAGTATCTTAATGCAAGAAAATGGAATCATTAACACATTTCTTAATAAAACTTTGCCAAATCTTCACTCACCTCCCAACATCTTCCCTACTTGTGAGAACACTTTGGTACAAGAGAATACAATCATGGACAGTAATGAAAATCATAGTTGTTCCTCCCTCGATACCTCACCCACTTGTGAGGTAGGTACAATGGTGTTAGAGGATCCAATCATTGAGCATCATGAAAATATTGTTTGTTTTTCTCCCAATACTTCCCCCACATGGGAAGATATTGTGGTAGAGGAGGATGAAATCATTGATACATCTCTCAAAAAATAGTAAGATGTATGGCATAGATGAAGATGTTAAGGTCATATTAGACCCCCCCTCAATATAAGGTCATCAACAATTAGATAACTTAGTTGAGGTTATGAATGCACAATTGACAATTGGATCTCCTTTAGTTAGTGAACCTCCTAAACTATCTCTCGTTGTAAGACCTCCTAAACCTCCAGGTGTTATCTTAAAATTTTCAAGGCAACTCAATAGTAAGCATGTGTCACAACAACCAAGTTATCACACATTTTCTCACACATATAAAATCCCTTAATGTAGTAGTCAAGAGTATGATCTTGTTTAGCAACTTCATTGTACTTCGACAAACATCTCCCTTTTGGATTTGATTCAAACATCACCTACATAAAATAGGATGATCCAAGGGGTTTTGTAGAAGGTTGATGTCCCATATTTTGTTAGACTAAATGATGTAGTCACCTCATTTGATTGTATGCAAGTGAAAAAGTTATATATTGCATTCCCTCAACATGAATTACCCTCACTTGAGATCCAAAATAAACATGAGGCCTTAATGATAAAGGTGGTCATTAATGGAATTGTAGTTAGGCATACTCTCATAGACAATGGAGCGGTTCTTAATTTTTGTAGCATTGAACTTTTAGATACAATTGGTGTAGACAAGAAGCTTATACAACCCAATGATAATATTTGTGGCTTTGACACTATTAATAAGCAACCATTAGGAATTATCACATTACCCATTGAGGTTGGACCCATGGTTTTGCCTACTCTTGTGAATATCATGTCAAGAATTCTTTCATACAACCTTCTCCTAGGTAGACCGTGGATTAATGTCATGAGGGGAGTCCTATCTACTCTTCACTGTGAGATGAAATATGAATATAATAACAAAATATACATGGTTGAAGTAGATGAACAAAGTTATAATTTACAAGTCCAACATAATAATATCTCCAACTCTCTTAATACTTTGATTCCAACTTCAAAGGTAGAACCTATACAAGTTGATGGTAATCCTAATTGTCTTTCACCTAAAAAAAAAATCTTAGACCATGATTGGGGGCCATTAGATTTTACACCTTGTTTCAAAGGGGAGTCTCAAATCTCACCCTCAAAGTCCAAAGATTTCAATACAAACAATTCATCTTCAAACACCTATTTTTGGGATGATTGGGGTTCATTATATTTTACACCCTCCTTTATGGGAGAGTACGAAATCTCACAATCTAAACCAAAATAGTCTTGTGTTTCATTGTCTCAACTTGGTTCTACATCAAAAAAATCACCCCATGGTGGTGATGGGGGCTCTCTAATTCCTGTCCTTCATGAGTTGAAGAAGCACAACTTTAAAATAAATTAAAATGTTTTGTATGCTTGAGAAGAAGCCAATATTTCTCAAAAACATGTAAATAAAATCTCTTCATTTGAGTTGGAAACATGTTATGGTATTGGATACACAATTATTTCTAAACATGGATGTAAGGAAAACATGAAACAAAATAGGAATCAAGTAAAGTCTATACCATACTTTTCTAAGTAGGGTCTAGGTTTCCAACCTTCATCACCATCTTTGTCTAATGCTTTATCATCTACTGTGTGTATGACATCTCATGATAAGAAAGCAATCTTTTCTTCACAAGAGAAGGAAATGTCCCCTACTATTGACCAAGAGAATATCTTGTCGAGGCTTCTCAAAGCTTTCTTGATTACTCCTCCTCCAAGAACACGAAAGAAATTCTACAACAAATGCTCATTTTGTGCATATCATCAAGTGCACAATCATTCTACCAATGAATTTTAGGCCTTTAGTAATAAAATACAACTTAAGGATTGTGGTGCTCTTCCATGTGTTGATGCACCTAACTCTTCTAATCAATAATGATCTTCATCCTATCATATTTCTCATCACTGTGGCATTTGTAGCTTTATGTATTTTTTTATCATTTCCATTCATGGTGGTATAATCTTAAGTGCAACTATATTTTCCATGGAAGAAACATGATAGTCCTTGGTGTCTTTTTTCTTGTATCTATGCTTGGGGGCAAGGATAACTAGTTTTGAGAGGTATGCATTCTTTACAAGGATCCCCTCTTCCCCTCTTTCTCCTTAAAATACCAACATAGAAAGTATGTTGACATTTTAAGGGAGGCATACATTGGAATTATTTGTTTCACTTTGTTCATAAGGGTTGAGCTTAGTGGTGTGTTGACATTGATATTTAAAATTTTCTTGGCTTCACTTTGTTCACAAGGGCTAAACTTAGTGTAACATTGGCATGAAATTTTGATCATTTTGTAGCACCTTATCAAGGTTATCATGGAGTATAACTCTTTGTATGGTTATGGGAACACCTTGTAGACCTAGTGTGTGTTTCTCATTTTTCTACCTAGTTTTTGGGGCTCACCTAGTGAAAAGTAGTCCTCACTAGCCTATGTGCCTTCTTGTTTGCGATTCACCTAGCAAATATCAGACTTTTCTATGGTGTGAATCATGCACACCTTTTAACATGGCCACCTAGCATAATACACCTTTCTTTCCAATGAAACCATGTGTCCCCTGAGTGATGTGTATGAATTCAATCCCCATAGATCCCTTTCTTCATTTGATGGATGTCGTTTGGTATTTGAGACAATTTAAGATTGAGATATATTTGCCTTACCAACTCAAATATTTTTAGTACTAACCTTATGTTTTGTTGTGTGTCTTTTGTGTGTCTTCTTTGTGTTTTCATCATGTTTACATTGTGTTTGTTTCCATTTTGTTTTCATCTTTATGTTTCATTGTGCCATGTGTTTTCATTTTGTATGCTTCATGTTTTTCGACATGTATGTTTGTGTATGTTGTCTCGTTGCATATTATACATGTGTATTCCTTTGTGCCTATGTTGGATTGCCATGGGATCTTGTATTTTGGTGGCTTGATCACCTCCCTTGATCCTTAGTCATCCTATCCCTTCAACATCTAGATAATTGGACCCCTCTTGACATATATTTCTCTTCTTTAGTGTGAGTTTGAGTGTAAGTTCATATTCTCACTAAAGTGGGGGCTAAATGTATTATTGTAAATTATCACCCTTGATAATTTCACTTTATGTTTTCCCCCTTTAATTTATTGGACCTAATCAAGCTCCTAATTTCCTAAATTCTACATTATGTGGCCTAATTTAAAACAATTTCCGATAATTTGTAAGCATAAATCAAATGCTCTCATTTAATACTTTGTCCCTGACACTTGAAACTTGCAAAATAGGGCTGAGACATTGGCATCTATAGCATCTATGTCCCCCTATTTTGGCTCCAAATTCAATATGTTGGTTGTGACACTTTATTGTTTGAAATTTGAATATCTAAATTCAACCATCAAGATTTTTGATTTTAGGAAATTAGAATAATAGTGTATAAATACCTAGCTATTACATCATTTCAAATTATCTATAGAACATTAAGGAGAACTTATGATTAAGCAATTATCAAGAGCAAGTCAAGAGCAACCATTAGAGTTTTATTGTATAAATTCAAGATCCAACATCATGTCAAAGTGTATGTGATTTCATGTGTTATCATTATTTTGTGAAGGCTAACATTTGTTTTAGGTATCTAAAGCATTCAAGCAAAATCAAGCAAGAAAGATCCAAGATCCTTGAGGTGATGCGCATAAATTCAGTCTTTCAAGGAAGCTATTGGAGGGTGGTGAGCTGCAACATTTTTTTATTCATCATTCCTTCCTTTCAATTATAATTCGTATCATTAACATTACCATTGTGGAGGTGGAAAAAATTACACAGGGTTTGACTGAGGCAAGCCCCTAAAATGGCCCAACATTTCCTCTCTTTATGAATGTGTAGATCTCAGGTTGAAGAGGAGAAAAGGAAGCTTGAGGATATTTTATTCATTGTTGTTGTTGAAACCCTACATTGTGGCAACCCATGGAAATTCAATTGTAGAAATAATCAAAAGTGATCTGACTAGTTTGTAAACAGGAAACAAAAGTCCATATTTGACACTTGAGGACTGTGAAAGTAGATCCAAAAATACCTAGCAAGACAATGACTCCCCCAACACCAAAATCCTCAGAAAATCAATTAAAATTTATACTATAGGTGCATAGTATCCTCCCAACTCCAGATCTGGTGTCAAAATTTTTGTTACAGTTTTCTAGCTTTCAAAATCTTACATTTTTAATCTAAGGCGAACGGTTTAATAGGGTTATTTGGGCCAATTCAATTCCAATCCATTTCCAAGATTCAAAAAGATGCAGATCGAGGTCTGATTGACTCACCATTTATGGTTGAAAGTCAATCTAATTGCCTTATGGATTTGCATCCTAATGAAATCCTAGAAATGATGGAATATACCTTAGGTTTTGGACATTAAACTTAAGGTATCCATTTTTCTACATTTTACATAGTTTCTTGATAAGACTCATCCATTGAATGCTAAAACAATTTCCATAACCTTTGACATTTAGTCTTTAATCAATTAGAAGAGGAGGAAACATATGGTGGTAGATGGATAAATAAGAGGGAAGAAGAGAATGTTGTGTGCACTAGGCCACCTCCAATATTTAAGAAAGTTACATTGGTAGAAGGATAGTTTAAGAAGAAGATGAGGAGGAACTAGATCTTGTATGTCAAGGACAAATTTATTATTAGTAGTCTTGAGGAAGAAATCATGTTTGAGTTGATTCTATAATTTCCACTAAAACATAGGGAGGCCCCACAAATATTTGAACATATGGATGCTTTTCTTGAATAATGGATTTCCTTTAAATTCTTATTGATTCTAAAAGGTTGGTCATTATTCTCAATCAACCTGTTACATCAAATGGAGGAAGTTAGGAAATTTAGATCATGTTTGAGAGATTGGTCACAAGTGAGTTATTGAGAAATTATTTACCATTTTCAAATATTGTGAAATAAGGTTAAACCTTTAATTTTAAAAAAGAGTGAGATTTTTTTTATCTTTCTGGTAGATATCCTTCTAAGGGTTGCAAGTAGTGGCTATTTAAACTCTATATTGGATAAGATGTTTTCATGGAGTATTTCCTTGTAGAGCTCTGATAATCCATTTGGAAATTATAAAATAACCTTACAAGAGAGGGTCAATGATGCCAAGTATCCCTTTGTTCTTGGGATATATAGAATGTAGCCATGATGCAAAAAACATGAATTTCCTATTGCCACACTCAAACCCTAAAATTTTCTCACTTAAGGAAGTCAATCAAAAGATACTTAGATATGATTTGCTTGGTGAAAGAACAATAACTAACCCCTACCTCCTAATATATGTAGATCTACCTAAAATTTAGCTAGATTCTATATTTGTACTAACCAACTATAAATTAGATCAATAAGTGAAATATAACACTAAAATTACTTTGATTTTATCTATGAAATAAAATATAGAAGACAATAATAAGATACACGTGAAATATAATGCTTAGAAAAAAATGAAAACAAGATTGTGCACCTAGAAATTGGTAGATCTAGAGGAGAAATGATACTTAAAAGACAAGAATACTAATTTGGTGATGTTATCGTAACTATCATACAAGTTCTTTGAAATATGGGTAGTAGTGTTGCTATGTAGGGTGGTACTACTATGTTACAAGTATTTTCAACCCTCCTATTTGCAAGTGACATTTTCTCTAAGAGCCCTATAATTTTTTGCACTTTTTCACCTTCTTCAAGCCTTCTTTATTCTCTCTTGTAGAATGATAATGATTTTTGTTCTAGAGTCATGAATATTTCAGGTATACTTTGGGATACAAGGGGGGAAGGGTGTGATTTCTATGATACTATCTTAATTAGTCTCCTAGTAGGTATATCTCAACCTCCATAATAAAATTGTTTAGAAATAGGATAGTGTGAGTATACTAGTAAAAGTGTGATGGTGGTGAGTTTGGTAATGGTGGTCATATGATCAAAACCCTAGGGGTAAAACTACCAAAATTGGTGTGTTTTGTATGATGGGGACGTAAAGTGAGGAAAATAATTACAATGTGATGTTCAAGAGAGGGACAATTTTATATTTGGTTATGGTGATTAGAGAGAGGATTTGACATTGGGAATGCATATGGGTGGGGAAGAGAATTTTCATGGTGAAAGGATTTTTTAGTAATAATAACCATTTCCACTTTAATACAAGAGAAAATAATATAAAAATAAATATTCATAATCCATAATATAGAATAATAGACAAGGATACCATAACTATGACACAAAATTTACCTTGGGAGAACTCTCTCAAGCAAAAAAACTAGCCTCTAAAATCACTCACACAAATTAATGTATTATCCCAAGAACAAGATTACAATACACTTGCAAAGTCTCCATGTAAGGCTTATGAAACATCAAGATCTATAATTGCACTCCATGTGAACAAGGAAATGATAATCATGTAACCACACATCTCAATCCATTCTTCCTCTCCTCACATATGTAGCCTAAAAAACATGCTCAATCAACTTTATCCAACAAGCCAAAGGTTATGATAGACAACCTCAGCAACTACTCACATTCTTTCTTTTATGTAAATAAGCTTGAAAAAAAACACAAAGTGGGATTACATAAACCATGTGCCTCTAAACCATGATCTTACAATGCCATGTCCCTCTCATTTACTTTTTTTGTTACTAATTTTTCCCTTTTGGTACTAAGTTCTCCTAATTGATACCAAGTTTTCTAATTTTAAATATTTTTTAATGTGTAACCCACATTAAATATTTATCCTAGTGGTACATACAACATACAATGTGTTTCCAAAAATGTATAACCCATGTTGAATCCACATCTCTAAGATGGAACATAATTAAATATAAATATCTTTACATTATAAGCATTATGCAAGGTTTACAACACACCTTTTCCAACATTCTTCCACTCAATGTATACATTGCATAAGGGGTCAAAATTAAACTCAAACATCAAGGGAACATGTTAGAAATTAGGATCTTAGGATACTAATCATTATAAAAAGAATACAAAATAAATAAAATAAGAATCATACAAACATAGATTTTACACATTACAAAATATATACACGTGGAAAACCATTTTGGTTAAAAAACCCCATAAAACATCATTTTATTAAAATATTTACATAAAATAGACTAAACCTGGGGACACTCCTCTACATACTTCCACATGGCCAATAATACCTCATGTGCATAGTGATATAATTCATAATAAATCTTTGAATTTACGATCCTCTCAATGAGAGGGAACCTTCTTAAATATAGGAGAAGGGGTGGAAAAATACCTGAAGGAGTATTACTCACACCTATTCAAAATCATCATTCATAAATAATCAATAATCCAATAAGTATTAAACTATAATTATTTTACATGGGATATGCTTAATAAAGCATATAATCTGTAAGGTTTTATAACCTTATATTAGAACGATATATAATTTTTATAAGGGTATGAACCCTAATAACATTATGTTCTAACACTCCCCTTAATTTCAATAGGGGTCATCACATGTCAATTTATATAAAAGATAAATAAAGTACCCTAGTAATGCAGGTCTTCCGTGATAGTGATAAATAGGGACACAAATATATGTCAAAATGAAGAGCATGTATTCCAAACTACATGAAAGTCATCTTGTCACAATTCATAATCTCAATGTTTTAAAAGATGTTGGGTCTTATAAAGATTTCTATTGGAGCCTGGGTCTCCTCAAATCAACTTCATCCCAAGGTCATTACATAGTTCTTGTAGGTATTATTATAATGCTTTTATAAGTGGTATATCTATAGAGAGAACTTTACAATATTCTGAAAGGGCTTACATTCAAGAATTTAGCGATCTTAAGGTGTTAAAATGCTTATAGGTCTTATTATATGCTTGAGGTCTTATATCTAGAGGTGTGATTGTTGTGCACACTCCCGCTCAATGGAAAATCCTAACGACCAAACATTGATCTAAATTTAGAGCTTGAATATATTTCCTAGATGTCTTATTTTATGCCTATTAGGTCTTACATCTAGGATTTAGCCATCTTGTGGTGTTAAGATGCCTACAAGTCTTATTTTATGCCCAAGGTCTTATATCTAGAGGTGTCGTTGTTATTCACACTCCCACTCAATGAAATCACCTAAGGAAAATAACTTCACATAGGTTTGATATGTGATGGTCTCAGGATCCAAATTTATTTCTTATTGATCATAGTATACCACTTGATAATTAGATGAACATAACTAGCGGGAAAATTTATGATGGAATATTTTCCCTTGAGTGAAGTGCCCATGATCTTCAATGTGCTTTCCTATCTCTTTTTGTTGGAAATATAAGTCTTTGTTAAGAGTAAAATAATTCTAGTTATCATTTATTAAGGTGGTAATTTTACTAGTACCCATATGAAACTCTTTCATAAATCTTCAAAGTCACATTATTTTTTTTGGAGCTACTTTTGTATTTAGCCTTTTGATTAAAAAACCATAGAAGATAAAGTTTTAAATTATTACTCCATACATGGAATAACACTCACACCATTCAGTTTGAAGGCATAGTCTATGGTAGATTTACTACAAATAGAATCACCAACATAGTTAGTAACACAATGATCAAATAAAGTTGATTCTTGGTGCAAAAAATTATATAATATTTTTAATATGCATTTGTCATTTGCCAATGAGAATATATCATTCCTCATAAATCTAGAATACAATCAATTTTATTGTAGATAATCTAATGGTCATTATCAATAAGATCATTAGAGTTTTCAATGAATATAAGCATGAATAACTTGTCATGTTTCTTTCAAAGAAAAAATAGTCATGTACTAAACATATAGTAATGATCATAAAATTTTAAGAAACGAGTGAGCTATCCTTTCCACCCTAGATAGTTTTTTAGGGAAAAAACCACCTATTACAAGTAGGTGAATTATACCCAATAAATTTAGAGGATACATGAAGATCATCCTCTTAATTCTAAGTCTGCAATAGTTATCTTTAATCTTCCTCTTCTTGATGATGGATTGTTGACTGTAATCTGAAACATTGATTTATAACACACACAAATTCTTCCAAAATCATTCTTGTAAATACAATATGGACTATGAAAAACTTATACCAACTATAAACAAAACTCTTTACAATTACATGAATTCTTTTTAAGGGGTGAGGAGATTCATGAAACAAATTTCCTCCTTGGTTCATTCATTAACTAATTTTTCATAGTGTATATAAATGATATGCATGTGGTAAGTGAGACATGGTAAGATAACTTAAATCATATGAAATCAATGTTACACGCCTTAATCTTAAAAGCCCCACAAATAGCAAGTGAACTTCAAGAATGAATTTATGTGATAATATTTTATTTGGCAACAAGAGAGAATAGGCTTAGGAATACCATGTAAAATTTGGTATATCTAAGGTATGGATACTTTACATCATAAGTATGAAATTAGTAAAATAATATAATACATTGCACATATATTTCTTTAGAATCCCAAATCATTGATCTATATATACCTTGAGAACTTCAAATCAATGATATTTCAATAAAATTGAGGATAGAGGCTATCGTAACTATTTAAAATTTTCAAAAAATAATATATGAATATCTCTAATATTTAATATAACTATAAAAAAAAAAATATTCATGTATTTATCTTTTCACTTCAAACAAGCATTGCCTATAAAATGTCAAATCTAATAACAACAAAATTAGCATCCCTGTAATGCTAATGTGAGCATATAATAAGTCATACCAAAAAGAAACTTTATACAATATGACATATGGGGGGATAAATGTATTAAAAAACTATAAATATATTTTGAAGTGGCTAGAGAACTTTGTTTGCATTAGAGTCAAAGATTTAGGCAAAACAACCATAACTAAATTCATCTCCCATAAACATAAGAATATTGTAATGTGGTTGGCTCACCTTGTGGATCACAAAGTGAAGATCTACATCCTCATTGTATCAATGTTAGAGATTGGAAAAGCCAATGCAATATTGTAATGCATCACCAATATCATGATTGTGTAGGGTATTAAAAAAAAGCATATTTAAAGATAAGATATAATTTATTCAATGAAATCACTTCATCTAATTCTAGAATAAAATGATTCAATATATATCTTTTACCAACACAATAAGTTATTATTTATAAAATAAAATACAACAAGTTTTCATATATAATTAAATTATAATGGTAACATAGGTTGCTCTAGTCCATAAACAAGAGTGTTCATAGACACAAAATAGTAGGGTTCAAATCATAATTAAATAACATGATAACACTACTAGAATAGGGTTTAGAGTCTCATATAACATTCTTAACTATATCATTATAGTTTAAATAATTTTAATGTTTAAAATTAACTATGCACTTAGAAGCTCCACCATCCATACTTTATGAAGCCTTAAAATTATCCATGCAAAGTACTTTTTTAAGTTTATAGGTGATTTATGGGTAATTAATGCATGGTCACTGATAAGTGGTTCAATTTTATGAATGGTAGTCAGTGGTTTGTGAACCATTAATATGGAAAATCATATGTACTATATATAGTAGCTTAATACAAATTTCTATTGCAATCTATTGTTTATTAAAAGTTTTTGTAGATTTGTGATTAGGCCTTATAGTGTTGTGAAGAACACAAGCATAGACTTTATGTATGAATCCAATATATTAGTATGCATGAAGTTTTACTTATTGTATATGGATAACCATTTTAATTTATAGGGTAATTATTTGGTCCATAAGAGGAAATAAACTAAGTCACAAGCTAGAGAAGTAGAAGTAGAAGACTGGAGAAGTAGGTCAATAATAATAAATTTACATGGTATAAGAATAAATGATAAACCTTCTCTATTGAAGAAAAATCAAACTAACCACTCAGAATCTTCCCATCATGAACATATTCTGGATTAAAATAAATTTTGCCTTCAAATATATAGAAGAACAAAACAAATATTACATGACATAAAATTAGTACACAAGTTTAATTTTATTGACTATTGTCGAAAAGTGAAATGTAAATTGTTAATTTGATATGAAAATTTAGATAGTAATGCCATTAACATTTTTATATTATTGATATATATTTTATCTTTCAAGAATAACTTAGATTACATCGACATAAATATAATTTTATATATATATATAAACTATATTAAAAATATGTTTTTAAATGAATGATTAAAATTAAAATTATTATTATTTATTTCACACAAATAATGATTTTATTCTAAATAAAAATTAAAAAAATCCTTTATAAGGAGAAAAGATATTGCCCTCATTTGAACATGATATCCTTAGTAACTTGATACAAAAGTTAGGCCATTTTTAAGAAGGTAACTTATGAATTTGGGCACTAGGCATTCATTCTTATGAATATTAGGTCATGCTTTTTATGGTAAGTTACCTCTTCTAATAATGCTTTTAGGCATATGTTCTATTCGATACTTTTGATAATGCTTTTTAGGCATTCATTCTTATGAATATTAGGCCATGCTTTTTATACTTCTCATAATACTTTTTAAGGTATTCGTTCTATTTGATTCTTGTAATAATGTTTTTAAGGATTCATTCTATTCGACTCCTTTAATAATGCTTTTTAGACATTCATTTCATTCGAATAATTTTAATAGTGTTTTTATACTTCATTTTTCTATATTAGGATTAGGTTATGTATTTTTTGAAATGATGAAAAAATAGAAGGAAACTATTTAAAAGTAGAATAAGTAGTTAAGTATTTAGAATGATAAATAGATATAAATTATAGATAAAAATTATTTGAATTTTAATAAAAATATAAATAAAATTTTAAAAATTAGTTATAGGTTTTGATTTTGATTTTTTATAATTATAAGTTATAAGTGTTGGTGTGAATAGGTGTTTTATCTATTTAGGTTTTATTTACATGTTAAGTTCAATTAGATTTTAGGAAGAAATCTTTTTAGTTAAGCATTAATTGTCACTTAATTTATCTAGTTGTCTTTTATTTAATGCTTGTGTCCTTGGTCATTTAATATTGGCTCATGTCATTTAATTATGTCACAGTCAATTAATGTTGGTACACCATCACGCCTTGTCTATATAAGCAAGGATTCATATGTACATTGTAACAATCAACAATTCAACAATCTAACAACATATTCAATTTGGTCGTGAATAAATTAATTCTGGCAGTCTTGCATCCATAATTATAGCATGATATTTCTTCCATTTCTCTCTTGTGGAAGCTATTTTTTCTTGTAGGTGATCCTTGAGCGTTGAGGAGTTCACCATAAACTCCTACAATAGGAAGGAAGGAAAACGGTTATAAAATTGGTCATAGACTTTAGTATAGTTGAGACAAAGATGCAAACAAGCGATCTCATATTCATAACTAAAAAAAATCATAACAAATATTTGACATTTATGGGGAGAAACAAAACAAAGCTAGAGAGTTTGAGGAGATTGGAAAGTAATTTTGATTTTTTGGAAGAATCAAAGCTGAATGAAGATTATAATATACTTTGAATATTTTCAATGTATCAATGATCATTTGAATTTATGTGGCATCACGCTCAATCCATGTGGGAGGAGGTCAACAAGGGTCGTGACTTATAATTATTCTTATGTTAAAATATAAGTCTTTTGACTTTTTTAAATGACACCGATCTATTAAAATAAGTACAACTTGCTACAAAATAGGGAATTTTAAAAGGTTTTCTAATTTTGATTATAAGAATATTGTAATTATGAGGATAATGGAATAAGTTTAAATCGATTATGCCATATAATATTACAAATAAATATCATACATCACGTAACAATCAAATAGATAGCGATCACAATCCTCTGCTATAAGAATATGTCAAGGAAAAAAGATTTGTATGAAAATTCTTTTAGATATCAACTATAAAAAATTACTAGAATTTCCCAACTTAACTTTGATGAATTGATTTTAAAATAATAGAAAAGGATCACCATATGCATTGCAAAAATGGCCTTGCATATGTGTTGATTGAGCATAAAGAGGTTTCACATCAATTTTACATATATTCTGGTATAACTTGTAAAAATGATTAGTATGGACTAACTTGCTCTAATGCCATGTTAGAAATTATGATCTTAGTATACTAATCATTATAAACAAAATATAACATTAAATAAAATGAGAATCATACACACATATATTTTACACATTACACAAGGTATACATGGGAAAACCCTTTTGAGTAAAAAATCCCATAAAGTATCATTTTATTAAAACACTTACAAAAAATAGTCTACCAAAAAATATGCTGAACTTAGGGACACTCTTCTACAAACTTCCACATGACCAACAATACCTCCTATACATAATGATATAATTCATTATACATCTCCAAATTCACATACCTCTCAATGAGAGGGCCCCTCCTTAAATATAAGAAAGGGATGGAAAAATACCTATTCAAAATCACCATTCATAAATAATTAATAATCTAATAGTATTAGACTATAATTTTTTAAATGAGATATGCTTGATAAATCATATAATATATAAGGTTTTATAATTTTATATTAAAAAATCATATAATATATAAGGCTTTATAACTTTATATTAAAAAAATATAAATTTTATAAGAGTATGACCCCTAATAATGTTATTTTATAATATTTTAATCTCTATAGCAACACATACCTTCAAAACATACACGTGTTCCATGTGCTTTGTCAAGATACCTACAACAATAACCAAGTTGACTACCATGTCAAACAAGATTCCTCTCATCCTCCATCATGTTAATACATAAAAGATAAGATCTAATCCAAATAGATTCCACACTATCCATCACATAGAAACATAAATCTTTCCTCAAATCAATATCTAAACATAAACATCGAATCAAATGGTAAAAATAGGCCTAGTTAGTTTCCAAGAGCTCATAAAAATCTGAAATAAAAACTATAAATACTTGCTAACACATCCAAATAATCATACCTCAAACCAAGGTATAATCATCATAACAAGTAGACCTTATGTCGTCAACCTATCCAACTCAATAAAAATCTTGATAAAAAGCCCTTGTATATACAATATCTTCCATAAAGAAGTCATCCAAGGTAAAAAAACATAAACATGCAATAAAAAATCTCAAGACCTTCAATGCTACAATATAATGAGAACATCCAACAAAGGGAACATATACAACCTAGAGCTCTCAATACATGAGTAATGTTGAATTTAAAATCAATTAGGACATCCAAAGATCCAACAATAACATTCATATAAAAGGTGTAGAAGATATCATCAATATCTTCTAATACCAAGGAACATCCACAATGATATGCAAACCTACAAATTAAACATTGCAACATAGATCTCCCAAGTTATATAAACCATAGAAGAAATAGATCAAAGAGCCTCCATGCTATTATCCAACTTGTAAAAAATAAAGTAACAACAAAAGACCACAAACATAGTGATCACAATGACTCCACACAATCCTCAAATCCAGTTTCATGTGAACATGAACCTATACGAAGAAACACAAGACCATAGAGAGAACCTATAAATCATTATGTCCTTCTCTACACACCTCTAAGTGCTAAAAATGTGATAAGTAAGATCTCCTTCACAAAAACCCAAAGAGAAATTCCTTCACAATATCCAACCATTTGAAACCAAGATCAAACATATCATATGATTAGTAAAATAACTAAGATGTAAGCCTCTCAAACTAAAGTAAGATCAAACCAAAAAAATAATTCCAAAAATAAGGAGAATAAGCTTGAAGCCATCCTCTACACTCCCCAAAATCATCTTCATAAAAATATTATAAGCATAAGGAAAAATAAACCACGCCAAGTATTCCACAAATAAGCCCTTCAAAACTAATATTAATAAATGAAGACTCATTCCCATGAGAAAATAAATCATAAAAAAAAGCATTTGTAAACAAGATGGGCTATAAATAGCTAGAAAATGGTTCACCACTAAGAGGACCGATATTGGGGAATAAGGTTGCCCCTCTAGGATACACCAAGCCACAATGACTCTCCAAGAATAATCTACTCAACATCTCCACATTGAAATCACAACCAACAAAGGTGTAGGTGTTTCTCTTTCTTCCTACCAAACCCTCATCAAAGAATAATCGTATCAACACATGATCTCCATGAACAAGAGATATATATCCTTATCGAAATCTAATATAGGTGTTGAAATGAAGAAAAAAGTAGGTGGGTTACCAAAATGGGATTGATGAACCACTTAGGAACCTATTTCTCCTTCAATTCATTAGGAAATGAGATCCCAACAAAGAATTGAATAACTACCCTTAGGAGAGTCAAATCTATGGAGGAATCTTCAAATTTCCTTTTTTTGCAAGGATAGGGGTCTTGGTCAAACAACACTTTGGGGAGAAAAACTAAAAATAGTAAACTAACTCCAAAATGCAATCTACAACTTGGATCTAATAGATTAAGCTCAATACTGATGGAACCATAAATCAAATCATAGATCAGAGATAGGTAAGATAATGTGTACCAGTCACCAAAAGTCAATTGTTGAAGCTGATCTAGGACTCACTTGCCCAGGGGCGAATGGGTCCTAAGTTAGGGTTTGTCTAGTATTCTTCTTGTTGTACTATTTATTTTTGTATTTTCATATTAAACTAACAAACTATAAAAATTTGTTATTTAGGTTGTAAGTAGACCTTGAGTGTCTTTGACTATTATTTGACTCACTGTCTGTATAGGATGCCAACACGTCCTTGAGACTCTAGTGCGACACGTTGAATTTTGGTTCTCACATTGCCGTCCTCAAAGAGAGTTGTTTGAGTCACAATCTAAGATCCTTGTAGTCTTCTCACTTGATTTTTGAAAACACCTATTTCTCCTTTCTTTGTCTTTTAATCAACCTGAGATAGTTTAGGGAAGTTCATTCCTTAGGGCTCTCCTATGACCCGGAGGCTTGAGGGTGATGAATCTCCTTACTCTACATTTTTGGTGAACTTGATGTGAAAGTCTTATTTTTAATTTCTTAGTGCCAAATATCTTTCTCTCATATCCTAGGTGTATTGTGGGCTTGTGTGTTATGAAGCTTTATGAGATTTACAACTCAGTCAACAACCTTTGGACACGTTGTTAGGAGAAGCTTACGATATAAAGAGATGGATTCTAAGAAGGTAACTACCAATCCTACCATTGAGGAAATAATTTAAGGAATAAATATAAGTTTCTCTAGCCATTTTGGAGAAGCTCCACATGTTCCTACTCCTCCTGCTTCTCCTTTCACTTCATCCATGGAGGAATATGATGCTCTTGAGGTTCCCACAAAGCAACTTATTTCCCTAGATAGAATAATCAAAGAGTTTGAGAAGTATCTAGGGAAAGAAAGGACTATGACTAAAGCCGCTAAGGTTGTTAACAACTTAAGAGCTATGTAGGAAAAAGGTCAGATAGGTCTATAATTTCTTCGGTGCCTTGCGGACATTATGGACACTCATGTTCCATCATACAATCCTTATAGGTTAAGTGTTTCCCGAGACCTTAGCTCCAAGACCACTGAGAGACATATAGAAGTATTGATGCTTAAGGCATAAATATGTATGGTCAAGATTGGACCTTTTGTTGACACCACCTTCAGTCCCCAACCAACCCCCATCATTAAAGTAAAAAAGGTACCCTTGGGTTTTAGCTCCATTGGTTCTAATGTTCCTAGTGGTAATACTAGAGCCCATGCTAGTTCGAGTGGTGGGGTCTTTGCTGGTATGAGGGCTGGTGGTTATGGTGGAGGTTCCAATAGTCATGTTTCATCCTTTGACCTTGTCTTGAATGATTTATTGAAAAATATGGGTCAGATGCAAAACCAATTAGCAAACCTATCCAATTCTACCTCTCAACCTATTTTCCAACCTTTCTTCCATCACAATCCTTTATCTATTACTATTCTAAACACTCATGTGTATACAAATATGTGGAAACAACTAATAAGTTAAAACAACACACCAATGAAACATTGTATCAAAGAATCTAAGTTAAAATTAAACAAACTTTAAACCCAATAGATTCTTCAAAGCCGTCCCATTATCCTCTATCTCCAAGGATTCATTTTAAGCTACTTGCTCTCAAATTGTATAAGTAGAAGCTCAACATAATGATAACCTAGAGAATGAGATGATATGCAAAATGCATTCTTATGCTAAATGATACAAGCTATTCTACCATGATTATCTATGCTAAGATGATAAAACTAAAATATTGCTATGATCAATAAATCTAGGGTATTAAGATGCTAAATGCTTGATAATTCAACTATAATTCTCATGCTATGCAACTAGATAGATTTTCAAAGCACAAATAGGTCTTATTTATAGACTTTTGGAGGCAAAAGTTTAGTTGGAAAAAATCTATGGTTGAAATTGAGTATGGTAAGATGAACGGTGGAAGATTGAGAATTTGGAGAGAAAGATGGAGGCTAGAGAAAAAGAGGGAAGATGTTTTCTCCTACAAAACCTTCTCCATTCAAAAATGAAGTAAGTTGGCCATTTGTCACTTTTAGTTATGAGAAGTTAGTTGGTAGTTGAGAATAAATCTATAATTAAATAATAAAATTATTTGATTTCTTGTGACATGTGGATTTAGAAACTTCCATAATTAAATATTACAAATATTTAATTATGTGTGGAAAGTGGATAAGAAGTGCCTAATTAAATATTTAATTACATGTGAAAATAAAATTTAAAGAAATAATGATGGTTTACAAATTTAGAAAAACATTTAATTTATTTGAATTAAAAATTCAAATTTAAAGAAATAGGATAATTAATTTAAATAAACTATAGGATTTATTTAATTAATTAAGAAGAAAATAGAAACATGATAATAATTAAATAAAATTATTTATTTAATTAAAATAGCAGAATTAGAAAGTGAACAATATAAATAAATAATTAAATTTATTTATATGTAGATGAAATTAGAAGATTAATTAAATACCTCATATTTAATTAATTAGCAAACTTATGATGTGACCATATTTAGATGTATACATTTTGCCCCTCTTTGAAGTGATGTGTTTTACACATTGCTTCAAAGAAATTTTTTGATGAATAAAATTTACCCTTGACTTTGAAAAATTGATTGATGATGCTATATGCCCCCTTGGGAGATAAATCGTGTGGTTGAAGTTTTGTTGAAGTTTTTGATGATTTTTGAAGATTTACAATGATTTGATGTAGGTTTGTTGATTTATCTCCCAAAATAGCTCTCATCTTGTTGAAAAATAAAAATAACACCCCCTTAATTACCCCCTTAAAAGGTGTAAAAGGTAAAAAGTCATTGTCATTTTGACTATTGCATGTTGGTGATTGGAGAGCTCTGAGAGACTACAAATGTGATGGTGATCCATTACGAGAGACATAGATTCAAGAGGGTATGCCAACATCAGAGACCAACTGCTTATGAACCCTTAGTAAGATTTTTAAACCGCTTTTGTGAAATTTTTCTAGAATTTCGCATGCATTTTGATTTTTTTGAAACATTTTTCTGTTGTTTTAGCGCATATAATTATGTTTTAACGCATGCACGCATTCTTGTAGTGCATAGATTTGTTCTTGTAGCGCATAAAAAGTAGCACATTTAGGTCATAGAATAGCACATTTTCTTGATAAAGTAGCGCATAGGTAGATTAGCGCTTTCGTTGATAAAGTAGTGCATATTGTTAGAGTAAAGGTCTTAACTTAATTATGTTGATTAAGCTACCTTTATTCCCTTCTTAAGATTTCACGTTAGTTTGCATAAAGTGACATTTAATAATTATATTAATTATTAAATGTTATATTAGCTATAGGGTTTTTTAGGGTTTGCATGATCTCTTTTTATATGATCCCATTGTATTATATTCATTCTTCATCTCTGATATATACATTTTCACTTTTCAGAGAACCCTTTTGTTTGTCTCCATCTTTTTTGACAGGTTATTTATGGATCTTCGGGGTGAAGTTGTATTTTCTCAACTCCTACATGGTATCGGCAAAGCTCTGATCCATGTAGGAGTTGAGAAAATACAACTTCAAAAACCCCGAAGATCACCTGCAGGCAAATAACCTGTCACAAAAGAAGAGATGGAGACAAACAAGCAAGGGTTCTTTGAAAACTGAAAATGTATATATTAGAGAGAATGAGAGAATGAATTGATATGAAATACAATGGGATCAA
This sequence comes from Sequoiadendron giganteum, assembly GCA_007115665.2. NCBI lineage: Eukaryota > Viridiplantae > Streptophyta > Pinopsida > Cupressales > Cupressaceae > Sequoiadendron > Sequoiadendron giganteum. The sequence continues at coordinate 75,429,767 of CM021103.1, read as the reverse complement.
TCCTTATAAAAAGGAGATCATGCAAACCCTAATAAAACCCTAATAGGAAAAACCCTAATAGAAGCCCTAATAGGATAGCATTTAATAATTAATATAATTATTAAATGTCACTTTATGCAAACTAACGTGAAATCTTAAGAAGGGAATAAAGGTAACTTAATCAACATAATTAATTTAAGACCTTTACTCTAACACCCCCCCTTAAGATGAGCAAAAGTGCAGCTACAAACAAATGCATAAAAGCAAAGGTAACTACAATGCAAGAAGGCAAATATGGGTCCCGACAACTAGGCCAGATCAGGTACCCAAATACAACATATCTCTGTAGAATGGAGAAATAGAGAAAACCTCATGGGAAAAAGCTTTACTCCAAAAAGAGATGCAGAAGGCCAAAAAGAAGAACATCACTGAAGCAGAAGAAGCTGTAAACAATTGTCGAAAGATGACTGCTATGGTGCTGAAGAACCTCCGCTGAAGATAGGATGATCAGGAACAAGAAGACAATAATCTGCATAAGTGCCCATACGACACTACTCGAATCAGATGGCAAACAAAGGCAAACACCTGGAACAAAGATACAGATGGCACAAGAACCAATAGTCTGAAACACTGATCAACTGAGAATGGAAGATTCCTTCCAAGGCAAAACCAAGGAAGAATTAGCATGAACAATATAATACCTTCCCATAATGCTGAACTAGGAGAGCCTGATAGATCCACTGAAATGGTTTGAAACACCCTATAGTGCATGAAGGAGAAGAAACATCTGAAAGTGCACAAGATAGCACCTGCAACTGAAAAAGTGGTGTGCAAAACAAAGCACACATGCATGAGGTTGGAATCATATGATCCACTGTCGTCATGGAGGGACACTCACCAGACAAGGATGTGATGGAAAAACAAAGGAAAACTACACAACCCCTCATGGCACTTTATAATAACAGTGCGAGTACAAAATATGGCACAACCTTATGTGCAAAATCCTCAAAAGATGCATGTACAATAATGTGGCACTTTATCTCAATGCGTTTACATAAAAGATAGCTTACAAATGATGCTCAATATGTCCAAAAAGGATAAAATGCTGGAAATACATGAAGAACAGCCAAAAACAAAGCATCCCATGCAAACAAAATGTTTCCAAGAGCAAATATGTCTAGGTAATCCACCAGAGTGTGAAAACACAAATAAATGAATAAAATATACCTAGAGTGAAATCTAGAAAAATGGCATGGATGAAATTGAAGAGCTCTGAAATATGGTTCCAACGCCACTGAGATTGCGAAAAACAGAGAAACTGATCAAAAGTTATGAGCTTGGGACTAAAAATAGACCCTTTGTCTTCAACTAGCTATAGAATGCACCAACAGAAAAAAGAAGTGATAAGACCCACACCACTGGAAAGATGAGAAAACCAGCTTTCCGACAATATCTTGTTTTCCAAAAAACGATATCGTATACCCAAGTTACGGCCTTCGGAATAAATCAACTCCAAAGAGGGAAAAAACCAGCGCTGAGTTAAATTTGATGGTCATACGGCCATCGCAGCAAAAAAACTGGGTTAAATTTGATGGCCAAACGGCTGTCACCGTAAATGCATAACTAGGCTTATTTTTAAAAAAATATTACAATAAATTTTTTTTTATTGAATTTAAAAAAAAAACATTGATGAGGGGAGGCACGTGGGCCCACCCCCCATGCTGGTGGCTTGCATGTATCGCCGTTCGGCGGTACTGTCAATTGCCGGTCAGCAGTACGCCGACCAGCATACCGCAGGGCCCGCAGGCCTGCGGTTGCAAGTACCTGCGGGTCCCGGGTCTGCAAGCCGTAAAGGCTTTAAATTTTTTTTTTTTTCCTTTTTTTAAAAAAATCAAAAGATTTTACAAAATTTTTTGTGCATAAATAAATTTCTGACGAAAATTTCCTAAAAAAAGATGGAAAATAAAATTTCGAAAAATAAAATTTACCAGACAGGCGGACGGTTGAATTGCAAAATTTTTTTTTGCTTCAAATTTCGACTTTGTCCAAAATGGACGAATGGACAGTCGATTTAGGGGTTTTGGACCGTTGCGGACGCAATGGCGATGTCCGTTTGAGCTGAAAATGCTTCAAAATTGTAGGTATGCCCTAGATCAAGAAAACAAACCCCAAACCCTTGAAGCTCCAAATATCTTCAAAACAAGAACAAGAAGCAGCAGGTGTGGAGCTCTGATACCATGTAGGAGTTGAGAAAATACTTCACAAACCCTGAAGATCACCTGCATGCAAATAACCTATCACAAAAGAAGAGATGGAGACAAACAAACAAGGGTTCTCTGAAAACTAAAAATGTATATATCAGAGAGAATGAGAGAATGAATTGATATGAAATACAATGGGATCAATCCTTATAAAAAAGAGATCATGCAAACCGTAATAAAACCCTAATATGAAAAACCCTAATAGAAGCCCTAATAGGATAACATTTAATAATTAATATAATTATTAAATGTCACTTTATGCAAACTAACGTGAAATCTTAAGAAGGGAATAAAGGTAACTTAATCAACATAATTAAGTTAAGACCTTTACTCTAACACATACATTAGGGGATTTAGCGCATAGGCCCAATAGTTTAGCGCATATGTTGGATAGATTAGCACATTTGATGAAATGATGCTTTGAACCTCTATTTTAGTGCATACATGAATTCTTTTAGCGCATTTGCTGAATTGGCACAAAGAATGTCTGTTTTAGTGCATCCATAAATTTTTTGATGATCTTGATTGTTTAACTTGCAGATTCTTGATTTTGATGATTATGTCAAGAATAATTGTGATTGCTTGATGTTGTTGCTATATTAGACAACTGATTTTATAAAATTGATTAGCATCAAGGATAGCGGATCCGAATTTTATGATGATTTGATAAATTTGTCTTCATGTTGAAATGAAAAACAAATAGCAAAATGATTGATCTGATGTTGATGTGTAGATAAATTTGTCTTCATGCTTGATGAAAAACAAATAGTAAAATGATTGAATGATGTTGATATGTTTTTGTAGATAAATTTGTCTTCATGTTTGATGAAAAACAAAGAGTAAAATGATTGAATGATGCTAATTTTATTTCGCATGATTGCATGATATACTTTCCTGATTGATTGTATCGCCATGATTTTGTGATCTAATTAATTGATATTGATATGATGTATAGGAGGATTTTAAAATCCTCCAGGTCAAAGAGAGATTTCCCAAGACCTGGGAGATGATTCCCAAATTATCACAACCCAAGATTGCAGTGATTTCCAGATGTGGGTTGGGTTCATTGCTTAGGATCCCACAGTATAGGATCAATAGGGGGTTATTGATAGCCTTAGCTGAGCGTTGGCATAGTGAGCGTAATACCTTCCATTTTCCCACTGGTGAGATCACGGTGACTCCCGAGGATGTTTATAGGATATTAGGGATCCCAGTGGTTGGTGAGATTATGGTCTATGCCTATAAGGAGGTTAGTGGGACCCATTCCTTACATAGAGTATTCCAGGATGCGAGCATTTGTGGTTATGAGATCCCATGGAGAGAGATGGTTGCGAGTTATGCCCCACTTCCTTTAGTGCTGGCTAGATTCATTGGTGGCTTTTTGTGTCTTGATCGCAAGTCGAAGGGACTATTGATAGGATGGGGTCGTATCCTAGAGCAAATGATCCTACAATAGATGAGGTATGCATGGGGTTCATGCATGCTGGCCCACCTATACCATGATTTACATTAGGTGGTGTATACAGGGGGAAGAGCATATCTTCCAGAGTTACCCTTCTACAGATCTAGGCATGGGAACACATTGCTATTACCCACCCCTTTGTAGAGAGAGATCGTCTGATAGGCCGTCCATATGTATATGCTTATGCAAGCCTGCTTTCCCAACCTAAGTTGGGTAAGTTGGAGTACTGAAGGAGAGTATTGAACGACATGGATATTGTTATATGGAGGCCATATGTAGACTGTGAGGCCTGGGATGAAGATTTCATTGAGTTACCTTACTATGGCCTATCTAGATATTTGATTGGGAGGACCCCTTTCATCATAGAGAGATTTTTGGTTATATGAGTGTTGAGGCAGTTTGGTAGAGTGCAGGTGATTCCGTAGGGGGTTGCCCATTATGCTAGGAGAGAGGATGTTGCAGAGTGGAGCCTGTTTATTCCTTATGAGGTGGTGAGAATAGAGTATATGGGATTATAGACCATATATTGTAGATGCTTAGATGATAGAGGAGTATGCCCAGTACTTCCACACACATCCCTTTCCGAGGTTGACGAGTCCTGATGAGCCCGCTCCATTACTTGATGGAACAACAATGCAGCATGTGTGGAGACAACTGAGGGGTGAGGCATAGACATAGTAGGCTATTGAAGGAGGCGAGGATGTTGGTGGAGATGATGGGGAGGATGATGATGTTAGTGATGATGAGGATAGTGACGATGGGGATGATGGGAGGAGATTAGCCAGTTTGGATTTTAATATTATGAGGAGACTGAGGACCATGAGGATAGTAGAGCAACCATTAGCAGGTCCGTCTCATATTACGATCAAGGCTGCATTCTGACAGTAGCAGAGCTAGATAGACAATTTACAAACATAGGTACAGGCTCTCTAGAGCCAATTAGCACAAGATCAGATGTTTATTACATAGCTACAAACATAGATGGCACAACCACCACCCCTAGACCCACATGTAGCTTAGTTGATTGCTTAGAGAGACATTTTGAGGTAGTGCTACCAGTAGGCAAAGCGAATTGCAGAGAGGCTTATGAGATCCATGGAGGGCACCTCCATTGGAGAGCTTTTTGTAGAGGGGTTGGAGACTACTCATGAGGCAGAGTACTACTAGATGAGGTATTATGAGGCAGTGCCTCCTGAGCAGTGGATACCCTTTACCCAATCATACAACAAATCACGTACTCACTCCAAGAGTCATTCTAGGAGTGTGACTAGGGGTGTGTCACAGCCAGGTAGATGAGATACAGGTGGCATAGGTGGCAGGGGTCCAGTCATAACAACTCCTTTTGGAGGTAGCTACAGCCATAGTCCCCATTTTGATGCTCCCCATTGATGATTTGTATACATCCATTTTTTTCACATTTTATGTATATCTCTCTGGACATTTGATATCATTGTACATTTTGACATTGATTTGATGAGATTATATGATATGCATCGACGAATTCTGATCCTATATGCACGTGTCTTATATTATTCTATGATGGATGTTTATGTATGCATGTCCATTCCTATATGTTATAATGCTTATGATTATGCCATGATGATTCTTATACATATGATATGATGATGTATATGATGTTTTATGACTTAGATAAATAATGATTATGATGCAATGAACTATGTATGGATGTTATATGCAATATGATGATGGTTATGCAAAATATGTTATGATGATTGTGATCTGCTCTATTGATGAATGCTTATAATGATATATGAATAATTTAAATGAAAAATGAATGATTTTATGTTTAATGATGCAATGGAAATTTTTAATGATTATGGATGCAAAGATTAAATAAAAATGTTGTGATGAAATGGATGCATTTTATTCTTTTGTTCTTTTCCAATGTATGATTATGTATAATTATGCAATGATGTTGATGTTATAATGAAATGGAAATTAATGAATGATTTGAAAATGATAAACAATGATGGTATGAAAATGAATGATGAATGAAAGTGAATGAAAAATGTGAAATTGAAAATGATAATGACAATAAATGAATGATTAGTGAATGATAACGATACTGAATGATATGAAAGTGAAAATGATATTGATATAAAAATGAATGATAAATCAATGAATATGAAAGTGAATGAATGATGTGAACATGAATGAACGAATATCAAAGTGATTAAAAATGATAATGATATGAAACTGATAATGAACGATGAAAATGAAAGTGATAATGATATTGAATGATAAATGAAAATGATATGAATGATAATGATAACGATAATGATAATGAATGATAAATAAAAAAATGAATGAAAATGAAAATGAAAATGAAAATGATAATGATAACAATATGAAAATGATAAATAAGGATGTGATAATAATCTAAAAATGAATGATAAATAAGGATGATATGAATAATGAAAATGAATAATATGATAATGATTTTTGCCAATGTAAAAATGTACTCAATCTTTGTCCAAAGAGATATATTGTTTTTGATTTCTTGCCAACCTCCAAAATCTATTTCACAAATGCAAAATTAAAAATGAATGCAATCTATATTAATCATGCAAACTTAATTATGCAAAATGAACTATACAATGTTGTCACTATGTGAATCAATTTTATGCTTGCTTATCATCATTGAGCTTTTTAAAATGTTGGAAGTTAGTACAAGCTGTTGGGTCTCAAAAACGTAGGTTTGAACCACGAGAGGTTGCCAAGCTCTCACAACACTTTTGGTCAACGTACAAGGTCAATTGATGCAATTGTACCTTCTTCTCTTTAGGTTCTGCTAGACCAAGGCGGGTGAACCTAATGAATGATGCAGATTGAAATGTGTTTCCTGATGCAACAATCTACCCACAATGGCAAAGGTAGTGGATAGATGAAAATCTCTACAATTACTCCTACTCCTACTACACAAATAAAAAGATTTTGAATGAGTTGTTTGTTTATGAATTTTATCTTTGGGTTGAGGCAGATCAATGCCTTCTATCCACATGGGCAATGGAGTCAAAACAAAAAAGGATATATGTTTCCTCTTATTGGCTTAACTCTAGTTGTTAGGCACATTAAAATGAAATCTTACCGACTGGCATATAACTTCATTTATTTATGTCTTGCACAAACTGTGCTGGGATATTTCTTACTCTAGTTCTACTTCAACAATCCAAATGAAATCCTTAAATCACTATGATTTATTAGAAGACTTTTAACTCTGACTTGCAGACACCAACTAATTAAATCACACAAAATGGGAAAACACTTTGATAAATCAAAAATATACTTGATACACTAATTTAAATGACAAAAAGATCTCAAGTTGGAGACAACCAAAGATAAAGAATTTAGATTATTTTAACATAACAACTGAACACCAAAAGAAATTCACCAATTTTAAAACATCTCCATTACACTATTTCAAGAAAGATCTGTATACTTTCTACATTCCCCAATCCCTTCTTGGGAAAAAATCTGACTACCACCCTCTGAATCCCCTTTTCCACTGAATTTTTGAATTATTTATACATTACAAACCAATCGTTGCAACCTTTCACATTCTTGATAAAACCATTTGAATTTCATGACGATGATATAAAATATTTAATTAATTGCCTTATCGGCAAATTAAATATCTTTCCATAGTTTTGCATTTATTTTTCACTTTATCCCTTCCGCTTGTATTTCTTATCAGATCGGCACTACATACTTGACGTTGCCTTTATCTTTATCTCCCTGTGGTTTTCATTGTTTTACCGCTCTACTGCGAGTTTGACTTTTCCACCCGCGGTGTCGCGGTGCCTAGCTTTGGTGGTTACCTTCGCTGCTTACCACATTACCATAGTCTTCCTTTTGACTCTCCGCAGTTGCACGGTAACTGCTAACCGTTATTCTTTGTCGCCTCCCTGTCTTCCATTGAATGCCTTCACGAACTGCTACCTGCCCACCGCAGCCACTGCGGTCATTATTTTAGCGGCTACGGTACCGTGGTAACCGCTACCCGTTCGCCACTTCGCTATCTCTGCTAACCACCAGTCTTTGTTCATCGCTAAATCACTGACTGTTAACTCATCGTTTACCATGCCACCGTGGTCTATGCCTTGACCGTGTGTGGTATCGTGGTGAACCTTCAAACTGCTTTCCCTCATCCGTTTCACCACTTACTAACCCTTCGGTTGACCATTACCGTAGTCACCGCGGTCTCAGTTTTAACAACTATGATATAGTGGTAACCGCTCACTGACCGCTACCCGTTAACTGTCTTTGCTTGCTCGCCTACTGACTGTCTACCTCCAACCGCTAACTGCTCACCGCAGTCACCGCAGTCTCCACTCGAACCCCCTACGGTACCGCGGTGAGCCTCCTGTCTGCTAGTTCCTTAGCCGTTACCGCTAATGACCATCAGTTTACCGCGCTACCGCAATCAATGAATTGACCAAGCGCGGTAGCGCGGTAAACACTACATGCTCGCTCCTTTGATCGCTACCACCATACCGCGAGCCCATTGTGGGAGGCCGCGGTAAAGTGGTATGACATAAAAATGAAATATTTAAGGTAGCGGTATAAGGAATGTATATGTTTGAAATTTTTTGATGGGGGTAGAATGCATTTTTATGAAAAAGATAATGATAATATTAGGTTCAAGTAGGTAAAGACTTAGGATTTAGATGAATAATTATGAGAAAAACTTAGGGTTTTTTATGGAATTTATGGGTTCTAACAGTGGCTCCTATTGGGGATGAGTGATTTTGCAAATCACTGCAAGAATCCAGAATATCTCTGGTAGAGCAAACCAAGCAAATGATATAAAAAATGAAGGCAATGGCCGATGGAGGGACTGAACAGATGAATGATATGAAATATGGAGCAAATGGAGAATGGAAAAACCCTAGACTACTGTGCATGGAAAATAATTTTTGAAGAGGCATTGCTAAGAATTGTCCATGCACTGACAATCCTTAATCCTCTGTACTTGCTATGGTTCAAAAAATCAAACCACAAGGAATGGCCCTAGGCCACCCCAAAAAGAAAAACCTACACTTTCCTCTGTCATAAATTTTGTTCTGATTAGAACTCATCAAGTTTCTTTTGAACCTATCCATTCCACCTGTCCTGCAACATGCACTGGCATTGAAAACCTTTAGGAAATCATTGTGTTCAATCTGTTTGATATTCATTTCATCACTCTGCATTTCATCATTCCCATATAATTTTTTTTTATCACCCTCAGCATACAAAATGTATCCATATTCAACAAAACATTCATGGACATGCTCACTGTCATATGTTGTTGAATGTGCCTGCAACTGCACTAGAACTTGAAAATATGAACATTCCTTATGGCAACCAAAAATTCTTGTCTCATCAATATCTTTTGAAAAAATCAAATCAAAACTAATTTCCATTTCTTTTATATTACCAGTTGGCATTGACACATATTCTTGATCCATATAGTCATCCTTATACATACTTGAATCAAAAAATCATGGACACTCATTATCAATAATATGCAAACCAATATCTTCCTTTTGTAGGCAAAAATTATTCGAATCACATACCTCTTCTTGGACACAAATAAATTCATGATCAGCTTTAGAGATATCCTCATCAATCTGAGAGATGCACATGGAGTCAAATGAATTGTTACATATAGTATCTTCATTGTCAAAGCATATATAGGCTGGGACCAAAGTCTTGGAACCATTTTCATGTGCATACTTCTGGTATTCTAGAGTTAACAAATCTGAAACTTGCTCACTATTTAGTGAACATGTTTCTGCTTCCATATCTTCTACCATGTCTCCAACTTCCTCTCGATCTTCATAATAACTGCAAAAATCATCCTGTTGAAGATCAATATCCACTATTTCATCTTCACAACTTGACTCACAATCGGCTATGCCAGAGGTACTCTCCACATCTTCATTGTTGGACAACATGATATCATTTTCTATTTCAGCTTTTGAAGCACTACTAATGTATTCTCCAGATGGTGTGTCCCTATCATCTTCCAAATCAATATCCATGTACATTGTCCCAAGCATGGAATCAATAAATTTATTTACTACATCAAAGGCTTGTTGTTTTAATGACTCTGACCAATAAAGTGATTCAAGCTCTGATGCTTTCAAAAATTGTGCAACAAATGTGGGTCTTGTGAGCCTAGACTGAGGAGGTAATTGCATACAGACATCTACCATACTATTGTATAAAAAACTCACAAATTCTCCCTTATATCTCTTTATATAAAAAAAAACATCCACAAGATTTTTGCCTCTCTCTTCAATTTGAAAATACTCATCAAAAGTGTTCTGATGTGAATAGAGTACATTACCGTTATCACCAAAATTCTCAATTGCATCATGTGGCACTTGTGGTGTCCAAGATCTCTTGGAATTTGCGTCTTCATCCTGACTGTATGATGGCCTAGTTGGTGATGTACTTTGAGCACCTTTGACTCCCAATTGCAGCAACTATTGGTTCACTTTAGCATCTATTGGTCCAATTGCAACCTTTGTTGTCTCAATTCCTTCAACTCTTGGATTGACTATTGTCTTCTTTCTTCTTCTGCCATCTTGAAAAAATGTGTCTGTTCCACAATATTTATGCATTATTTATCAAAATAAAACAGAGTCGCCACCTAATTTTCCAAAAGTAGGAAAATGAAATGGATTGCTTTGGTTTTCCCCAGCGGAATCTCCAAAAAAATTGTAAAACTTTGCTGACTCTATAAATGGAAAGGCTGAAAACTTCCTAAGTAATCCACAGTAGAGTCGCCAAACTGTTGGGTCTCAAAAATTTAGGTTTGAACCACGAGAGGTTGCCAAGCTCTCACAACGCTTTTGGTCAATGTACAAGGCCAATTGATGCAATTTTACCTTCTCTTTAGGTTCTGCTAGACCAAGGCGGGTGAATCTAATGAATGATGCAGATTGAAATGTGTTTCCTGATGCAACAATCTACCCACAATGGCAAAGGTAGTGGATATATGAAAATCTCTACAATTACTCCTACTCCTACTACACAAATAAAAAGATTTTGAATGAGTTGTTTATTTATGAATTTTATCTTTGGGTTGAGGCAGATCAGTGCCTTCTATCCACACGGGAAATGGAGTCAAAACATAAAATGATATATGTTTCCTCTTATTGGCTTAACTCTAGTTGTTAGGCACATTAAAATGAAATCTTACCGACTGGCATATAACTTCATTTATTTATGTCTTGCACAAACTGTACTGGGATATTTCTTAATCTAGTTCTACTTCAACAATCCAAATGAAATCCTTAAATCACTGTGATTTATTAGAAGACTTTTAACTTTGACTTGTAGACACCAACTAATTAAATCACACAAAATGGGAAAATACTTTGATGAATCAGAAATATACTTGATACACTGATTTAAATGATAGAAAGATCTCAAGTTGGAGACAACCAAAGATAAAGAATTTAGATTATTTTAACATAACAACTGAACACCAAAAGAAATTCACCAATTTTAAAACATCTTCTCCATTACACTGTTTTAAGAAAGATCTGTATACTTTCTACATTCCCTAGTCCCTTCTTGGGAAAAAATCTGACTACCACCCTCTGAATCCCCTTTTCCACTGAATTTTTGAATTATTTATACATTACAAACCAATCATTGCAACCTTTCACATTCCTGATAAAACCGTTTGAATTTCATGACAGTGATATAAAATATTTAATTAATTGCCTTATCGGCAAATTAAATATCTTTCCATAGTTTTGCATTTGATTTTTCACTTTATCCCTTCCTACCTGTATTTCTTATCAGACCGACACTACATACTTGACGTTGCCTTTATCTTTATCTCCCCATGGTTTTCATTGTTTTACCGCTCTACTGTAGGTTTGACTTCCACCCGCGGCGTCGCGGTGCCTAGCTTTGGCGGTTACCTTTGCTGCTTACTGCATTATCGCGGTCTTCCTTCTAACTCTCCATGGTTGCACGATAACTGCTAACCGTTATTCTCCATTGCCTCCCTGTCTTCCATCGACTGCCTTCACCGACCGCTACCTGCCCACCACGGCCACTGCGGTCATTATTTTAGTGGCTACGGTACCGCAGTAACCGCTACCCGTTCGCCACTTCGCTATCTTTGCTAACCGCCAGTCTTTGTTCATTTCTTAATCACTGACTGTTAACTCACCATTTACCGCGCCACCATGGTCTATGTCTTGACCGTGTGCGGTACCGCGATGAACCTTCAGACTGCTTTCCCTCATCTGTTTCACCGCTTACTAACCCTTCGGTTGACCGTTACCGCAGTCATTGCGGTCTCAGTTTTAACAACTACGGTATAGCGGTAATCGCTCACTGACAGCTACCCATTAACTGTCTTTTCTTGCTCGCCTACTGACTATCTACCTCCAACCGCTAACTATTCACCGCAGTCACCACGGTCTCCACTCAAACCCCCTACGGTACTATGGTGAGCCTCCTGTCTACCAGTTCCTTAGCCGTTACCGCTAATGACCAACTGTTTACCACGCTACCGCGATCAATGAATTAACCACGTGCAGTAGCGTGTAAACACTTCATGCTCGCTCCTTTGACCGCTACCGCCATACCGCAAGCCCATTGTGGGAGGCCGCAGTAAAGCGGTATGACATAAAAATGAAATATTTAAGGTAGCGGTATAAGGAATGTATATGTTAGAATTTTTTTGATGGGGGTAGAATGCATTTTTACGAGAAGGATAATGATAATATTAGGTTCAAGTGGGTATAGACTTAGGATTTTGATGAAGAATTATGAGAAAAACTTAGGATTTTTTATGGAATTTATGGGTTCTAACACAAGCATCAAAGGGTATATCTGCACCGATGATGACCTAAGTATAACTTTCATGATTTTTGATATGGCAAGGTAATAAAAGCATCAAGGTATACTTGAACCTGGATGACCTAAGTATTGCTTGCATAAACAAACATAAGTTAATCCTTTTTCCTATGCAAATCTTGAAATATCATTAATGATACTTTTGTAAACCATGTCTCGCAAAAAAATTGCATAGTAATAAAGATTAAATTACAGAAAGAAAACAAAGAAAAATCATCCTCCTTCCCTGTTATTCTAGTTTAGTACATCATTGAGCCACTCCAGAGATATGATGTCATAAAATTTCAAAACAACAGTTCAACTTATGCTTTAAGTGTTCCGATCACTTTATTCAGATTAAGATCATCATTTTGTTCCAGGGTTATTCTATGATATGTCTGATAGCTGTTTGGACCATGCATGATTGAATATTTGATGTTGATATGTTATTCATATATTTGACGCATTTTTCTATTTGTCTATTCAAAAGCTCAAAAAGTTGATTTCCCCCAGTGAGTTTGCGCTTTGACTCCAGTTTAGACACAACCTATTGTGATGAATATAAATAATGATCACCAAGCCATGATGAAATATTGTCACCTCTAGTGGATATTGTGTTCATGATGTGGATATGATGGCAAGGGATGGATTTGATGCTGACAAAAATGGCTATGTACAAACGATGCAAGACATAAATTAATAGATGGAAGAGCCAACTAGTTCACAAATAGTGTATGTTTGCCAGGTTTTCACCATTTGTTTTTATTGCAATTTTCTGATTTTGTGATTTTTTTGCTGTTACCAAGACCCCTGTTTGCCAGGTTTTCATCAAGGCAATGATTTTTTTAATTTTTCACTTTTTTTGTATTTCTTTCTTTTTTGATTTTTTTTGTATTTTTCTCTTTTTTTGTTGTATTTTTCTTTTTTTTTTGTTTTATGTCCAAAAGGATGCCTATTTGCTAGTTCTCACCCTAATGACAATTTTTTCTGGACCTTTTCTACTGTTTTTGGATTTTTTCAAGACATTTTCTATTGTTTTTGAATTTTTTCAGGTCATTTTCTGTTGTTTTTGCTTAGACATAGAAAATTTTAAGATGAATACTATTTTTTGGGTCTTCAAACACGCCCCCTTCAGATGTAGATAACTAATATGCTCCAAAACCATATGCTACAATGATGAAAAATGGACCCAACCAATTTGGTTCAAAATTTCCTTTCTTCTCCCGATCTTGTTGGTTGCGGGGATTTTCCTTCAGGACTAGATCACCCACTTGAAATGTCTATGGTCTGACTCTATGATTGTAGCTGTGAGACATGAATTGTTGATAACCCTTCAAGTGATTATTTGCATGTTGTTTTTTCTCATCTAGCAGTTCTAGTTCTTGCAATCGAGAAACTCTGTAGTCTTCATCAGTTATGAGTCCCTTCAGTGAAACTCAAAGTGAGGGTATCTCCACTTTCAATGGAAAGATTGCTTCTACTCCATAGACCAAAGCATATGGGGTGGCTCCTGTTGGTGTGTGAATGCTGATTCTGTAGGCCCACAAAGCTGGATTCAATTGGACATGTCAATCATGGCCGATATCATTTATTGTCTTCTTCAGGGTCTTCAAGATTGTTTTATTTGAAGCTTCTGTTTGGCCATTTCCTTGTGGATAATAAGGTGTAGAGAACGTGTGTTGGATATGGAATCTTTCACAAAGTTTGTCGACATCCTGATTCTTAAAAGGTCCCCCATTATCAGTGATAATGGAGCTGGGAATGCCATACCGACATATGATATAATTCAAGATAAAAGATGAAATTTGCTTAAAATTTACTTGAAATTTGCTTGCCGGTTACTGTGGTCAATGGAAAAAATTCAATCCACTTGGTAAAATATTTAGTTACCGTGATTATAAACTTGTGCCCATTTGATGAAGAGGGGTGGATTTTGCCAACAAGATCAAGTCCCCAGTGAGAAAAGGGCCATGTTGTAGTGAAAGGCTGCAACTCTTGAGTAGGAGCATGAACAAGGTTTCCATGTATCTGACATTTTGGAAATTAATTTACAAAGGTGAAGGATTCCCTCTCCATATTTGGCGAATAATATCCCATTCTAACAAGTTTCTTAGCTAAGGTCAATCCACTTGAATGGATTCCACAAATACCACCATGAACCTCTTGTAAGGCTTTTTCAGATTCATCACGTTCAAGACATCTAAGAAGTGTACCATCAAGACCACTTTAGTAAAGGGTGTCAACGATTAAGGTATAGCGAGAAGATTGGCGTATAAAATTTATCTTCTGATTTTGAGACAAATCCAGTGGTAAGATACTATCTTTCAAGTAGGTATAGATTTTATCGTATAAAGGGGAATCAAAACCAACTAGATGACATATGATTTGGGTCTTGGGATTATCATAGGTAGGTAAAATAATTTGTTCCACCAAGAATTCATATCAAGTTTGATTTTCTGATAGTTGTAGCAGTGAAACAATTGTAGCCATGGCATCTGTTGCTTTGTTGTCAATCCTCAGAATCTGTGTGAACTTGATTTCAACAAAATATTTCTTAAAATCATCAACCATGTTCTTGTAGGGCATCAAATTTTCATCCTTGGTTTGATAATCATCATTAATTTGGTTAATGACAAGTTGTGAATCGCCATAGACTTGCAACTCTGTAATCCTCCATTCTAATGCTACTCTCATTCCAGTAAGCAATGCTTCATATTTGGCTATGTTATTGGTGCAAGGAAACATTAACCGATAGGATTTTTGAATAGTATGCCCCTGAGGTGTGAAAACAATAATTCCTACCCTCGAGCCATGTTGTGTATAGGACCCATCAAAATATAGTGTCCATGACTATTTTGTTGTTGCTGTGAAAAAATCCGCATCAAGAAATTCAATATGCATCAGATGATCTGTTTGTAAGGGTGCCTCAACCAGCTGATCTACTATGACTTTTCCTTTGATGGCTTTTCAATCTACATAGTGGATATCAAATTCACTCAAGATCATTACCCATTTGGCTAGCCTGCCTATTAAGGTAGCTTTGCTCAAGAGATACTTTAATGGATCAATTTTGGCCACAAGTTTAACTGTGTGAGCTAACATATAGTGCCACAAAGTTTGGGAAGCAAACACTACTGCTAAACAAGCCTTTTCAATAAAAGTGTAGTTGAGCTCATGACTTGTCAAGGTCCTGATGATGTAGTATACAACTCAAACTTTTCTTGTTCTATCCTCTTGTGCCAACAATGCCCCCAAGGATACCTTTGTGGCTGAAATATAAAGTATGAGCGGCTCTCTTGGTACTGGTGGAACCAAGACTAGTGGATTCATCAGATATTTCTTGATTTGATTGAACGCTACTTCACTCTTTTCTTCCCATTTGAAAGGAAATTTTTTGTGCAAGAGATGCGTGAACGGTAAACTCTTGTCTGCTAATTGTGGAATGAACCTTTTGATAGATTGTAGTTGTCCCTGCAATGATCGAAGTTGACTAATAGTTTTGGTGGTGGCATCTCCATGATAGCTTTGAATTTTTCTAGATCCACCTCTATTCCTTTTTTTGAAACAATATATCCTAAAATATTTCCAGATTTAACCCCAAAGACACACTTCTTTGGATTGAGTCTAACCTTGAATTTCTCCATTTTGACAAAGACTTTAGATAGGATTTCGAGATGTTCGTCTCCTATATAAGATTTTTCTAATAAATCATCCACACAATCTTCCATGAAAGTGTGCATCATGTCATGAAAAATAGTGGTCATAGCTCATTGGTAGGTTGCACCTACATTTTTGAGTCCAAATGGCATCACGTTCCAACAATAAGTACCCCAGGGACATGTGAAAATAGTCTTGTCTTGATCTTTAGGCGCGATATTGATTTGCTTATACCCTGAAAATATATCCATAAGTGAATACATGGTGTGCCTAGTTTTTCAGGTACACAATTGTGTCAATGTTAGGTAGAAGAAAATCATCTTTCAGACATGCTTTATTCAGATCCCAAAAATTTGTACAAATTTTGATACACCCATTTTGGTTTTGACACTAGTACAATGTTAGAGATCCATTCTGCATGGTTGATGGACTAAATGAACCCTACATCCAATAGTTTCTTCAATTCCTCTTTGACCAACAATGTGACATGCAGATGCATCTTTCTAAGTTTTTTCCCCTGGCATTATACATAAATGTTGCATGATGAGATTAGGATCCAATCCAAAAATATCCACATACGACCAAACAAAATTGATTTGATTAGCTTTCAAGAATTCTGTGAATAATGGTATTTCTTCCTTTGTTAATGAAGCAACAAGTTGTAGGATCTTTGGTTGTTCTGCAATGTCTATGTTGATTGCTTCTGTTGGCTTAATCAAATAGGAGATCTCTCTTGATAGTGTTTTGGGAGAGTGTCAAGTTTCTTATCCTTCAGTGCCTTTGAAGGGTTTTCACCATTAGATACGTTCTTTCTTTTCCTTTTTCATGATCTAACACCGTCGTTTTTTGATTTTCACCGTTAGATCGATCTTTTATAATATTAATTTTGCAACTAAGAAACTTGGTCATGAGATTCGTTGGTGGAGCTAGTTTCAGGATTGGAAGAGCAAAGGAAATTTACAATGGCTTCATCATCTTGGAATATAGGGATATCAATAGGTTCGGTTTGATTCCAATCAATAAGCTCTGGATGGATTAAAGGCAAAGGATCATCTGGTTGAGTGAGGTCAAGGTTTGTTAAGGTCATGACATGGACATGGTTAACATTCTCACTATAGGGAAGGTCTATGATGGTATCCTCCTTTTGATTATCAATCTCATTTTGAACCGAATCATCCTCGCTCGAGTCATGGTCGTCTTGAAGAACATAGTCAAGTGGAGGCCTTGAACTTTCTCCTTGTGTAAGTATGGGTGTATATTTTTGTATGATATCAACCTTTTTATCTCTCCAGAATTGATCATCATAAATTGTATCCCATTCATATTCATTTGAATCAGTGTCAGAGTTATCCTATAATTTGAGAATTGTTTCAACTATTTCTTCATGGGATTTCTTTAAAGTTGTTTCTTCATGATTTTTTTTAAAGCGGATTCTTTTGTGTCTTCTCCATACCCAAGTCTTGTTTTATACTTTGGATGTGTTACTGTAGGCTGAATAGGTTCTACAATTCCTTCCTTTATTTTACCTATGGGACCAGTCCCTTCATAGCCCATCCTCTGCATTATAGCATAGCCTCTACCATATTGTTATTTAGGCAACTTGATATGTTGAACAAATTCAACTTCATCCTTATATAGTCACTTGAAAATATCTCTATCTTTGGCTTTGTCTTCTCGATTATTAGCTTTGATAATTTTTTTGTCAAACATTGTGATGGGTACTGAAGATTGTGCTCCTGATGTGGAGGCCACTGCAACTTGTTGTTTGGATATTGTGGGTTGGCCATGTGATCTTGGAGAGATAGTTAAGTTAGAGAGAAATAATGAATATTCTCCCACCCCTTTGTCCTTTAATTGCAATTTTGTGCCAAATCTCTTTATCAAATCCTTTGATTGGTCATTATGATTTGAAGGGGAAACAAAAAGAGCTTCTCTATTATGCGATACAAAAGTGTCCTGGGTTGCTCTGAGATTAGAACAAATTTGGATGTTGTTGTGATCTACTGGTATAGTTATCTCTTGTCTGTCATAAGGAAATTTGAGACATTGATGGTATGTGGATGGTACTGCTTGCATCTCATGGATCCAAGGATGACCCAAAAGTATGTTGTAAGAAAGGTCTCGATCCAAAAATTGACAAAAAGTATTCTTTATAACAGATCCCACTTTGATAGGCAACATGATAAGACCCTTGGAAGCTCCCTCTTCATCATCATATGCTTTAATTTTTATCTTCCTTCTTGGATCAATAGAATCTTCAGAAAATCCTAAGGCAAGGACCGACTTTAAAGTATAAATATTCAAGCCGGATCCTCCATCTATTAAGACACACCTAATTTGGGTTTTATGGACCATCACTTCTAGATAAAGTGAGGATTTGTATGGATGAGTCATGGATGCATCATCTTTTTCAAAAAATTATAGGCAAGTGGGTGAGGAAAAGTGTCCCACCATGGCTTGAAACTTGTTAATATCCAAATTAGTGGATACAGTTGTGTCAATGAGAGCTTTCTCCAAAATGTCCTTATGTGTAGGGGATATATTAAGAAGCTCTAAGATAGAGATTTGAGCCGATGTTTTTTGAAATTGATTGACTAAATTATACTGACTTGGAGGAGGGACATTTGTTTTGGATGAACTTCCTCTTAAGACAATTTTAGCCTGGCCCCTTGTTGTCACATTAACTTGTTGATATTCTTGTTTTTCTTTGACCTTGATAACGTTAACTTGCTGGTCATTCGTGTAGATGTAATTGATTGTGGTATCATAGAAATAATTTATATTTTTTCCTTTGTCACCTGAAGATTCTCCTTCTTGAAATTTTGGAAGAGGTTCCTTAAATGTTTGATGATCCTGATTAGCATGATGTCCCTCAACTGTTATTGTGCAGTTTTTATCAAATCTTGGACATAAATTTTTATTCCTTGACAATTATTTGTTCTATGTCCCTTGCATCTATGGTAGTCACAATAATAAAATTCATTCCATGATGGTGGTTTGACTCACGACTCATAATCTCTTTGAGGTGGTAAAGTGATTGCATTTTTATCCATAAGATCTTTGAGAACTGACTCAAGAGATTGGCCCAAAGGAGTAAAACTCCATCGATTAGAGAAAAATTGTGACTTGGGCGGATTTGAATTTTGAGTGTTGCCAAGATTATTGTTGAAATTACCATGATTATTGCTCATATTTCCTTGATTGGCATTGTTTTCCTGATTGGAGTTGCTATTGCCTTAATTAGTCAAATTTCTTGGATTGGCGCTATTGTGTGAAGTACCTGATAGATTGAGGATGAATTGTTTTTCTTTCACATTGTTCGCACCTACCACACCATCATTGACAATATTCTTGTTTATAGTCCAAAATCTTGATTTTTCATTGTTGTTGTTATGATTATATGAATTTGGACTATCTTTGTCAAGTTTTAGCACTCCTCTCTTGACGAAGGCTCCTTAAATAGTGATTGCATTCTCAATCAACTTCTCAAATGATGGAGGAAAATGAAGGATGAGCCTATAACTCATTTCTTGATTAAGATTGTCAATAAAGATATCCATCTTTTCCTTTTTAGGAACTGGACGAGAATATCGTGCAAATAATATTCTCCATCTTTGTAGGAATGTGATGAAGGGTTCTCCAGTCTTTTTCTTTGCTCTGCATAAATCAACCATAATTATTTGATGTTAAATTTTGTAGGAGTATTGGGATATAAATTTTATGATCAACTCCTCAAACGTCTTGATGGGTGTAAAGTGCAGAATTCTCTTTAATTCAAATCATCGACAATACTATAAATAAATTCATTTATATTCAAAAGAAAGTCGACACTTCATTCATTAGACATCATAAAATCCAATATATTTCAAAACAATGACTTAAAGTCGATAAATAGATTCAATATACTTCCAGTTAAATTCATACCCGTGTCATCTTACACGACATTGATAATAATACAAAAGTATTTGTATCATAAGTGTTCAATTCGAGACTTAGGCATTCTGTCGCCTTAAGATTTACAATACATATTTCGAGAAATAAAAATTAAATCAATGAAGAAAACATCCTTTGATCTTCAATCCAATAGCTTATCTTCAAACATGAAGACGAGAACAAGAATCGGGCGCTTTTTCCGCCCAACCTCAAAGCTTATGCTTCCCCAAAATTCTTTAGTCATTCAAAGAATACCCGACCCTGCACGAACCGCTTAGCAAAAAGAAGTCGACAAGCAAGATGGAATCTAGTGCGTGCCTAATAGGATACTAGGATATGGTTGAGAGTTAATTCATTCCATCTATTTCAATGGTCCTTAAGTTACTTGGCCAAGTAAAATGTCATGCACGACAAATAAAACCAGTTTTGGAAAAGCAAAACTACACTCTCTAATAACCCACATTCGACACCTGTCCTGGAAGGTAACTTTCCAAACACATGACTCATTTATCAAGCATGCATGGTTCCAAACAAATAAATACAATCTTTCAAAAACAATTTAACGAAAAATCTTTTTTCAAGCAAAAACAGTTTAAATGTTGTATTTTCATCGTTTTAAACCATAAATAACATTAAATTAATATTTAAATCAAATAAATCAAATAACCAAAAAGAAGGTGTATCTCAAGTATGTAAATTAAATACATATAAAAAATAGGCATAAATGAGCACACGTTCTTTCGTTCTATTTACTCATTTAATTTGTTTCCTCTTTGAAATAAATCCTAATTCATTTTGTTTTCAAGTAAATCGTATTTTTAACTTAATTGATTTATTTTCGATTTTTCACATTTCCAAAAAATAATAATAATAAATTTTCAAAAAAATGTTTAACAACTCATTTTTACTTCTGTTTCGTAGTAATTTTCAGTTTCATTTCCGTAGATTTATCTAATTTCATTTTTACTCTTGAGCATGAATCTTTACATAAAATTATTTAATCTTACATTCTGGAAAATATTTAAATTTCGTTTAATTTAATAATAGTATCTTTTATGTTTCATTCGTTTGAAAAGTTAAGACTTTCTGACAATTCTGGGTCTTTCTGAAGTTTTTCCAAATCTATTTAGATCTAAAAATTTACTATTTTATGTGTTGACCTTATCAAATTTACTAATCAAAATCTCCAAAAGAATAAATAAATCTACAATCTTTTATCATTTTCTGTTTCTAATTGTTCAATAGTTTTCTGGTAAAATTACAGTTTGGAGTATGCAATTTCTTTTGAATCTAAAAGAAACAGTGATGATTTCCAATAGTTTTAAATATTAGAATAAAAGAAAAATGATTCCAATTAAATATACTATGATCATGAATTTGTTTAAAATTAAGCTTTCTTTGATCCTACCTAGTAATTTCTTGAATCTAGAAATTGATTATTTGTTCCCTCTGTTTTTTCTATTGTTGTTCCTCTGTTCTCCTATTCTCTTCCTCTCCCTGGCATATGCTAAATAGAATGTCCAATTAATAGAAAAATAAAATTGATTTTTGTTTTTTTTTTCTAACTCTTCCCGTTCTCCCTTTGGCCGCGCCCTTCCTGTTGTTTCCTATGCACCTCTCCCTTCTATCTTCCCTCCTGCTGCTTCCCTGCTTCTACTATTACCCACACACCTTCTACCTTTCTCATGCGCTTTACCTTCCTTCTAGTGAATAAGGGGTATGCCCTGTAATGATATCAATACCCTCCTATTATGGCCGTGTGGGGAGTAATGGTTCCTCTTTTCATAACTCCAAATTTAAACTGCTCTTCCTCCTATAGCCATGCATGGGGTAAGAAGCCTCCTTACAAATTAATCCAACACTGGTCTCCCTTCTCAGCCGCGCATGATGGAGAGACAATAGTTCTTAAATTTCTCCCCTCCTCTCTAGGCCCTGTGTGGGGATTAGAATGAAATGAGAATATCTTTGACAAAGTAGTCAATAGTCCTCCTTCTGTCTAGTGCGTGGGTAAATGAGGAGACTCTGGTGATCAACACACAACAGCCTCCCTGCCTTATGCACGTGGAGAAGATTGACCTTCATGGCCGCGCCTGATGGAAATAGAGGAATATCCATGCTCACAAACCTCTTTTGTTGATGTACTTCTTAACTCAAAGTGTTGCTTTCCTTACAAATTCTAGGGTCCTGACACATAGAGCCATGTAGTATTCCTATTCCCCTTTGGAACCATTATTCATAAGTTGTTTGATTCTAAAAACTTCAATAACCTAAATGATTTCGGTTGGAGGAACCTTGCTCATATCATTGATTGTTTCTTCTGACCATTTTGGTCTTTTCTCAATTCCTCGGTACTAACTTTTTTCTAACAAGATCTTTATCTTAACACAAGAGTTCAAATCATGAGTTCCCCAACCCTTGAGGATACTTCTTTCGTTCGTATCCTACTTTCAACAGACTAAATTATGTTGAATTTGCATATGTAGATTCATAGTGTTTACAGTAATCCAAGAGTTCCTGACTCTTTTACAATTGTAGGTTACTACAATTTAGTTTATCTCATTCCTACTCATTCTCTTTTTCTTAGAGTCATGAATGTACAGGTTATTCTTCCTAACCTTCCTACATAACCTGATTGCATAAACTTCCGCAATCCTAGGTTTTATCATAAGTTGTTGGTTTAGGAATTATGATTCCAGGGACGAATCTTTATCTAGCCCCAATTTACACAAATTACTAATGCTTACATCATCCTTTTTTACTTCCTTAAGTTCTTTTCTCTTGCCGTTCTAGCACAAGAAATTTTCAACCTTTATCTTCTGATAAGGTTTACGCATTATTGCGTAATGAGCTCATAGGTTGCAATGTAGAACCTGGTAGCTCTGATACCAAATGTAAAGTGCAAAATTCTCTTTAATTCAAATCATCGACAATACTGTAAATAAATTAATTTATATTCAAAATAAAGTCTACACTTGATTGATTAGACATCATAAAATCCAATATATTTCAAAACAATGACTTAAAGTCGACAAATAGATTCAATATACTTCCAGTTAAATTCATACCCGTGTCATCTTACACGACATTGATAATAATACAAAAGTATTTGTATCATAAGTGTTCAATTTGAGACTTAGGCATTCTATCGCCTTAAGCTTTACAATACATATTTCAAGAAATAAAAATTACATTAATGAAGAAAACATCCTTTGATCTTCAATCCAATAGCTTATCTTCAAACATGAAGACGAGAACAAGAATCAGGTGCTTTTTCCGCCCAACCTCGAAGCTTACGCTTCCCCAAAATTCTTGTCATTCAAAGAATACCCGACCTTGCACGAATCGCTTAGCAAAAAGTAGTCAACAAGCAAGATGGAATCTAGTGCGTGCCTAGTATAACTAGTAGTACCACAAGCATTTCCATTTTTATAATTCATTTAAGAAACAAGCAAGTTTGATACTAGGATATGGTCGAGAGTTCATTCATTCCATCTATTTCAATGGTCCTTAAGTTACTTGGCCAAGTAAAATTTCATGCACGACAAATAAAACCAATTTTGGAAAAGCAAAACTACACTCTCTAATAACCCATATTCGACACCCGTCCCGGAAGGTAACTTTCCAAACACATGACATGCACATTCATTTATCAAGCATGCATGCTTCCAAACAAATAAATACAATATTTCAAAAAAAATTTAACGAAAATCTTGTTTCAAGCAAAAACAGTTTAAATGTTGTATTTTCATCGTTTTAAACCATAAATAACATTAAATTAATATTTAAATCGAATAAATTAAATAACCAAAAAGAAGGTGTATCTCAAGTATGTAAATTAAATACATATTAAAAATAGGCATACATGAGCGCACGTTCTTTCGTTCTATTTACTCATTTAATTTGTTTCCTCTTTGAAACAAATCCTAATTCATTTTGTTTTCAAGTAAATCGTATTTTTAACTTAGTTGATTTATTTTATGTTTTTCACATTTCCAAAAATTAATAAAAATAAATTTTCAAAAAAATGTTTAACAACTCATTTTTACTTCTATTTCATAGTAATTTTCAGTTTCATTTCCATAGATTTATCTAATTTCATTTTTACTCTTGAGCATGAATCTTTACATAAAATTATTTAATCTTACATTCTGGAAAATATCTAAATTTCATTTAATTTAATAACAGTATCTTTTATGTTTCATTCGTTTGAAAATTTAAGACTTTCTGACAGTTTTGGGTCTTTCTGAAGTTTTTCCAAATCTATTTAGATCTAAAAATTTACTGTTTTATGTGTTGATCTTATCAAATTTACTAATCAGAATCTCCAAAAGAATAAATAAATCTACAATCTTTTATCATTTTCTGTTTCTAATTGTTCAATAGTTTTTTGGTAAAATTACAGTTTGGAGTTTGAAATTTCTTTTGAATCTAAAAGAAACAGTGATGATTTCCAATAGTTTTAAATACTAGAATAAAAGAAAAATGATTCCAATTAAATATACTATGATCATGATTTTGTTTCAAAATTAAGCTTTCTTTGATCCTACCTAGTAATTTCTTGAATCTCGAAATTGATTATTTGTTCCCTCTGTTCTTTTTGTTGTTGTTCCTCTGTTCTCCTATTCTCTTCCTCTCCCTGGCGTATGCTAAATAGAATGTCCAATTAATAGAAAAATAAAATTGATTTTTTTTTTCTAACTCTTGCTGTTCTTCCTTTGGCCGCACCCTTCCTATTGTTTCCTACGTACCTCTCCCTTCTATCTTCCCTCCTGCTGCCTCCCTGCTTGTACTATTACCCACACACCTTCTACCTTTCTCATGTGCTTTACCTTCCTTCTGGTGAATAGGGGGTATGGCCTGTAATGATATTAGTACCCTGCTGTTCTGGCCGCGTAGGGAGTAATAGTTCCTCTTTTCATAACTCAAAATTTAAACTGCTCTTCCTCCTATAGCCATGCATGGGGTAAGTAGCCTCCTTACAAATTAATCCAACACTGGTTTCCCTTCTCGGCCGTGCATGATGGGGAGACAATAATTCTTAAATTTCTCCCCTCCTCTTCAGGCCGCACATGGGGTTTAGAAGGAAATGAGCAAATATTTGACAAAGCAGTCAACAATCCTCCTTCTATCTAGAGTGGGTAAATGAGGAGACTCCGGTGATCAGCACACATCACCCCCCCTTCCTTATGCGCATGGAGAAGATTGACCTTCTTGGTCGTGCCTGATGGAAATGAGGTGGGTGGTCTGCATAACAAAAGATTTGTATTTAAGTTTTCCCTTTTTCCTCTGCTCTGGCCGCATGGAGTGTGAGAGAAATAAGTGAATTCAGAAGGGAAAACTAACTCCCTCTCCACCTTCCAAAATCAGCTAATCCCCTCTCAAAATCAATAATCTTGTGTCTTTTTTTGATTTTTTGTTCTCTTTTCCAATTTCAAATTTCTTCCCAGATTGGTTCTTTTTTTTTCATGCATTGGTGGAGTTATTTCCAAAGCAAGATCCACAATTTCAGTTTGATCTCCCGTTCAAATTATCAAACTCCAAGTTTTAAATTTTGATTGCCTTCCATTGATTGAAGATATTTTCTTCTACTTGTTAAACTGCTGATTTGAATTCAATTCCTAATTTTAACGTATTTTTTTTTTCGAATAACTGAGTTTTGATATTTGTTTGTTTTAAAATTTACACTTATTTTTCTTATTTATCAAATGAGAAAAATACCATTACATCAAATAACACAAAATTATATTTTAATAATTTTTTCACATTTAAAAGTCTATTTCAAAAAAAAAAATCATTATTTTTAAATAATAATAAAATATTGACATAAATAATTTAGTTATTTAAATAAGATCTATTTTATCACAAAATAATAAAATTGTCATTTGAAGCAACATATTATTTTCACATTTTGGAGGAATCAATTAAACTTAATTTAAAATTTGCAAGCACAATAATCACAAATATACATTAAAATAATAACTAAGTGTGTGTGTGAGATTTTATCATCCTCATAAACATTTAATGGCTAAAACGACTCTACCTGATCGATGTTCTCGCCTTCATTCACATTCACCTGTTCCTGCGTTCACTTGCACTCGAATTTTCATTAGCAATGACAAACCCCAAATTTAATAAAAATGCATTTCAAATAATTTCCTTTGCATTTCAATTTAAATTCCACTTCCAATTTCAATTTCAATTTCAATTCCACTTCCAATTTCAATAATCATTTAACATAATAATTAACAATCTCATGATTTATAATTGTATTTAAATGACTAAAAAAATCAATATGTGATATCCTTCCCCTCTTGGAAGAGACATCGTCTCGATGTCTTATTAATCATTCAATAAGCATAACATCTCAATCAATGAAACATACTATCTCAATCAGTGAAACATAGTATCTCAATCATAATGAAATAATAACTAATAACATAGTTCTCAAAAACATAAGCATAAATAAATCATAGTAGCATCCATGCTATCAAAGTTCACAACATGTGAATCAAAACCCCGAGTATCAAGTATCTCATGCATTAAGCAAATACTAATCTAAGAAATCAAATGAGGAAAATGACGGTCAATTGTCACAGAATCCTCCCATGTAGCACTATCCTCAGCATACTGGTCCCACTAGACCTTGTACTGAGTACTATCCCTGTTAATGCTAGTCTATAAGCAACTGAATTAATGACTTCCAATACATCAAAGGGTCCCACAAATCTCGGTGCCAACTTTGATGATTTCCCAAAATACATAAGATTTACAAAACAATCATCTTATGCAGTAATCTTGTCTTTTCTAGACCTTGCTTCAAGTGTTCTTACTATCACATAGGGAACTCTCATATACTTCACACATACTTAGTCTCTCAAAGAGCTTTATTCTATAAATACATCCAATATATAATAATAACTATACTTAGTGATTAGAATTCATTGGTCCATGCATTTATCCTTAGTATAATTCAAATGGAAGAGGAATGTCGATGTATTGTACACTACATCATGGGTCCAATCCTTTCCTTTGAATTTACACTGTTAGACAACTCATAACCCGAGTCCATCCGCCACTTACATATTCATTATCCTTACCATAAAGTGCTTTCCCTTAATTACTTGTCTATCTCGAGCATAACCTTACTCCTAGACACTTATCAATTTTGATACCGCTCCACACTTAAGATTTGTTATAAACTAAGTTTCATCAATCATTTCTATCTATTATTTCCTTTTTAACATTTTATCAAGTCTATGATTATATCCAAGCCTTTTTCAGCTTTAATAGAGTTTCCTTTCTTTCCATATAATAGTCCAAACGTCAATTTTCAAATTTTACAAATCATTCAAGATTTAGTCCACCATTTTACTTATTTGATTAAAATAATATATTGCACATTTATTCAAATGAATGTATCATGGTATGATTTTGGTTTACACAAACCTATCATTATTTGCTAAACTAAAATAACTTTTCAGATTTACTAAGCAACTACTTACCCACAATATATTATTTAGGATCAAAATCCTATAAGTCGAGTTTCCAAAAACTGTTGGTTTCTTTAATGAGTCCATCCACTAGAACATTATGTTAATTCTAATAATCAAAGATAGATCAATTTGTCTTGTGTTCTACCATTTTCCTTCTAGAATCTCAAGAGAGTTACATGTCCTACCAGTGAGGACTTTTGGTCTTCATTTCCTGGCATACTAGATATTCCTTGCTACATTTCGTGCAGCTTCTTACTCTATCTTCTTCTAGATAATAGTGGATCCTTATCCGACAATTCCTTTTGTCAATCCAATATCCTAACTCTGACATTATTTTCCTCGTTCCATTCTCAAATCTTCCAAATTTTGGACACATAGGTTCTTTTATATCCAACAATAGTCTATCCTTTGACTAAGTGATAACCTATTTTGATCTTACGCCATTATTAATCTTCCTATAAATGGTTATAGGTTTTGAGGAGATAATTCCCATTTATCTCAGGACATCCAAACCATGGATTTTCTTTTGTCCTTGGATTATTTTCAAAGATGCATTTCATCCTTTAATTCAATCTAATTTCTTGGTTTAATTTGGTACTACTTTTTGAGTAATAATCCTCGTTCAATCACGTTGATCTCTAGTTAATAGAAAAGTTAATTGCATATCTAATCATCAAG
Source organism: Sequoiadendron giganteum (assembly GCA_007115665.2). NCBI lineage: Eukaryota > Viridiplantae > Streptophyta > Pinopsida > Cupressales > Cupressaceae > Sequoiadendron > Sequoiadendron giganteum. The sequence goes on along the minus strand of CM021103.1, from coordinate 75,401,433 downwards.
TATAAACATTCAACTCCATGATTTCTTAATTATAGGAGAGTCTCAAATTCATATATATCCATTCTGAGCACAAGTAACAATTCTAATGTTCTTCTTCGTAAGATTTTCAACATTTCTTGCTAAGTGAAAATTCTATGATGTTCTATCATGACAATAGATGCTTCCTTTTTGCAAGCGTTTCTCTTTTAATATCAGAGCTACTTAAACTAAAGTTTTGTCAATAATACGACTTCCTTTAACTTACTAGGCATCCCTCCTATGCTTCTATCCTTACATAGTTTCATTATCTCCAATGATATTCAATCGCATGGGAAAATATTAAACACTATAATCCCTTCCAATTCTAAGGATGGAATCCTTAATTGCTGACTAGTCCAATTTTTTATAGATTTCTCCACTCTATATAGCTGTAGTCAAGACCCAATGAACAACTCATTCAAGTTTGAATGCTACTTATAGGTGTTACAGAATAATCCAATACACAACCCAACTTAATAGGTTTTAGTCTCTTCATAAGGTCTCTCTCTTTATTGAATGAACTCCTTGTCCCAACTAGGTTATCCTTACCCAAGGTTTCATTCAAGAGTAAGGTAGTGATTAAGTGATTTAATCATTCTCATTAAGAGATTTTGGTGTGATTCACATAACGTCACATCTTACTTTATTTTTCACTTCATCTCAATGGCTTAAATAGCCAACCTTTTTCTCGTCCATAGGTTTCTTAGCATAGAGAGCTTCAATGTCAAGTTGTTTCACGACATGGATATATTTCATATCAAAATAACATCATTATTTAAATTCTCTATATAAAGTATATAAGAGTATAGAGACACTTTCTTCCAATCACGAGTCTCTTAGATCTTTTCTTGTCAATCCCATAGACAATGATCTTCCTTATCATGATCAAGCTATCTGCCTATCCTTTTCTAAGGCATTGATAATAATATTCTTTGATCTTTAGATCAAATAATCATAAGGTATAAAGGTCATAGTTCTTAACCTTTCCATTTGTCCTTTTTCCCTTGTGGTCATAAAATGTATTACTTAATTTTCCTTATGACTTGCAAGGAAGTCATAACCAAGTTTTTGCTGGGTGGGGTACTTAGCTTGAGTCAATCCACTCTCTTCCTTCCCCCCCCCTTAGTGTTTCCACAACTTTCATTCTTCTTACGTTGAAATTTTTAGTAATTTACTTGCTTCCTTGGAAAAGGTTTGTCATTCCTTACTGTTGACCTTTGATTGCCATCTTCTTTCTAATATCCTTTTTAATAGAGGAATATCCATTCTCACAAACCTCTTTTGTTGATTTACTTCTTAACTCAAAGTGTTGCTTTCCTTGCAACTTCTAGGGTCCTGACACATAGAGCCATGTACTATTCCTATTCCCCTTTGGAACCATTCTTCATAAGTTGTTTGATTCCAAAAACTTCAATAACCTAAATGATTTCGGTTGGAGGAACCTTGCTCATATCATTGATTGTTTCTTCTGACCATTTTGGTCTTTTCTCAATTCCTCGGTACTAACTTTTTTCTAACAAGATCTTTATCTTAACACAAGAGTTCAAATCATGAGTTCCCCAACCCTTGAGGATTCTTCTTTTGTTCGTATCCTACTTTGAACAGACTAAATTATGTTGAGTTTGCATATGTAGATTCATAGTGTTTACAGTAATCCAAGAGTTCCCGAATCTTTTACAATTGTAGGTTACTACAATTTAGTTTATCTCATTCCTACTCATTCTCTTTTTCTTAGAGTCATGAATGTACAGGTTATTCTTCCTAACCTTCCTACATAGCCTGATTGCATAAACTTCCGCAATCCTAGGTTTTATCATAAGTTGTTGGTTTAGGAATTATGATTCCAGGGACGAATCTTTAACTAGCCCAAATTTACACAAATTACTAATGCTTACATCTTCCTTTTTTACTTCCTTAAGTTCTTTTCTCTTACCGTTCTAGCACAAGAACTTTTCAACCTTTATCTTCTGACAAGGTTTACGCATTATTGCGTAATGAGCTCATAGGTTGTAGTGTAGAACCTAGTAGCTCTGATACCAAATGTAAAGTGCAGAATTCTCTTTAATTCAAATCATCAACAATAGTGTAAATAAATTCATTTATATTCAAAATAAGTTCAACACTTCATTCATTAAAAATCATTAAATCCAATATATTTCAAAACAAAGACTTAAAGTCGATAAATAGATTCAATATACTTCTAGTTAAATTCATACCCGTGTCATCTTACACGACATTGATAATAATACAAAAGTATTTGTATCATAAGTGTTCAATTCGAGACTTAGGCATTCTATTGCTTTAAGCTTTACAATACATATTTCAAGAAATAAAAATTACATTAATGAAGAAAACATCCTTTGATCTTCAATCCAATAGCTTATCTTCAAACATGAAGACGAGAACAAGAATCAGGTGCTTTTTCTGCCCAACCTCGAAGCTTACGCTTCCCTAGAATTCTTGTCATTCAAAGAATACCCGACCTTGCACAAATCGCTTAGCAAAAAGCAATCAACAAGCAAGATGGAATCTAGTGCGTGCCTAGTATAACTAGTAGTACCACGAGCATTTTCATTTTTCTAATTGATTTAAGAAACAAGCAAGTTCAATACTAGGATATGGTAGAGAGTTCATTCATTCCATCTATTTCAATGGTCCTTAAGTTACTTGGCCAAGTAAAATGTCATGCACGACAAATAAAAGTAGTTTTGGAAAAACAAAACTACACTTTCTAATAACCCATATTCGGCACCCGTCCCGGAAGGTAACTTTCCAAACACATGACATGCACATTCATTTATCAAGCATGCATGGTTCCAAACAAATAAATACAATCTTTCAAAAAAAAATTAACGGAAATCTTGTTTCAAGCAAAAACAGTTTAAATGTTGTATTTTCATCGTTTTAAACCATAAATAACATTAAATTAATATTTAAATCGAATAAATTAAATAACCAAAAAGAAGGTGTATCTCAAGTATGTAAATTAAATACATATTAAAAATAGGCATACATGAGCGCACGTTCTTTCGTTCTATTTACTCATTTAATTTGTTTCCTCTTTGAAACAAATCCTAATTCATTTTGTTTTCAAGTAAATCGTATTTTTAACTTAGTTGATTTATTTTATGTTTTTCACATTTCCAAAAATAATAATAATAAATTTTCAAAAACATGTTTAACAACTCATTTTTACTCTTTAGCAGGAATCTTTACATAAAATTATTTAATCTTACATTTTGGAAAATATTTAAATTTCGTTTAATTTAATAACAGTATCTTTTATGTTTCATTCGTTTGAAAATTTAAGACTTTTTGACAATTTTGGGTCTTTCTGAAGTTTTTCCAAATCTATTTAGATCTAAAAATTTACTGTTTTATGTGTTGATCTTATCAAATTTACTAATCAGAATCTCCAAAAGAATAAATAAATCTACAATCTTTTATCATTTTCTGTTTCTAATTGTTCAATAGTTTTTTGGTAAAATTACAGTTTGGAGTTTGAAATTTCTTTTGAATCTAAAAGAAACAGTGATGATTTCCAATAGTTTTAAATACTAGAATAAAAGAAAAATGATTCCAATTAAATATACTATGATCATGATTTTGTTTCAAAATTAAGCTTTCTTTGATCCTACCTAGTAATTTCTTGAATCTCGAAATTGATTATTTGTTCCCTCTGTTCTTTTTGTTGTTGTTCCTCTGTTCTCCTATTCTCTTCCTCTCCCTGGCGTATGCTAAATAGAATGTCCAATTAATAGAAAAATAAAATTGATTTTTTTTTTCTAACTCTTGCTGTTCTTCCTTTGGCCGCACCCTTCCTATTGTTTCCTACGTACCTCTCCCTTCTATCTTCCCTCCTGCTGCCTCCCTGCTTGTACTATTACCCACACACCTTCTACCTTTCTCATGTGCTTTACCTTCCTTCTGGTGAATAGGGGGTATGGCCTGTAATGATATTAGTACCCTGCTGTTCTGGCCGCGTAGGGAGTAATAGTTCCTCTTTTCATAACTCAAAATTTAAACTGCTCTTCCTCCTATAGCCATGCATGGGGTAAGTAGCCTCCTTACAAATTAATCCAACACTGGTTTCCCTTCTCGGCCGTGCATGATGGGGAGACAATAATTCTTAAATTTCTCCCCTCCTCTTCAGGCCGCACATGGGGTTTAGAAGGAAATGAGCAAATATTTGACAAAGCAGTCAACAATCCTCCTTCTATCTAGAGTGGGTAAATGAGGAGACTCCGGTGATCAGCACACATCACCCCCCCTTCCTTATGCGCATGGAGAAGATTGACCTTCTTGGTCGTGCCTGATGGAAATGAGGTGGGTGGTCTGCATAACAAAAGATTTGTATTTAAGTTTTCCCTTTTTCCTCTGCTCTGGCCGCATGGAGTGTGAGAGAAATAAGTGAATTCAGAAGGGAAAACTAACTCCCTCTCCACCTTCCAAAATCAGCTAATCCCCTCTCAAAATCAATAATCTTGTGTCTTTTTTTTTCTATTCAAAACAAAAACGGATTTTCTGTTCTCTTTTCCAATTTCAAATTTCTTCCCAGACTGATTCTTTTTTTCTCATGCATTGGTGGAGTTATTTCCAAAGCAAGATCCACAATTTCAGTTTGATCTCCCGTTCAAACTATCAAACTCCAAGTTTTAAATTTTGATTGCCTTCCATTGATTGAAGATATTTTCTTCTACCTGTTAAACTATTGATTTGAATTCAATTCCTAATTTGAATGTAATTTGTTTTTCCAATTTATTTTTCAATAACTCAGTTTTGATATTTTTTTGTTTTAACATTTACACTTATTTTTCTTATTTATCAAATGAGAAAAGTACCATTACATCAAATAACACAAAATTATATTTAAATAATTTTTTCACATTTAAAAGTCTATTCAAAAAAAAAAACATCATTATTTTTAAATAATAATAAAATATTGACATAAATAATTTAGTTATTTAAATAAGATCTATTTTCTCACAAAATAATAAAATCGTCATTTAAAGCAACATATTCTTTTCACATTTTGGAGAAATCAATTAAACTTAATTTAAATTTTGCAAGCACAATAATCACAAAGATACATTAAAATAATAACTAAGCGTGTGTGTGAGATTCCATCATCCTCATAAACATCTAATGGCTAAAACGACTCTACCTGATCGATGTTCTCGCCTTCATTCACGTTCACTTGTTCCTGCGTTCACTTGCACTCGAATTTTCATCAACAATGACAAACCCCAAATTTAATGCATTTCAAATCATTTCATTTGCATTTGCATTTGTATTTCAATTTAAATTCCACTTCCAATTTCAATAATCATTTAACATAATAATTAACAATCTCATGATTTATAATTGTATTTAAATTATCGACAAAATCAATACGTGACAATGGGTGGAGTGATTTTAGAAAGCCATTCTATGGATTACCCACCTAAAATTCATGGGAACAATCTCATCAAGTATGTGTCTTCATGCACAAATTCAAGGCTCATATTTCGAAACTCCCTCATGTGGTCAATAAGATCCCTTTTCTCATTGTATCTATCGAATTTTGGAATTTCACAATGCTTTGGAAATGGGATCATGTTGAGATTTCTATCGAAAGGATATGGACAAATATCCTCCAAAGCATACTTTTTAGTTGTGCCCCCCTGTATTTCCTTGACTTTCCCTTGTAGTGCTTTTATTTGTTGGGTAAAAGCACCAAGATCGTTTAAGGGAGTTTCAATCCTTTCGGGATCTTCTTTGATTTTTTCCGTATCATAGTCTGAGGGTAATTTAGCACCTTGGTTTCCCAACAAAAGAAAGTATCTCTCTTTATTCTGCTCTAAGATCTTTTCCATGGCTATGTGAAACTAAGGATCTTGTTTAGCTTCTTGGAGCATTTCATCGGTTATTTCATCATTTGACCTATTCCCATGAAGCCTATGAAAAGGGTTTTCATCCCTATCACCCATGTTGCAAAGTGGATTCTCTCTTTTATCCTCTTCTGTGTGTTTTCTTGACCTTGTGACAATAGGAATATGCTTGAACCAAGTTTTTATTAACTTTGATCATAAATGGGAGTGAAATTTGTTAGATTCCCTAGCCAAATAGAATGATGGATCCTATTGATATGACTAAGGAATTTTCTAATTTTCAGATTGTGATTCCTTGGATGAAGGATGATAGATCCTATTATGGGAATTAAACTAAAAATCAAAAATTGATTTGAAATTGATGCACTTTAAGATATTTTGATCTTAGTTTAAAAAATGAGGATTTTGTAAAAAGCCTAATGTTTCCATGTTTCTCTATTGCAATAGTTGATTCAGACGGTTGGAATATTGTATAGTTGGTTGAGGAATGTGCGAATGACGAATGGGTTGACTATGATTATTCCTTTGTGAAAGAGCTCTTCATTGGAAACAAGCTTGTGAATATATGGCTCTAAAGAAAAATCATTAGTAAATCCCATAGAAAAGTCATGATATCTATGAATGAAGGTTTGATGTTCAAGGAAGACTTTTCTAATTTAGTATAAAAAGAATCTCCTATTCAAAAAATTCTTGTAGCTAAGTTTCTTTTTCGGTTTCTTGATTCTTTTCCCAAGAGATTTCCTAAAAAATGTTGTAGATTTCTAGTCCCTAAGCATAGAAAAGATCAGTATCGGTGTTGTTCAAAGCATTGCTGGCGGTAGATTGTGTCAGAAGACTGTTTTAGTCCATAAAAATAGATGTGCTACTCTATGCCATGGATGCGCTAGACTGTTGCATGGATGCGCTAAAAGATCAGATCAATGCGCTACTCTGTAACATGGATATGCTAGATTGTTGCATGGATGTACTAGACTGTTGCATGGATGTGCTAGATTGTTGCATGGATGCGCTAGACTGTTGCATAGATGTGCTAGAACAGTCATTCAATGCGCAAAAAGATCAAGTCAACGTGCTAAGAAAAACATATTTTGGATAGTTTACTGAATTGGATGATCTTATTTGAATTAATGTTTGGAAAATGCAACATGCAGTAGGAAGACAGTTGTTTTAAAGTCCTAGAATCTAAACAATAAGTGTATGTTCTCTGAAATTGTCATGGGTATTTGAACAAAACAAACACTTCAAGTAGACTCACTCTTAATGGTCAAAAGTTCATTATAATCATCACAACCCATATCTTAAAATTGTGTCGACTCACACAGTCGTGTCACCCCCTAAAGGGCACCCTTGTTTTTGTCTTTTCTAGGTGTGTACTCAAAGTTAGATTTCTCGATCCCTTGAGCAAACGATCCTTGGAAATTATATGGTGGGTATCTTGGGGGCAGATTCTTCCCTCCCCTTGCATTGCGAGTATTATAATGTTTGGCTACTGACTCAGTTAGCTTCTACACTAAGGTTCATAATAAGGTTTTTCGTTCAATGTGGCAAATGATAAACTCCCTCAGGAGACCTCCCAACCTTTAGAACAAAGGCTTTGGGGATGGTTATCTTGCACACTACCGTCGATTGGATTTTCATCAACTCACTTTTGATTATAGTGTGTTGGAATCCTTGGCTTTAGGCATTCCCACTTAGGTCGTTCCTCTTGGGTGAGTAATTTTTCCCATTAGAGTATGCTTGCTAAAGGATTTAATAAAGCATAAAGTGCATGAAATTAAAAGATGAGTTTGGCATTTTGATCACCCATTTAAGGGGATAACATAGGCTTATCACCGTCCAATCACAACAAACAATCTTGTTTAATTTTAGTCCCAAATAACAATTTGCTAAGCTAGGTGAAGATGTTGCTTCACAAAAGACATGGGATTCATTTTATCCAAGATATATCAATTTTTTGGTGATTATCCTAGGATTGGTAAATTTTAATCCAGATGGCTACCCTAGGATTGCTTCATTTTAACCTTATGCAAAAATATTAACCTCTATCCGCGGACGCATCAAAATCAGGATTGAAAATTACAGTTTCATGAATGCGCTAAAATAACATGTAAATGCATTATAACAAAGAATGTATGCACTAAAAGAAACACACGAATGTGCTAGAATAGAGCATCTATGCACCAAAAGAGCACATGAATGCACTATAATAGAGCATCTATGTGCTGAAACAAGCCTCACATGCACTAAATTGTCCCATGTATGCACTAAAACGGGTCTTGTATGCACTAAACCGCGAGTCCAATTTGTAACCTATAATAAAATATTAAAAATGGGGCAAGGGCCCCACGGTGGGCACCAAAAATGTGTGTACAAATATGTGGAAACAACTAATAAGTTAAAACAACACACCAATGAAACATTGTATCAAAGAATCTAAGTTAAAATTAAACACTTTAAACCTAACAGATTCTTCAAAGCCATCCCATTGTCCTCTATCTCCAAGGATTAATTTTAAGCTGCTTGCTCTCAGATTGTATAAGCAGAAGCTCAACAAAATGATAACCTAGAGAATGTGATGATATGGAAAATGCATTCTTATGCTAAATGATATGAAATAATGCTTAAGATAATGAAACTAAGAACAGATTATGCAAGCTATTCTACCATGATTATCTATGCTAAGATGGTAAAACTAAAATGCTGCTATAATCAAGAAATCTAGGGTATTAAGATGCTTAATGCTTGATAATTCAACTATAATTCTCACACTATGCAACTAGATAGATTTTCAGAGCACAAAGAGGTCTTATTTATAAACTTTTGGAGGCAAAACTTTAGCTGGCAAAGATCAACAATTGAAATAGAGTCTGGTAAGATGAACGGTGGAAGATCGAGAAGTTGGAGAGAAAGATGGAGGCTAGAGAGAAAGAGGGAAGATGTTTCCTCCTACAAAACCTTCTCCATTCAAAAATGAAGGAAAGTGGCCATTTGTCACTTTTAGTTATGAGAAGTTAGTTGGTAGTTGAGGATAATTCCATAATTAAATAATAAAATTATTTAATTTCTTGTGACATGTGGATTTAGAAGCTTCCATAATTAAATATTAAAAATATTTAATTATGTGTGGAAAGTGGATAAGAAGTGCCTAATTAAATATTTAAAATATTTAATTACATGTGAAAAGAGAATTTAAAGAAATAATGATGGTTTACGAATTTAGAAGAACATTTACTTTATTTGAATTAAAAATTCAAATTTAAAGAAATAGGATAATTAATTTAAATAAACTATAAGATTTATTTAATTAATTAAGAAGAAAATAGAAACATGATAATAATTAAATAAACTTATTTAATTAAAATAGCAGAATTAGAAAGTGAACAATATAAATAAATAATTAAATTTATTTATATGTAGATGGAATCAGAAGATTAATTAAATACCTCGTATTTATTTAATTAGCAGACTTAATATGATGTGACCATTTTTTGATGTATACAACTCCCATTCCTCGGGGGATGGGGATTCTAAAATTTGAAAAGTATGGTGATTGTGGAGATCCTCAGATGCATGTTTTGGCATTTAATGCTATGTGTAATGATTTGTTCCATCATGATGCTCTAATGGCTAAGCTCTTTCTGAGATACCTTAAGGACACTACCCTTGAGTGGTACTGATCCTTACTAGATAACTCTATCTTTTCGTTTGATCAATTGGAAAACCAGATCTTGAGGTATTTCCAAGCTAACATCAGACTAAAGATGAAATTTTTGGATCTCATCCAACACAAGAAAGGGGATCACAAAAGGGTAACTGATTTTATTGATTGCTATCAAGTATTATTTTCATAGATTTTTTATCCTTTGCTAGATTCAAATGTTCAAAAGGTCTTCATCAGGAATTTACATAAATAATGGTAAGAGAAGTTTGATTTGATGAAGTACCCTTCCTTTGCACACCTATGTGTTGCACTACATGAATACCAATAGATGGTTACATAGTTTGAGGATTCATCCTTGTGCTCGTGTCTTGATACTCGGTCTGTAGTTTTAGTTTCTAGAAAAAATAAATCTATTGCAAACATGCTCTCTACATCTAAGGACAAGGGACTAGGGCACAATAGAAATTTAACAAAACTATCTGAGTTTTATACTACTATTTTAAAGAAGTTAAAAGATAAAGTTCTAACATTGCCAGAACCTTAACCTCTGATTGAGCTGTATCCTGAGTGGAATGATGAGCAACAATTCTATCAATTCCACTGAGTGCACATACATGATACTGAGTGATGCATGCGCCTGTGGGATGAGATTCAAGACTGCATTGATGATGAGACTATACGTCTAGATGGGAAGAAGCAAAATTCTAATAAATCTATGGACAAGGATAATAATGAGTTACAAATTTAAACTGATCCATTTCCCTGTCATTTTTCAAATTTAGTAACACAATATTCTACACCTTATAAGTTAGTTTCATCTGAGTATGTGAACATGGTTTTGTTCACGTGTATCCCTCGTCCTAAAAATGTGAGTGCAATACATGACATAAATTTCACCTCGAATGATGAGCCACTAAATAAGGAGCCTTACCCATTATAAATTCTTTCCTAGATTAATGGGAATGCCATAACTAGAATCTTAGTTGATCTGACGAGTCGGGTTAATATGATAATGAAGGAGACTCTATTTATAAATAGTTTACATAAGGAGAGATACGAAGAGTTAGAGAGCACTCTCCATACCCACGATGGACTCTTTATTACCCCTGTGGGTGCTATTTCTTTATCAGTCTTGCTAGGACCCAAGGCTATTGATGTCTCATTTTTTATCATTCTAGAGTTTGACCTATTTAGAGTTAGGCTAGGCATTTTGTGGCTAGCCTCTATGAACAACATCGCCTCTATAGTTCATAAACGTTTAAAGTTCCCTCGTGAAGGATTTTTGCATGTGGTGCATGACATTGGCTATAAATCACTAGAGTTGCATGGGGGCTTCACACTAGATCACTTTTGGCCTGCCTCGATTGGACCTCTCCCTTTGAGGGGAGATTTGTTAAATAAATCTTATATTAAATATAAGATTGGGGGCTCAACACCGAAGGCTAGTTATCTAGTGTCTGCTTATGTTATCTCTACGAAATCCTCTATGATAGCGTAACAAAAAGTTTCCTCTTCAACCCCATCTAAGGGAGAGGGGAAGCTTGCTCATGCTCTAGAGCCTTCTCCTCATGTATATTTTGGTTCTATCTACTCCTGATTCTTTTCTTGTTGTGGCATCTTCAACTTCTCCTCCTGGACCTTGCATGGGAAGTGCGATGGTGTCTGCATGTAAAAAAGTGAAGCGTCAAGTTTTTGAGCCTCTTGTGCTACCCATGGTACCATGACCAAGTGGTCTATGGAATGGGGAAGTCTTACCATGGGGTCATTTCTGTGTCTCGACCTCCACGACATCCTATTGTTCCTCCATCTTCCCCTAAGGTAGAGAATGGGAAGGGGCCCACCGTCGAGGCACTTGTTCCTACTTCTCCTCCTATGGTTGTTTCTGCTCCTATGCTTCCTCCTCCTACTCCTGCCTAGGAGACCATCCTTCCACCAAAAATGACTATGAAGGATACTCCTACGGTTGAGTAGCAACCTTCAATCTCTTCTCACGGAGAATCTTCCAGTTCCCACAAGTGACGTAACTAGCTTGCGTGTGAGTGCAAGCATAGGCAAAAATCTCTATCTGTGAAAGATGTCACCTTCTAGAAGACAGAGGGGAGCCAATGGCGCATGTCTCTACATATTTTGTTTCTATTCTTCTTTCTCCTACTATTTCTACCTTGGTTCCCATCACCTCTATTATTCTTTTGGATCCTCCATTGGGTCCTGATGATGCTCACCCCAAAATGGTGCAATTTTTCATCGCTCTCTCGATAGAGCCCCCTCTCTTGATGTCCCTCTTAGAAATCCCTATTTCTCTCAACCCATAGACATGTCAAATACAATGGTGGTGTTTTTTGTAGCTTTGTCTTCTTCCTCCTTTGATTCTGCTTCTTTTGTGGGGATTCCACATCCTCTGCTGAAGCACAAGATAGAGGATGAGGTCGTTGTGAGTGGAGGTCGGAAGAAGGGTTTGATTTCTTTGGAAGCTGGTTCTATTTTAGCCTGTGCTGTCCTCGTGACGAAGGAAAACCTTGCATCCCTGGAGTTTTTCACTACCCTTCTTGATGAGGTTGGAAATGACTCTCAAGTGTCTCATTCTTCTCCCACTTAGTTGACACATGGAACTCTAATAAAGTGCATGTTCAATTTGGTGGATGATATCTTGGCTCTATCTTTGATCTTTGAAATTTTGATAAATTTTTCTTCACAAGAGCTCGATGAAGAAGACATTGAGGGCCTTCTTCCTCGACCCTTATTGTAGGCGAGTAAGATGGTATTTCCCTCACTATCTCACCCTTACAATCCCATCCACCCTCCCCTTATAATGATCTAGATTGGGATTAAGATGAATTATTGGTCGATGAGGACTAGGGTGGTACCTCTTCTTTATCTTTACATTAGATTTGTTTGTGTTTTTGCTCCCCTGTGCTTCTCTTTTTGAGTTTGTGATCCTACCTAAAGGACCCTTACTACCCTTGTAGGTGCTTGAATATAGGCATGGAATTTTTTTCGTACACATCTTCTATTTGTAACATCATTCTTCTATGTGTCATAAAATTTCTTTTCGATATTGGGGATGATGCAAAGCATTGGGGGCATTTAGGCCTTTTCCATGTTGACCCAATTTTTATTTTCACTTTACCTTCATGTGCTCTTCTTCATGTTCTAAGAACCTTGGGGATTGATGACCATTATTTCATACACCATATTATATCTATTTATGAATAAATTTGACCCCAAATTCTCAGATCCCCCTATCTCTTGATTTCTTCATCTCTATATACTTCTTGATGTTGTGGTTCTTATGTGTTGTCTCTCACGTGAGTGACAACATACCACAAATACATATCATCATGCATTTCATGCCACAACATATCTACCTCTCCTTTCTCTCCTTAGGATACCATGTGCTCCTTTGCGTAGCACACACCATCCTAAGGGGGGCTACCATGTTGTTCTAATTTTTAGTAAGGTGAATTCTTTCAAAAGGATTCCTTGATGTAAAATCTTCCTTAAAATGAATTCCTTGATGAAAGAATCTCTAATTTAAATCTCTCATTTTCTATAATGTTGTATTCTCTCAGGACTCTTGGATGAAATTTTATTTCAAAAAGGATCCCGTATGTGAAAGAGTCTGAAAAATTTCCTTTGAAAAAGGAGCACTTTTTCTAAAATGGAAGCCTAAAAACTTTTCTTTGAAAAGGAGCATCTAAAATGAAAGAGTTTGAAAATTTTCCTTTGAAAAGGAGCATTATTTCCAATGAATTCCTTGATGAAAGATATTTCAAAAGAATTCTTGATGATAGTAATACTTGCAAAAAATGTGGTGTCTTTCAATTGGAGTGTTACTTTGAATGGGCCCCTTGGTGTCTTGAAGGGTTCCTTGCCAAAGGAACCCCCTTGAAAGATTTCCTATCAAAATATCTCTTTGGTGTCTTGCAATGTGTGTTTAATTTGATATTTTTTTTCATGTGTCTTGATTTCAGACATCTTATATCTTGGCATCTAGCTTAGGGGTAGCCTGACTAGACCTGTCTTTTCTTTGATTGTGTTGCAACACAATTTATAGTAGTCACAGGCTTATCTATCTGATCAAACCGTGTCTTATCATGTTGGATTGTGTCTTCTTGTGTCTTATGAATGTGTATCTTATGATTATCTTTTTTACCTAATATGTTTTGTTTGCAGCCTAACATGTTTGTGGTGAGATCATAGCTAGCTTTGTAGGATCAAGAACTTGTGGAGCTCCCTCCTTTGCATCCAAGTACATTGGATCGAAGATTTGTTTCCTTGATGTTATTGGTATATTATCTTCAACCTCTTTCTACTTTAGGTCACATACACATTGACACATATGCTCGCTAAAGTGGGGGTAAAATGTAATGGCACAAATTTTCACCCTAGGGAAATTTCTCATTTATCTACCCTTACTTTAGAATTATAAGTTTGAAGATGCATAAACCTACCGCTGTCTTCTTTATCTTCCCACATGTATTTTTTCTTTTTGCATCAGTGGAGGAATATTTTTTGGGGACATGAACACACTACGCTATCGTCCAAACAAATTCCTACCTCTGAAATATGCACAAGCATTACATTTCCTAGTTGGTCATGAAGGTAACGTCCTCTATCAGGTCTTGACCGACAAAAAATGACTCATAGCCTCCATTTTTATCATTCAAACACATTCTTTCACTCTCTCTGAGATTCTCTAACTCTCTCTTGCAAGCTTCTACATTCTCTAGATCAATCTCTTACATTCTCTATTCACTTCTTGACCATTCTTACTTCTCCATTACTCTATCTTTGTCTCTACAACATCTTCTTGCTTCAACACCATCGTCATTGCACGTTTACAAAGTTCTATCTCCTCGGCATGGTGGTTTTTCTCTCTTCTTTCCTCTATTGGCCTTGAGTGCTTATAGCAGGGAAGGTAACATTGTGTCTTTTCATTTTGCATATATCATCTTGTAGAGTAGCATTCAAGTTGTGATTTCTCTCTACCTTATTGTGTCATTTCCATTCTCTCTCATTTATCACTTTTTCTATATCATTGCATATCTAGCTATCCATGGAGGTGGGAACATTGAAATGGGGGTTTGACTAAGGCATACCTCAAAACAAAACCCAACATTTTTCTTGTTTTTATGTGTGTAGGTGTAAGTTCATTTGCTTGAAGCTAGCTGAAGAAATGGACTTTGCATGAAGGGTATCTTTTCCTACTCTTTTCTTGTCATTTTCATCATTAGAATGATTCTTGCTAGTATTTTTCTTGTTGTACCATTTATTTTCATATTTTCATATTAAACTATCAAACTATAAAACTTTGTTATTCGAGTTGTAAGTAGACCTTGAGTGTCTTTGAATAATATTCAACTCGTTGTCTGCAAAAGATGCCAACGCATCCCTGAGACTCTAGCATGACACACTGAGGTTTGGTTCTCATGTTGCCATCCTTAGAGAGAGATTTATCTAAGTTGCAGTTTGAGATCCTTGCAGTCTGCTCACCTTATTTATGAAAACACATGTTTCTCTTTTCTTTGTCTTTTGATCAACCTGAGGTAGTTTAGGGAGGTTTGTTCCTTGGGGCTCTCCTATGACTTGGAGCCTTGGGGGTGATGAATCTCCCTACTCTACAATAAATCATAAGGATGCATTAATCTTGTAACTGGTTTATGTAACTGAATGTCTCCATCATTCCATTTGTGGATCTTTTGAGAAATTCTAGCTTAGGGTTTCCTCTTGTCACACTTGTTGATATGAATGTAATAAATATTTGGTGAATGCAACAATATTTTAATTTATTAGAATATTTATAATGGTATCTTCTTCATTGCATATGGATTTCTATAGTTTGGGATGGATAACTAAGAATGTCTAGTTATTTGATATTATTATTTGTGGTGTATGATTATGCACAACTCATATTCCCTTGTGATTTCAATATGTTTCTATTGGTATATTGTGATTCTATAACCCAATGGAATAGGCACTAGTAATTTCTATAATGATCCACCATATGCTCAAAATAAATACATCTTTCGCTAGTAGACTAGGAGTAATAAAATAGTCTATATGTACCTTGTGACTTAGTACTTCAACTAGGGAAAACATTTGTAGCAAGCCTTAAGATTTCTTATCTTGGAGAGTCATGTTCTACATATATACATATTTTAATTATGTAATGGTATTTTAATTAGTTTAATAATAGGTCTTCTATGTAGAAGGTTAGTCTTTGGTCTAGTGACAACCTTTTAAACCAAGCATACACTGGGTACTATCACAACACTTTAAATATGTTCATCTTGAGTTGTGATTATTATTTTTGAGGATACCTCTAGGAAGTCCCTTGGATCTAGCCAAGCCTAAAGTGAAGGGGATATTACTCACTCTCAATAATTGGTCCATTATTACCCTGCTTGATCATAAGTTAGAGGTTTTTTGCTATGAGTTTGACACCTCTGGTGCTTAAAAATAGCTCAAATTTAGGGATTTGGGAACCTAAAATTTTGAGCCCAAAACATGCTTCAAGATATTCAACACACTTTGATGGATCACTTTGACATGATCAATCTTAGGCTTTTGCATTACTTTATTTTTCTTCATGTTCTACAGTCTACCAAGGGGATCTCTATATACTAGAAAATGTATGCCATTGACTTGCTTCATTGGTATAAGATGAATGACTGTAGGCTTGCTCCCACACTATTCAATCTAGTATCACTTTAACTACTAGTTGCACCACACCTATTTTTGATGCTACTTTGTGTAGATAGTTAGTTGGTAGTATTTTGTATTTGACACACACTTGTCTTATTATCACCTTTATTATTCATATTGTATCCCACTTTTTCCATTATCCTCATGAAAGTAATTAGAAGATAGCCAAGTGTATTTTAAGCTATTTTGGGGCACCACACATTTTGAAATTCAATATACATTAGGAGTTTCTTAGATAGTAGGATTCATTGACTTAGATTGGGCTAGTGATGTTGACTCATGGAAGTCCTCTTTTGGGTTTTTTTTTTCCTTAGTTCTAGTCTAGTTGCATGGTCTTGTATGAAGAATTTTTTTATTGCATGATAATCAACTAAGACAAAGTATTTAGGTGCAATACTTGTTAGCTTGGAGGTTTTATGGCTTAAATAACTTATAATAGAGTTTGGTTTATCACTTGATCATCCTATTTTTTTGGAGGTTTGATAACTAAAGTTCCATTCACATTTCTTACAATCTAGGGGGGCATCAAAGTATGAAGCATATTGAGATTTGCATGCATTTCATTCAATAGATCATACATGATGGTGTTCTTTCCTTGCTATTTGTGTAACACCCCTCCATTTCGCTCTTATGTTTAGACAGTGTGATTCTCTGTTATGCTTATGTTTTTTGACAGTACCTTGACTTGGATAGACTATGATACTTTGTTATTATTTGATCACTAACTTTGGAGCGATGTCGGTTTTATGTTATGATGTGATGGTACTTTATTTTGATGATATTACTATGACATGCTTTTTATTAGCATAGTGTTTATTTGAATTAATATTGTTATATTCTCATGAGTAGATTATAGATGTTAGAATCTTCAGTTGTTGTGACATTGTATTGGTGAAGGGAATGGAATTGCATCACTCGCTTGTGAGCGCCTTGTGATTCCATGATTCTCTCTTCACAGTGTGTTTGATTATGATATATATGCATGTTCAATATATGCTTTGTTTGTAGGTTTGCAGGTACAGGACATCGACTCCACCTGGTTTCACAGGTTTGAGCTTGTCCATTGCCCAACGATATTGTTGATTGGGAGATAGTAGCTAGGTTTCCCATGTCAAGCTACCACCCTAGTCATAGTGTGTCATCGGTTTTAGTTGGATTTGTTTTTTATAATGTTGTTCAATTTTTCCTTGATATTATTTATGCTCCAAAGTATGTAAAAGGTAAATAAATGCTTTAAATATTTTAGGTGATTATTTAATTAATCTTGTTTATTTTATTAGAAGATTGTAATTTAATTTAATTAATTAATTAAATTTATTTGGTAAAATAATTTAATCTTAGGATTAAATTTATTTTATTAATTAATTAAATTAGTTGAATTAAGATTAAATTAGAAATACTATGTATTTTTGAAATGATTAAAATGTTCTAATATCTTGAAATATCTGGAGGGTTTGGTGTTAATTAATTTTAAGAGATATTTGTTTCTCAACATGTGTTTGGAAAAATTAATGATGGTTGTTGGGAAAATGTTTTCATAGAGAGAATAATGGCTTTAACCAAGAGAAGGAAGAAGTTACTTCACGAAAGAGAGGAGAGGAGATATTTGGTGGGCAGAGGTTGTTTAAAAATTAAGTTTTGGTTATTATATTCTGGTTGTTGAAATTTTGGAAAAAAAAACAGTCTCGAGAAAATTCTTTGTGCTCTGGAATTTGTTTTGTTTTTGGAGGAAGCTCTGGTTGTTCTGGAAGAAGCTTAGTTCTATGGAAAAATCTCTACACCAATCCACATCCTCTCAAGCGTTTGGAATTTAGGTTCCCTTGTTATGTCAATTAATTTCATTTTGGAAAAGTTTCTTAGATTAATTTGTTGTCTAGAAAAAGATTGCCTGTGCAAATTATGAAGCTTTTGAGTTTTTGTAAAAGTTGAAAAAAAAATGTCGTGCCTGAAACTTTCTAAGAAATCTTCTGTAGAAATGAAATCTTCTGTAGAAATGAAATCTTCTATTGAAATTATTGCAAGTTTATTTGGGATTGTTGTAAACAATGAAGAACCCAGAAGAAAACATTAGGAATCTGGAAAAATCTTTGTTGGGAAGAAATTAAGATTCTTTGTAGAAATTCTTGGTAGAAAGCTTCTCGAGAATCTTCTTGTAGATGTTGTTTGCAGAAGTTTATTGCTCTTTCCTATTAGATTTTTTATCTAGTAAGTATTGGAAACCTCTGGAAAATAAATGTAAACCATTGGAAGAATTTGTATTTCTCTGTATAATTTGTGCATCTTCCTGTAGAAGAAAATTGAGAAAATATATTGCCCTTCTGGAGCAGACTTTTGATTTGTTTATATAGATTTATAAATATATAAATATATATATAATAATATATATGCATTTATTGATTGGTAAAATATCTGTAGAGATATTTGTAATGAAAAGCCAGTTCATAGCTTTCCGTACGACGAACATTGTAGAGTCTGTAGGGTTTTAAATTGTTGTAAATTGCAATGTTTATGTGTGTGTGGGAGAGAGTGCATGGCTACCTCCCCAACCACCGTCCCATGGGGGAGGCGGGTGTGGAGGAAACCATCACTGCTTCCCCCCACAACTGCACCCTTAATATGGCTGGCGATGCTAAAGGCTGTGTCGGTCGTTTAAACCTTCAATTTCTCCCAAAACTTTGTGCTCAGATTATTAAATGTGGTTTTAGTTATATATATATATATATAAATTTATTTATTTTTAATATTTATATTTGGGATTTGTAAGTTAAGTTTAAGACATTTAAATAATATATTTAATTATGTATAATTATATATATATTTTTATTTAAATGATTTTGTAAAAAGGGTGCCTGCATTAAATGCATGATTAGATAATTTAAAGGTAATAATTTTAAAGAGGAAATTTGATTTCTGCATTATTGAAAACGATGAATTGATTTAAATAAATAGATTTGATTTTCGTGTTGTTTGAAAATGAAAATTAATTTAAGTTAGATGATTTGGAGATGTGTAGTATTAAATTTCTTGCAAAGAAATTGGTATTTTATTTCAAAGTGATTGAGGAATTTATATAACTGATAGATTAAATTTCCTCCTTTGTTTGTGAAAGAGATGTTATTTAATTAGTGTGTTTGAGTAATAATTTTATTGTATTTCACTATAGGGAATTGGATTTAGGAAATCCGAAGGATAGATTTGTTCATGTTTAAATTGCCCTTTAGAATGTGATTTCTTCTGTAGCGTATTGGGAAATTGATTGGAAGTATTAGTTGATGTTTTGTAAGTCTTCCAGCTGAGGTGTTTTAATATTTGGAGTTGTTATATTTTATTGTCAAGCCTTTTTGATTTCCCTTGGGTAGTGCATATATGCGTATTCAATTAATCACCTAGCTACCACGAATGGGGATGTGATGTCTTTTATTTTTGGATTGGGGGTTAATATTAGTATGCGTGCACTAGTTACCCTTGGATTATGGATTTGTTCCACGTGTTGTCAGCAGGAGAGTGACTCTCGATGGGGGCCGAGGTGTAGGAAGATCTGCCAGGGTAACCCATGCAACTTTGTGGTGACACTCCTCCTATGTCAACAGTATGTTTGGTTCACTGGTGTATTTAATTATTTAACTCTAGAAGCATTGTACCCAATGTGATTATGTTGTAATTGTATTTGATTAGTTCAATCTTGTGTTAGCCTATGTCAAAAGGTAGTTGGTCTTGTCTAGGAATCCTTGTTACTATCTCCTAGAATGGGGGTGGGCTTTCAGGTACCACTTGGTTGGGTGGAACGTACACCTTACCCCGTTGGGTTCCCTTCTTATGTTTGTGATGGTGAGATCTTCCAATTGGAGAGCTCGTGGGTGCTAGTCGATATGTTCCACTCTTATGATGTATTGTATCAGTTTGTCACTTTGTATTTATATTACTCCTCAATTGTATTCAAGGAGGACTCTTGTAAATTGTAATACTATCATACTATCTTCCTTATTCTGGGAATGAGTAATGTAAACACTATTTGAAATTAATGTAACCTATGGAACTTTATGTACTTATGTCTTATGTGATATTTATTGCTTTGAATGTATGTTCTTTAAATTCAAGAGTAATAATTTATATGCTATGAATGAGTTAATTTTTATGTTATGGGATTCAGTTGTAAGCTTAGTCGCATGCCTTAGAGGATTTTTGCGATAGTGTAGTGCACCTTTCATGTTATCAATTTCACTTTAAAAGAAAAAAAATTATACGCTTTCGTAGTTGTTTCAACTTTCTCTAGGGTTATGTGGTGGGGTGTTACAATTTGTCTACTCAAGAGTTGGTTGCATAAATATTTGCTAAATATTTAGCATCTCCTCACTATCTTGAGTTTCAAAACATATGCTTGGGGTGAAAGAAGTTATCCTTGGGGTGCCTTCAGTCCTCCTTCCTTTGTCTAGGTTCTACTTTGTGAGATGAGTTTTTTCCATAGGGTTTCTACTTTTCTCCACTTGTGAGAGACTTTTATTTGTACATGAGTATCTCATTACGCCTAGTTTTCAAGACTTAATTTTTTAGTGATTAGTTTTCTCCCTAAGTATCATTTAAGAGGGGTGTTAGTGTGAAAAGTGTTATTATTCGTCTAGCTTAATTTTACTTTGTAGAAATATCCATATTAGACTCAAGCTCACTTAGAGGTTTTCTATTTTGTTGTCTCACCTCATTGTGACTTTACACATGTACTCACACTTGTCTTAGGTGTTCTACAAGCGACACTTTTCAGAGAGTTAGTCAATAGTCTATTCCTACCTTCCTTCTTCCTCATTGTTCTACATATACAAGTAGTTTATTATATATTTTTTATTCACTTTTATGACATTTTTTGGCATTTTGTGTGTATATTCGTTTGTGGAAGAATTTGGTTTTTGCATTCATTTTTTTGTTGCTCCAACATAGAGAATGCGTTGTCATGTGGTCTTGGTGAAAAACTTGGGTGTGAACCTTGGAGATGCTTGTGCGTTGATTATTTTTTCTTAGGCTCATTGCATAATTGTGCTAGAGGTGGTTAGGAAGATTCTAGGAAGTTTTCCCTTGCTTGTTCTTTTATTTATAAATAGGAGTCTTAGGATAGAGGTTATTCATATCTTGTACTTGCTCATTATAAGTGAGGCTTGCTGTAAGCAACTACATGCTTGAGTTTCTTTTTGAGAACTTGAGGAGTATGGAGTGAGATGTGTGGCTCTCATTTGTTCTTGAATCAATCTCATGGGGATAACAATAATGGTTGCTCATTTTTACAGAAGAAGGTAATATCTTGCATGGTTTCCTCTTTGGTTGAGAGTACTAAATTCCATGCTAAATCTTAAAGATTGGTACTGTTTTGTTGTTGTAAATACAATGGTTTTGGTGCTTTAGAGGATAGGTTGTTTCAAAGGGTTTTTCAAAGGTATATTGGTCTCTTTTTCTCCTATTTGGTTGTTCTTTCTTCATTCTTGTTATGTGTTGTTATATTGGAATGATGCTAGAATTTATATAGATCAAGGGTATCCTTATGACATGTTTCCTCATAGGATTAATGGTGGGAATTTTTTTGTACTAGGGTTAATTTAGGAAATTATTTGTATTTCCTTTTATTTTGGTGTCAAGAGTTTTATTTATGAGTTTTGGTATTGGTAGTGTAGGTGTATTTCCTTTCTAGCTTTAGGCTTGCATTGATGTCTTAAATCTATTCCCACATAAAAATTAGTTCTTGTGCTTTTTGGTTTGCATGTAGTAAGGACACTTACTCCCTTGTGTCAAACCATGTAAGGATATAGATTCAATGACTAAATAAATGATCAAGGACAACACTCTCAAACATGCAACACACCCTTCTTATGTAATATATATTGTGATAGCATTCTCTTGACAATTAATGCAAATAGTAAAAGATAGCTCTAAAAAATCAATAAGAGATGATTAGATCTAGCATGCCTAAAATAAACCTGGGTTAATAATATAAATACAATGCCAAGGGTCACATGAAATACTTGCATGCCTTGAGTAAACAAACAACAATCATAAGGAAAGGTAAAATTGGCTCAAAATTAAAATTTGAATTATAAAAACAAAAATATATTTTTGTGAATGCTAAAATGATCAAATCACTTTTGTAATTATAATTATAATTTGAAAAAAAATAAAAATAAATAAAGATTAAGATTGTTCTTTAAAAATGAATAAAAAATTAATTCCACACCCCTATTAATTAAAAATATATCAAACACTTATTATTACATAAAAGTCAATATATCATACACTTATTATTACATAAAAATCAATATATCATATACTTATTATTACATAGAAGTCACTCAAATCAAAATAAAAATAGAGTCAAAACCTATGAGAAAAGGACATGGGTATGCAGTTTATCCCATTACAAAATTATGATAAAATAATTTTATTTTAATGAATGAAAGTGTCTTGGGGTCATCATTGAGTGTAACTAGCTATCACAAGATAATTAAATTTCCAAGTGCATGGACTTTGTTTGCACGTATAAATCATTTTCATATCACGTGGATTTAATATCTAATTGGTTTATGAAACTTTACTTCACATCTCTCGTGCCCAGGGCGACCGACGGTGTGGTGGCTCGGGCAGGGGTTCGACAAACCGGGTAGGTCGACTACGACTGGCCACTTGTCGACATGAAAGCTGTGATTCTCCAAACAAACGACTCACTGTAATTCGTAGACTTAAATACAATCAAGGGGGATTTTTCTTTGATAAAATCTCATTATAAATAATTTACATCGAAGGCGTATCCAATTTGAAAGAGAGCAACCTAATATTTAAAATCAATGGTCCACCTTTCTCCACATGACCTCGCCAGTGATTGAAATGTCTGCCTCCATTGATCATCTTCTACAAATGAAACACGGATATCGTACGAATCCATTCATTATGTTGATAAGCGTTACCTTATGTGAAAATAATTGAGCTATGTTGTGCGATAAACGACTGATGTCGTCTCTATACAATGCAAGATGATTGCATTCATCTGAGCAGTCGAATTTTCACTGAGATTTTTTCCCTTTCACTGTTTATTGGTCGTCGGTGGACATTCAATATATTCTGCAGACCAAGTATTGACATCGTACAAATGCTTTTACGCTGGTAAATGCTAGCGCTTGTTTTGTTTCTGATTAATGTGAGCTTCGTCACATAACTCATGAAGTCATTATGTTGGATGGAAACATGATAAGGATTGACTACCACTTACAATCAGTTTTTCTCCACCGCCTCAAGACTGCATTTACTCCACCTGAATCTGATTCACTCCACCGCCTATAATCAGATTTATCTCCACCAACTGTGAATGACCAGCAATGGAAAAGAGTTCTGGATGTGATGATGTTTGTCGCTCGAGATGGCACCAGAAGATGACAAAGCCTAAAGTATGGAGCTCTTGGAGAGTTGAACGGGTGATATGTAGGTGATGGTCGAATGATTTTGGCACGATGGTTGCGCCCAAATGATCGTTTGATAAACACCTGATGATGGTCCCTGATATTCACGTCCCTGTGTATTGACGAGTAGTGGCAAGAGTGGGAAGCTCGGCCACCAAATCGCTCCACCTAAAAATGATGAATTTGTATTAGCAATTGAATGACTGGCGAAGTGAAGCAGAGATTCACGGATGCTAGGCAAGGTGGGTCATCTCACCTAAGCATGAACAATAAAAGGTTTTCGTCCCCAGCTAGCTACAGGTGTGATCACCATACATGAATCGATGCATGGAAGGAGGTTGTAGGGAGCAAGAGGGATTCTGGATGAGGAGAATCAACACCCATTTTTCCTGCTAATTTGTTGGAAACAAAATCGATGGATAGGCCACGGGGAAATTGCATCTCATTTTCGCCTCTGATCTGCTTGGTTGCAGGATAATTTATTTTTCCCTTATCATTTTGGTTTTGTTATTCGTTTCTCAGGGTTCAATGGGAGAAATGGATGTTCCATCACTAAATATAGGTGCTATAATTGTGCTAGACACAACTACTGGCAAAATAGCGAGGATTGTTATTGAATTGGCAGTTGAAGACGTAAACAGAAACACCAGCATTTTGAATGCTACTCTCCTCAACATTCATATCCAAGACTCCAAAGAAGATAGACTCATAGGTGCTTCTACAGGTAACAACGCCACCTCTACCCACTATAAGCATTTTTCTGAATCTTTGTCAATTGTCCTCCCTTCCTGTGCCAAAATGGGAGCTTTGGAACATGGTATGGACATCCATCAAAACATCATGGAAGAAGGATTTTTTTCAGATTCTTCCTGCTTGTGCAAAATTGGGGGCTTTGGAACAAGGTATGGATTCCCATCAAAGCATAAAGCATAGAGGAATTTTGTCAAATGTTGTAGTTGCAACTACCTTGGTGTTTGACAAGATGCTTTAAAGAGATGTGGTATTGTGGACTGCAATGATTGTAGTTTCAAATAAGATACAAACAGAGTGTATCCGGTTATGAGGTTAATAGTAGTTTCACAGTTATATTGATAAATGTGTATTGCACAATTATAATTTCTAAGGATTTTCCCATGAGCAGTTTATTTAGCACATAATTTCTTAATTGGTTTCCAGGAGCCTTGCACAAATGACAATAAAGAAACCAGCATAAGATACATCATATAGGTGACTAGAAGATAATCTATGCGGATGCCCAGTTCGGCTCGGATGTCATTTATGAAGTTACTATCTATTATTGGAAAGTTTCTTCCCACAGCTAAAATTAATCCATTGGAACATCTATACACTGGATACAAGGTAGATCATTGTTTATCATAGTTTCTCTTGTCATTGAGGTAGTGTTGTAGTTTCAAGAGCAAATGCTCATAAGACTAAATCTATACACTAGCTATAATTGTCAGGTAGGAAGAATTAGCAAAGATATGTTCATAAGGAGGGTGAGGGTGATTGCTAGTGATAAGTAGTTGATTGAATTTATTTGAAACATTCAAGGACAGGTATATTAGTTTCTAAGCATAATTTGATATGGTATTCTTGGATGTGAGTTCTCGTCCTTGAAATCTGGCTAAAGTTGATAAAAAAGGATGTTGCCATTATCTTTTTTTTGGGTTGAATACCTTGTGAAATCGTTTGTATTCATATACACTAAATAATTGGAGATTGAACCTAACTGTGTTCCAATTTTATACACTGTTGTTGTCATTTACTTATCAAGCCATATTTGCACTTATTTGATGTTTTAGATGTTGCTTTGAGTTTCATCTAGTCTATTTCTATTTCTTATTGGTAATTTGTGCTACTGTATACCCTATATGCTTATTTGATATTGATTTGTTTGTTTAATGCTTTCAACTAAAGTTTTTTGTAGAGTTAGAAGATAGGGAAACTTCAAAGTTACAATTTCTTGCAGCAAAAATCTTGATATAGACAAAAAGAGTCTTATTATCATTGTTGGTATCTTATTTCAATTTTTAGGTATCTATTCTCTGGAGTTTTAGCCTACTCTGTTTCTATCTCAAATGAGTGGTATGCTAATCGTTGCTAATTCTAAATTATGTTGGAATGTTTCTCAAGGTTACCCTAAATAAATGACTGTAATTTTCTACTTATTTGTTATTACATACTTTCTATTTGTGTTAGTCTATTTGTCATGTTGTGAGCCTCTTCTAATTATAATGAATAAGTTTCCTATGTGCCATGTTAAGGATTCATTCTTTTAAAAAAAACTTGTTTCTATTATTTTATGTTGGACATCACTAGTTAAACCCTACAGATTATGGTTGGTGTTATGTTATTGATACTGAGAGAATATCTAAAAAATCATTTCATTGCCTTTTGGGAATTGGGTATCACAAATAGACATGCCTGCATAATATACAACAAAAGTTATATCTCATCTGACTAAATTTCATTTTTTTATTTATCGCCCTTTTCCTTTAATTCTTATTTTGTGTGCATATAAGCTATGTGCTTTAGTGAAATTATATGTAGAAAACTGTTTCTTGATGCCACTCTACAGACATTAGGCAAATAAATGATATTTCCTTGTCATTATCCTTTGGAGAACCTTCATAGTTCTTCTATGGTTTTGCACTTTATATTATATTAGATTTAGCTTCATGTGGGAGCTTGAGTTCAAGTTTTAGATCCTTGATTTTGTTTGTTAGGGCACAAGTCCTCATTGGATGAGTTAAAAACATCCATGCTTTTAGTTGTTGTAAATTATATCGCTTTATTTCTCTTAGTGCAGGCTCCTTTCATTGCTCATTTACACTATGTTCTCATTATCTAAGACCCACATTTTGTTTTCTATTAGTTGTTTTTCAAATGCTAATTAGACTTTTTGTTTATTACAGATACATTGGTGTTCAATGTAACCATCTCACAGTTTTGATCTACCATTTTATTCAATTGCATACATTCTTGTAATGTGCATTAAACAATTCATAAAAACACTTGAATTTTATCATTGTATATATATCCACTCAAAAACAAATATAACCATACAATTTTTCGGCGTACCCCATTGCACACCAAAAGTGCAATAACTAGTTTATTATATCTTGTGTTCATTTGGTACTTAGTTTGTTGTCCACATAAATATAAATTGTTTATTGCAATGGATAATTTAAAAAAGAACGGCTAAGGGATAACTATTTAAATAATTTTAAAAAATAAATAAATTATATAAGTTAAAAGTAAATGAAATTATAAAAATAAATAAAAATTGTTATATTTTTAATGGTAATATTTTATTTTTATGTATAATAAGGAATATAGATTGTCTAAACTTAAAAACCATATATTTTCTTAAGTTTTTCAATTTTCAGAATGTTGAAGATGTTGGGGAAGTCCTTTTGATTTATGGATGTGTTTCTATTAACTTTTATTTATAATCTAATAAATATAATCATGATAAGTATAAGCTATTTTTCATACTGTATTAATTTATGATTTTTTAAGTATTCAATTGTGTAGTTTTTGAATCAAATTTATTGACCCAAATTATATTAGTTGTGTTTCACACGAACTTGCTTAATTCAATGATTTTGACTAAAAATTGATGCAGTTAAATTTTGATCAAATATAATAAACATAATCATTTGAAACATCAAACTCAAACACATTATATAGAAATAGGAAGCATTTTGGTTTAATGTTATTTTAGTATATTTTATCTTTATAATTCTATAAATAAATTAATGTAAAAAATAACATGAAATAGTATATGCAAATAATTGTCACATTATATTTAACACATCAATTATTTGAATGGAATGAATTTTATCTTATAATAATTAACATATTAATTATTTAAAAAAAAAATATCTCATAATTAATATGATTATAATTTATAAAATAATTAAATGAATCATTTTATTCTACAATAATTTTTAATAAATAATCAATATATTAAATTAAAAAACTATAAATCTTTTAATCTATTGCAAATTAATTAATTAAAAAACAATTACAAATTATTAAATATAAAAGTTAATATTTCTAAAAGATGAAATTAACTTGGAACCCTCCCTAAATAAATTATCCCTTACAACCAAACATATAAAAGGCTTTGAATATTTCTTAATATAAAGAAAAAAAATATTCTACTTCATAATTTTCTCCGGCATTTTTTAATACCTTATAAACCCAATTAATACATTTTCCATGGGTCACGGTTCATACTTTGTTGTGTGGCCTTTATGTGTAGACAAACCATTTCCAATTTATAGAGATGGGAAATTAATTTTATTATGTTCATGCTTGCATTGCACATTACAAGAATTGATCATGGTGATATGCAAGGATAATGGTTTCTATTAATTATATTGGAAACATTGCACTTAAGTTTTTAGATATTGATAAAGTTGAATACTTGATTATAATAAAATAAAATTATCATATAGAAAACAAAATATATTATAGATTTAATTATTAAAAATAAATTTATATTATGATTTAATGATAAAAGTAAATTTAAGTAATAATTAAAATAAAATAAAGTATTTATATAAAAAAAGGAGAATAGTAATAATTATAATTTAAATTTATTAATCATTGATCATTTCATGTCTATTTTATTAACATTGTTTATAAGGTTAAGTATAGTTTAAGCATTTCACAGTTAGTGATAATTAGTCTTGTTCATTTGTCTTGTTTATAGAGGGTGTTGCTAAGAGTAAACAATGTATTTGAATCCTTTGTAATCTTTCTGATTCTTTATTTCATATCTTCAATTTTTCCTTTTAGATAATTGAACTAAATTTGTAGAGATTATTTCTCTAATTCTTTGCTAGACTTGAGGTGTTCTTGTATGATTGAGGCTAAATTTTCCATCTAGAGGGATAGGTTAAAGTATAACAACTGCATTTTAACTTCACGAGGAATAAAAGAATGAAAAAATAGCCATACACCTAAGTTTCCCAATAAAATTGATAACAACTTGTCTACAAAGTCTTACAAACTAAATTGCAAGGAACACTATAACAAAAAGGAGCATCTTTTGAAGACCATTTATGAAGGAATGTGGTGGGAAGATAGGCCATAATGAAGTTCTAAAATTTATTGGAGTTGGGACAACTAATACATGTGCTTAGAGGTAACTTGCTTACAAAAAATGAGTAGAAAGGGTGATTTGGAGGAATGCATAAGATTATGAATGGGGAATTTGGCATAGAATAGTTTATAGGATATGAGTTGAGATAGAGTATCAACTTTCAAATTCTATAGTTTCTTGATAAGTCTCATCCATGAGTGTAAGAAAAATTACAATGATCTTTGGCATTCAATCTTCAAGCAATTAGGAGAGGAGGAAACATAAGGTGGTAGATGGATTTAAGAGGGAATGAGAAAATGTTGTGTGAATTGGGCCACCTTCGATCTTTAAGAAAGTTAAATTGATAGAAGGATAGTTTGAGAAAGAGAGAAGGAAATATATCTTATATATCAAGGATGAATTGCATAGTAGTAGTCTTAATAAGGAATGCATATGTGATTTGACTCCATGATTTCCACCAGAACCTAGGAAGGCCCCACCAAAATATTTGAACATACATATATCTTTCTTTAACAACTATTTTCCTTTAAACCTATTATTAATTCCCAAAGGTTGGTCATTATGTTCGATCAAGCCATTCCATAAAATGAAGTAAGTGGAAAATTTATACCATGCCTATGGGATTGATCACACCAATTGACTTTTTGAGACAATGTTTTGATTAGGTTAAAGTATGGAAGGGGTAGTACCTGTTTACAGAGCAGTCATAGAGGCAAAGAGAGGTGACTCACAAAAATTGAGTCAACAAAAAAAAGGGCGAGACTCACCAACAGTGAGCCTAGAAAGAACAACACACTAAATATGCTTTTGACCAAAGCATAGAACCAGTAACAAAAAACTCCTGCAATGAAAAATGTAGCAACAATAAGAAACCAACTAAAAAAACACAACACTTCTAGGATAGGAAAGAACTAGTAGAAGCCAACAACTTCCTAAACCCAACAGTCACTACCAAAGGGGCAAGACTAGGAACTCTACACCAACTACTCTCCACCTCAATAAGAGAGAAGAAGAAACTCTGAGCTAAGGGTAGAAAACCCCTAGCAACCATTCTAGCTTTTTTAACATAGGAGAAACTAAGAAAGAATAAAAACCCAAGCCAAGCCAACAAGAACAATCTCCACCTCAATAGGAGACAACCCCACCTCAAAAGGGGAAGCCAAACATAGATCTAGGATAGAAAATCCAACCATACCTACAAGTTTGAGAGAGAACATTTGTAGCTCTCCTTGAAGAAGCCAAACCCTCCAAAACCCAACAGAGGGTTCGAACATCGACACAAAAGAGAAGAACAACACCACCCCCAAAAGGAGAAACCAAACTCTGAATCTTCAAAGGTCAAGATCCAACACAAATTCAGGAGAACACCATCATGAATATGAAGATCGACAACACTTCTCTACAAAAAAACCCCAAACATAACCCTTGAGAGGGTAGAAAGCAAAGAGGTGACAAAGACAACGCCCCACAACTTAACACCACCCATAATGTCCAACGCTGGGTGAAAAATTACAAAACCCACAACATCACTACAATATTGACAAATGTAGAAAAAATAGGAGACCTCCTCAATGGACAAAAGAACCAAAACCTCCAAGGAAACAGGGTAGGAGCCCTGTAGCCACAACATGCCTCGAAACATGGAGAAGAATAGGCCTCCATAAAGCAAGCAATCTGAAACACCAATAACCAAAAGGCCTTCTAAAATAGTCCTAGTAAGAAACAAGACGGAGTCCCCCGCAGTAACACCTCCAACCTAGGCCACCAAAAAGTCCCACAAGAAATAGTGGTCAGGATAAAATAGGGGGCAAGAGGTCCCAAACGAACTAGCAGACCCCATGATCAGCAAAAAGCGCTCTATAACATGCCACAACTGGGCAATAGAAACTAGGCAGAACCAAGATCCTTCAGACCACCCATGAGCACCTTCGCAGTCTGAAGAGGCAAAAAAAGATAATGCCTTAGTAGACCCACCCATAAAACGCTCAAAAGCACCCACAACCTAACACGGGAAGCAACAAGAGGGGCCAAAAAAGACTAAAGCATCAACAAGAACAAGAAAAGACAGGGACCAGGAGGTCCTGACCATACTAGCAAACCCACTGGAATGCAGAAAGCACTCTGAAACCCTCCACAATTGAGTATAAGAACACAAAAATAGGTGGACCAGAATAACTCCGGGCCACCCACGAGCTCCTACACAGACATAAACGATAGTAAAAGAAGACAAAGTTGCAATAGTCCCACCCACCAAGCAATCCAAAGCACCCATAACCTGACTCAGGTAGCAAAACCGGGAAGAGGTGAGAAGGACAAAAGCAACATCATAAGGCTTAGCAATGTCTACAACAATATGAGAAAAGCAAGGGGAAAGCCAAAGGAACCACCCACATTCTCCCAACAGGTTGAAAAGTCGCATTCACCCAAAGAAAATCTCATCGTCCTCTTTCGAATCCTCACTGCTAGCACCATCCCCTTCAGAAGATTTCAAAAATCCCATCCCACACAGTTTCCCACTCAGGAACTTCATCTCCTACAATCAAAGACACTATCTATTCAATAGTAATGTTATGTGTTCTATTGACTATATAATTCTATGATAGTCTACTTGAGAATAAAATAGGTTATTTCATTTCAAAATATAAAATAGTTTTCTGCATATGTCCCTCCAAAAGTAGAGTTGCAAAAGCTTCTTGAGGTTGGATTCATTTTTTCAATTGATTATCTTAAGTGGGTTTCTAATATTGTACTAACCATATTTTTATTAGACCTCCTTCCAAGGGTTGTTGGTAGTGGCTATTTTAACTCTATATCATATAAGATGTTTCCATGGATAATCTCCTTCTAGAGTTTTGATAATCCATTTGGAAATTATAAAAATACCTTGTGAGAGGGGGTCAATGATTCCAAGTCCCTCTTTGTCCTTGGGCTAAGTATAATGTAATCATGATGTGAACAACATTCATTTCTTATTGCCCCACTTAAACCATAAAATGATCCCACTTAATTGTGATAGTTGGTTTTATCAAGCTTTGGAAGGAAGTCAATGAGAGGAAACATAGAAATTCCTTGTTAGGTGAAAGAATAATAGCTAACCCCTACCTCCTAAGATCTATTTATTTACCTAGAAGTTAGCTAGATTATTTATTTAACTAATCAATTATAAATTAGAAGAGTAAGGGAAATATAATATATTATGACTCTAATTTGATCTATGAAATTAAATATAGGAGATGCGAATTGGAAACATGTAAATGACAATGCATAGTGGAAAATAAAATTGAAGTTTGCACTCCTAGAAATTGTTAGATTTGGAGGCCAAAATGGATTCAAAGGAAAAATATTAGTTTGGTGATGTTATAGGAACTATTAGACGTGCTCTTTGAAATTTGGGTACTACTATTGCTATGTAGGGTACTATTGCAACGTTACAAGGATTTACAACCCCTAATATTTGTAGGTAAACTTTTATTTAAGAGACCTACAATTTCTTGCTTTTTCTCACCTTGTTCTCCTATCTTTGTTCTTATTTGTAGAATGATTATGTTTGTTCCAAATACCATGATATCCAAGTTATAGTTTGGAGGATAAAGGGGAAATGGCGTGTTATCTAGGAGACTACCTTAATTAGTCTCCTAGTACGTATATTTTAACATCCTTAATACTATTGTTTGGAAATAAGATAGTGTGAGAAAACTAGTGAAAGTATGATGGCGATTTATTTAACAATAATGGCCATAAAATCAAAATCTTAGGGGATAAAAATACTATAATTATTGTGTGTTGTGTGATGGGAACACAAGAATGTGGAAAATATTTAAAATAGGATGTGCAAGAGAGGGACATGATTTACATTTGGCTATGGTGAAGATATATTGCAGTTTGTAGATTTGGGAATGAATATGGATGGGGAAGAGGGTTTTTAATAGATCATAAATGGAGATGATAGAGGAATGAATAAAAAAATGAAAAAGGGAGGGAAACCATAGGTATTTTATGAATTTAATGCTCGAAGATGGATCTACATTTTCTAGTCTTTAGATTTTAGCTTGCTATCCTTGCTTTGAAATGGATTCCTTGTAGATTACATGTGTTGGAGAGATTATAATGGTACTAAGTTTTCTCAATTTTATATAATGAGTGATTGGAGGGGAAAATGGGCTTATATAAAAGCCAAATACAATTTTTTTATGCAAATGACTATTGAACATATAGTAAGTTTTTGGGCACAAAGAGATGGTAAAAATAGATTCTTTCTTTTCAAAATTGGACACTTGTGTTGGGAGGCATATATGAAATAGATACTTGCACTAAGGGGTGCATGGGTCTTACCATTATAATGATTTTATATTTTAGAGAGTGTGAAGAGGCAGGTTTCTAAGGTATGGGTAACTTGCAACATCTTTATGTAATAATTGGAATGACTATAATTAGGTGGAAGTGGACCTAAAACACACTAAGGGAATGGTCACTAAAATGAATTTATAAATGTAAGGTGGAGATTCCAAAGTAGATAATTTTTTACCTTACTTTTTTCTCCCATTTTAGTGGGTTGATGATACTAAAGTGAATAAGAATGCAAAATTAAAAGTACAATAAATAGAATAGTAATATTATATAACATCATAATGATTTTGTAAAAAATATAAATATTTAGATCTTCCTTTACTTATTCACATGATTGCATGTTCCTACAATGCACCACAACAAACAAACATAATTACTATACAAAGATGAAATCAATGTTAGAAAAAATAGAAGAAATGAAAAATTACATTTATGGAATACAAAAAACAAATGAGTATTAAAAATACATGGAAACATAATTTTGACATACATGAGATACTAAATCAATCATACAAAATGTGTACTAAACAAGAATAGAAAAAATAGATATAAATGAAATAATAAATAAACACACAACTTCCAATATTCCACATGGTTGATTTGATAGAATTAGAGAAGGATAATATCGGAATAAGATACATTTGGATTAGGTAGAGAGATAGTTGTAATATGCTATATAGGAGAAGGGCACACTCATAAATGTTTGGTTGTGTCATAGCCACCAAGATATAATAAGGAGATAGCTAATGATTGGATATGTTCTCACCATCAAAAAGTGATAAAGAGATGATTGGACATGTTGAGACCATTAATTTTTGTAGTGTAGAAAAATGTATCCCTTTCCATTTTCACACTTATTTGGGCCCTCCCTACTAAAATTGGGCTTCTTTATGCCTTATTTGGTCCTACTTTGCATCCACAAGCCTAAATAAATGCATTATTTTGAGGATAATCCCGACATTTAACAAATGATAAATCATAATTCATGTTTTTGGGTTATGTGTTCCATATCTAGTGATCTAGGACTCATACACAACCTTGGGCGTATGGGTCCCACCTAGGTCTCGGGGCCTAATCTTAAATGTGACATTGAACTTAACATTTCTTGAAGTTTGTGTCTCGTGTTTAAGACACTGGGACTCATACACCCCAATTGGCGTATGAGTCCCACTTTAACTAGGACCTATTTTGAATCAAATTCTTGGCAGAATTTTATTATCCTAGATCTGATGTTGGCTTGTAGTGTTGTAATTTTAGAAAATTTGGCATAAATAAGTATAAATACAAGGCTATTTCACATATTTTCTCCTAGCAAGTTTACAAGTCATCTAGCAATCTTCAAGAGAAAGAAGAAAAAGTGTGATCTAGCAATTCAAGTGTTCAAGAGCATTCAAGAGCTCATTATCAAGCATTTGGAGCAATATTCAAGATTCAAGCATCATGCCAAAGTATTCATGCATCATGTGTGTTTGTGAGCTAATATTTTTGATATAGGTTTTCATGATTCAAGCAAGCATTCAAAGACATTATCTCATATCAAGATCAAGAGTCAAGTTCCACATCCATTGGAGCCATTTCACATAAGATTGCAGCCTTTATTTCAAGGGTTTGGTGAGTTGCAACATTTCATATTGTTCATTCATCATTCCTTCATGATTTTGTATTTCATTTCAAGGTTTAATTACCAAAATAGAATTTGACCAAGGCAAACCCCTATTCCCTAACACAACAACATTTTTTTCCCTTTTCATGTGTGATTGCAGTTTTAGGTGAATTGGAGCTTGAAAATTCTTTGAAGATAAAGTTGTTAGAATTGTGAAACAAGCAAAAAACCATGAGCCACAAGATCAAATAGTAAACAAATACACCTTCCACGCAAGAGATCTGCAAACAATATGTGCAATATTCCTCAACAACAAAAAGATACAAAAGCAAGAGACTTTCAAGGAGATATGAAAGCTCAAGATATTCTCTAGAGAGATAATTAGAATGAGGGTTGAGTGCTTATAAGAGCAAAACCCTAAATGAGAAAGGGATCAGATCATGAAAAGTATCAACATCACATGATATGAGACATAATGATCTAATATTAGCTCAACTAATACAAGCATTAAAGTACTCCTAAGTTTAGTTTAAGTGCATGAGAATAAATTAGACTAATAATCAATTAAAGATTAATTAATTATTAGCTAATGCATGATAACTCTAACAATTTCAAGATTGAAGAAAGTTGTCAAAGTTGTCAAGAAGTTGTCATCTTCACAGAAACTCACCTACAGGCCAGAATTCAGAATTTCAAACTTGGAGATCGGACAAGACAAAAGCTACAAAAGATCACTAGAGGCTACAAAAGTTTCAGTCAAACCCTAATAGTGGGACTAAATCTCCCCTCTGGGTGTATGAGTCTCAGTATACCTCTTTTTAGTAGTTTTCTGTAGATCTTGATTTGCTAGCAGAAGATTCCATATTCTGCCTAGATTCCTATAGTAGGACTAAATCGCCCAGCCTAGTGTATGAGTCCCAGTGCATTTTAGAAACAACAAATTTTAGGGTTTCCAGATCTTGTTTAGACATCTCCTATCCTCTGAGTACTTTTTTGTTTCTCTTTGTTGAGTAATCTAATTTCATTTTTAAAGTTTCTAGGGTTTTGTGCATGCATGCTTGCATTTCTTCTTTGAAGCTTCATTTTAATGGTGAACCCCCTTTTAATCATACCTAAGGAAACCTCCTAGTAGAAATCCTAGGTCTTCCCTCAATTGAGTCACTTGGTTGAGGGATCTTGGTTTCCTAATGAGCTGAGAGTAAAATAGGTCATAACCCTAGTTCCATCTCCTAAAAGGTGGAACCCTATTTCCTTTGGTTCAATTTGATAGGGCCAAACTAGGACAAATAAGTTAAATGGTGATGGATATAATATTACTCATTGATCATATGTAGTTTTCACCCCAACTAGATAAAAGGTAAATGGTGATTTTTATGTGGTTACTATATATCTATTATTGGTTACCACCTAAATTGTATAGAAGGTAAATAGTGATAGTTACATGATTACTACCTAGCTATTTTTAGTTTCCAGCAAAACTAGATAAAAATGACAAGGCCATGCCAAATAAAGATGATGTTGTGACAAAATGAGGTAACTATTTTCGTATTAGGCCCTATTCATGCTTACATACTTAAGCTTACTTAGATCAATTAATTTTTATGTCTTATATCATAGGATTAAGATAATTGTCATGATCTTAGCATGCCCTTCAAATCTTTGTGAGGAACTTGGTTCTGGATGTAACACACATAATAATATCTACCCAATTTTGAGGTGCCAAATATTTGGAGTGTATCATATGATTTTTTATCTCCTTCAAGGACCTATTATTGTGTTCTACAACACTATTTTGTTGAGGACTATATGGAAATTTATGTGTTGGATGCCAATACCTTCTAAAGCATAAAATTGTTCAAATCAATGGTTAACGTATTCACCCCCATTATTTGTACATAAAATATTGATGAAACCCCCTGATTTTTTCTTTACAAAAGATTTGAAGTCATAGAAAGATTCAAAGACATAAATTTTTTGTTTGAGAATGTAAACCCAAGTGTATCTAGAAAGATCATCAATAAATGTCAAGACATATCGAGCCTTGTTGAAGGACAGATGTGGAAATGGTTTTTCCAAGTCATTGTGTACTAAGTCATAGTTGTGTGGTCCTCCATGCTTTTCCTTTATCATATTTCTCCTTAGGATGTTTACCAAGAATGCAACCTTGACAAAATCCATCAAAAAATCAAATAGAAGGAAACCTTGAAACCATGCCTTGTTTATTGCATTGTTTCATGTAGTGATAGTTCAAGTGGCCAAATCGGTGATGCCACAAATAAATCACTTCGTTTGAATGAGTGATTAATGTTGTCAAAGGATAGTTACGAAAAAAGTGATAAAAATGATATAATATAGATTGGTGATTCTCTTTTACCATGAAAATTGTAGACCCATTGTGCACTTCATTCATTATCACTATATTTGGTTTGAACTCAACTCACTTGCCAAATCCTATGTGAGTGATATAATAAACATATAAGAGATTATTTGAAAAATATGGAACACAAAGAAAATCTTGAAATATTCTTTTACCCATATCAACAAACCCTCTCCCATGCACTTCAATAGGAGTGTCATCACCCATCAAAATGATAGGCATAGAACACGGTTCCAAGGAGGTGAACTCTTCTTGTGATGAAGCCATATTTTTATGAAGCACCCGAGTCAATAATCCATGTTTCAAATTGTGAAGCAAGAACAACTAGGTCCTTTCCCTTTCCTTTCCCCTTACTTTTATATGTGTCCTTAGAAGATCCTTCAAATGAAATTTGTTTGACAAAATCAAGCACCTTGGTCCTTAATATTCTTCTTTTTGAGAAGATGTGAAAGGTGATCAATTTGTTTCTTTAAACACTTATGTTCATCATGGCCAAGCATTTTAGAATTTGAAAACTTGACCTTCTCCTTCTTAGGTTGTTCACCTTTTGATGAAGAGGTCTAGTTATCTTATTTTTAAGCAATAGGTTTCTGATGTTTCTTGTTCTCTCCTTGGTTCTTTTGTTTCTTATCTTGTTTGCCAAACCCTTTATGTTATTTTGTGCCCCAATTTACAACCAAGGTATGTGACGTAGAGGGTTTAATTTTACCCATTTGGACCAGCTTATCTTGATCCCTAGTAAGTTTTGCAACAAATTCATCTAGAGAAGGAATTTTGTAGAAGGATAGATGTGGAAATGGTTTTTCCAAGTCATTGTGTACTAAGTCATAGTTGTGTGGCCCTCCATGCTTTTCCTTTATCATATTTCTCCTTAGGATGTTTACCAAGAATGCAATCTTGACAAAATCCATCAAAAAATCAAATAGAAGGAAACCTTGAAACCATGCCTTGTTTATTGCATTGTTTCATGTAGTGATAGTTCAAGTGGCCAAATCGGTGATGCCACAAATAAATCACTTTGTTTGAATGAGTGATTAATGTTGTCAAAGGATAGTTAGGAAAAAAGTGATAAAAATGATATAGTATAGATTGGTGATTCTCTTTTACCATGAAAATTGTAGACCCATTGTGCACTTCATTCATTATCACTATATTTGGTTTGAACTCAACTCACTTGCCAAATCCTATGTGAGTGATCTAATAAACATATAAGAGATTATTTGAAAAAGATGGAACACAAAGAACATCTTGAAATATTCTTTTACCCATATCAACAAACCCTCTCCCATGCACTTCAATAGGAGTGTCATCACCCATCAAAATGATAGGCATAGAACACGGTTCCAAGGAGGTGAACTCTTCTTGTGATGAAGCCATGTTTTTACGAAGCACCCGAGTCAATAATCCATGTTTCAAATTGTGAAGCAACAAAAACTGGTTCCTTTCCCTTTCCTTTCCCCTTACTTTTATATGTGTCCTTAGAAGATCCTTCAAATGAAATTTGTTTGAAAAAATCAAGCACCTTGGTCCTTAATATTCTTCTTTTTGAGAAGATGTGAAAGGTGATCAATTTGTTTCTTTAAACACTTATGTTCATCATGGCCAAGCATTTTAGAATTTGAAAACTTGACCTTCTCCTTCTTAGGTTGTTCAACTTTTGAT
This sequence comes from Sequoiadendron giganteum, assembly GCA_007115665.2. Lineage (NCBI taxonomy): Eukaryota > Viridiplantae > Streptophyta > Pinopsida > Cupressales > Cupressaceae > Sequoiadendron > Sequoiadendron giganteum. Next base: position 75,362,644 of record CM021103.1, on the reverse strand, counting down.
GAAGAGGTCTAGTTATCTTATTTTTAAGCAATAGGTTTATGATGCTTCTTGTTCTCTCCTTGGTTATTTTGTTTCTTATCCTGTTTGCCAAACCCTTAATGTTATTTTGTGCCCGAATTTACAACCAAGGTATGTGACATAGAGGGTTTAATTTTACCCATTTGGACCAACTTATCTTGATTTCTAGTAAGTTTTGCAACAAATTCATCTAGAGAAGGCATTTTGTAGCATATAATATAGAAACAAATATAAAATAGTTAGGGCCAACCTTGGAAATAATACTTAAGATCAGTTTCTCATCTTTATTTTCAATTCCACATTGTTTTGATTTCAATCTAATGACTTTAAATCTTGTGAAGAAGTCTTATATAATATCAAAACTAGGACTTAACCCTATGAGTTTATTCTCCAATTGATGACCCATTAACTCATCTTTCTTACCAAAGAAAATTTCTAATGTGGTCCACACTTGATATGGTGTAGTGGTAGATTCAATGTGAAAAATTAAGTCTAGAGACACAAACATATATAGTGTACCAAATGCTTCACCATATTTATTAAACTATTTTCTTTTTTAAATCATCTTTAGGTTCTATTTCAAGTTCCATTGTAACCCTATGATCTATCCATGCCTTTTGATATATAGATTATCATATTTTTTTTCAATTCAAAATAGTTATACGGTGTTAAAATAGGAACTATTGATAGATCCATGAGTGCAGAAAAGTAGATTGAAATGTAGAAAGAAAAGAAGTGGAAAAAAAGCACACAAGATACCCTCCCTTTTTGCTAGTTTCTAAAATAACCCCCTAGCCAAATTATAATGTTAGCACTCTATAATTAGTGTGACTTACAATGCGCAAATTAGATCTTTCATATTCTTACAAGTCCCAAAATGGCCAAACACTAAAACTATAACTCAAATACAAAGTGAGATTAAATTGAGTATTGATGCAAAGTACATAGAAAATTATGAACCTTGAAAATACTTTAGCCAAAAAGGAGTCAGTTTGCACAAGTTATGGCTCTTGCAGGATCTCAAAATGAGAATTGTGCAATAAATTTTGGACGAATCCTCAATTTATAAAAACTAGAGCTTAAAATAAAAAAAATAATTTCATCATTATGTATATCATGAAATTTTACCCCAAATAAAAAATAATCATTGGAAAAGGAGTTTGTATGCTCAAGTTATGGATATTTGAACTTATCTTAAAAATTTGAAAATTGTAATGGTGAGGGGTCAAGCTTTCAAAAGTCAACCTCAACTAAGTTTGGTGAAAGTTCTTCCAGAAATAGGGGTTCACCAAGTTTGGATTCTTCTAGCTAGATTATATCTTTGCTAAATTTAGATAACTTCTAGAAAAAAAAAGTTATGGCTATTTTACCTACACTAGAGACAGGCCTAAAAGGATATTTGGAATATTTTAGGAGGCCGAAAGGCCAAATAAACTTTTATAGGCCTTCAAAGGCCAAATTAAGGGGGTGATGTTGAATACTACTGAAGACTGAGAGGGGGGGTGAATTAGTTTACACAAAAACTTAACCCCTTCCAAAACTTGAAACTTTCAATACAACTCAAACTCCTTTAGTAGATAAAGATATAACTTCAAGAAGAGCGGTAATAGGGAAGAAATAGCAATTTGAAGCTTTAACAACTCTAAAAACCTTTACCAATGAAAGATATATCAATAATCAAAATAACAGCTAAGGAAAGGAAATTGAGAGCATACACATGCATAAGGAGAACACCAAATTTATGTTGAAAAACCAATGAGGGAAAAACCATAGTGAGAGATAACTCACAATATAAGGCTCACTACCAAAAAGACTTGTAGAAAGGATCACTTCCTTAAAGAAAGATATAGAGAGCTTACTAAATTGAAGACAACATGACTTCAAGAGCAATATATAATGACTTGATGAGATTCACTATCTCAAAGCAGGATACAATATGATATAGAGAGAATTACAATGATTTTCCAACACAATACTCTATTGACTAAGGTGTTTACATCACAATTGATATTTCCTTTCACAATATTTAGCACTATCTATATTGGATATTCATTATAATTCACACACACACTTCTTCACACTTGTACACTTCTCCATCTAGTTGCATCCAAAATGATCTTGCATTTATATCCATCACAACACTTAAAATTCTTTAATTCGGTTAGCCAAGAAGAGAATAAATAATCAATTCAACTGGTCAACCACCACAAACATAATGTGGTCCTATATTGAAGATAGAGAGGACTAAAAACAATCTTATCACTTCTTCCAATGTGATCCAAAAAAATTTACATGGAGGCACACATCAATCTAAGTCAACATTAAGGAAAAAAGTGGATGAAACATTGAAGCGCACAATCATATGACCCATAAACTCTCTTTCAATTGATATTACTTGATGCGGTCTCAAAAAGGATAGCTTAGGACCCAAATCTATCATAGAACATCTTCCATTGTTGGTGCAGGCCCCCAAGCACACAGTCAAAGCAAAGGAACAAGCCCTGTTAGGCAAATATCCATAAAAGACCAAGAAAGCCAACTCAAGATGCAATATGACACCCAATAGACCAATTATCAATGTGAGGATCACATGGGGATGTTCCTTGAATATCCAACAATAATTCCGTACAATTATTTCATACCGTTATGCAATCAACATCTACCATAGATCAAACATGAACAAAAAATTGTATGTTAGAAACAATAATGCTTAACCATGAGATATAAGATTAATATATCAACTTGTGGAACACTTCAACAGATGAGATCGGAGCTGAGACACTACACAAACATTGAGAGCACATTCACCAAGATGCAGGAGCAGAGACATCACTACAGAGAAATATAGAGCATTTCTTGGACTAGTTCAAACAACCAACAATGCTGCCAACCTTTTGCAATTCACATATCTCTTCTCGGAAACACATGTGACTTTAAAATATAGGAGTGAAAAATTTACAAAACACTGAAATTGAATACCAAACTGGAAGACCAAAGCATAAACAACGGAGGAATACAAAGCATTCTCTCAGATAGACTTCACTACAACTTCCTGAACCAAAAACACTTAAGAAACTTGTGAAGGCCAGAGCTTCCTTTCAACAATACATAATTCATTAGGAACATCAAGAGAGAGCATAAGATATATTGTATACCTTCAACAACATATCTCCACTATTAGACATGATTCTCATCCTCATTCTAATATATCATTATGAATTCAACTCTGCTAGTAGTAATAATGCATTATATGAATATCGACAATACTTCTTTGATAAGGCATGGAATCCAACCATGAGCTTCATCACTTCTTCTTTGATAAGGAATGACATTCAATCATGAACTTCATCACCAATGTTAGCCCGAACTGAATATAAAATTGATAACCAGTGCCAAGGACTAACCACCTTCCAATAATCAATGTTGGCATAAATGGTAATCATTTATAGCAATCTTTGACATGAGAGACAATAAAAAAATAGTGTCAACAACAAAGATAAAAAATAAAAAAAATCTCCTTACTGTTGACATCAATGACAACAATTGCCAAAAATATCCCCCTTTGGCATTGATGGTAACACACATTGCTCACTCTCCCATTTGACATCAAGGACAAAGGGCCATCTATGTTTGTATAAATCAACAACACCTGTTCATAATTTATGGATAAAGGGTAAGAAGATCTTCAATCAAAGTAGTAGCACATACTCCCTCTTTGACTAACAACACATCTTCTTTAAATAGTAATACATGCACAACAAATGCACAACTATTTCATGACTCCCCCTTACTACCAACTCCCCCTAAGAGGTAGCACACATTGATCCAAGGAAATAGATATGACATGAATTTCTCCCCATGGTCAGATGCACCATTTATGCATCTAGTTAGAACAAGGAGGGAAATAACCCCCAACTTCTGCCAAAGATACTCAAAAGTATCTTTTGAAAGTGCCTTAGTGAAAATGTCTACAATCTGGTCCTTGGTAGGCACATACTCCATTCTAACTTCATGTTCCACAACCTTCTCTCTTAGAAAGTGATACCAGATTGAAATGTGTTTAGTCCTTGATTGCATTACCAAATTATTTGAAATATTGATAGTACTTGTATTGTCACATGGTATAGGAATAGGAGACAAAGAAGGAGATGGACAAGATTTGGAAAAAGAAGGAAGAGACTAAGGTTAAGGATGAATCTGTACTAGCATCTAGTGCAGATGTTCCCTTCAGAAACTAAGTTGAGAGCTTTGGCTCAAGGGGAGCTTTAATGGAAATATTTCTTTCCTCTGCCAAAGAAATGGTGTTGATGCTTCAACATGAGGGTGTGTGGTGTGGGTCAAAATTCTTGACCTATTGGAGAAAATTCTGGTAGAAAATATCATGATGCAAAGGTTTGTGGAGTATTTGAAGATGACTGTACATACAGTTAAGGGTTTGAAAACTTTATCATCTGAAGAATTTATGGAAAATTAAGTCATGAAAAAAGGTTTATAAGTAATTATACTTAACCAAAATTCACTTGTAGTCAAGTTTTCAAGTGAAGACAAGTTGACGAAGAATAGAGCAGTGCAATTGAAGTGATTGAGTCTTAGTGCATGCAAACCCTAATCAGAAAAGCAAAGTGAAAGGAATTTACGGTCTCTATTGCCCTACTTTTTTATAAATTACTTTGAAATTTGTTTAGAAACTTGTGCAATGGCTACACCAAGGGTTGTGGATGTGTTTGAGCGACCCTAATCTAAATTCAAGAAACATCCTGACAAATCCATAGAAGTTGATCTGGAAGGTGCTTTCTCGAGGGTTCCTTATGGAGTCCTACACACAAAGAATATAAGAATATATATTCATGTCAAGTTATAAGAGTATGACTATTCCAAGCTAGGAGATGTGTGGGTAAATGAGCTCACTGGTGAGGACTTTACATTGAAGCTGGAGTATCAAAATTTGGTTGCAAAGAGACTCGATGTGTGGAAAGGGTTTCCCAAATTTTTCCAAGACAATGATTGGGTAAGGATTGATTTGAGCCACATCCATAACAAGTTTGTATGGACATATATGCTCGGATTGATCACGAAAGAGGTGATTAGAGAAGTTACAAGGTTATGTTCAACCGAACCCCCGGTACTCAAGTCAGTGAAGAATGAAGTAGTTATAGAACTTATCGGTGTGAAATACAATAAGAGGGCATTAAGAGTGAAGAACATCATAAACCCTACTATAAATTATGCAACAATGATTATTGAATATAAGGTTTACTTCTCAAATAGAGAAAACCCTATTTCAGGCACTGCTATCAATACTACCTATGAAATGGCGGAGAAGGGCGCTGATTATGACCTATGTGAATTATTGAGGTAGAAAATCATGGAGAACCTGCAGGAAACAAAGGATTCCCAAGTATCCTTTTAAATTTGGATCTTTGATTATATATGTTTATTATTCTATTTCTTGAGAGAGCTCCCTAGTACAAAGAGTGTGGTGTGGTTGAAAGGAAGACTTGTTGCACACCAAATCAAAGACTTCTTAAGAGGTTTGGGAGATGCTAATGCAAAAGAAGATTCCCTTTTGACATTCTTTGTAGTATTTCAAAAGAGGGTGCAAGAGAGGGATTCAATTCCCTATAGGATAGTGCAGAAGTACAAGAATGATATTCAATTCTTGATAAAAAAATATGAATGCATTATACAAGCAGTAGAGCCCAAAATTGCATGGATCTCGGAAATGGGATATGAGATCACTGAGGAAGAAATTCTGGTGTTTGTAGAATATATGTTGAGAAAACCTAAGGAAACCTTTGAAGAGAGGTATGAGACTTATTAAGATAAATAAATGGAGGTCCATCTAGACCAAAGACAATCAAAAATAAAGAAAACAATGGATAAAATGACTATAAAATTTGCAAAAGTAATGTGCCTCACACCATAAAAACTTGAGGCAACTAAGGCTAAGTCTGGAGCTCTGGGAAGCTCATCAAGTGTGAGGAGGTCTAGTAGATTAGCTACCACTCCTCTGGGTTCTCAGAAGTCCTTCAGGACTGTGCCTTCATCCAGTGGAACAAAGAGGAAGGAGACAAGTACTCCTACAAAACAAACAAGTGCTCCGGTAAAGGAAAAAACCTCTTTGGTAAAGCACTAAAAGAGGTCTGAGAAAGAAAAGGCTACTATAGTAGCACATCAAACTGGACTTGTGAGGAAAAGAGTTAAGACCAAGGCTACCAAAGAGAAATATTTGGGTGTCAATGTTGAAGAGGAAGAGGAAGAAGAAGAAGAAGAAGGACCTTAGCTAGTCTAAAAGAGAAAAGGTGAAGATTCACAAAGTGAAGTTGGTACAAAGAAGAAGTTTGATATCATTGACACAGATAGTGAAGCTGAGGTGGAAAAAGAAAAAGAAGGATTCAAAATGGAGGTAAGAGAGCAGAAAGTAGAAGCAAGCAAGAAAATGACATCAAAAGAAAAGAAGAAGCAAAAAAGAAGAATTTGGTAAGATCACACAGTCCTATGAGAGTTTGCACACTTTTTAATGGTATTGTAAACATGACATGTTAGTGGAAACTACAACATTATATAATGAGGTTGATGAGGTAGACAAGGCCACCATAGTTGAAGCCATTATAAAATACATTATAGTTCTTGAAGTAGATATGAGGAACATAGAGAAACAAATACTCATGAAATTATGGAATGTTTTGATTAAGAGAAGATAGAAAGCAATAAAATAAGAGGCCAAATTGAAGGCTTGTGCATTGGAGAAGATTAGTGCTCCTTTCTCCGATGAAAATAAAGCCACAATGGGTAAACTATATAGTAGAGAATTGAGAACAAAGCAAGGGGTGATGAACCTTGAGGAGAGATCAAAATGATCTTGAAAGGCTCTGTGAGGAAACTATAGACAAGGTTGCATACCTAGCACAAAGGCTAGGAATGACCCCATAGAGCAAGGAAGAAATGCATGTGGATATGTATGCTCTGGAGGTGAACACAAAAGAAGATACAAAAATAATTGGTGCTCAACATGAGCATGAGATAGATGTAGGAGATTCTCAAGATAATATTCCTTTAGATGTGGAAGAAATAGGAGAAGAGAATGTTGATGTTGAGAAGGATGAAACTACTAGAAAAGATGCTACAAAGGGGGATATTTCCAAGGACCATAAAACACCTCCTTAGGTAACTAAAACACCTGTTGAGAATATTCAAGCTCAACTAGAGACAATTATCTCTCCAGATAACAAATAATAGGTCACCAGTGAAGACACGGGGAAAGAAGATCAACATAAGAATAAAGATGCCTCCAGAGATGAGGAAAAGAAAGAAGCAAAGCCACTAGTTAATACTAGTGATAATGAGAAGGAGAAGGAGCTAGAAGAGAAGAATTCAAAGGAAGATTGCAAGCCAACTGGTGAATCCCCCAGCTCCTCAATAGATTCTCTAAAAGATCTGTTGAACATGCAATTGCAATTCCAACCAGTTGTGTCTGCACAATTGCTACAACTACCCATGCAATAGGGGAACGTGGACTTGAGAAAAATATCATCACTCCACAAGCTTCAATTGGGAGATGTCTTTGCTACATTTGACCAAAAGGAAATAATTTGAAATTCATTAGAAGAGTGAAGAACCGATTGAAGAAGTAGTGAAAACCTTATAGGAGGCCATATCTAGAAGAACCATTGATAGCTCATTATTCAGTATGGAAAATATTAAATTTTTAATCGATTCATTTAAAGAGTATGCCTTTTGATTGAAGGAAAAGTTGGAAAAATAAATAGATAAAAATATGGATGAGAAGAAGGTAATGGAAATCATAGAGAAGTGTGCACAAGCACACAATTTTTTTTAGGAAAGTCTCAAGGGTGCATGGGCTTGTGCAGCTGAGGCCAAAGCCTTATTCCAATTTTGCATGAAGTGGCTTGGAGCCATAAAGAGCATTAAAGATAAAATGGACTCAATTGAGTCACAAATAGACAAAGCTTCCAATACATATTGTTGTGCATATTTTGCACACACGCCCCGCCATAGGTAGGGACCCTCTTTTTTCGCTCCCGACGAGATTCTTTGCTCCCGTCTCATTTTGCGTGCCCCTCATTTTGCTGTCCTAGTTGGTCAACATGCCCTTCAAAGTCTCATTTTTTGTTGACCATTTTTTGCCCCCTAAATAAAAAATGGCTAAGTCTTGGGTTTTTCGGGCTTCACCCCCCCTCGCTCGCTCGATTCGCTTTTTCCTTCATTCTTTGACTTTGGGGATAGATTTCCTATGGATTTTGGATGTTTTTGTGGTGCCTAAGTGAACTGACAAGATTTTATTAAGTTTCAGGAAGTTTTGTAAATTCAAAAACTGTATTTTTGCAGCAGCGTTTCAAAACAACATTCCTACAGCGGCATTCCGGCCTCATGTTTCTGCAACGTACTAGCGCACCTCTAAATCAGAAATGGACTTTGACCCAGATGGTAAAAATGGATCTTATCCTCCCCTAACCTTTCAAAGTCAAAATTTGCAGCCGGGAAGTACCATCCAGAGTTTTGTGCTCTCGCGGCCGTTTTCAAAACAGAATTTCCAGAACGACATTCCGGGATCCAATCTCTGGAACGTCCAAGCGCACCTCTGATTTGAAAATGGACTTTAACCCAGATGGTAGAAATGGATCTTATTCTACCCTGACCTTTCAAATTTCAAATTTGCAGCTGATAGGTACCATCCGGAGTTCCATGCTCTCGCGGCCGTTTTCAAAACAGAATTTCCAGAACGACATTCCGGGATCCAATCTCTGGAACGTCCAACCGCACCTCCGATTTGAAAATGGACTTCGACCCAGATGGTAGAAATGGATCTTATCCTCCCCTGACCTTTCAAATTTCAAATTTTCAGCCGGGAGATACCATTCGGAGTTTCGTTCTCTCACGGCCGTTTTCAAAATATAATTTCCAGAACAACATTCTGGGCTCCAATCTCCGGAACATCCAAGAGCACCTCCGATTTGAAAATGGACTTTGAACCAGATGGTAAAATGGGGTCTTATCCTCCCTTGACCTTTCAAATTCCAAAATTGCAGCCGAGAAATACCATCCGAGGTTCCGTGCTCCGTCGGCCTTTTCAAAACAACATTTCCAGAACAGCATTTCGGCCTCTCATTTTCGGTTTCAAGAAGCCTACCATGGGTCCATCGATAGAACCATTTGATCCAATGAGGAATAATGAAATTACATTAGGAGAAGGTAGATTTCAGTCAGTTTCAGCTACAGTAAAAGAGAAATTAGTTAGAAGGCAAAACTGCTACAGTGACTGACCACTACAAGACAAAATAGGGAAAAGACAATAGATGTATTTTAAATTGTTGAATATTGTGGGGTAGGTGAAGCCCTAATGTAATTGAATCTGGCCACACAATGTAACTCAATCATATCCATTCATTTGGGCTTTGGTAAACTATAAATAGGGGTCTTCCCTTCATTTGTAGTTGTTGGAGAGCTGTTGTAAAAACATTTTGCAGCAATAGAAAGTAGCATTGCATGATCTATGGGTGTTACCTTTTGAGTTTGCTCATTATGTGTGTATGGTTCTACCTTCCAATTTAGTTTTAGTTGTAGTTTCTTGAATGAAAGTGGTAATGGTGATTTTTTTTACAATATTTGATAAATTTTCAGCCCATACTTTTGGCACTTGTTGATGGCAAGCTGCTGTGCAAAGTTAACCTGGGCTTCTTTATTTGATTGTTGCAACTTAGTTCATTTGCATGTTCATGATGTGTGTATGCAAACTGAAAATCTGTAATCCTTAGAAGATTGCACTAGTTTTGTGTAACTGTAGGATCCTCTTGGCCAAGCAAAACCCAGTTTAGGGAGTTTGTTTACTGTAGCAGCCTCCATGATCATTGTTCATTCGTAGTTTCAGATCCAGGAACTTTTTCTCTTCCTTGCCCTTTTCCTTTTTTTTTAATAAGTAACCTTAGGCAAGGTTCATTGCACATTGTAAAGCTAAATCTGATGTTGAAATGGAGTTCCAGACTACTGTTTGAACTTGCAGCAAACACTCAGCAACTTTCCCATCTTAAGAACTCCATTTGTAGATCCAACTTCCTCGCTTTGTAACTCATCCATAAGTCCACCTTGTGATTCCAGCAAATCACATCAAACAACTGAAATATTCCAAGCACTGTCAAGACCTGACATCCGAGAGACCTTGGGATAGTGTTCTGCAATTTGATTGTGGAAGATTGTCTTTCAAGAGAGGTAATGCACCTACGCATTACCTGTGTTGTGAAGTGCATAAAAACATCATCAACAGAACTAGCGCTAGAAGGAGGGCATAACAAGGACATTGCTTCATTCATCTCACGCCCATCAACATAACTGGCGCTAGAAGGAGGGCAACATGACATGTTGAGGCTACAAAGTTGAATGTTGGATGTTGAAAAGAGCACTTTCAAGAAGAAATCTAGGATAAGGGGATCTCTTTTAATGCTGGAACATAAAATCAGAAAATTTTGAAGACAAAAGAAGCTGAGTTGAAATGGAGCAGCATGTGCAAATCAACATCAGTCAACTACATGCAGATTTAAATAGGAGATTGGAGAGACCATTGCAGCAATTTTCTTTGGTAGATAAATGTAGAATTCATGGGACCCATAGGCACAATGAATTAGAGTGTCTAACCTTCTTGAGTAGAATTGAAAGAGTCTTGCAAGGAGAGATTCCCTTTTGGGAAATATATCAGCCTTAGCCCTTGTAGACCCATAGGAGGAATTGACAGCCATGGTAGCCAAGGCATTTGAAGAGTTGATCCAAGAGTGTTTGGGCAACAGAGACAGACCAAGATTGGAGGAAGCACTAATGTTAAGTTGGTGCAAATTTCATAATGCACCACATTCAGAATTTACTTGTCTGTCATGTGCAAACATCATCGCCCAAGTCAAAGGAAATTTGAGCAGGTTCGAGCAGCCAACTGTCAAGGAGAATGATTCATCCCATGAGGCAGAAAATCTACCAGCATTTGGAGGACAACACATTGCAGATAGACCAAGAAGCTCCATAGAAATAGATGCTGGGACAACAAACGTTGAAGCAGAAAATGAAAAGGAAGAAGCTAATTTTCTGGGGACAACAAAAAGATTTGGTGAAGGTTCACTAAGAATGGAGCTGGAAAGCCTCTCCTTCACCAGTAAGGGGCAGTCCTCCACTCAGGAAGAGGAGCCATTAGCAGTTGATGATGAGTCAATCAATTTTGCAGCAGTGTATGCTGGGGCAGCCAATGAAGATGCTGAAAATCAACAAGAGGAAGAGGTTGACAACCTTGGGACAACAAAAAGTGATGATGAGGACCCAGTAGCAGAAAGATATGACCAACTCGTCTCCAGATTAGCAAAGGATTGGTTAGAGCTAAAATGTCAGGTGGATTTGGAGGTATTGCTGCTACCAAATTGGTGTAGACTCCATGATTCATCCCACTCTGAGTTCACATGTGGATTGTGCCAAGAAGCCATGAAGCAAGTCAGAGAACAAGCAAGGCAGCTGAACACACCACTCCTTGTAGTGGCTTTAAGAATGGAACATGAGGACCAAGAGCCCAAGCCAAGTGACAACTCAGTTGAAGGTATTCCTCAAGAGGATTTTGGGACAGCAATAGAAGGAGTACAACAATACAATCTCGAGCTTTTAAGTGATCAAGTAGATCAAACTGGAATGTTGTCCACCAGTCATCAAGAATTTTTTCCTCTTGAAGAACATTTGTGCACCATGGATGATGGGCTTTATGGTGAGTCTTTGGGGGAAAATCACATAGTAAATTTTGGCCCCCTTGATGAGGTGCCATCAATTGACGACTTCTTTCCGTTGGGAGCTATGCTGTGGAGGTATGATCATGTCGAGGAAGAACACATCCCAGAAGATGGTAGCGATGAGGGAATACTCCTTGAGCCTCTAAATGGTGATGCACAAGAGTTTCTGGATTGGGAGACGAGTTCCTTCTCCATTTACAACGATAGTGAACAAGGGGAAATGAATGAACATCATGATATGCATGAACAAGAAAGAGAAGAAGATAAAGGTGGGGGTGCTGAGATAGCTGCCAATAGAGATGAAGCACCCAATCGACTACAAGATGCAACTTGGAGTCCTTCCGCCATGATCGTTGTGGATCCTCCTTCTTATTCAGATGGCTGCAATAGGATAGATTCGTACATGTCATCATCCCATGATATTGAGCATCTTGAAGATAGGTTTGACACTTGGGAAAGGAGATGGGACAGTGTGCCACCTATTAAGGGCAGCAATCAAGTGGATCCCAAGTTTGTGAATGATCAATATGATGAAGTACTTCTTCTCGAAGAACTGCCAAGGGAGATTGCTGATCCCACACAAGATGTGGAAGAAGTGTTTGCTGCCTCGTTCTCCCTGCCTTATGCAGACTTGATTCATGAAATACTGCACCCTCCACCATGCCCGCTTGAGGTTGCTGATGCAAGGACTAACGATGCGGTGCATGCTCTCGATTTTCAAATGCTGCCACCTCCATGTGATGAAATCTAGGTTTTATCCTTCCTTCCTCTTGTTAATTTTCATAGTTGCACTTATCATTTTGATTATGGGAATGAGGAAAAACGGATGTGCTTATGGATTAATCACGGGTTTAATGAGCCTCCTCAATTGTTGATTCTTCGTGATGTTGGGGTAGAATTTGAAATTTTCCATATTGAATTTATTCCCTCTGAACATAAGGATAAATCTGCATGGTTGAGAACTATAACGACTACACGTTTACTTGTACATGCATTGCAAAATCCAATGAGCATGAGTGTCAGCTCACCTTACCAGAACGTAGTTTTTTGTAAATATCTTTGTACTTAACTCATTTTGAGTAGTGTAGGTTTCCTGTAAATACTCCACTTTCCTGCTTTCCTTAGGTTAGTTTGTTTGCTATAGGTTGCTTTCTTTAGAGTAGTTTCTTCATTGTTTTCTTTCATTGAACTGCTTTGGTTAGTTTTGGTGCTTGCTTTGCTTTTCATTTTATTTTGTTTTCTTTTGTTTGCTCTCGCATTGTTGCTACTTTGCTCGAGGTCCCTCTGCTTTTGGCTGGGCACATCTGTGCGCACAACAACCATTCTTCTCGCCTAGGGTTGTTCTATGTATTTCTTTGTCAAACTCTAATCAAGTTTTTAGAGTGGATGGTGAGGATCTTCTATTAGTATCAAGTGATCTAGATGTTTGATTCAAAGTGGATAAGTCATTGGTTGGTCTGATTATGAAGTATTCTTGAATCTTATATCTCTCACAAATTTTAAGGATCTGATGGTCACTGTAGGTCCTTTGTTAAGTCTAGTTAAGTGAAAAATCTAAAATTCTGCTCTAGCGCCACCGTGATTCTCAGCCCTGAGCGCGAGCTTCATTGCTTGCGGGTTGAAATAAAAGAACTTAAAAGAGAAAAGAAACAAAATAAAGAAAGCAAAATATTGAAAATCAAAAGAAAAGAAATTCAGCTTTTCAGGGGTATACGAGCAACTCTACCGGGGCTATGGATGCCTAACTGGCAGTAGAGCAATGTTCGGGAGAATCATAGCGACAACCTCGTCGGGGCTATGGATGCCTGACTGGCAGCGAGGCAATGTCCCGAATGCTTTTGGAGTTAGAATAAACTACGTAGCTTAACTTCATGGAGCTTAGGTTCTTGCAGCAACTGAAGGATGGGAATTAATGCAATTGCACACACTTGGATTTTCAGCATACTGAAGGTTGGGTTAACTAGTGGTTTTGATTCTTTGGTTGAGTGTCTGGCTTGTTTTCCCTAGCATGAAGGTCAGAGCCAGAGATTCTGGGTTCTTGATTCCAGTTTTTCATCGAAATGCTCTAAAGCATTTCCCCCAGTGAGTCGCCATTTGTTGTGCATATTTTGCACACACGCCCCGCCATAGGTAGGGACCCTCTTTTTTCGCTCCCGACGGGCTTCTTTGCTCCCGTCTCATTTTGCGTGCCCCTCATTTTGCTATCCGAGTTGGTCAACGTGCCCTTCAAAGTCTCATTTTTTGTTGACCATATTTTGCCCCCTAAATAAAAAATGGCTAAGTCTTGGGTTTTTCGGGCTTCACCCCCCTTCGCTCGCTCGATTCGCTTTTTCCTTCATTCTTTGACTTTGGGGATAGATTTCCTATGGATTTTGGATGTTTTTGTGGTGCCTAAGTGAACTGACAAGATTTTATTAAGTTTCAGGAAGTTTTGAAAATTCCAAAATTGTATTTCTGCAGCAGCGTTTCAAAACAGCATTCCTACAGTGGCATTCCAGCCTCATGTTTTCGGAACATACTAGCGCACCTCCAAATCAGAAACAGACTTTGACCTAGATGGTAAAAATGGATCTTATCCTCCCCTGACCTTTCAAATTCAAAATTTGCAGCGGGAAGTACCATCCGGAGTTTCGTGCTCTCGCGGCCGTTTTCAAAACAGAATTTCCAGAACGACATTTCGGGATCCAATCTCTGGAACATCCAAGCGCACCTCTGATTTGAAAATAGACTTTGACCTAGATGGTAGAAATGGATCTTATCCTCCCCTGACCTTTCAAATTTCAAATTTGCAGCAAGGAGATACCATCTGGAGTTTCGTGCTCTCGCGGCCGTTTTCAAAACATAATTTCCAAAACGGCATTCCGGGATCCAATCTCTGGAATGTCCAACCGTACCTCTAATTTGAAAACGGACTTCGACCCAGATGGTAGAAATGGATCTTATCCTCCCCTGACCTTTCAAATTTCAAATTTGTAGCCGAGAGATACCATCCAGAGTTTCGTGCTCTCGCGACCATTTTCAAAACAGAATTTCTAGAACGACATTCTGGGCTCCAATCTCCGGAACGTCCAAGCGCACCTCCGATTTGAAATTGGAATTTGAACCAGATGGTAAAATGGGGTCTTATCCTCCCCTGACCTTTCAAATTCCAAAATTGAAGCCGAGAAATACCATCCAGAGTTTCGTGCTCCGTCAGCCTTTTCAAAACAACATTTCCAGAACAACATTTCGGCCTTTCATTTCCGGTTTCAAGAAGCCTACCATGGGTCTGTCGATAGAACCATTTGATCCAATGAGGAATATTGAAATTCCATTGGGAGAAGGTAGCTTTCAGTCAATTTCAGCTACAGTAAAAGAAAAATTAGCTAGAAGGCAAAATTGCTACAGTGACTGGCCACTGTAAGACAAAATAGGGAAAAAATAATAGATGTATTTTAAATTGTTGAATATTGTGGAGTAGGTGAAGCCCTAATGTAATTGAATCTGGCCACACAAAGTAACTCAATAATAACCATTCATTTGGGCTTTGGTAAACTATAAATAGGGGTCTTCCCTTCATTTGTAGTTGTTGGAGAGCTATTGTAAAAACATTCTGCAGCAATAGAAAGTAGCATTGCATGATCTATGGGTGTTACCTTTTGAGTTTTCTCATTATGTTTGCATGGTTCTATCTTCCAATTTAGTTTTAGTTGTAGTTTCTTGAATGGAAGTGGTAATGGTGATTTTTGTTACAGTATTTGATGAATTTTCAGCCCATACTTTTGGCACTTGTTGATGGCAAGCTGCTATGCAAAGTTAGCCTGGGCTTCTTTATTTGATTGTTGCAACTTAGTTCATTTGCATGTTCATGATGCGTGTATGCAAACTGAAAATCTGCAGTCCTTAGAAGATTGCACTGGTTTTGTGTAACTGTAGGATCCTCTTGGCCAAGCAAAACCTAGTTTAGGGAGTTTGTCTACTGTAGCAGCCTCCATGATCACTGTTCATTCGTAGTTTCAGATCCAGGAACCTTTTCTCTTCGTTGCCCTTTTCCTTTTTTTTTAATAAGTAACCTTAGGCAAGGTTCATTGCACATTGTAAAGCTAAATCTGATGTTGAAATGGAGTTCCAGACTGCTGTTTGAACCTACAGCAAACACTCAGCAACTTTCCCATCTTAAGAACTCCATTTGCAGATCCAACTTCCTCGCTTTGTAACTCATCCGTAAGTCCACCTTGTGATTCCTGCAAATCACATCAAACAACTAAAATATTCCAAGCACTGTCAAGACCTGACATCCGAGAGACCTTGGGATAGTGTTCTACAATTTGATTGTGAAAGATTGTCTTTCAAGAGAGGTAATGCACCTACGCATTACCTGTGTTGTAAAGTGCATAAAAACACCATCAACACATATGATCTGCCATAAGACCTATATTGAAGTATAAGGTTAGTGGTAGAAGAATTACATGAGAAATACTTCCAACTACAAGCATAAAAAGAAAAATAATTATTAGGCAGTTTGGAAACCTTAGGGACTTGGTGAACTCTAAGTTTACATATGTTTCTAGTGCCCTAGTAAGTGCTGATAAAGATACAAAGATCAATCTGGTACCCAACACTCTAGAAGAAGGGGAAGACTGCCTAATGGAGCTAGAGACCTAGTGCAGGATGCTTGGCATAGCCAAGTAGATCTAGGAAGAGGGAAAACATGATTAACAAGCTCATTTGGAGAAGCTTCAAGGGTCAACCTCCTCTAGTTGATAGAAATTCTTTATTTATGCATTTTTAGTTTATTGTTTTTAGACTCCAGTGTATATATGTGGATTATGTAAAGTGTTTTTCAATGTAAGTTTTAAAACTAGTTGTGGTGTATACCTCTCTTAGGGGGAGTTAGTTCAATATTTCAGCTTTTATATATGAACATATTTGTTAGGGGGAGCTCTGATATGTAAGAAAACTTGTTGTGTATGCCCTTTTCCATTGATGTTAAAGGGGGAGAATGTTTTTGGAGATAATTTTGGAATGTTACAATCAATGAAAAATGGGTGGATTGTTGGAAGAATAAGGATATGGAATTGATGAACTTGTTGGCAAAATGAGCATGTGGGATGAGCACAAAGTGAACAATTATGCATTGTAGTGTTGTCATTGATGTCAATATTGTATCTCAGTATGAAGACTATGGTGAAAATTAGTTTGGGTTACTTGAGCATGCTTGAGGATGATTATGTAAGACAATTTTGCAAGAAGATTTGATTCAATGAAGGCAATATTTGTGGAAATTGACTAAGTGTCAATTCAGGTGATTTTGTGTATAGGGGATCCAGTATTTGGGTCCGCATTGGTCCGTTGATGAATTTTTTCTCTATGGTTCTAACATAATTTTGTTAGTTGATAGAGGAACCTAATTCCAAAGTTTCATCTCGTTTTGGTTTCTAGTTTTGAAGTTATGAGTGATAGAAGTTTGGCTTGGCAGTATCAGGTGTTTTCCAATTTAGTGCATATGTTTTGATGAATCCACCCTTGTTCGTGGATTGGATTCTAGATTTGTGGAGTTATGGAGATGTTGAAAAGTGTCAGATGAGTGTCTATTCCAATTGGATTTGAGTTTGAAGGTTTGTGTGTCCAAATATGGATATACAGTTGGAAAATTTTGAAATTAGCTCATTACTGGTGTCAACCTAATGAGTTGGATGTGTTGTGGAGGTTGAATATGTGTTGATCCATTATGTGGGTGATATTGTAGGTCCATGCTGACCTATTTCAATTTTTTGTAATATTTGAATCTTGGTGCTAAGCATGTGTGTATAGATCTTGAGCTGACAAGTTACATTTTGCTTATTACATCCAATTAGGTCGACTTAATTGATGTTGTCAATGAAGCATATATATGAAGTATCTTTTTGATGTTTTGTGAAGGCATGACATATGAAAATATTTTGTGGATGTGAATTGTGCGAATATAGAGTGAATTCAATGTAGATCTAAGTGTTAAGTCAGATCAATATGAAGTGTGTAAAGTCCATATTCTGAGCTTCATTGGAACTGTAATTCATGCATGTGTTAGATGAAATTGTAACCATTCAAATATGTTTGTGAGCCACAATATCTTCTATCTCTTTTACTTATCAGTGGGCAGTGAGCCCACTTAGATAGTGAGTCCACCTACAGTGAGCACTTCTGTAATATTCTATAGTTGGTTATAATATATAGTGAGCTAATCCTCACCGTGGTTTTTTCCATTTTGGGTTTTCCACATAAAAATACTAGTGTTCATGTGTTATGTGATGTTGTTGGATTTTTTCATGCTTTCATTCATTACTAAAATTGATTATGCTATGAGGATTAAATGTTTAAATGTTTAAGTGGTTTAAAAGAATACTGATTGATCCCCTCTCTTAGTATTCTGAGTGTTCAATAGGGATAAATAGCAAAAGGATCCCAAGATACTTGAATACCTTGGTAGATCCATCCCATTGCCAATTATTTTTCTTTATCCAATCTGAAGGATCCTTTTTCCAACTGAGAATTATGGATTTGTAGATGTACACCTTAGCGCTAGAGACTAGACAAAAGATATCTAGCCTATTAATCACATTATTAAAATTATCTTCATTCATCTATACAAACAAAGTTGTTTCATCTGCAAACTATGTATTCAACACTTGTTCCTTATTCGGGAGAAAAATACCATAGACTTGGGGGATAATAAGATTGTTTCTCAAAACATAGTGGAGATCATTTTCAACTAATACAAACATCGAAGGAGCTATAAGACAACCTTGAAATATAGGTATTTGCAATATGATAGGCTCTATTGGATCACTATTAACTTCAATTTTTGTGGAGGAGTCATTGAAAATAATATTGACCCATCTACAAAATTTATGAGGAAACCAAAGGGATTTCAGAATGTCAATCACAAGTGACCATGCAATCATGTCATATGTCTTTTCAAAATCTAGAAAAACCATGGAATTTTTTTTATCATTGTGTCTATCCCAATCTATACCTTCCCAAATAGTGATAAAGTATTAGAATATATATCTACCTTTGATGAAGCCAATTTAGGTGACAAAGATCACCTTCCTCAAAATATTGACCAACCTAGCAACCAATATTTTGGCTAGTATTTTATATGAGACATTTAACAAGGTTACAGGTCTCCAATTTTTTGTCAAAATTTTATCCCCACCTTTGTGAATCAATTTGATAACACCAATGTTAATAATTTTACCCAAGTACCCCTTTAGGAAGGTCTTATTATAAACTTCAAGTGATTATTCCCCAATCCAACCAAGATTAGCTTTATAGAACTCAATAGACATACCATCTACTCTGAGAGACTTACCATTCCTAAAAGATCAAATGGTATTAACAATTTCATCAACTAAGAGGTCATTATCTAGAGAAAGAGCATCCTCCAAAAACATTTTTTTTTGGATAATCTTATAAAAAAGGCCTTGGCCTCCCTATACTTACAACTTTCCTTAGAGGAAAACAAGGAATTGTAGAATTAAAAAATGAATTCTTCATTAATGCACTATCCTTGGAGACTATACCAACCCTCTCTATTGGGACTATTTTTTCCTTAATCTACATATGTCTGATGATATTGAAGAAGAACTAGGATCCTTTATCTCATTCCTTGAAAAAAGTCATTTTGTACCTTATTCTTGCACCTTGATGTTTGTAGTTTTGTATTTTCCTCAATAATGAATTTTTTCTTACCAATATATTTTCCACATTCAAGTCTCCAACATTATTTTGTAACTCCCCTTCTAAGGATAGGAATTTTTCTCGCAAGAATAAATCTAATTTTCTTCTATCTATTGCCTTCCTTTTCCTAATAATACTGAACATATTCCTCCACAAATCAATTAGTTTCTCCCACCTCTCAATTATCAAGTCCCCCTTATTCATTCTTTTTAAAATTATAGTGGCAGTCTTAATACCCCCAAGCAATCTAATTCATTTAATAAGGAGGTATTTAACTTAAATGATGATGGCTGAATTTTGTTGAACCCAAAACTAATGATTCATACCTCCACACAAACCTCAATTGGAACATGATCAAACATGGAAGTTGGGAATACTAATACCAATCTTCCTTTAGCATCTGGTTTAAATGAAAATGAATTCAAAATTTCATAGAATCTATCCAATATTGAATAAATCCTTTTATTCTGGGTTTGATTATTGCACTAAGTAAACCATATATCTTTATTTTGTGCTTTCTTTTTCTCAAGGGGATCAATTAGAAAGAGTGACCTTGTCAATCTAGACCAAAAATCAATTCATTACCCTTCTAAAGACCCTCCTTACCCTATAACATGCCCAATGTTCTACTCAAATGTTTTCCTAAGTTTTAACCCACAAGTGAATAAACCATGATGCCATAACATCGCAATAAAATTTGTCTTTCCTAAAATGTAAATTACATGCACATATGAAATAAACAATATTCCAAAATTCCATTGCATTTCATACAAATCTTTCCATAACATTGATTTCATATTGAATAAACTCAAGTACGACATTCATGTTTACTTCCTTCCATACAAACATATACACAATATATACATAGATCTTTTGAGCTTCCAACACTAGAAATATATATGGTCCAGGTTGTCCACCTTAAAATATTTGGTTGCCAACTAATGAGGAGAAGCATCACTCAAGCACTTATCTGCCGACCACAGACTCCTTGCAGTCCCTTGCACATCTGCCTATTAGGTAAAATGGCCCTACCCTTCGACAAAGATATTTGTTGAATAACCCCATAATACTAGCCTTCCCCGAGCTTGGTGTTGTGTCCTACAAAATAGAACTTAATCATATAGTAGCTTCTACGTACGTGTATGATAATACTGGATTATAATGTCTAAATAGATCACAATGAATTGATAGTGTAAACAGTGGCAACTTACACTAATTTGGCCAAATAATTCATCACCCAGTTACTTTGAGTGAGAGTTATCCTATTCACACACCTTCCTAGCTTGATTTGTTAAGACCACACATATTATATGCATAGGAAATTCCCTCCACTAGGTAATATTTAACCCTAGGAACAACCTATTACCTCTATGTTTAACTAACACATCTACCAAGTAAATAATTCAAGTAACTCTTACTAGTTAACCATACAAAATTAAATAACGCCACATCATTAAATGAATCTAGTACAAAAGGTACAATTCCAACTATAAAAAGTCTCCAATCAAGGGTTTATCTCAACACTAAATGACTCCCTTCAAAAGTATAAACTTAACAATAAATGACCTCAATTCAAAAGTATAACTTTCAAAAATAAATGAAATCAATCAAAATATAATCTCATCAATAAAGGACTCACACAAAAGTATGGTCTTAATAATAAAATGACTCCAAATGAAATTATAATCAACAATCAAATTATCAAGTAGATCATATAGGTTAAACCTAAATTATTTGCTTCAATCAATAATCTCATAGACAACCCTACAAAATAGGTTATTCCTAACCTAGGGTTTCCAACAAAAGTAATGTAAGAGATTACAAACAAATCATAAAAATTCTACATTTAGTAAGAGTCAAATATTCACATGTTCTCTATATTTTTATAATATCCGAAGGATATTATCAACTTGTGAGGGTTTGGTACTTTTGCACTCAAAGTCCTCTCCTCAATATGGTTCACATATAGATTATCTACAAGACTCCCAACTTATCAATGATAATATGCCTATTATGCCATTATTCATGTGGTGTTACTATCCACATTAACCACAAGGCTTCACCTAACTTCATAGGCTATCAATTCAAGATATCACCTAAATGTAATGATATTATAGTCTACTTGAATAAGTATAATTTATAATAACCATTCCAATATATAGAACATATACATATATAAGTATAAATGCATCCCAACCAAAAGGTTTTACGAAAACATAAATCCATTAAGAAACAAACAAGCTAAACCAAACATTCTTTCCAACTTTAAATAATATATAAAGTAGAGAACTAGCATGCCTATAACTAGATAGCTCCAACTAATATAATAGGTTTCTTATTGTGGCCTCCACCATTAGTTTTCAAATCTGTCCTTTGACCAAATCCCATGAAGAAATCTCTCTGAACCCTCACTAATCTCACACTAAAAACCTCTCAATGTCACAACTCAAAATTGCAGTAGAGTAACACTCAGAAAATCAAAATTAAGAAAGCAAGAAAATGTCCCATTTGAAGTGAAAGGAACCTCTATTTATATAGAAAGATCAACAAATAAAGGCTAGAAACATGGTAATAAAACTAACTCTTCTCAGCTCAGAAAGTTTGACTCAACAGAAATAACAAAAAGTGGCAACAAGAAACAATGTACATAAAACACATATCTAGCAAGAGAATGAGTTGAACCATTTAATCTAGACAGAAAAAATGATTAATAGAAATGCAAGGTGATAGTCTCCTATAGATTGACTTATTTGGCCAGCTTCCTAATTTGACTAATTCATATATTCTCATTGCTTCATATTTATAGTTTGTATTGCAAGTTAAGACTTCTACTTGATTTGTGCTTACCTCAGTTTGGCACCACTAAAAAAACATGTTTCCTATTCCTTTGGTATGTTTTAAGCTTCAAGACTAAGTCAATGTTATTTATGCATTTTAGATAGCATTGCCTCAAAGTATTGACTTTATCTTGCAAATCTGAAATCATTTCCATACATTAACTTTGCATAATACCCATGGGCTTATATTAGCTCTAGATATATTACTCAACATGTTAAGTACTTCATGCGTTAGTTTATCTCTTTGGTTTGTAGCTTGCATACTATGGTCAAAGTGAACACTCATTACCTATGCGCTGATCCAAAATGCATTATATTTAACACCTTATACCTTACATTTGTATTGTCTTCTTCTCATGTGTAGTAGGTAGTTTATATTTATATATATATATATATATATATATATATATATATATATATATATATATATATATATATATATATAACGCTGCTTTGTTTTATTCCCCAAGCGATTTACTATGGTGCTGCCAATGTTTCCATTATGCAATGTTTACATACTTTATGCAAAGCTTTTAACTTATGTTGGCTTCCAATATGGCGCACAATCCTTTAATTTCAACGCAATTCAATAAATGTATAAATTGCTTATAATATATAAAACAATATATATATCAACAAAGTATGTAATAAATATATAATTATATCTTCATTAATATTGTCTATATTAATTGCTAATCAAATATATATTATAACCATAATCATTCATTTACCATTCATATATATATACTAACATATTTATCGATTATGATATTACTATTAGGATTCAACCGTGTAGTTTTCAAGTCAAACTCATTGACCCATGTTTCATGAGTAGTGGTACACAAGAACCCATCTCTCATGATAATGAATGGTCCACTTAGCACTCATTGCATCTAGATGATGTTCACAGAGGTGAAGCACTGGGCCTTCCCGAGAGGTCACCCATCCTAGTAGTGCTCTAGCTCAAGTGCACTTAACCACAAAGTTTTCCCCAAGGTTAAGCCCGCTTAGCTTACAACCCCATTTGCAAAACCTTTAGCAAGTGTTGTGCCTTATGAACCATCCATTATAGAGCCCCTTTAGCTCATCAATTGATAAGTAGGAGGTATTGTTTTTTTTGATGAATAGGTAGATATCTATATTAATATAAAGATAAAATTACAAATTCACAAAAAAGGGGCAGGTGGTGAAAAGGCACACCCCGAATGTCACATGGGCAGAGCCTAGAAAATCCAAAATATCACATGGGCCTAGCCCAAAAGTCTAATAACAGAAAGTAAAATTAAGCGGCCAAGGCAGTGCCAGTAGATCATGGGGGATCCCTATCATCCAAAATTTTCTCTCATACATCAGCAGGGTTTGGAGTGACGTCAGGAGGAGAACCCCAACCATCATCAACTTTATCTTCATCTTTTTATTTTTCTTTTTCCTCACGTCAAGGCGAGATTGCAAGAGCCAACTGCGGAAAATTTTTGCCACTGGAAGGTCAACCAGAGCCAGAAGCAGGCGGAGCATCAGAGAGTCACCCAGAACCACCACCACCACTTCCCGTAGCACCACTAGAGTGCCAGCCCTGACCAAGATGCGGCGGAGGAGAATGAGCCCACTTGGGAGGCCGAGAATCTCGTCAAGCAGGAGGCTGGGAGCGGGATCGCGCTGAGTCACTTCGCTTCCGGCCCCGAGAAGACGACTGACCGCAGGAGGAGGAGGGCGAATCATGTATCCAAGCCACAGTACAAGGGGCATTGCCCCAGTGGTCCAAGAGAACCTATAGGTGAGCCACTTCCAGTGCAACATTGTTGGCTTGCACTTAAATCTATAAGAGAACATTAGAACATATAACTGCTTTAGCATAAAGAGACACATTAACATCTAAATGATAATGAGCAAATATACAAGCATTTCTATCTTTCCAGATATTGAAGATGATTTCCACCCTGAAAGTGTGCCAAAGCTGGGTGAACTTAGTCGGGGTTCTAGACGGCCCCCCCAACAAAACCATATGCCAAGAAAAGGGTTTCGGTCGAAAAGGCCGAAAGAAATCATGAATCCAAGTCCAAAGTTGTTGAGCTCTGGGACGAAACCAAAAAAGGTGCTTAAAGCTTTCAGACTGCCCACAAAAAGGGTAGCGAGGGTCAGGAACCCCCAAATGAACAAGTCGAGAACCCACAGGCAAGCCTTAGAAAAGAATACACCAAGCAAAGTGGGCCAACTTCGGATTAACAATTGCAGACCAAGTGGCATCAAACCTCTTACACCAAGTATGGGCAGAGGAATTAAGAAGTCACCTTTGGTTCAAGGAACTGATCATAGGAAAATGGGGTGAAAGCCACCTGTAACCAAGCTGTGGCTTGTAGCTCTTGAGAGGAGTGTCTGGAAACTATTTCTAGTCTTTCCACCAAGGTTTGTGCCCACGAATGCCAAGTTTGTGAAGAATTTCTGCCGGAATGGCACTCACCAACCGGTCAAAAATAAGACGGTCCTGGTTTTGAAGACTGTACTGGGCTTTAAAAGTATCCCACTGCAAGAGACACATGGTAGGCCGGTGAAAGAGATGATGCAGTGTTTGAATGCCCTTCTTATGAAATCGAAGGGCCTTGAGCCAAGGAAACTTGGCCAGGGGTTGATCATTCTGAGCCAGAAGGGGAGACCACCATAAGTTATGTTGGTTGATGGAAAGCCCATCACGAAATCCAACCCCGGCTGAATGGAGCCAAGGTTTAACAGTTTCCAAAGAGTGCTAGATGCTCTTGGCCACAAAGGAGCCAACAATTTGAACCGGCTCCCTCATAACCATGAGGGTTTGGAGACCGATTCCTTTCCAAGCGGGCCTATGAACAGGAAAACTAGACTGAATACAATGCTTGAGGTGAATCTTCTAGGCTTCATCCCCAATGAGAGCTCGGATAATCCATTTAACACATAGAGCAGTCCCTTGTCATTGATTGGAGAGCAATCCAAGCCCTCCAGAGTCCATGGGGAGACAACAAAATTCTCAAGCGACCCGATGAAAACCCTTGTGAGTTTCAAAAGAGGCCCATAAAAAATCGTGAAGCAACTTTTCAAGCCTATTGTAGGCAGCTTTAGAAGGAGCCCAATAGGAAGAATAGTAGATATGAGTGGCAACCAAAATTTTAGAGGACATGTGGAATTTGCCACCCAGCGAAAGAGGCTTAGTAATCCAATAGGCCAACTTCTGCTCAACCCTGGAGAGCACGACTTGCCAAAGCTCCCGAGGGGAAGCCTGAAAGATTTCTCCCTGCCCTATCCACTTCCAGTTATAAGTTTGGAGCCACATAGGAGTGGGGAGCACCAATTGTCTGTAGCACAAGATCTTGTGCCATTGAATTGCAAAGCTGGAGGCAAGACAAAAGGTATTAAGGCAATCAAGGGTAGCAGTGATAGAATCTTCATCTTCTAAGAGAGTGAGAAAGGAATCATCCGCGAAGTGGCCATTGACAAGCTGTTCTTGAGAGTTCAGGAGAGAGATCCCTTTAACACGTTGCTGGGAGACAGCATTGGCCAAGAGATATCCAAAGCCCTCAACAACCAGAACATACAAAACAGGGGCAAGAGGGCATTCTTGGCGAATGGAACGAAAAAGACCAAAAGCAGAAGACTGACGGCCATTAATGGAAATGCAAGTCGAGGCATCATAAAATAGCATATGAACAGACTATATAAAGTTGGGCCCAAAGCCCAAGGCTTGCAACATCGCAAGAATGAAAGACCATTCAATGTGGTCATAAGCTTTGGAAAAATCAATTTTAATGAACACCGCTTTCTGGTTTGATCGTCGGGCCCACTCCATGCCTTCCTAAACAACAATAATGTTATCAAGAATAAACCTGGATTTAATGAAACTAGTCTGCTCAGGACACACAACCTGAGGCAAGAGGTGACGAATTTTCAGAGCTAGGGCTTTGGCAATAATTTTGTAAGAAACATTGAGAAGCGTGATGGACTGCCAGTTGCTAATATCCTCCGGATCTGCATGCTTAGGTATGAATTTAATATTGCCTTTATTTATTAAATTGCCTAGAGAATTGGTTTGAAAGGCTTCAAGATAAACATGATGCAAGTTGCTCCCAACACAGTCCCAAAGAGCTTTGTAAAATTCACAAAGAAAGCCATCAATCCCAGGAGCCTTATCATCGGCCATGGAGGAAACAACTTCCTTGAGATCATCAATTGTTAACAATTGATCACAAAAATTAATCTGGGCTGAAAAAAGCCTATGTGGCACAACAACAAGGCAGTCCTTAAGGGCTTGCTGGCGCATAGGCGTGGGGTCCTGAGTAGTGAAGACTTGTTCATAGTGACACATAAAAGCATGGAGAATGTTAGGCAGCTCAAAGAGCACCTGGTTACCATATTTGATTTCTTTAATTCTTGGGGATGAGTGCCTGACACGAAGAGCAAAAAAAAACTCTTTTGAGGCACAATCACCAATTTTGAGCTAGTGAAGCTGAGCCTTGATTTGAGCGCCTCTGGCAAAATAATTATCTGCCACTTGCTTTTGATGTCTTAAATCCACCACCCTGACTTGATATGATGGGGAGAAAGGACTGGACGCCAAAGCCTCCATAGCCATATGCAAGTCGACAATGGTGGCCTCATAAGAAAGCCGACGAAAGATAGCAAGCTGGTGCCCATAAATGCGTAAGAAACGCGCAGTACAAATGAAGGCATCATTCCACCAAGCAATCCAACTCGTATGACCAGGTGGCCTGCACTCTAAATTCCAAACCCGATGAATGTGGGCCAGGGTGGGCTTGTGATGGAGCAAAGGCGTGTTCAAGAAGAATTGAGTCTTACACGTGCAAGGTTGACAAGATGCCCATTCAATGCGAAAATGAATTGGGAAGTGATAAGAATGAGTCACATCCACTAACGTCTTAACATGTAAGGCATAAATATTGAAGGAAAAAAAAGATTGAGCCGAGATCATAACATGATCAATGCGTTTAAAGAATCTGTCAGAACCAGCCCTGTAATTGCACCAAGTGTGCTAGAGAGAATGAGAATGGCGGCAACCCATATTGGGATAAAAAAGCCTCAATTTATTGCACATGTAAAACCATGCCTCCCTTTCACCCACTGCCCAACGAAAAGGTAAGGTTCCATTCTTGTCGTACGCCATCTCTACCATGTTGAAATTCCTACAGAGCAACCAAGTGGCAACTGGCAAAGAATCAACAATCCAACACCAAAGCAAGCAACACTCCACGACATCATTAGAGGCATAAACATTAATAATCCCGAAGGAATGATTCTCAATATTGAGAAGAACCCAGACAACCCATTGGGAGGGGTCAACCCCATGGTCCACCACACAAGAATGTAGTCGTGGGGCCAAAAGAGTAGCAGCTCCACCATGACCAGCCTCATGCAGAGTGCAAAACATAGTACTGGCTGGCCAAATAGAGTGACAAGCTGAAGCAAGCAAGAAACCTAAAATTTTAACTTCTTGGAGACAAAGTACTTCAATCCCTAGGTAATTCTTCAAAGTATTCCTAACATAATACTTCCTAGAGAGGTTAGTTAGACCTCGAACATTCCATGAGATAAAATTCATGGAAAATCTTCCATGCTTGCAAAATCCCGATCCTCTTCACCCAGGGAAGAGAAGCTATTCTTCAAAACCTCTTGCGGAACAAAACCAATTTGAATAGAAGGAGAGAATCTTCATTTTTCAGGCACATATTCACCTTCTTCTAGTGGAGTAGACGGGTTGCGAGATCACCATTGAGTCCCTGCTATGGAGGACAAAGCCGGTTGAGCACACAAAACAACTGCAGGCTAAGGCATGGCCTTTGACTTGGGCTATAAAACAACATAAGTAACTCCTGAGGGAGTAGCTATCCCCTTCTCTGAAGGGTTTGAAACCAGTTTGGTTGGTTCAGGGGTCTTGGGAGCCAACCTAGAACCATACAAATTATTTTTCCAGTTTGAAACCGTAGTCCACTTTGTTTCAGCCTTAGCAGAAAGCTTTGTCGGACGAGGATTTTCAACATCTCGTGACTAAGAGGATGTACGAGGAATTGTCAAAGGGCAGTCCTTGATCTTGTGGTCAGCTGACTGACACCAATAGCATGTGTTGGGTAGATTGAAATATGTGACTTTCTGGGTCTGTCGAATATCACCAATTTGAATGTCTACAGACTCTTTCAAATCCTTGGATAAATCAACTTCCACACAAACCCTCTTTTGAGGATGGGCTTGAAAAAACCTATCAGGTTCGATACAAACAACCCTCGCCAAAGAGAAAGCAATATGGTTCAAGAAGGGCATGCAAGGCAAAGGTAACCTGGGAAAATCAATCCAGACCGGGACACACATTTTGGAGTCTTCTGAGACATCAAAATCCTAGGTCCATGCCTAGAAAACCAACAAGGAAGACCGAACATACTAGGGCCCATGACCCAAAATAGCTTGGACATGACTAACTTCCGCAAAGCGGAACAAAAAAAAACCCTTGGTCAGATTTTGGACCATATCCAGGCGGACCCCATGAGGGACCCAGGCCTTGCTAACCCAGTCTTTCAACACACTTTCGGGGGGAGTCCTCCCAACAAAATAACCCACAAGGGTGTGTTGTTCGAGCCATTGGCATGCAAAATCAAAATCAGGTAAAGGTAAAACTATATCAACAGGGGCGTCAAAATGCTTACCTCGTGAAAGACTTTCAGAATAAATTTCTGAGGGTGTTTGTTCGATGGGGGAGCCATTAAACTACTCCGACGAACCACTAACACCAACAAAAATTGTTGGGTTAGAACCGGTTGAAGGCATAATAAACCCCTAAAACCATAGTAAATGCGGTCGTACTCAATGAAGGAAACAATTTCTTGCGCAAGAAGCGCAATATGACGCAGGAGGGGCCTTGAATGACCCCAGAAAGCACAAAACCCTAGCAGAGCTCATGCACCGCTATCTCTTCTTAAGGTCATATTTTGAAATAAAATACTTCTCTATTATTGCTTCCAAGACCCACTAATAATTCATAGGAGGTACTTTCCACAGTGTGTCAAATTATGATATTGCTATCAGGATTCAATTGTGTAGCTTTCAAGTCAAACTCATTGACCCATGTTTCATGAGTAGTTCACAAGAACCCATCTCTCATGATAATGAATGGTCTACTTAGCACTCATTGCATCTAGGTGATGCTCACAGATGTGAAGCACTAGGCATCTATGTATATCGATGACTATATATATATATATATTAATATGTACGCACATACACATACATATACATATTAACATATATACATATATATTATTTGCATATCTCGATGTACTAATATCCACACATAAACACATATTTACATATTTGTTGATGAGTATATATATATATATATGCATATGTATGTCATGTTTACCATATGATATGCTTAGAAACAAGATATATTTATTCGTGTGAGTTATTGTAAACCATAATTTTATGTATAGATACACTCTTACGTATATATATTCATCAACTAATATATAAATATGACTGTATGAAAAAGAGAGTTCATTCAAAGACAATAAGCCACATTCCTACCCAAAACATTCCCAAACTAAAAACAATCAAGAACCCAAATGCTAATACCAAATCACAATCTATCAAAGATGACCAAACAAACTCTCCAATTTATCCAAAACTTCGACAAAGGTTATACTTACCAAATCCCAATCTAACTTGACTCAACTAGATCTACTAAGTTATGAGTGTGTGAAAGCTCAATTAGACTCATTTAGGGGTTACCCGACCAATTCTCTTCTCTTGAGTGATACTTCCCCTCTCTTTCGAAGGCTTGACTTGTTCCTGCATACAACTTAGTGCAACACCAAGGTAGTTAGATGTTCACAATACAATCATTTGCATCATCAAAACATTTGCATTGACAAAGCATTATAATATTCACATTGCAATAAATATATTTTCATAAACATATTCACTCCTTTAAAAGAAATATCATCATATATGCATATTTCATTCATCTAGTAAACATATTAAAGTCACATTTTGCATTTATCAACATTTTCACTCATGATGGTAAAAGTAACTCGATAACTATGAAACAGGGTGTAACATTCCCCCATTTTTTCCTCTCTATACTCCAACATATTAAAGTCTCCCATAATAAACTAAGGTACCTTAGAAGGCTAGAAGCCATCCAATTCCATAGTTCACACCTTTCCTTGTAATCATTGGATGCATATAGGGAGCACAAACCAAATGATTTATTATTAGTTTCCATTACAATCTAGACCAATCCATTACATGGTGATAGACTCCAATGAGATGAAATTATCCCATATAGGTTTTACCAGAATTACCGCTCCACCTTTCCCTTTTTCATGCATAGTGTAGAAGACTTGCATTTTCTAAACAAAGTTAATGACACATTCTAACCGAAATCCTACAACCTTAACCTCTTGTAAGCACAAGAAATTCAGTTTAGGTCTATCTTTGTAGAATTCTCTAACAATGTATTTTATGTCTAGGGATTCCAATCCCTAGACATTCCAAATTTTAATATTAAATCTCATCATTTACCG
This sequence comes from Sequoiadendron giganteum, assembly GCA_007115665.2. Lineage (NCBI taxonomy): Eukaryota > Viridiplantae > Streptophyta > Pinopsida > Cupressales > Cupressaceae > Sequoiadendron > Sequoiadendron giganteum. Next base: position 75,331,765 of record CM021103.1, on the reverse strand, counting down.
TGTGTAGGGGAATTCTTATATAACCTATCAAAACACTTGGGAATCTTGTCAGATGTACCTTTTTTAACACATTTTTTACCATTCTATGTCTTAACACTCCTATGTCTATTAGTTTTCTTCCTCTTCTTATTATCCTCTTTCTTTTAAGGCTTTGTTGTTTTTACAAGAATTAAATCACTTGCAAAGTCATAATACAAGGGATTATAATAGTCCAAAATAATCTTACTACTGACTAGAGCTTCACCAATATTTTGGGAAGGGCCATATGGAGTAGATTCTAGTCTTCCTTTGTAAGGCATGGGGGAGACATATTTTCTCCTAAATTCATCTACTCTATCCTTTAATGTTTAAAGAGCTAAGTGTTGAGCATTCCTAGGAACTGCCAAAGCAAAGCACAAGTCTGACTTAGGGGTATTCTGCAAATCCTTAGGAGTTGAGGGATGCATGACTTTAATAACCATTATCTCACTATCAAATACAAGGTTAGAAAAATAAAGTGGTTCCTTATCTTCGTTCTCTCTAGACCCACACTTTAGCAAGGAGAGGGACATCTCAATTTATTTTGACATATCCATTTATACATTATCTTTAATCATTTCTTCCTTACTACCATTATTTACCTCAACTTCTATTTTCATTTCAACAACATTAGGAGACTTACTAGGGGGTGATAAGACCCTATTATCATTTCCATACAGTACCACCTGCTCCACAAGGGCCTTTTTGAATGCTCCTAAAGGCTTAGCTAGAGCCTTAGGGAAATCCTTCTCGAGATGCCTATTTTTTCATAGAAAAAAAGAGTTAAGACTACCCATAAGTTCAATTTTATAGATAATTGTGCTTTGAACAAATTGAATTTCAATGGCCTCAAGGATATGACCATATGGGGACAAAGAGATTAAAACCTAAGAATTTAGATGAGGGAGAGTAGATTTGGACTCTTTAACCGACAAAACATTCCCTAAAGGAGAGATGAGGTTAGGGATAAACTTTCATAGGTGGGGAGGGACATTTTTTACTTCAAGCCATTTAGGAGCCGAGTTGGCCATCACCTCATCACTTTTCTCCTTAAGGTACCACAAGATGGCCCTAAACATTGACTGGCCTAGGTTCCAATATTCCTTTCTAGAAAACATCTCCTAAATCCCATGAATTTTCAAAAACACTATGAAAAGATCTTTTCGTAGCATTCTACAGAAAGAAACATAGATTCCTAATATTTTCCCCAAACATTATCTAGCCACTATTCAAAGAATTTTCTTGAAGGAATTTTTTACAAACAAAGAAGATTGCAAAATTTCTAAGTCTATTTTCCTCACCTTTCAAGGCTTGCAACATATCCTAGTTAGGTTAAACTAAGCTTCACACATGAGGGATACTTATCGTATTCCCCTGGTCTAGTGTCTCCTCCTTTGATGAAGCCTCTTTCTTCCACTATGACTTCCTTGGGCCCTAGGCACTCTCCATTTCCCATTATGTCAAAATTAGCCAAAGCTGAGAGGCCCGCATCCACAACACTTGCACCCAAATCCTACTCATACAAGGGTTTCTTGATCACCACCTCAAAATTAGGGATATTTTCAGATTATGGGGACTTAACACCACCCAACTTGCCTTCATAGTTCCCAATGTCATCATTAATTCTGTCACCACTTGTTGTTTCCTTATTGAATCCGGGTATGAGGCAATATTAATCCAACCCCCAGTGAACTGAATTACCATTAATGACATCGAAGACCAAAAATAAAAAGATAATCCCGTGGGAAGGGAGATGATCCAACGGGTAGAAATATAAATTCAAATATTCACAACCCAATAAACAAAGCACAATTAAAACATAACACAAAATATGAAGGAGAAGCCAAACAAAAATCACCAAAAAAATTCCTCCAAGAAACAACTGTGAAATGGAGAGAAAGAAGAGGACCACTCGAACCAAGAGCGATGAAGAGAGCTAATCCGAGCTTCACCAAAGCAAACTTTGAAACTCTAAGGAGCTGCAATGAAAGATGACGATTCAACTTCTAGATAGCTCCTCCCTCCTATTTACAATTATGGAAAACACGTTGGATATATATATAAGTTAAAAATCTAGTAGAAATTGGTAAGGGATAACTATTACTAGTGGTTTAAATCCTTTTATCTCACCAATTTTTTTTGATTTGGAACAAATCAAAAGAAAGAAACAAGGATTATTAATAAAATCCTTTTGAATTACTTAGCAAGCTTTTATTCAAGAAATAAATAAAGATAAATCTAAATTTTTCTTCTTTTATATAGTCTAGAAGAAACATAAATAAATAATGGATATTCTAAACTTTAAATAATGATATCTTCCAAATAAATATTTGGGCATTTTTTTTTTTTTTATGGGTTTATTTTTATCTAAATTATGGGACCCTGTACTAAAAAATCGCAATAAAAAGATGGCTTCGTGGAAAGGAAGATGTCTATCTTGGATAGAGATAATTCTTATGCAAAGTATATCATTTATGCTATACCAATATACCTAATTACCCATCTAAATCATGCCTTAAACTTGAGCAGAAAATCAAAAACTTCTTTTGATAAAGTACTTTATATGATAAGAAAATCCCTTTAATTGTTTGGGATAAAATTTTGTAAACCTAAAGACGTAGGGGGCTTCGTCTAAGAAATTAGAAGATTCAAAATAAAGTGATAGGATTTTCTCCAAGCCAAATCTTAAATGGGTCAAATTATTATAAAGCAAGTATTTGGATTTGCAAAATCCATCCAAATTTTAACCACTTCAAATCCACATAAAAGTTCAATAACTTAAATGGGTCAAATTATTATAAAGCAAGTATTTGGATTTGCAAAATCCATCCAAATTTTAACCACTTCAAATCCACATAAGAGTTTAATAATTTAGAATTTTCTAATATTAAATAAACCAATTATTGGAGAATTGGGAATTGTAAGACTCAATACAATTGTTTCACTCTTACTTTACTATATGATAGTAGCAAGTAAATCTCACATGACAGTAGCAAATGAAAACTCTGCATGATAGTAGCAAGTGAAATTTTTACATTTGCAAGAAAACCACTTCCAACTAAACCAAATGTAAACCTAAACCCAAATGACCATTTACTTTCAAAATTTAATGCACATGGGTATGAAAGAAAAATCTGACTATTTTGTGGAGGAATTCATTCATACTAAACCTAACCAATTCAAACATTGAAAAGGTTATATTGAATCCCAATTGGTTTTGTGACAATTTCACTTCCAACTTCCTCTAGGCCAATTGATGCAGTTTTGAATGATTACCTAACTGATTTTGGTGCGAATAGCTAAGAATGTGTGGTGCTCATGGTCAATTCTATAAATATGAAAATCTACCACAAAATATGCCTCATTTCAAGTTTGAAGATATTGATTCTTCATGGAATGTTGCTTAGTGATGTTCAATAACACATAAGATTTCTGCAAGAGTGAGGGTTTGTGGGCATATTCAAGTGAACATGCTATATGGGAATGGGTTATGAGACCAATCCTAGGCCGGTTGACCATGGATGTTTTACTGGTTCTCAATGAACAACCATGTCTCGACAAAGGAAAAGCAGAAGGGTGAAGGGAATAATGAAGAAGCACAAAGTGTCAGAGGTTCCACCTATTCCAGAAACACCCGAAACTACCAATAAATTCCAGTTCCTGCTCCAAGTTCCAGTTAAGTTCTAGAGCCATTGTGCATCCTCGACAAGGCTTCAGGAATATATCTAATCGCCAATTAAAGTATAAAGCACGCCATTTTCATGCCATCAAAGGGAAATCTTCCATAACAATTGAAATTCAATTACATGAGAAGCTATTGTCATAAATAGGCTCATTTTATTATAAAAAGAAAGCGGCATACTGAAAAAGACTCCAAGTTGTCACAGGTAGTTGCACACAAGGCATAGTTTGTTAGACCCAAGTGACTACTGTCGATTTTTCATAAACATGGAACTTCATCCTTTGCCTTTAAGAAGATGGATTGTAATCAATCGCAGGAGAGAGTTCTGAGGAGTTCGAGATTTTTTTTGGGGCTAGATAAGAGTATTCTAAGTCTGTTGTGAGGGAAATAGTTGTCCAAGTCTATACAATTCTTCTTTAATAGCATTGGATACTTTGAATTGAGGCATATATAAATACATACTTCAATGTTTACCATATCCAATTTGCGACATGGTATTTCTTTGGGAAGAATAATCAAGGATTGGAATGTCCTTCAATGCACATTTGTTGTACATTTATGTTATCTTCATTGTTAGTCAATGTTCAAGGAGTATTGTAATTTATTTCATGAAAATAATCAAAATATGTCTATCATAGAATGGATTTTTAAGTAGGATCATATTGTTAGTCTATAAAAGATTGACTTCTTATAAGGTAATAATTCCTTAATGACCATTAAAGTACATTTAGATGTCATGAAATGAAGATGTACTTTGTGACCTTGAATAGGAATTTGTATGTTCTTGTTTCTACGACAACCTCAAAGTTCTATCTAAAATGACAAATATTAAGCCAATCTTAAATTATATGCAATTATTTGTTTCCTCATACCTAAATCAAGTTGACTACAAGGAATTCACATGTTTCATGATATAATTCGCATATACTTATCAAAATTATATGAGAATTTATTTACTAGGCATCATCTATAATTTTTATTGTATATCATTAGTTGATGTTATTGGCCAATCCTCCAATGAATTCAAGCATACGGTCAAAATAATCTTTAGAAGCTATTGGTCTATAGGTTTGGGAACCAAAAGGTTGAAAATAAACTTCCTACAAATTTCATTGTTGAACTTTATGATGCTATGGAGATCACATTTGGTAAAGATCAAGCCATCAATTTGGGAAATATCACTATTGAGTATTCTAATACAAGTCATCCATTTGATGAGAACAATTATCCAAATGAAGATGGAAATTTATGACCAATCTAAAGTGGTAGTGAAAAGGACAACATTGCACTAGGAAAAAACGGAAATCAATTTTCAATAAAATAGGCATGAATTGTTGAAAATAATAGGTTACTGATTTCTACTATACAAATAGTTGAGGAGGGACACGTAAATGCCATGAACAACACAAGAATACAGATGATTTGAATGAAGAAAGGTCATTGAAACTTGAGTAGAAAATAAATTTCAAATGAGCATGGTTTCAACACTAAACACTATTGGTCAAGCAATGTTGAAAATCAACCTATCATATTCAAAAGAAGATTTTTTAAATTTTTTTTAGCAACATACAACTATCAAATAAAATAAATATGATGTACAAAACTAATTATTAATAAAGTGTATTTTTTTTAAGTAATTTTTTTTGATACTTGGAGTTGCATATTTATTTTTATATTTGCATCTTTTTGTATCGATTTATCTACTTACATTAAGCCAAATAGATGATAAACATCATTCAATGGTTCCATAAATTTTATTTAACAATTATTCTCCGAGTCATAAGTTGGGGGCAATGTATGATAAATTTGATTGACCTCAATTTCTTTTGTATGTATTGATTCATATTATTATCTTGAACTACATCATTGTATTCGTGATTACACTATTTACAATGTATATTTAAAGCATAGACCTTTCTTTTTCTTTTTAGTAATTTTTTTTAATAATTAATTTTAATTTTGCAACATAGGTTATGGATTCAAATAGGAGAAAAAGAGTCAAAGTATTGTTAGAAAGACTTTCAGTGATACACCAAATATCATTGTAAGTTCGGTGTGATGTTGAAAATTCAACAAACATATTAAAGAAACATAAGAAAGAATCATCTTGAGATTCTCATACTTTAGATGATGAGGTGGAAGATGAACTAGATTTGGAGCTTCATGTACAATATGTTGTGAAAAAAAAAGTGTATTCCTTAATTCAAAGTTTTCTACTTCTCAATGAGAAGGGAAGGTTGGTGGTGAGTGATATATCAAGCCACACTCATTGCATTGGTGGAACCATTCCATTTTTAAGTTAAGTTTGATAAACAATTTCATAACTTCTTTAGGTTACTATATGTATTATTTAAATTTTTTATGTGAATCATTGTATGAATATATGAAGAAAAGTGATATACCTCTTTTATTAGCAACATCTATTAAGATTATAGTGCTTCCAATTGAGAAAGATGTGGCTATTGTTATTTTAAAATTATCATTTGGAATGTTTATGATTAACATAAAGAATTTTCTTGTCTGTGGAAAGTCAATAGTTGCAAGAGTTGTGACAAAATTCATTAATTCTATGCATAGTTTTTGAAACTACATATAATGGGCAAGTTATCATTCAACACTTGAAGTTGTAAAGCATGGATTTCACCAAAAATAAGGCTTTCCAAATTGTTGTGGGGCTATAGATGTAACTCATGTTGATTTTGAGCTTCCACTTAATGAATGTTCATATAATTAGTATGGTCATGATTACAACTATATGTCATTACAAGTCATCATTATAGTAATATGTGTTTCATGGATATTTTTACAGGTTGTCTTGCATATATAAATGATGTTAGGCTCCTAAGAAATTCCTCCTTATATTGGTTATGTGAAGGTGGAGAGATGTTAAATGGAATTCTAGTTTCTATTGGTTCATAAAATATGAGAGTACATTGTTGGTGATGGTGGATATCCATTGCTACCATGGTTAATCACACCATTTAGTGGAGCTACAATAGATAATCAAAGTTCATTAAACTTTAAACTATCTTCAACTCATATTGTTGTTGAACATGCCTTAGGAAATAATTTATATTTTTGGAAAATTTTGAATTCAAAAATTTGTAATCCAAATTTGCAAATGCTATCAAAAACTATTTTTGTGTGTTGTATCTTGCATAATATTGTGTTGACATTTGAAAAATAAGATAGTGAAGCTATTTAGCTCGACGAGTATGAGAATAATATACCAGTTCAATGAAGTAATGCTAGGGGATTCTACTGCATGGTTGTCCTTAATGGCCTTAATTGAATTCGTCATTGGTAATCAAAATGTTGTGTATCTCAGCAATTGAAGGCTAGATTTTGATCAAGACTCTAAAATCTTCTTACTTAGTGTTTGATTTTTGTCACCTGCATTCTAATTCATTCTACAAGAACTCATGATTAGTTTTTTGATTTATCATTTGTGACAAAATAATGCATTTAATTAAATCAATTTTTATGATTATTTCTACACTATTGTTTTCCTTATTTCATGTTGTGGCTTATGATAGTTTGTTTCCTATTTCTTGTGTTGAAATATGAATGGGTAATTTTTAACTACCAGTAAAAAATTTAATGCTTAATTTTCTCCTCTATCTTCCAAATCTTTTTAATGCACAGTTAAGTGAGGAATTAGGTTGTGTAGAGCCTAATTTAACTTTAACTAGGAATATATGCTTTATTAGAATTGTTCATATCCAAATCTTGTATTTCTTGCATGTTTGTAGGGTTATTGGAAAAATATAGTTTTCTTGCTTGTGTTTCTAGTTGAAGAAGGTTAAACTATGAAAGCATTTACTCACATAGGGTTTGTTCTTTTTTAAGAAAAAAGGAAAAATATAGAAGCTTACTTAGATTGCATAGTAGATAAGCTATTTTGATTTGTATAAGTAATTGGGAAATATTTTTTGGCTTGCAGAGTCACCTAAATGGTTAAGATAATTCAGTTTCAAATATGCATAATGATGGCTTTGAAGTGTGTAGTGGATAGTTTTAGTATAGGGTGATATGGATACATGGATCCTTTTTAGTATAGTGCAAAGTTTGACAATGAATATTTTTTGGTAAAAGTTGGAATGATCATCATTATGCAATGATACACTATGTAATGGGAAGTTTACAAGGGAAGAAACCTTAAGAGCACGTATTATTTCTTGATACATGAGCAATCTTTATAGAGAATTTCTTTTATTGGTCTTCTATCTAAAATATTAATTTTGTAGAGTTGATAAATAGCTAAACCTTTGTATAGAAGAAAAGCACTACATGTTTTTCTTGGTTCATACTTTGTAATATTTTTTAGTTTTTTGGATGGACTATATCATTGGATCATAAGTTGGCAAGAATTCTTTTTGTGTTTCTTAGTATATACATATAAATTCTACATCTATGAGCCTTTTGACCAATTTCAAAGTAGCTTGATTTTTTTTTATGTTATCTGTAATGATAGAATCTTTACTTGAAACTACATTAACAGTCTTTGCCACCTTAGTTCATAAAACAAAATATTTATTTCTTGTTATAATGCTGACATGCTTAGTTGAAAATGTAATGGGAAAAAAAGGCAACCTTAAGATGTTTATGATCTTGGTTTACATTCATTAAGGAGTGGTGACAATTAATTTGATAGAGATGGCACTCTTTCATTAAGATGTTTTTCTTACAATAAATTAATGAGGTTCTATATGGGCCCCTATCTTTGAAGCAAATTCCATTACAACATGCCAATATAAACATATAACTCAAAGAGTACTAGAACTACTATCATTTGCTTAACTCATCATGCTTGAAAGAACAAACACATGCAGGTCTTTCTTCTATCTAAACACTGTGTTTGGAAGAAATTAGATAAGATTCTACAACAGTTGCATTATAAACTATACAACATATTCTAAAAAGGGAAGTATACCATTTTTTAGATAAGAAAAAAAGCATAGTTTTACAACATCATGATAATCTCATTTCTTGCTATGATATTACGTAGAAGCCAAGACAAAACACAAAACACAAAAAAATTAGTCAATAGCTTATAACCTAACAAACATCTTAAAGTTCTTTAAAATTCTATAGAAATCAATGGAATGGACACCTTATTAATTAACTCTTCTAAACATTGAAAAAAATCCATAAGTTTAAAACCTCATATAATTTCCGAGCATTATGTTTCGCACTGAATATTGAATAACAATATTGATTACAAAAATAATTGCTTTTCATTTGTACAGAATTTAACAAAAAAAAAAAACAATAATAACAAATATATATATACAGTTCAAAAAATAAAATTTAAGATAACTAGTTAAAAACAAACAGAAAAAATAAATATTCATGAGATTACTGTTCCACAAATGACTCCTTAAAAAGTGGAGAGATTGACTCCTAATCAAAATAAGCTAAATAGCCGTATGAAAAGCCGCCCTTAATTGTGAAGCTTTGATGTATACAACCCTTAATTGCGCCATGATATCTATCAGTGGGGCTTTAATGCATACAACCCTTAATTGCGCCATGATATCTATCAGTGGGGCTTTGATGCATACAACCCTTAATTGCGCCATGATATCTATCCTCGCATGTGACTTCCATCGTGGGGCTTTGATGTATACAAGTTTACCTCTACTTCCTCCTCAGTACGCGCTTCCTGAAACTTTTGCTTTACGTGTCTACCACGATTGCGACGGCCGACGGTATGTCGACTTGGGCGGTGGCACGACAAAGCGGGCAGGTCGAATGCGAGTCGAACCACATGTCGATGCAGTCGACATGAAAGCTGTGCTTACACACAGGCAGAGTTCTTCCCTTCTCTTCATCTTCAAACTCGCTCAAACAAATCGCGCACTCCAGCCTCTGCTCATGGTAATTCTTACACTCATACACAAACACAGGAAAACTTTCTGCAACTGGTTTTCTCTCGGGAAGACGTCGAGGGCCGACGGAGTCTCCATCGCTTTCGACAGACAGTCGACGAATGCACCGTCGTTTGAAGCAGATTATGAAAGTTGTGAGTGCAGCAACGAAGATAATCACTGTGAAGATAAATACAGAGAGTGCAAAGAGTCTGTTATTGACAATACAGATCATCTTGGAACTGTAGTGCTCCTCTGAAGGAGCCATAACTTAGTAATGCCAAATGCTCCGCCTCTGCACTCAAACTGTGAAATTTTGTGTAATTGTGATCCTACATTCTGTACCTATTTATATTCCAATTTGTGGGTCAATTCTCATTCTGAATCTGACAGACTCAAAAGTAGTTGCATAGGACAAAGATAGTGCTTCTGTCAATTCAGCGCCCTGTAACATTTTGTGTCCATTGGGAACTTGTTGCACATTACTTCTTAGCTGTTCATGATTAAAGGCAGTGTCTCCAAAAAACGTCCTTCTGTGATGTTGATAGAACAAATTTTTAGTGGTGTAGGCTTGCCCAGCAAATCATTTAAAAATAAAAGAAAATAATGTGAGCTTTTTATAATTATTTTGTTCTCAACATATCTTTAGTTTTCCTTGGAGTATGTTTCGAGTAGTATTTTAAGATATTTTATTTATGAGAAGTGTCTAGAGATACATTTATAGTGATCTATAAATAAGAGTATGAGGTGGTCTTATATTGTTATGTCATATGCACATTTAAATTGGGTTGTTTGGTAAGTGATGTTGTCTTACTAAAAAATCAAATCTAAAAATAATGTTATAATTGTACATTACAATTTTGTAATTTGAAGGTTTTGTATCATTTTAATTATAAAGTATAAATGAAACAAAAGAAGAACTAATAAATCCTATATAGAATAAATTTAAAGGATCATTAGGATCACCCAAAAATATAGGGAAAAAAAATATGTGTAGAATTAAATAGAATAATATAATTTAAACTCCACATTTGGTATTAGCAAATGAATGAAGATTTTAACAATTGACATCCACAAAATACAAGGAATAAATGAAGAATGAAGAAAAATATTTTGTATTGGGCATAAGAATAATGTGAAATTTCATGAAGGAAGAAAGAGACAAAGCTTTGTGAAGAACCTTCTTTTTTCTTCAAAAATAAGTACACACCTCCATTGTTATCTCATGTACAAATGTCGTATAAATCTTATGATGCCTTCACTTTACAATCAATAGATTAAACCATTCACCTTTCCTATTCAACTACTTAATTTCCCCATCTTAACTTTACAAAAATTTGAAATAAAATATTAAAATTAAAATGAGTGTGTTAATCTATGGCTCTTTACAATAATTAGATTACAAACTTTATAATTTAACTTTATATGATAAAATTTTAAATTTCTATTAAAATTTGATATGCGAGTGATTAGCATGGCATTGTGCCTAAAAATCCGTGTGTAAAAGCTATATATGTAAATTTATTTGAAGCATTTTGTCAAATAGTTGGCGTGTCTTCTTATTTATCTATTTGTGTGAAAGGTTGCAAAGATGACATCTAGTAAAGTTTCTCTATCTTTTATGTTTCAATGGGTGTCTATTCCATGTTCCAAAATCTCACGAGCTTGTATTTATCGTGCATATTTTGTAATCATGAGCACCAAGACTTCATAATTCTAGAGACATCGCTTTCAAACAATCCATGATGAGTGTTTAAATTCTCAAAGCTCTCATATTTTCAAGATGAACATTTTATTAAATAGTTCTTGGGTGTCTTTTGTAGTTGGATACTCTTGGACCATTTTATATATAATAATTTACATGGAAAATGTATAAGTAAACATTCTTGAGACATTTTGTTGAATAATTCATGTGTTTTCTTTGGGTCCCCAAACTATACACACATTTTTTCAAATGGTTCATACATCTATTCATGTTTTAAAACTTTATTGTGTTTGGTTTTACCTCTATGAATTACATTTACTTGAGGTATTTCTAAAGCCTATCCATATATATATCTTGTGTATCCACTATAATTGATAAATATTTTGGGACACTTCATCCAATTGTCCATGCCCTATGTAAATCAACCACTTTGAGCATACACTGCTATTATAGCATTCAATGATACTAGATCTCTATTAGATATTTTCTCAAATACAAATCTCACTACATTTAATATTTGGCATTTACAATAACATGGTAATCATTATAATTATATACATCTAATTTCATCTAGCTTTTGAAGATGAGAACCTACAAAAATTGGCTATGCTGAGTAGTCCAACCTTTGGATAGGGGATGAGAACAGTAGTAAATACTACATTTTTTGGATTTAGGAACTTTATTCTATGGTTTTATGCCAATTTCATTTTCTTAAAAGTTTTAAATCCCTTACAAAAAATCCTTAATGTGAAAAAGTCTACAATTATTGCATTCCATGAGACTACATTTATTTGAGGTATTGAATAAAACAAGTCACACATATTGTATGTGTTTCTTATTACATAGGAAACTTTGTAAAGGCATTTGGAATTCTAAATTTTGCCAAAGATCATTTTCTTCATATATTGTCATAAATTACATCCTATGCAATTTCACACTACACACACCTTCCTCTTTAGATAAACTAAGATAATTATGCTCTCCCTAAACTCAAAAACCATTTTCTCACCATCTGGCATGCCCCATTCCCTGACTGTTAAGTCCAATTTTCCCACAGAAAAATGCGCACCATGAAGACATTTGTGATTTGCGCTAGCATCCCATGAAAATCCATGACTAAGGTGGTCATTGAGATGTTACACTTGTTGTGTTTTGACAATGAAATGCCTCTACTAGCCTAAAAATGCATCGAAAATCGCTCGGGCTGGCTATTTGAACCAAAAAGTCCCTCTTTTCCAAAGAGTAGATTCAATTTTCATTCTTCATGCATCAATTATTCATTCTTTCTCTCTAGCTCTCTTGGAAAACACATAGCTCTTTCTTCTTCACCATTCTACAACATGTCACAGTTTTCTCCATCTTTCTACACACATCTTGCTAAGAGCTTGTCCACAACTTTCAAAGGAAACTCCATTGTTGTAGCACAAGTTCATCTTGCAAGAAAACCACCGTCATCTTGGAGGTTCTTGTTTCTCCTTTGTTACATCAACAAGCCTCACTTTTGGTGCTCAAACAGGGTGACTCTTCAAGAACCTTTCTTGAACATTTTATCTATGTCTTTGATTAGCATATGGTTTTCTTTATCATTTCACGTCTATTATTATTTTTATCTTGTCTAAGGCTATCCGTGAGGTGGAATCACCAATACGGGGGTTTGACTAAGGAAAAATCCTAAACAAGCACCCAAACATTTCTCTCTGGTCTTATGTGTGTAGGTGCAGGTGGAAGGACTTTTTGAAGAATGCTTGAATGCCATCAAACTATTTTGATGACATCTACAACCTCTCCTTGTCATTTTCATCTTGTTTCATTTAGCACCTTTATTTTTGTACGATCATAATCTGCACTCCTTTTCACATCTGGGAACCTGTGCACGATATCTTGTGTTTTCTAGTGACAACTCTATTTTTTGTCTATATGGGACACTAGTGCAACATGCTGTCATCTGACAGTTGTGCTGTCATCCTAGATAAAGAGCTTGCTAAGCTATCCAAAAGACCTCTATACCCTGCACTTTCTATTTCTGATGTCCAAAAGGCCCAAATAATTTATGCACTCTATTAAAATTCACACTCCTCCATTTATAGTTCATTTGATTTGTGTCAACTAAGGTAGTGGAGAGACAGTTTACTCCTTGGGATCTTCTCATCTCGAGGATAGAAAATTCCCTCTTCTACACTTTCCTTCTTTAATGATATTCAAACATGTTTAAAAAATTCCATTTCAAAACATGCAAAGAGAATGATGGTAAAGGTTGTGTTCAGTTCTACATTGCTTGTTTGGGTGTGTTGTCCATGTTTTTTTTATCTCAACAATTTAAAAAAAAAATCATTTATGTTCATTGACACACTTCGATCAAAAGACTTTCTTAAGAGTTGTGTTGGAATTCCAACTTGCATGTGACATCTCCCTATTTCCTTGTACCTTATTCATGATGGTTGATCCCACAATACTAGTTTACAATTTTTGGCCAAACTGGACATTAAACTAATTTTAAAACTAAATATTCACTTTCAGGCACCTATAGCTACTCAACCATGAGGAATTTGAAGATGATGCAAAATAGTGATTTGTGACATTTTGTTTTTAGATTATAAATATATTTTTTTAAATTTTTGGAATTAGATTGCATTTCTTTTTCCATCTCCTTTGAAAACTAGTTTTTAATAGTAAACACCATTTTTAAAGAGTGATGTTCATTGTATACAACATAAAAAAAATTCTATGAAGGATAAAATTCTATTTTTTTGAATTTAGCTTTGTAACTATGATATCTAGCACATTCATTTGGTTTCATAGTGTTTTATTGGATTTTTTTTTTTAATTAAGTTTTGAATTCAAACCAATTACAATTTAGACATAGGCAGACTGTATACAACATAAATTTTTTTGTATCTATCGAAATTCAATTCTTTTTGCTAGATCAAGGGCATCAATACCTAGCAAAAACATATTTTTAATTTTTTTTTTGATAATCTACTATTTTTCCACATGTGCAAAATAGAGAGCTTGATTTTCAGTGAAAAACCTATGTTTCAATTAAACTAAAAAAATACATAATAAAACCAAAATATATTAAAATTATATTTGATTGATAGCTCATTCTGAGGACTACCATCATCCAGTTGGGTCTATGAATTTGATTCCATTTTCATCTCTAACCTAAGCTTGGAAAGGAAAAATTTTGCAAAAAATTCTAGAGGAGGGGGAGAATGGCAAAAAAGGGGGGTTCAAGTGAACCCCCTTCTAGAAAACCCCCTTCTAGTGAAGGGGGTTCGCTCGAACCCCCCTTTTTTTCTATTTTCCCTTAATTTCATAAGAAAAAATCCGCCAAAATGGGTTCGAGCGAACCCGTCTTCAAAAAGGGATTCCCTCAAAGGGGGTGTTCGAGTGAACCCCTTTTTGGGGTTTGCTCGAACACCCCCCTTCGAGTGAACCCCTAAAAACTTGGATTTTTTTTTAAAATTTTGGAGCATTTTTGCAAGTTTTCTTCATGAAGGGAATTGTAAACCAGTATTGTGGGATCACCCTCATAATGAGAACAATTTTTTCTACATCATCAAGTCTCATTTGCAAAATTTCTTGATTATCTTGCATTGTCAACTTTATTATTAATCATTGTCAATAGTTGTATTCATAGTCACAATTATTTTCTAGTTGAATCTATTCTCCTCAAAGTGTCATAAGAATATTCTTAACTTTGACATTTTTTTAATATATTAGGAAAGTGGGATGGGACAATTCTTGTTGCCCTTATGTACAAGATTGCATAGGGTATTAATCCAACTAAACAAATATTATAGGTTTTAGGATTGTTATCTTGAATCCTCCCAAGACAAAAAAAAATCCTCAAAAACATATATATCAGAGTTGGCATTTAGGGAAATCAAGAAATGAAAGATGATATTATTAAATGTAATTGCCTATAATGATCAAATGTGTCTTATGACTATTATGCAACTTCTAGAAACACAAGAGGAATGAAAGATAAATTAGAGAAGGTATAAAATTAATTATTGATATTACAAAATAGATGTCGATCAAGTTACAAATTCCTTAGTTAGAAAAACTTTGCATGAGAAGTCAAATAGTGTTGAAAAAACTTTGAATATTTATGAAGAAGGATATCACTATACTTAGTTGAGTATTTTTCCATCAGTGGATCCAAGAAGTTGTGCATGTATGCAATACAAATTATTATTGGTGTAATTAACTTGATTTGGAGTTAAGGGCATTTGTTGCTTGTATGAATCCAGATACTTGAATATTGATCTTTTCTCTAAAAAACTATACTTTGTGGTGTTAAATGGTACATATGTCTAGATAGGCATAGGTTGACTCCCTCCACTCTTAGATTCCTATGGATTTGTTTATGGAAGCAAGGTCACTTAGAAACCTCAAATTTTTGAGGACAAGTTACAACTAGATTTAGAGGATTCAAAGTAATTTTCCATTAAGTAACACTTTAAGTCTTTCAAAGAATACTTCAAACATACGTTTCAATCAAACACCCATGAATTAGTATTATGATTTCTAGATTGTAACTGTGTTCTCATTTTTACATCAACATTTCAAATCATACTCCATGATCCATCATCAAGATAAAAATAAATTAGAGAGAAGAATGAAAAATAGTAGCAGACTTGGGTAGAAATAGGAGAGGGGGGTTGGGAGGTTAGGAAGACATAAAACCCAAAAAATGGATGGAGTCAAGTCCAATTGGTGAAGGTAGGGAGAAGTGGAAGAGGAAAGAAACCCAATGCAAGAAGACTAAAACAACTCAATAATAAATTAATAAATTAAAAGAAAGTTATAAGATCAAAAAGGTACATGAAAAATAAGTGAAACAACAAAATTATTGGTATACTATTCGAAAGATATTAAAACACATAACAAAAAATATTATTAATTAATAAAATTATATAATGTTAAAGGCTAATTGTAATAAGATTTAATGATAAAAAATATTAATAACATAATAAAATTTAAAAACTACTTAAATTAAATAATAAAATAATAAATTAAAAGAACTAGATAGTTAAATAAAAAATAAAAAAATGCTCAAATAAGATATTAAAAAACTACTCAAAATAAAATACAAGATCTAGAAATTAATAAGAAAATAAAGGAAAGAAAATAAGAGAAACAACAAAATTAAAAGTATAAAAAATGAAAGGAAATTAAAACACCCAACAAAATTATTAATAATAAATAGAAAATGAAATTTAATAAAAAAAATTGATAAAGGCTAATAGTAATAAGATTTAATGTAATAAAACAACATAGAATATAAATGTTGTATAATAGGCTAAAAATATTGAGTTTATTATACAATGATATATTAAATGTTAAAAAAACTATTCAATAACAAGAGAACGCATAAACTTGAAAAATAAATTTTAAAATAACACAATATTCAAAAACAATATAAAAAATATTTAAAAGGAAAACAACAATAAGATATTAACCAAAAAAATAAAATAAAGGGCACCAATAAATAAGAAAAATTGAATGAGAAGGAATAAACAAAATAAAAAGACAAAGGAAGAGACCCGAGATAAAACCAAAATAACAAAAATGATAGTCACAAATCCTAATGAATAATATAAAGACAAACAAAAAGAGATAAATAAGGACTATAAACAAGCCAAAACCAAATAAACCATAAAACAAGACTAAAATTATAAAAATAATGAAATTCGATAAAGAGATTAAGGTAGGAGCGCCCAAAAATGATGAAGGAATAGAATAATGAACACAAGGAAAAGACTATTAAGCCAATACTATAAAATATGGAATAAGAAAATAAAGATGAAAATTAGAAAGAAGAAACAAAGACTATTAATTCAAGGGGGAAAGGATAAAAAAAAACCAAACAAATGAGATTAACAAGAGAAAACAAGAACAAACAGATAAAAGACAAAGAGAGGAAATAATAAAGAAAAATTAAAAAGGATATAACTAAAAATGAAAAAAAAAATACAAAGGAATGTATAAAATAAAGTTCGGTGATCAAATGAAAGCAAAGTAAAATATGGAGATATTATTGAAATTCTTTAATTAAATCAACATACTGAAGAAACCAAAATAACACCTAAAAATATTAAATTAAAAATAAAAAGAAGGGAGAAAAAATTGAAGGGAATGAAGGGAAGACAATAAAAGAACAAGAAATGAGGGGAAGGAAAGGACAAAAGGGGTGGCAGGGGGAAACAACTGGAGGAAGGAGACCCAAGTGAGGGGGACATGAGGGGGGATACTAAACAAATGAAAAGGAAAAAGAGGGTGAAGATAAATCTTTAAGGCTATTTAAAAGAGGTTTCCAATAGAAAATTAAATTCCAACCCCCATCTCGGTTGAGGTTGTAGGGGTGATTGTTAATTTCAATGGCTTCTTTAAGCTTTATCTTGAAATAGTTGTCTTCTTTGAACAAAATTTAGGTGTTTTCTAAGGCAATGCAATGCTTCATTTTGGAAGAGTGATCAGCTAAGGAAAATTTTAGGACCCACTCATTGTAGGAATACTCATTATCACTCAGAGGGGGGGTGAATAAGTGATGTACAAAAACAAAGAAAAATTCAATGGAACCACATAAATATCATCATGACATAAGGTATATAAGTGAAAAAGCATAGAAAGGGAAAAACCACTGTTGTGAGTTGGACCAATCCAAACCTCACAATTTGTTCACCATTAGGTCTCACTGACCAAAAATCTCATTGATTACAATATATCTAGGAGCCCTAACTCCTTATGGAGCACTAAATCCAACAACAAACAAGACAACTCCAACAACAAACAGGAGCACCAACTCCAAAAAAAAATAGGAGCACCAACTCCAATACAAACAGGAGCACCAACTCCAATAAGAAAAGAAAGATAATTATACAAAGCACTACTCTGTTTACAATAAGCTCCAAATTATCAATCTCCCTTGTGTCACATACAAACACTCAACAATTATCCCTCCTTGCATACATGGATACGAACATCATTACAAGACTTCTCTTATGTCAACAAATACAAAGAAGGTTTCATATGATATGAATAAAGAATCCTTGACCTCTGCTTACACCTTAACTATAGCCTTCATGACACAAGAATAAATTTTATACAATCATATCCCCTATTATGATAATCAACTATAGAAATTACTAGACTTCCATCACATTGGAATTTCCACATCCAAAGCACTGTTAATCACTAGTGATCATATTTAGATTAGACTAAACTATGTAGAGAAAAACACAATTCCTAGACACGGTCGAACAAAGTTATACTATGTTATTCATGTCTCCCTTCTTTGTGTATATTCTTGACACAAACATAGTATCATAGTTTTAAACACCCTTTCACAGAGCACATACTACACTCTAGTCACCTGAGGTTTCATTGAGACTACACTGATTTGTGCAATGAAAAACACATTTCATGAACAATCATACGTACGTACCATATAGCTCTTGATACTTTGTTGTTCAAGTTTCCTTCTTTTTATTTTATCTTCACAACAACATGGTATCAAAAACTTCAAAACCATTTGACATAACACTAAACTATGCAATGATATATTTTCAAGATTGCAATCCTATTGTGGCATCATACAACCTTCTTATACACCATTCTTCAAGTCTACCTCTTTGTGCATAATATCAACATAAAAAAAGGTATCATAAACTTCAATGCACTTTTTCAAAACCCAAACCCAAGTTGAAAATAATTTAATACATCGACTAAGTTTCTTATTCCATATTTTCCTCAAAGTAGTTACAAAACTGTGCATAACTGAAAAAAATGTGAAGACATCCATACACCTATCAAAGTGAAGTCTGCAAGAAGTGGTCATTCTTAGGTTTAAAACAAAACCATTGATCTTTGACACCTACGAATACACCAAGTAAATAATAGCCATTAATCATCCTTTGAGCGGTACACCGACAAACCTTTAACCTGTCCAATCGGTATACTTAGAAGCGAGGGTCAATTTTTCAATGAGTCTAAACCCCTCAAGTCTTCACTTAAGAACCTATCCACCGTTTATAGCAGTCCAATACAAAAATATAACATAAAGTAATTCTATATTGATGTTCACAGGATATAAACCCTAGATCTCCAAGGTATGCCTTAGGGTTTTAGATCAATGGAAATAATGTCAAATTTCATTACCAACTTGTAATTTATGATGAAAGAATATTATGAACCATGAATGAATAGTAACTCTATCAACTCACACCTTTGAATGATTCCTTTGTCATGAAGCAATTATTTGAATAATCAACAAGTAATTTGTAATGAATCATTGTTGAATTTCCACTCTGTCATACCTTGTCATGGTACTTTGTCATACCTTATCATGGCACTTTGTCATACATACCTTGTCATGGAACTACTCTTTGACATGGAACAACTCATTGAATTTTTCAACCTTTGCAACAACTCTATCTTTGATACTTTTGCATCAAGTACCTTCGATACTTTTGCATCAATAACATCATCACCATGTGAACAAATCAATCATGAATGAACAAGCACCTTTACCATGCTCTAACATCTATGACTGAAAAAACACCTTTACTATTTTTTTTGCATTATCAAGATGAAATGACATCAAACACATTTTGCATCATGAACATGAACACATCAAAGAACAAATACCACTACAACTCTATCATAAAGTCTTTTGCATCAATACCGCTACAACAACACTATGATTCATCAAACACCATGGAAGGAGTGAACAAGGATTATTGACATCAATGAAAAATCAACAAACTCCATCAACCTTTGACATCAATGAAAAACATCAACAAACTCCCCCTTTGTCATTGATGGCAAAAACCTACACTCCACTGTCTTCCTTCAAATTTCTCCCCATTTGACATCAAGGACAAAGGATTATTGACTCCCCTTGCATGATAGGAATACTTTTGTCTAAGCATTGAATGAAACCTATGTGAGAGGATATCACTGTCATTGTCAATCTGAAATCATGCATAATACTATCAATATAGAAGACTATCAGTACACTAGATTGTATCATACCCTTGCAACAAGATTTTCTTAAGGAAAAAACTACATGCAATCCAAAATTAATGAATAACATTGGAAAACTTGATCTAAGATCTATCCTCCATGATTGAGAATATGAAGGTATGCAAAGTACTATCAATTTGAGTAAGACTCTATGGGTAAGACACTATCACCATAGATTGAGATCTACAAATATTTTTCCAACCAACTAAGCATAATATCACTATCCAAGACTTAAATCACATAATCACTACAAAGATTAAGCATAGACACTATCAAACCTTGATTGAAATGTGCAAAAATTTGTGATTGAGATCACTAACAAATGATGACCGAGAACTTCAAAATGTGCAGTAGGTTATTCAATGAATTATATCATGGAAAAATTTGGTTGAAATTACATATATGTAGATTATTTTACCTTGTCAAGGTCACAACATCAAAAAATGTAAACCATAATAGTTGCAAGATCCATAGCACTGTCCAAACATAGAAGTAGTAAAATTGCCAAGATCCATATGATACTAATCATCAGGGCACTTGAGAGGAGTAGAAAGATAAATTTTCAAGATTCAAATAACACTGTCTAAGCATCATAACACTATCATTGATAATAAGAACTTCGTAGAGGCACTATCCATCATCTAATATTATTGGTTGTCACTGCATAGCATTGAAGCATAACACATAGCTCTGTGAATCAACAAACATAGCATTGGTTTGAGAGGAATAAAAGGTGTCAAATCATCATATCATTGACAAAATCCATATTACACTGTCACTAACTTCTGAAACACCACTACTAACTTCTAAAACAAAATCACCATATCACAATACCACTGTCACAACATATGGAAACAATCAAGTCACTTCCCCTTGGACAAATAGGGATTGTAGTATAGAATATTGAAAAGGTACATTGTCATGCATTCATGAATCTGTTCCTTTAATAGAATCACAATCTTCTACATTTCCAGATGACTATCATGTTACTTTTCATACCATTATCACTGTAGAGACACAACCTCTTTGTTGTTGTCTATGGAGTTTAAATGATACATAAAAAAAAACTCCCCCTCAACTCGTGCTACTCTTTATGCACTCATGGATGTCTCTTGTGCAGTATGCACAAGCTTAGGTTCTTTCTTCTCTTTCTCTTTTTTTCTTCTCCAAACTTTCATAGTGCCTGTCTTCTTGTGATGACTAAATGGTTCCATTGAATTACTCCTACAATACTATGCTTTATGTCCAAACTTATTGCATCTATAGAATATGATCTTGTAATCAACAAGAGGAAAAAAATAATTATAGTCTCTTTACAATCCATATGCACTTCTATCATGCATCCTACAATCTCTTTCTTTGTAACTAACTGTGTTACATTTATGGCATGCATTATTGTAATTCTTCTTTAACAACCTACAAAAACTTTTATTCTTGTTCCATTCAGACTTATTTCTTGCATGCATCCAACACTCTATTGCTCTATGACCAAATTTAGAACATGAATAGCAATAACCATGAAAATAAATTTCAAACCTATTCATTTGATGTTGTTCTGAATGAAGGGATCTTCTGAACTTGTTCTTGTTGGCTTGTGCAGGAGTATTTTATATTGTCTTTTTTTTTTTTTTTCAGTCTTAGAAACAATAGAATGATAGTTTAGATCTATTTTCTTCCTAGGAGTTTCTCTAACCTTAGAACTCTACCCTTTTTCAACTCCTAAACTAGTAGTATCCAATATCCTTGTGATATTTTTTCTTGCTCAACATCTCATTTAAGCATTCAATGCTCTTTTCAAATTGAAGATTCTTGTGTAACTTGGAAGATTCATTTTCTAGTTCCTTTCTCAAAGAAACTATCTCTAACTCATATCTTTCACAATCAACCTCTTTTACCTTAAACTGATTTATGACTTCTTCTTCTATTTTATTAACTTCTACAACTTGTACCTTCAAATCTATGATTAGTTTTTCCGCTTCTTCAAGGGTTGAAAGTATTTTTGCCTTGGACTCCTTTTCTTCTTGAAGTTGCAACTCTAATCTTTGGTTCTTCTTTCCACGTTTCATGATCTCATCTAGGGTACAAATTAGTTCACATTCATCTTCATCATACTCTAGTTCAAATTCACTCACAATGTGATCTCCTTCAAAGTCTACTTCACTTTCTTCAACTTTCTAGTCTTTATCAGAAATATTGTCATATTTATCCTTTTGTTTTTCATGTGAACACACAACATCAACCATGAATAGAGTTTCTTCTACTTCATCACTAGTACTTAAAGGATCACTATCGGTTATATCAATTTCCTTGATTTTGACATCACCTTGATACATACTGACTAAATTGTCCCAAACATAAAATCTCAAAGAAGACAAGTAAGACCCCATCTTAGAACTCCAAAAAACAAAATTAGTGCCATCAATAAAAGGTGCTTTTGAGGTAGAATACTCTTCCTAAATATTCATAGTATTCCACCATCAAGATCAACCCAATTTGATTAAACTTCTACAGGGAACCTGTTTCTTTGATACCAATCAGGTAGGAATACTCACTATCACTGAGAGGGGGGGTGAATCAATGATGTAAAAAATAAAGAAAACTTCAATGAAACCAAATAAAGATCATCATGACATAAATAAGTGGAAAATCCTAGAAAGGGAAAAATCATTTTGTGAGTTGGAGCAATCCAAACCTCACAATTTGTTCACCATTAGGTCTCATTGACCAAAAATCTCACTAATTACAATATACCTAGGAGCACGAAATCCAACAAAAAAAAGGAGAACCAACTCCAAAATCAATAGTAGCACCAACTCCAAAAACAAACAAGAGCACCAAATCCAAAAAACAACAAGAGCACCAACTCCAATACAAATGGGAGCACCAAATGCAATAATAAAATAAAGATAAATATACAGAGTACCACTCTGTTTACAATAAGCTCCAAATTATCAATCTCCCTTGTGTCACACACAAAAACTCAACACTTATCCCTCCTTGCATACATGGATAATAACATCATTACAAGACTTCTCTTATCTCAACAAATACAAACAAGGTTTGATCTAATATGAACAAAGAATCCTTGACCTTTGCTTACACCTTGAATGTAACCTTATGACACAAGAATAAATTTTATACAATCATATTCCTTTTTATGATAATCAACTATAGAAAATACTAGACTTCCATCACATGTGCATTTCCACATCCAGAGCACTATTAATCACCAGTGATCACATTCAGATCAAACTAAACTATACAAAGAAAAACACAATTCCTAGACACAGTCAAACAAAGTTATACTATGTTATTCATGTCTCCCTTCTTTGTGTATATTCTTGACACAAACATAGTATCATAATTTTCAACACCCTTTCATAGAGCACAGACTACAATCCATTCACCTGAGGTTTCATTGAGACTACACTAATCTGTGCAATGAAAAACACATTTCATGAACAGTCATACAAAAGTACCTTATAGCTCTTGATACTCTATTGTTCAAGTTTCCTTCTTTGTGTTTAATCTTCACAACAACATGGTATCAAAACCTTCAAAACCCTTTGAAAGAACACTAAATTGTGCAATGACATATTTTCAAGATTGCAATCCTATTGTGGCATCATATAACCTTCTTATGCACTATTCTTCAAGTCTACCTCTTTGTGCATAATATCGGCATAAAAAAAGGCATCATAATCTTTAATGCACTTTTTCAAAACCGAGACCTAAGTTGAAAATAATTCAATGCAATACCTAAGATTCTCATTCCATTGTTTCCTCAAAGCAGTTACAAAATTGTGCATAACTAAAACAAATGTGAAGACACCCATACACCTGTCAAAGTGTAGTTTGCAAGAAATAGCCATTCTTAGGTTTAAAACATAACCATTGATCTTTGACACCCACAAATATACCAAGTAAATAATAGCCATGATCATCCTTTGAGCGGTAAACCAACAAACCTTTAACCTGTCTAGTCAATATACTTAGAAGTGAGGGTTGGTTGTTCAATGAGTCTAAACCCCTCAAGTCTTCACTTAAGTACCTGTCCACCTCTAATAGCAGGTCAATACACAAATATAATATAAAGTAATGTTGCATTGATGTTCATAGGATATAAACCCTAGATCTCCAAGGTATGTCTCAGGGTTTTAGATCAATGGAAATAATGCCAAATTATAATATGATGAAAGAATATTGTGAACCATGAATAAAAAATAACTTTATCAAATCACACCTTTGAATGTTTCCTTTGTCATGAAGCAATTATCCAAATAATCAACAAGTACTTTGTCATGAAGCAATGTTGAAGTTCCACTCTGCCATACCTTGTCATGGTACTCTGTCATACCTTGTCATGGAACTCTGTCATACATACCTTGTCATGGAAAAACTCATTGAATTTTGCAACCGTTGCAACAACACTATCTTTGATACTTTTGGATCAATTACCTTTGACACTTTCACATCAATAACATCAACACCATGTGAAAAAATCAATCATGAATGAACAAGCACCTTTACCATTCTCTAACATCTATGATTGAACAAGCACCTTTACTATTTTTTTTTGTGCATTATCAAAATGAAATGGCATCAAACACCTTTTGCATCATGAACATGAACACATCAAAGAAAAAATACCATTGCAACTTTGTCATAATGTCTTTTGCATCAATACCACTGCAACAACACTATGATTCATCAAACACCATGGAAGGAATGAACAAGGATTATTGAAATAAATGACAAATAATCAAACTCCATAAACCAACTCCATCAACCTTTGACATCAATGAAAAACATCAACACTCATGTCTTATGTCAGCACAATGTTCTTTGATTCTTGTGTTGACAGAGCAACTTGTTTCACCAATGTATGATATGCCACAAGAACATATTACTTTGTAGACACCCGAATTGAGGAAATAGTTTTGAGGGTCTTTGAGGGATGGGATGTAATTTCTTAATGTGGAGATAGGCTTAAAGGTGCAATTGATACCGTTTTTGAGGGGAACCTTAGCAATTTTTTTGGAAACGCCCTTAGCATAAGGGAGGGTGGCCAACATAATGGAAGGAGGGGGCAGGGACTTACGATTGAGGGAAAACTTAGCTTTGGCTTGATTGATTGCCCTTTTGATGTGTTTCAACAAAAAAATGACTTTATTTATAAGTTCAATTATAGTAATATATAAGATTGATTTATTTAAATGATTCAAGAGATGTATATTCATTGGTGAGCTTGGAATATATTATTTAAATGTTCTATAAAGTACAAAAAGAGGTTGAAGTTATGGGAAATAAAACTAATTTTTCCCCTATTTATTCTAAAGTCATCTCATTATAAAGGGTTCCTCTGTTCTTCCTTAGTCGACATGAAATTTGTGCGAGCCCCTGCTCATTGTAATTCTTACACTCATTCACAAACACAGGAAAAATTCCTCCAACTAGTTTTTTCTCGGGGAGACGTCGAAGGCCGACAAAGTCTACATCGCTTTCGACTGATAGTCGATGAATGCACTATCATTTGAAGCAGATTATGATGGTTTCCACATTCAAGAATTGTAATATGACCTTCCAATTCCAATATCTTGTCCCTATTACACTATTCCCTCCCACCCAAGAGTAATCTAACATTCCAATTAAAAGAAATTGCCCCTACAATTCTATGGGGCCCATTAAACAACTAGACTAGCTACGTATGGGTGCACGGTACTTCCGAAACAACACTACAACACAGTGCTTGCAAAGCATCTTAATATTAACCGGCTACTGAACCAGCCTAACAAGGGACAAATATTCTTTATACGAAACTTGCATTTTGTTTAGAAGGAAACTATTTTGCATGTACGAAATCCATCCTTGTTCAAAAGGCCACTAGTCTATTATTGACAATACTAATCGTCTTGGAACTATAGTGCTCCTGCCTGTTAAGCCGATGGGGAGAAGGATAAGCGAAAGTAGCCATAACTGGCTAACTCCAAATGCTCTACCTTTGCATTCAAACTGTGAAATTTTTGATCAATATTTCTTTTGGATTAGATTGTGTTCGAGTTTTTTGTGCATCAACGTTTCAGATTCAGGATGAAAAAGAAGTGTGCATCAACATTTTGGATCACACTCTATAATCCATCATCGGGATTAACAACGTTTCGGATCACACTCTATGATCCATCATCAGAATGAAAGAGATGAACAATGTTTCAAATCAGAATGAAAGAGATCCTGATGATAGATCAGGGAGTGTGATCTGAAACGTTGATACACAAAAAAAAATCCAAGACAATTTAATCCAAAAACAATATTGATCAACAATATGAATTGTGAAAATCTGATATCACTCCTTTGAAAACATACAGTGTAAGTCCTCTACAGTTTCTACCTATTTATATTCCAATTTATGAGTAAAATCTCTTTCTGCATCTGACAGACTCAAAAGTAGTTGCATGGCACTGGCATAGGACAGAGACTTATGTTGATTCGGTTCTCTTAACATTTTGTGTCCATCTAGGAACTTTAGCTGTCCATGATTAAAGGCGGTCTCTCCCACAAATATCCTTTGTGATGTTGAGATAACTAATTTTTAGTGGTGTACACTTGCCCAACAAATAATTTGAAAAAAAAAAAAAATAGTGTGAGCTTTTTATAAATATTTTGTTCTGAACATATCTTTAGTTTTTCTTCCAGTACATGTTTAGGGTAGTATTCCAAGATACTTTATTTATGGATTGTTTGTTCAAGTGTTTTTTTCTATTACTCTTTCTGATCATTATCCCATAATTTGCACTATAAGCCCATCTCAAACTTTAAACATTGACCGCTCTCTTCCTTTCAAATTAAATGTTTCTCTTCTAAAGAATCATGCTTGCCTGCTCTTGTGGGAATTTGGACCTCTCTTCCTAAACCCAATGAAGGGGAGTCTTGGATTAATTGGTGGTGCAAGGCCATTACACAATGCACTAATTTTTTGCGTTCATTTGGCAAAAAGATGGCATGGCAACGTAAATGTAAGGAGATATCTCTTCAAGGAAAAATTGCCCAGGCTAGAAAGCTCCTTAATGATGACCCTAGTAATATAAGAATTCAAACTTCTATTGCTGCTATAGAAACTCAAAAACTCAATTGCGTCAACTTGATAGTTACAAAGGACAAGGTGCCAAAATCAAATCTAGAATTCACTGGATAAAAGAAGGAAACAAAGGCACCAAATAATTTTTCAATTACCTCAAATACAAACATAAAAAGGAAAGAATTGGCATGATAAGGGATGAATCTAATGTTCTTCAATCCAACCCCTATGATGTATGCAACATTTTAAAATGATTTTATGAAAATATTTTCAAAGATGATCAATGGAAGGATATCCAACAAGTCCTTGAGGATATAGTTAAACCTTATATCCCTCTCAAAATAGCTTTTGATTATAGTCACTACCTGGATAGAATTTTTTCATTGGAAGAGCTGGAAAACGCTCTCTTTTCTATGACCTCTTACAAAATTCCTGGCAGCGATGGTCTTCCTATGGAATTCTACCAAACTATGTGGCCGAACATTAAGGATGATTTTTATTGTTTATACTTGGAGGCTTTCAAAAATGGTTCTTTGGTCCCTATTATTAATGGTGGGATAATCAAACTTATTCCTAAAGGGAATAATACATACTCCATTTCCGGTTGGCGTCCTATCACCCTTCTTAATACTTCATATTAAATTATAGCAAAAGCCTTGGCCATTAGGATCAAACCGATGGTGCAAAGAATTGTCCAAGCTGAACAAACATGTTTTATTGCTGGCAGATACATTCTTGATAATCTGATGTTAGCATGGGAGACTTGTGAAAGGGATCAACAATCTCATCAAAATGCTATTTTGATTAAGCTCGATTTTGATAAAGTTTATGATAGAATTCGTTGGAGTTTCATTCTTAAAATGCTTGAATGGTTGGGTTTTGGTCCCAAATTTCGAGCTCATGTTCAAATGTTGTTTCAGGATGCTAATGCTTGGATTATCATCAATAATTTGATGACTGATCCATTTTCTTTGCAATGATCTATCCGACAAGGTTGTCCCTTAGCCCCTTATCTTTATGTTCTTATGGTTGATGCTTTGGGCTATTTACTTCAAAGTGCTCATGATAAGAAGTTGATTATAGGTATCCATATCTCTGATAGCACTACTGTAATTAAATCTCATTATGCTGATGACAACTTGTTATTTTTGCAAAATTCTGCAAATAATATTTCCAACACTTTGGAAATACTTGATCTTTACTGTGAGGTTTGTAACACCCCTCCGTTTTGCTTTCTAGACTGGACAGTGTGTCCTTGTTATGCTTTGATTTATGTTTTGGATATTCGAATACTTTGTCTTGTGTGTGTATTTGATCGCTATTTATAGAGCGACTACCTATTTTATGTGATGTGATTTGATTTATTTGATGATTTGTTTTACATGCTTTGATGGTGTAATGATGTTAGTTGATATGACATGTTAGAGCATATGAGAATATTTGAGATATTGTGGAAGTGCCAGTTTTGATGAGTGTATTGGTGAAGGGGACGGGTTTGCATCACTCACTTGCTAGCGTCCTACGAATCCATGATTTCTTCTTCATGGTGTGTATTATATGCTGGATATATTATATGATGTTGTTTACTTGGTTCTCAGGTTTGCAGGTACATGACATCGACTCCACCTGGTTTCACAGGTTTGAGCATGTCGATCCAACGATTAAGTTGAATGAGAGATAGTAGCTAGGTAACTTGTGTCAAGTCTACACCCTAGCCATAGTGTGTCATCAGTTGTGTTTGTGTCGAGTCATTGATTTCTTTGTTTTAATGTTATTTGATTCTAAAGGATTCTTGATTTGGATATAGATATTTAGAGTAATTGCATTAAATCATGCTGATGGTTATTTAAAATAAATTATGCAATGTGGAAAGAAGTTTATATTTAAATTCATTAATTAAATTTAATCCAAGGGGTTGAATTTAGTTATTAAATAATTAAATTAATTAATTAATTGTGATGCAAGAAAATCAAAAGAAATAAAAGAATTTAAATTAATTATGGAATTTTATTTCATTTAGTGGGAATTTAATTATTTTGGGATTTTATTTCAATTAAGTTGGAATTAAATTAAATTTGAAATTGCATTTTAAATTTAAAGGTAGTTTTTGAAAATTGAAATTAAGTGGATATTTTAATTTTCAATATTGCATGCAAGATTAGATTTGGTAGTTTAAGATATTTTTGATTGAGGATTGAAGTGCATGTTTAATTAAGAAGAAGAGTTGATTGAAAATGGAGGGGATTCAAGAAGAAAATCTTGAAAAGAAGAAAGTTTTTGGAAGGCAGAGAAAAGTTTGAAGAAGTTTTTGATTGTAGAATTAATTTGAGGAAATTTTGTTTGCATTAGTTGAGTTTTAGATTGGATTCATTGCACAGTTGAAGAAAATTTGTGAGATCTTTGGAGGAGGCTTTGCATCAAAAATTCATCTTTTCCTGTAGCTTCAAAATCCAAGTTTTGTTTTGTGTTTTTCTTGTTCTTTTTTGTTTAAAACACATGTATATTGTTTAAAGAATCTGTTGTTGAATTCATTGGGAATTTGGATTTGTTAATGGAAATTAGATTTAAATTAATCTAAAATTTGGGGAAAATTGTGAAAACCTCTGTAAAATTTAATTTATTTGAGGAAATGGATTGTTTTGTTATTTAAATCAAACTTAGAGGTTGAACAACACTTTTAGTTTGTTTTAGAAAATTTAACCTCTCTAGAAAATCAATTTATTGATTAAACCTCTGTAGAAATTCGTTGGAGAAAACTAGAGGATTTGAAAACTTTTGATTTTTAATTTAGATCCATTTAGTTTTATTGTTCTTTTATTGTTCGTGAATTTGAGAAAATGGTTTAAATGAATTAATTTTAAAGCCTCTGTGAAATTTGAGATTTTCTAAAAAAGTTTTACAATTTCACCTGTAGGTGAATATTTTGACAAAATTTCTCCAATTTGTCTATGATGTTGATATCTTCATTTATATATTAAATATGTTTTAATTATATATATATATATATATATATATATATATATATATATATATATATATATTATATATGAGATATATATATATATATATACAGTTTAATGTTATTAAAATATTGACTATTAAATAATTATCCGTCGCCGTACGGCTGACGAGTTCTTTTTGTGAAGAAAGATTGGAAATTTCGGTTTGAAGCAAATGATGCATTTGCTATTTGTATTGGTGCATTGCGGGGGTTATAGGTTTAGTATGGGAGGCGTCGCTGCCATTGGCAGTGCCCTCTACACAGTGTGGAGGGAGCATTGCCCTTGGCAGCACCATCCCTCACTTCATGCGGCCGCCCAAGGTTTGGGGTTCGGCTGTGCATAGCACAACCACCCCCCAAACATTGGGGCCTTGGATAAACAACGAACCAGCGAATTAATGAATTCGCTTTTTATGTAATTTTTGGTGGGTATTTGAAATGCATGCTTTAGGCTTGTGTATATTTTTGGATCTAGTATTAAATATAAGCAATATTCAATATATATATATATATATATATATATACATTTATATATATAAGATGTAAAATATATAATGTATATATGTATGTTTGTATATATATTTTATGGAATATTTATAATAGAGATTTTATCACTTTGAAAACATTAAAGGGTTATTATGCAAAAGTTAGTGAATATAATAAAGAATGTATATATACAGTAAATATATGAATATATATCTAATGAATATATTACATGAGTAGTTTCTATTGGAAGTTTATTCATTATTTAATTTGTTTTATTAGGTGCATGTAAATTAGTTTTTTGCATGGAGATTTTAAAAGATAAGATTGGAATGCATGGTTAAATAGATAAGCAGAAAGGATATTTTTATACATTAAAGAAATTGCAAGGTTTATAATGGAAAATTGAAAGAAATATAGAATTTAGTTAGGGAAATTGAAAAGATTTATTTGCATGGATTTAAGTTGTTTTAAAAGTAAATTTAGGAATTGATTATATTGATGAGGCAATTAATTATTTTATTTATTAATTTCTATTAGGGCAATTAAACCATTGTAATTGGAGTATGAAAGAGATATGGATTTAGTATATCCAAAAATAGTAAGATCCTCGTGATTGCTTTTTAGATTTATTTTCCTCGTATTTCGCAAAGGGTTGTGAGTTTAAAATTGTTTAAGATTGCCTATTATGAAAATGGAAAAAGGGGTATTGAGTATTTGTGTTAACCCAGTTATCGTGCCTTTGATTTTGTCAGTGTTATCTATTGAATGATTATGGATTTAAGAAATCCTAATATTAGATCTGATTAATGACTTGAATGCTTTTTGGTAGCTAGTTTGTCAAGTTGTGTTTTGAGATATGGGATTATGTGTTAGTCCAAATTTGTAAGTCTTCCAGAAGATCTTAGAGGATGAGGGTTGTCATTTCTTTATGTCAACCAGTTGTTTTCCCTTGGGTAGTGAATGGTGTCTTTTCAGTATTTACCCGGTTTCCACGAATGAGGATGTTTTGTACCTCCTGTGAAAGGAGTGGACTATGTGTTTTGTTGCCTCCAAGATGATTGGAGTGTGTTCTATTATTTGTTTCCTCCTAGAGATGGAGTGGTTTTGATACCTAGGTTGTATGCACTTATGAGTCCCTTGGTGATTAGTTTGTTTGTGTGTTGTCGAATAGAAGAGTGGCTTCCATTAAGGGCTAGAGCCCGGAAGAGGTAAGATTTGGGTAACCCGTGGAAGTAGTTTAATCAAGTGATAACTAAAATTGAAATGAAAATTTGGGGAGTACTACACACTAAAAATATAAGTTCTAGCTTCACTCATAGTCAAGTGCTAGTTAAGGCTTGGAATGAGTGGAAAGTTCTGAAATGGCATAGTCATCTATCTTGTCAATACGAGAGGTATTTGATTCCGCACTAGTAAGTATGAGGGCCGAGGGTCAGTAGGGGTCACTAGGATTATCGGAGCCTATAATGAGGTATTCCATTTGGCATTGGGATCTCTCTTTCAGCCATGTGGACTTGGTATCTTAATAAACTCAAGAATAAGCTATTCATGTGGGGAAATAAGTTTCTCTCTTTGGCTGAAAAAATATAGGTTGTCAATACAAATTTTCTTGCTACGCATGTTTATTATTCTTCATGTTGGATGCCTTCAAAAAGGGGGTATGATGAGCTAATCAAACTCATTTGTCAATTTCTATGGTCTAATTGGGATGGTAATAGAGGGTTTATCTCCACTTCATGGGCCCATTGTATTCAACCTAAGTGCAAAGGGGGATTGGGGTTGTTAGATCCAAGAACTCAAGGTTTTTGCTTGGCTACTATAAGGATTATTCGAGCTGTCCAAGGGAACAAACTATGGAAGATCCTTATATGGAATTGTATTAAATTTGCCTCTATTAAAGGCAAATGGCAACATGTTGGTGCGCTGGACAAAATTCTTCATGCCCCTTTTTTTTTTTGCTAAGTCTTCTTTTCCTCTCCAGTCTATTTGGAAAGCTTGGCAACACACTTGTCATCTTTTAACTTGGAGAGGTAATTCTCTTCAACATGGGTTTAGTTTTTCCACTTCTTCTATTTGGTGGAATAAGCATGTTCTTTATTAAGATCAACCTCTTGCTTTGAGCTTTTCGAAACATTCTTATTCGCTATTCAAAAAAGGCATCTGCAATGTTGGTGATCTTTGGGACTTTCATATTATGAGTTGGTTATCATGGCACTCTATCAAAGCCCGATTTAATCTTAGCAATCAATACAAAGTGTTTTTGATCTTTGTTCAATCTTTGGTTCTGATTGATCTAACTATGAAGATATGCACTCCTATCCATTGTAACTTTTATAAAGATTGGTTATGGTTGTCATCTTATCATTTTCTTTTCTTTCCTTTAAAAAAGGTGTACTTTTAGTTGCTTCCAAATTTTCTCTTAAGCTCTAGATTGAACTCCAAATGGAATTGCAAGTTCAATGAATTTTTTTGGGGTAAATTATCTACCCAAATTTGGAAATCAAAGGCTAATATTGATTCTCAATTAATTGCTTGGAAGGTTCTACATTGCAAACTACCTATTGATGATAGGTTGAAATGTATGATGATCCAACTAGTTAATTGTCCTTTTTGTCAAAGGAAAGAAAATTTAAGGCATATCTTTTGGGCATGCCAATCCGTTAGAAGGCAATAGAATATGGTTTTCCAAGATCTACCAGCTATCTTTGGGCATAAGCTAAATTGGAAAGAAGCTCTTCTTGGGGCTGGGTTACATCAGAATGTTATTGTTGATGGAGTCAGGCATGTCATTTTATCTTGTTTATGGAGAAGCAGGTGCAAAGCTATCTTTGATAACTGCAAGGATCACCAGGGAGTTCTATTTTCAGGGCTTTACTCAGACATTTTTTATTGTCTAATCACTCTTTTTTCTCATCTACAGGCTGAGGCTGAGAAGAACTTAATGATTGATGTTCAAATCCAGCAGATCAAACTCCAAGTTAATCAACTACTCAACGAAAGAAAGGTCATTGCAGCGTAGGGGTTAAAGTCTTACTTTCAGGATTGATTCATGTCCGTGTTTGGTCTTATTGGTTGCCATTGGCTGCTTTTGTTATGTTTTTGTCCTGCTATAGCTATCACTCTTGTTGTAGTTTGTTTGGTTTTAGCTGTTGTTTTCAGCTGTAAGTCTCTTGTAACTGTTTTTGTTGCTTTTGTTTCCTAATTTTTCTGCAGTTTTTTTACTACAAACTCTTTGTAATTCACATTTTTACAATACAAAAAAAGAAGAAGATATTTTATTTATGAGAAGTGTCTAGAGATGAATTTATAGTGAATGATATTTCTTCTCCAAAGTACAATGGAGAAGTAAGATATATATATTTATGAGTAGTAGTACAAGGTGATTTTATATTGTTATAAGTTACATGTAAATTTAAGTTAGGTTGTTTAGTCTTCGTAAGTGAATTGATATTTGTCAATTCTTCATAATTATTGCAATAAAATATTTTTTTCAATAATTAGTGATGTTGTCTTATTAAAAAATCAAATCTAAAAATAATGTTACAATTGTACAATTTTGTAATTTGAGGGTTTTGTATATTTTTAACTATAAAGTACAAAGGAAACAAAAGAAGAATGAATATGAAGGAGGAGTAATAAGTCCTATATAGAATGAATTTTGAGGACCATTAGGATATCTCAAATTTATAGGAAAGAAAAGGGTGCGTGTATAATTATATAGAATAATATAATTTAACCTCCACATATGATATTAGAAAATGCATGAAGATTTTAACAATTGACATCGACAAAATACATGGAATATATGGAGTAAAATATTTTGCATTGGATATAAGAATAACGTGAAATTTCATGAAGGAATAAAGAGATAAAGTTTTGTGAAAAGCCTTATTACTTCTTCTAAAATAAGTGAACCTCTATTGCTATCCCATGTACAAATGTTGTATAAATCTTATGATGCCTTCAATTTATAATCAATAGATTAAACCATTCACCTTTAGGAATTACCACTTAACCTCCCCATCTTAACTTTACAAATATTTGAAATAAAATATAAAAATTAAAATGAGTGTGTATCTATGGCTCTTTAAAATAATTAGATTACAAACTTTAAAATGTAACTTTATGTGATAAAATATTAAATTTATATTAAAATTTGATATATGAGTGATTGCCATGGCATTGTCACAAATAAATCATGTGTAAAAGTTATGGATGCAAATCTCCTTGAAGCATTTTGTCAAATTGTTGATGTGCCTTCTTATTTATCTATTTGTGAGAAAGGTTACAAAGATGACATCTAGTAAAAAAAAAATCCTTTATGTTTCAATAGGTATATGTTCCTTGCTCCAAAATCTCACGAGCTTGCATTTATTTTGCATATTTTGTAATCATAACTGTGTTTAAATTCTCAAAGCTCTAATATTTTCAAGATGAACATTCTATTAAATAGTTCTTGGTTGTATTATGTCGATGAATACTCTTGGAGAATTTTATTTAGTAATTTACATGCAAAATGTATTAAGTAAACATTCTTGAGAAATTTTATTGAGTAATTCATGTGTTTGCAGCTCTGTGTCCCCACACTATACATGCATTTTGTCAAAATTTTCACACATCTTTTCATGTTTCCAATATTTAATGTGTTTGGTTTTACCTCTATGAATTAAATTTACCAGAAGTTTTTTTAAATCCTATTTATATATCTATCTTGTGTATCCATTATAACTTTATTTTAAATGGTCTCTTCATCCAATTGTCCATGCCCTATGTAAATCATCCACTTTGAGCATATGTTACTATTATAACATTCCATGATATTAATTCTCTATTGGATATTTTCTCAAATACAACTCTCACTACATCATTCAATCTTTGGCATTTGAAATTTAATATAGTAATCATCATAATCATATACATCTAGTTTTATCTAGCTTTTGAAGATGAGAGCCTACAAAAATTGGCTATGCTAGAGTAGTCCAACCTTTGCATAGGGAATGAGAACACTAGTATATACTACATTGTTTGGATTTAGGGACTTTATTCTATTCTTTTATGCCAATTTCATTTTCTTAAAAAAATTTAATCCTTTATAACAAATACTTTATCTGAAAAAACTACAATCATTGCATTCCATGAGACTACATTTATTTGGTGCATTGAATAAAATAGGTCATCCATCTTGTATGTGTTTCACGTTATACATGCAACTTTGAAAGGCATTTTCAATTCTAAATTTTTCCAAAGATCATTTTATTTTAAATTATTTAATGATGTTCAAACATGTTATAATGCTTCCATTTCAAAACATGCAAAGAGAATGATGACAAAGGTTTTCTTTAGTTCTATACTTCTTGTCCAAGTGTGTTGTCCATGTTTTATCTCAACAAATTTTAAACTTTTTCATTTTTTTTATTGACACACTTTGATCAAATATTTATCTTAAGGGTTGTGTTAGAATTTAAACTCACAAGTGATATCTCCCTATTGCCTTATCTTAGTCATAATGAAAACAACAATATCTACATCATAAAGTCTCATTTGCAAATATTCTTGATCATCTTGTAGCATCAACTTGATTATTAATTGTTGTCATCACTTGTATTCATAGTCACAAATTATTTCTAGTTGAATCCTTTCTCCTCAAAGTGTCATAAGAATATTCTTGATTTTGACTCTATTAATTTTTTAAATATATTGGGAAAGTGGGATGGGACAATTCTTGTCGCTCTTATGTACAAGATTACAAAGGGTATTACTCTAGATAAATAAATATTACATGTTTTAGGACAATTTTGATTAAGGTAAACATGGGAAAACGACCCAGACCTATTAAAATACAACCATAGAGAAAAGTAAGATGAAACTCACCAACAATGAGACAAGAAAAAATAGTGAACAAAGCAAGTCTCCCAAGGAGACAAGAACCAACTACAAAGAATAGAACAACACAGACCAAAAATTCTTTTGATTGGAGAAATGAATTGGAAGCTAGTTTTGGAATGACCCAAAACAACTAACAAAGATAATCAAGATGGTTTGAAACCAAATTTCACCAAAGGCCTCAAAAGAGGGGCAAGGTGAGAATGGAATGTCCTTCCACTTTTTGAGAGATAACTCAACTAAAGGGTTCAAAAGCATAGAATCAAGTTTCCTTTTAACCTCGTGAAGGGATCCTTTTACCTCAATAGTGTGATCTATCACTATTGATAACAATAACCTATTTTCCTCCAAAGGGAATTGACTATGATAGCCAAGGCCAGTCCTAACCTCTTTCATTTCTAGCACCAAATCTTTATCCTAGGATTAATGACATGCTACATAATTGGAGTGCTCATTATCATGGAAGACTTAATAGATCAAGGAGAAGCATCCAACACTATGGAGGTGGTACAACTAAGAGGGATCATAATGAACTTCCTATTCCCAATCCCAGGTGATCCCACAAAGTTGGTTTACAATTTTTGAAAGGAACTATTTTTTGCTAAAATCACATATTTTTAGAAAATATAATGATTTAAGCCTTAAAAAGTTCTATTTTAAGGATTCCAATTGAAGAGGGTTTGATCAAACCACCTTAGATCAAACCTCGCTAGTTTTAAACCATACCTATAAATGAGTCTCCTTTACACCTATCAAAATGTTGATAAAAAAACACTTTTGATTTACCTTTTGGGGGATCAAATAAATTCATTTATAATTTATTTCCAATGATTATGGTAATCCTCAGAATGAGCTATCCAATGAATATAATTTTAATATGTTTTGGTTTTATTATATATTTGTTTTTTTTTTAGTTTTATTAAACATAGGATTTTCATCAAAAATGAAGGTCTTTGTTTTGCATGTGTGGAAAAATAGCAAATTATAAAAAAAAATTAAAAAATATGAGTGCACTAGATAATGGAGTCCTTGATCCAACAAAAATAAATAAATTGAATATCGATATATACAAAAATATTTATGCGTTATATGGTCACGCTATGTCTGAATTATAATTGGTTTGAATTCGAAACCTGATTAAAGAAAAAATATTCAATAAAAACTATCTAACCAAGTGGAAGCACTAGATATCGGAGTTAAAAATCTAAATTTTAAAGAATTAGAATTTTATCCTTCATGGAAAAAAAGTTATGCATTATATGGTGTGTGTCACTTTTTAAAAATGTTATTTTCTAAAAAAAAACCACTTTTTGTGGGAGATGGAAAAACAAGTGCAATCGGATTCCAAAAATTTTGAAAAAAATATTTTTAGAATCCAAAGAAAAAATGTGTTGAGACTCTAGTTTTCATCATCTTCAAATTCCTCATGGTTTAGTCGCTATAGGTGCCCAAATGTGAAGATTCAGTTAAGAATAATAATTTCACTGTCTAGTTTGGCCAAAAATAGTAAACCACTATTGTGGGATCACCCTCCCCAATCTTGGAACACAATTTAACATTGTTGGGAAACTCCAAACCAATTTCAACTAAGACACAAAATCTAGAAAATAGAAAACTAGATATAGATTTA
The DNA here is from genome assembly GCA_007115665.2 of Sequoiadendron giganteum. Classification (NCBI taxonomy): domain Eukaryota; kingdom Viridiplantae; phylum Streptophyta; class Pinopsida; order Cupressales; family Cupressaceae; genus Sequoiadendron; species Sequoiadendron giganteum. Next base: position 75,293,382 of record CM021103.1, on the reverse strand, counting down.
GTGACATTGTCAATGACAATAAATGACTAATAGCATCAACAATTCCATGAATGGTACATTCATCCCAAAAATCCAAAGGGATCTCTGAGAGATAGTCCCAAATAGGGACCATGTTGAAATTTTTAATATTAAAACTAGCAGTTAGAGGTTCTGTGATGTTTAGGCTATCCTTCAAGATTAAGAGGTTAAAAAGGAATCTGAAAGATTGGAATATAAACTCTTTTCGTAATATCTTCTTCCAAAAAATAACTTTAAAGGAACAACTCAAGAAAATTCAACAAGAGATGGATGGGTTAGGTTATTTTTGAGGATCTTTCCAACAAGGAAAAATCTATGGTAAGTGACCTACACAATATCATTGAGAAAGAGGAAATTTACTAGAAACAACATGCCGAAAACTAGCGTTAAAAGGAGATAAAAACACCAAGTTATTCCACCTTTTGGCCATCAAATGTAGGAAGAGGAATAGAATAAAAAAATTGATAACTAAGGATGGATCCTTTTTATCCTCTGAGGAGGAGACTTCTTATAAAGGCACCAATTTTTTTCAAAGAAATTCTTAACCCGCCCCTTGACAACCTTCCTCCTTTGGAGGATTCAATAAACCAATTGCTTGAGGTGATCCCCTACACCATCTCTACTTATGATCTCTCCTCTATAGAATGCAGGGCCTTTGATGACGAAATAAAGGTGGTTGTTTTCTCCCTCAACCCCTCCAAAGCTTATGGTCTTGATGGGTTCCCACCCTTTTTCTTTCAAAAATACTAGGAAATTATTGAATCAAATGTGATCAAAGCTATCAGAGAATTCTAATCGTCCAAAATAATCCTCAAATATTTTAATAATAATTTCATATTCCTTATTCCCAAAAAGGTTGGGTCCAATAGATTATCTAAATTTAGGCCTATAAGTCTTTGCAATACCTTTTACAAGTTTTGTTCTAAATTGCTTGTTAATAGAATAAAGCCTTTCTTGGATAAAATGATCCGCACCACTTAGAAAGATTTTGTGTTGGGTAGGAAAATCATTGATGTTTTCCTAATGGTCCATGAAAATATCCACTCAATGAGAAAAATAAACAAGGAAAGCATGGCCTTCATGCTAGATATCTCCAAAGCGTATGGCAAAGTTTCTTGGAGCTTTCTTTTTGGAAGTTCTATAGAGATTTAGTTTCAAAGTTAGAAAACTTAAACTGATAAAAGGTTGTGTTTCCTCCTCTAAGTTTTCAATGATCATTAATGGTTCTCTCCATTGTCACTTCTCGGTATCTGGTGGATTAAGGAAAGGGGATCCACTTTCTCCCTGCCTCTTCATCATGTTGGTAGAGGTTCTTGGTCACAATATTGCTAAAGGTATTTTGTGTGAAAACCTGAAGGACTTATCTCCTTCTTCCACCTATTTGTTAGGTTCTCATCAACAATTCGTTGATGATACCATCCTTCTAGGGGAAGCCACATTTGTAGAGGTGAATAGTTGGATCTGCACTCTCTCAGATTTTTCTTTTGCTTCAAGTCAAAGTATAAACTTCACCAAAAGTGTTGTGTTCTCCTCAATGTTCTCCCCCCTTCAAACCAAAATCTTTAGGATCCTCAATTTCCAAACACTTAAGCTATCGTCATCCTACTTAGATATGCCTCTCACAATTGGTAAAGTCGATAATTCTATTTGGTCTAACTTATTGAAATGGTTCAAATGAAACTAGCGGCTTGGAAGGGATCTCTACTCAATAATTATGGTAAACTCATTCTCTTGAAAGCTACATTGTAGAGTATTGTTGTTTACATCCTATCCCTCTTCATGATGCCTTCTATTTGTATAGATAAATTGGAGAAAATTCAAAGAATGTTTCTCTAGTCAAGAATCGAAGAAAATATTAGCTTCTCTCTGGTTAGTTGGGATATAGTTTGCTCGCAAAAAAAGAATGGAGGTCTTGACATAAGAAAGACCAAAAAAATACACTTGGCACTTTTATCCAAAGTTAGTTGGTTCTTGATAAAATAATAGACTAAATGGATTGATATTCTTAGAGCCAAGTATTTGAACAAAGGGGAAGGCATCTCTCTCCTACATAACATTCATATCCCAAAAGGCTCCATTATCCAAAATAATCTCCTCAACACTAAGGAGATAATAAGACAAGGTAATATCTTGTAGATTGGGAATGGGGTCTCAATGATATTTTGGGATGCTTGGATTTTGAATTTGGATCTTAAGATCAACTTGGTCTACTCTACTAAATTCAATCAAATTTTTGTAGAATATTGTGTTTTAAAGTTTTTGATTATCTACTCAAGTATCCTACTCTTTGGAGGATTGATCCTAGTTGGTATAATCCCTCGATTCATTTGGTTTTTGTATAACTTCTCAATCTAATTGGTATTTTGAGATTCTATAGATAAAATTCTCCAAAATCCTTGGTTTGGTTGGATTCAAAGGATGACAATTATATGGTCAAGTTTGACTACAATCTGTTGGCTACCAATTGGGTTCTCGATTCTATCGGCTAAAAGTATAGTAGAATAGGTCTATCCCTAAGGTTAAATTCTTCTGGTGGATGACCTATCATGATAAAATTCCCATGTTGGAAAATATCAAAAAGAGGGATGTAATTGGTTGACAAGTGATTTCTTTGTGAGAAAGAGGTAGAAACTACTTCTCATCTTCTATTTCATTACTTTAATTCTTGGAGAGTTCATAAAAAAAACAATCTTTGTTTCATGTTAGCTATTTTTGGAATAAAGATTCCATAAGTGTGGTGGATATTTGGACCCATCGAGTCAACCATCTTATTATTTTTTGAACTTTTGTGGTAGGCCCTCCTCCTCACTGGATGGGTGCTTTGGAAGGAGTGCAACAACAAGATTTTCAGGGGGGAAATTCCCTTGGAATGTTCTTGTTGATCAAACCATCAATATGGCAAAGGATAATCTTAAATCAACATCTTTCCATCCTAAAAGGAATCCCACTAATTTGGAATTTGATATTTCTACTAGGGATTTAATCGAAGTTCTAAAATCCCTGAGCTCCAAAATCCCTTATGACCATAGTAATACTCATTGGTCCCCCTCAACCCTGGATGGCTTAAACTAAACTTCAATTGTTCAAATAAAGGGAACCTGGGTTAGGCATGTGGGGTTAGCATTATACAAAATCACAAAGGAAAGGTGATTCTTGTCTATGATGTTAATCTTGGAAGGAAAATCTCTAGTTTTATTGAGATGGCTATTGCTTTCCATGGGTTACAAATTGATAATAGCATATGTATTTCCAACCTGGCTATAGAAGGAGACTCTTGTAGAACTATAATTATGTTAAAATTCAAAGCATATCCATGTTGGTATTTGCGGGACCTTGTTGGTAAGTATCTCCTTGAAATCACAAATATAGGGCATTGCTAGATCAATCACATGTTCCATGAAGGGAAAAAGGTGATGGATAGGATGGATAATCTTCAAGCTTACATGGGAAAGATTAAAATCTAGGATGATCTATTAATGATCTCAAAAAATGTGAGAATGCTAATCAATAATAAAGAAAATTTACTTCATGATAGAAAATAAACTAAATCCCCATCGGGTTCCTTGTGAAAACATGTACTACCCGAGCCATGTGAAGGAAAATAATTCCCTCCCACCTAATCCTAATTACAAGTTAGAATTGACTAATTACTATTTACAACTATTGTTTCTTGAGAGTTTTTCTTAGCCCTCGTTCATTTTTTATTATGACTAGAAAGATAGGTGGGAATTTGGTTTAGGAGGAGTCTACTTCTCGTGAGAATTTCAGGAATGACAAAGAATTATGGTTCATTCTTTAGAAAGGAAAACTTGCCTCCTATATTGAGGCCATTAAAGGTCATGACCCTAGCATGTCTATGGATTTTTCCAATTATTGGAAGGATGGGAAAGTTGAAGTTCGGGGTCTTTCTTATGTGGTTTTGATAGAGCTCATTTTTGTGGGCACTAGTATCTCCTTGGATGGAGCTTGCATTGTCAAAAAAAATAAGTCACTGCCAAAAGGATATAGAGATATTTATTTAAAAAGGAGAGAAAGTGAATTGACTTCAAAATAGGTTCAAAAAAGATAATTTTCTAGGAATATGGAAGAATATGGTTGAGGTGTTGATGAGGTGTCACTCTAGAAGGAAGATTTAAATGTTTCATGCTCACCTCTTCTCCATGCTCAATCATTTTCATTATAATGTCAAAATGAACTTTGATTTTGGATATATTTTTCTCTTGAGAAATCATTTAAAGGTGTTTAGGATAAAGGGAAGTTTATGCCTCTACATCAAGGCCTTGTTTATAGGTTCTACTGGCATAATGTGGCCCTTTCCCTTGCTATTTCTTCTCTTCCAAGGGTGACAAATCCTGCCTTGGTCCTCAAAAGTGCCTATGTGTATTTGGAAGGTAATCCCTCCTCCTCTAGCCTTGATAATTTTTCTAACCTATGCCACCAACCAAGAATTACAAGATCAAACCCTCCCCACACCTCTAAAGGAAAAACTCTATTATTATGGATCCTACCCCTACCAACAAGGAAAAAGTGGCCTTTGTTGCCCCCCCAGATATCCATCTTTGATAACTTTGATTCTTTGTGGTACCCCACCTTGTGGATTCCCCTATTGACTCTCCTTCCAAGGATACTTCCCCTATTGTTTCTCACCTAGCTCCCCCTTGATTACCTCTCCTACCAGTCCCCCAAACTCCCCTCTCCATAATGTTAATTAGGTTCAAGAGCTTGAAGATAAACTGTTGGATTTTGTTTTTTTCAAGAGTTGTGCTCCCCTATAGTTAAAATTGGATGAAATAAGCTAGGCCACATACATTTAAAATGACATTTTGAAGTGGTTGTTGTCCTGACTTATCACCGCTAAAACCAAGACCCAAAATTTGGAGTTGTTTGTGTTCAACAAAACCCTCGATTGACAAAGTTTTAAAATTTCCTAGCATAAAGCCTATATAAATTTGAGAACCAATTTGCAAATTATGATTTGTGCTTAGGTTTTGGATCTCTACAATGTTAATTTGATTGTTTTATCCCATTAAATTATCAACTCATTTAAACTCTAAAGTTGAGAGTATAATATGTGTGTTTGCATAAACCTCATATTTGTCAAATTTAATTGCAACCTTATATGTGTTCATGTATTATAGCTAAAAATGGAAAAAAAATTTATGTTAAATGTTATTGGCTAACATAATGTAAAATTATTACTCCTTTCACATAGATAAATAAACTATTTATGAAAAATTATTAACAACCATAAATGTTGTTCCTTTACATTTTGTTTCCTAATCTAAAATATAGCTACAATTTTTAATGAAACAAGAAAAAAAAGTTCCATACACCCTACCATAAGTTTGAAATCATTAAAATGAGAAACCATATAAAATATTGAGTTATATTATTTGAAAATTATCACTCATTTCTTCTACCACACTTTATTTATAGAGAGAATTGGCTACAACACAATGTAACCTACCTTAGTTGTCACTTAATTTTTTTTAAAGCATGGCTCTCTATTTAAAATTCATCTTTTGTTTGCATGCCAATGTTTGATTGGTTTGTATTTTTCCAATGCTATTCCAGATAAACATATGACTACTATCTCAACCAATGAACCTAATACCTTAATATGGTAAGAAATTTGTCTAGAGCATTCCTTTACTTCTTGGAACGACCTTGTGAAAAAAAAAAAAAAATAATTTACACTTAATGTTGACCTTGTTGTTTTTATCCAAGAACTAAAAAATATTAAAAGGCAAGAGGATGAGTCTAGTAAGGATGCCATTCATAGTTTTATGGTTTCTTTTTCTAGAATCTTGAATGTTTATAGACCTAATACACCTACTAGCATTGACATGATTTTTTAAGACTATGAATTTGGTTTAAGTTTAGTGTGAGATGATTTAAAAATTACAAACATGCAACATGCTTACCTATACTTGGACTACATTGTAAAAATGAGGAATGATTATATCGTAAAATTATTATCTGCATGTGTATGCATGACTAGTAATAAATAGGTTGTGAGTAGCAACCAAATGGATGTAGCATATAAGATGAGTACACCATCAAAATAGTACGAGAGTGTATACAATCATGTAGAAGGTGTTGGTGCATCATATAATAGTAGTGTTGAGTGTGAACATGGTGTTTGTATCATCCTTTAGCTAGATAGGTCATCCATTGGTGAATACAATGATGGGGTATATGATGACCTTTAGCTTGAGAATGAGGTATATTAACCTATGGTTTCTAATAACCAAATAGACAAAGAAGAAGATGTAGGCACAAATGAAAAGTCATTTATTATGTGGAGTGCATATATGCATTTTATGTACAATATGTTCGATGTGTTTCCATCATTTATCCTTGTTAATAATAATGAATAAATTGATTTTATTTGCATGAGAATGATTTTGATGTCACTGCACTTAGTAATAAAATTGGGACAACTGTTAGTGCAACCAATGATTTTAAGTTTGAAAACCTTGCCCTTGGTGATTATGAAGATGGTGATCATGTGGACACATATGAGAACCTATTTATTTGGTGCTAGACTTGTTGTCTTCCCCACACAAATTGTGCTTCTAGTGGTTCACAAGAAAGTTCTATTATAATGATTAAGGAAGAATATGTGTATCATGAGTTTGATTTTAGAAATACATATGACACAATAGATTGCCAAAGTGAACATGAAATGAGAGATAATTTAAAGAGCTTATTTCTTCACTTGAGGTGTCTCATAGTATTGAATTTTGTGTTGGTGGTGTGAGTTAAAACTTGAATCATGCTTATGATTCAGATATTTAAGATTGCATCAACATGATTAACAATGGTGTATGCTAGATGCATGTTATCCAAGAGCTTGACATGAATAATGTTGATTATGAAGCGTTCTTTTATAATGAAGGTGTGTCTTCTAATGTTGTGGATGATAGTGATGTTCTTCAACTTGAATCCTTTATATGGGTCAAATATAAAAGTAATAATACTGTTAAGCATCAATACACATTCCAAGTTGAAGATCAACATGTTGTGACTTAGCTTGAAGGTGTGCCAAAGCTTGATGTTTTTTAATTTGAATTGTAGGAGGAATGTTTTATTTATGCATATCAAAAACATAATCAAGCACCTTTTTATTTTTCATGTGAATTTGAGATTTTATTTTTGTATTGCTTCACCTAAGAAGGTGGAATAATGTAACAATTTTGCATACATAAATGAGGGAATTCTATTTTATTTTGCATGTTTTAATTCTTTTGATGTTGACTTGGTCTTTATAGTTTCACCACTACTACTCTACACATGAATGATGTGATATGGAATAGTTTAAGAACCTATTATTTATGGTTTCCCAAAAATAGTAACATTGATGGTGGAATGAGCTTTCACTTTTTGGGTAGTGTTCACAAATTGATGCATGTAGATAAGCATTGTCATTTGTTGTAGTTAGATGGTGAACACAACTATGGTTTGGGGGAGAGTAGCTTCTTCAACAAGCTTGTATTTGTCAAAGGCGAGTGATTGTATAGTATTTTTCATGTGGCCTTGTGACATGGATCCTCTTGTGGGGTATAACCTACAATTGTGTTTGTATTTTGTTGTGTTGTACATAATTCCTTGTGGTTGTTTTTCCTTGTACATACATTCTTAATTTTTTCTTTTCTCTTATCCCTTTTTACATTTTTTATATGATCTAGGATAATTATTTGGTTTATCGTTGTGTTGAAAGAGGCACATGCCCCCAACAAGAGCCATTATTGGAGCCCAATTCACAAGCATCCAAACTTAAAAAATTAGCTAGGTTTTTGTCCCCTTTGTGCATTTTCCCTTTTTTCCATCTTAGACAAATGATATGAGAAAATTGATGGATCCTTCCCCGTGTCAAAATTTTCCTATATGTCCTCTCTTTCCATTCTCATGCCCCCCTTGTGTGGTTAAGTTTATAAAAATCATAAATATCTTATGTTTGGAAGTGTTTTACTTCCAAATTTCTTGAGGAAGATAAGCATGTAGAAAAGTTCAAGAATTCTTGAGCTCATTGGCATGGTTCAAAAAATGTTAAAAGCTTTAACATAGTTCAAAAGAGAGAAAATGACTAAGGAAGAAAAGGTTGTCGGAGAGTTCAATTATTCTTGAACTCCTCAAAATGGTTCAAAAGAAGGAAAAAGATCCAACATAGATGAAAGAGGTCAAGGAACTAGATACGTGAAGTTGAAAGATTCTTGAACTCATTAAAAAAGTTCAATATTGAATGAAATCTCTAACAAAGCTTGAAATAAAGGTAGAGATGAAGTAGAAAAAAGTGAATGGAATTGTTCATAGCTCAAATACCTTAATGGTTACAATGTACAAGTTGATAAAGGAAAAAACATTTAAAACCCATAATCAATAAGCCAAATACCAACTCAAAAACCTCTACACAAAAATCTTTTATTTTTCATTTTTATGTTGCTATTCATATTCCTTTGTACTTGAAAAAACTCAACTTGTACAAGATACTCCTAATAATAACCAATATTAATATAGGTCCAAAATTCCCTTCCCCCCACAAATTAATCAAGCTAAACTAGCTTTGATACCAATTGAAAGAAATTTGACACTACCAATACCAAAAATCATACATAAATTTGGGTACTAATTAAAGAAAATCATATTAATATAATAGAGGAATATTTGCAAGTTAAAACAAAATAAAAACATTCCAATAGAAAAGTAAATATACAACATGAGATTTAATTTGGAAAACCCTTTTAAGAAAAAACCAACTAACAATATCACCACTCTTCTTGTATTCATAGTAATAAAAATACAATAGAGAAATTTTCCCATGTTATTAAGGAGATTTTCAACTCTACTTCATGGAGTTATTCCAACAACATGCACCTGTCTTTTACATGTTGTGGACCATCCCATTACACACACTCTATACATAAGCACAGACAAAAATGATTCCAAGTCATAGGTCCATTCAAATGTCTGATGTGACTCTTCACATTCAAAGAAAAACTTGAAAGGTATTCAAGCACCCAAAGTGACCTTCATCTTATGTGATTCTTTCTTGTTTACTTACTTGATGATGTGTTTTCATGTGACCCCCCACATACTTAAATGCATTTTTCCAAAGTTATATACAACAATTTCCTAGGAAAATATTGGTATACCTAAAGTGTGACATCCCACTCTTGGTGGACTATAGCTTTACAAAGATTAAATATTCATGCAAGGTCTACAACCCTTTCCTAACAAGGTAGCTACTAGCTCATTTAATTAACTTATAGCTTGAGATCATTGAAAGTCTTGTAGCATCGTAAATTTTCACCCTAACAATTTCACACTATGTTTTGCTCCCCTTAATTTATTGGACCTGATTAAGTACCTAATTTCGTAAATTGTGCATTATGAGGCCTATTTTTACTAATTTTTGAGAAATTTCAAGCATTGAACAAATACATTTATTTAATGTTTTGCTCCTGACACCTAAAATCCTAGAAAGTAGGGCTAGGAATGGGATGCCCTTGGGTGTCTAATTCCCCCTATTTTGTCGGGATCCAAATTTGAATATGTTGGTGTTGGCATTTTGACATTTGAAATTCAAGTTGCAAATACCAGCTATCGGGATCTAATTTATGAGAAATTGAATAAATGCCTATAAATTAATAGTTATTGCATCATTTGAAACTAAGTGAAATGATTGAGAAAATATTATTATCAAGAGCACTTGAGCCAAGAGCAACCAAGAACAACATTTTAGAGCCTTATTGTAGCAATTCAAGATCTAAACATCATTTCAAAGCTAATGTGAGTTCATGTATGTTCATGTTATCATTGTTTGTGAAGTCTAACCCTTGTTGTAGGTCTCCAAGCATTTCAAGCATTCAAGCAAGCAAGATCCAAGACCTTGAAGTGATTTGCATGACTTTAGTCCTTCAAGTAAGCCATTGAAGGGTGGTAAGTTGCAACACTTTTGATTCATCATTCCTTCCTATCATTTATCCATTTTTACCATTGGAATTGCCATTGTGGAAGTGGAAACATTAACACGGGTTTTGATAAAGGCAAGCCCCTAAATGACACAACATTTTCCCTCTCTTTGAATGTGTAGGTTTTAGGTTTGGAGAGGATTGAAGGAAGATTGAAAATCATTTATCCATTATTGCATTCAAAGCCCTACACCTTGTCAACTCATGAAGAATCACCTATAGAATCATCTAACAATGATCTGACAAATTTATAGTGGGAATTAGGAGCTTAGATCTGACATCAAAGGACTATGAAAACAGATCCAAGACACCCCTACAAGGAAAAAGATGCCCTTGGGCGCCTATGTCCTCCTACTCTGACTGATACCAAATTTTCAAGATTGGTACACAACATTATGCCCTTCTCAGATTTGCCTGCAAATATTTGTTACCGTTTGTCAATGGTTGGAATCTTACAATTTTCATATTAAGGCATATAATCTAATTAGGTTAATCAAGGAAAATCAATTCTAATCCATTCCAAGGCTCAAAAATATGCAGATCTAGGTCTAATTGGCTCACCTTCATGGTTGAAAGTCTATCTAAACATCTTGTTGAGTTGCATCCTCATGTACCCTTGAAAAAGGCCCCATTAAATCCTAGGTTTTACATGTTAAACTTAGGGTCCCCTTTTTCTAAGTTACAAGTCAATGCTTCCATCACTTTTCCATTCTACTTTTTTCCTAAATTATGTTGGCTTTGCATGCCCTTCAAGTACATCATCATACAACACCCTTGCACACAAATCTATGCACTCTTCTTTCTTTTTGCACCAAACCCCTTCCTACACGTAATCTCATCTATTGTGCTCATTTCACATTCTCATCTATTGTGCTTGTTGCACAATCTCCACCTAATGTGCAAGACTCTACACATTTGCACACCCTTGTCGTGCGCATCCACCTCTATGCCACAATCTTCCTTTGTGCTCACGTGGACATTTCTTCCCTTGGTATTAATCTTTCCTTGCATGACCCTTCTTGGGATTGACAGGGTCTTAATCCATCTTGGGATGCCTCTACATCAAAGTTTGTTCACTTTTTCTTAATGGATTTTTGAGAAGTCAAGGTGGTGTCCAAAGACACCATTAATGGATAGATGAACGAGTTCTTTTAGGTCAAATCTTCTGGTGGACTAGCTATATGATGATGCAAAGCCTATTCTTTAATTGACTTAGAATTGAAGTGTACTTCAGTTCTTCTATGTGATCCTCTTATTCTTCTAATATGTTTGAATGCATAATGAATGTCTTTAAATACAATGACACATCAACATATTAAAAAAAAAACATGTATTAAATTGACTCAAAATGATTATAATAAAAATAAACATTCCACACTCATGTCGTGGCCTCCCTTACCAATTCATGTCAATGCTCTTTAAACCATTAAAAATTAAAAGCTTGCTATAAACAAGATAACACATAACACTCCCCAAGGATCTAGTTCTCTATGATGTCGATCCTTACATATATGCCTTTGATGTACTACAGTGGCTTGATGTACACAAGTTCACACGTAATTCCTACTTACTCCCCCCTTTCTGAAACTTTTGCTTTACATGCCTACCATGACAACGGCCGCCGACGGTATGTCGACTTGGGCGATGGCACGACACAGTGGGCAGGTCGAATGCGAGACGAACCACATGTCGATGCAGTCGACATGAAAGCTGTGCTTACACACAGGCAGAATTCTTCCCTTCTCTTCCTCTTCAAACTCACACAAACAAACCGCACACTCCAGCCCCTGCTCATTGTAATTCTTACACTTATACACAAACACAGGAAAACTTTCTGCAACTGGTTTTTTGTGGGAAAGACGTGGAAGTCCGACGGAGCCTCCATCGCTTTCCAATGACAGTCGATGAATACAGAGACGTTTGAAGCAGAGTATGAAGGTTGTGACGGCAGCCATGATGATGATCACTGTGAAGATGAATACAGAGGCTACAAACAGTTTAGTATTGACAATGGTGGTCTTGGAACTGTAGTGCTCCTCTCTGTTTAGCCGACGGGTAGAAAGATAAACTGAAGTAGCCATAACTTATACAAAATGCTCTGCCTCTGTACTTAAGAACATATCGTGTAATCCCTGTAAAGTCTTTAACTATTTATGTTCCAACTGGTCGGTCGAATCTGATTCTGCAACTGAGAATTACACGTCCATACCAACAGGGTAGTGGAATAGGACATATATGCCGCTTCTGTCAATTCAGTAACATTTTGTGTCTATCTCTGAACTTGTTGCCCACAAAAACGTAAATTCTTAGCTGTTAGCCTTTAAAGGCGGAGTCCCCCATAAATATCTTTGTAATGATAGAACAGATTTTTAGTGTAGGTGTATTATAGTTAATTATTTGAAAATAGAGATGTTGATATTTATGTAGTTCATTGCATCATAAATTTATGTGAAAAAAATAAAAATGATTTTTTAAAAATACTTTATTCTTAATATATTTTTATTTTTCTTTAGAACATAATATTTTATTCTTGAGATATTTTATTTATAGAGTTATTAGTTTTTGTTTTAGTAGGAATTGTAGTGATTGATATTCTTTTTGGAAGCATAATAAGATATATTCTATATTAGCACTTGCATTTATAGGAGGTTTAAGAGAGATATTGATAGGAGATTAAAAGTAAAATTTAAATGTATTTTAATATTATATAATTAGTTATACAGCAATTTATTATGTTTCCAAGAAAATATCTTATTATGTTTACAATAAAAATTATAGAAAATACCTTAATATGTTTCTAAGAAAAAATATCAATCATCATATAGGTAGTCCACCAAAATAAAAAATATGCATCATCATATAGGTAGTTCTATATTAGCATTTGCATCTATAAGAGGTTCAAGGGATACGCCGATAGGAGATTAAAAGTAAAATTTAAATGTATTTTAATATTATATAATTAGTTATACAACAATCTAAATTATGCACATTTTGACTACAAATATGCATTATGATTTGTACAAATAACCGTGGTATGATAGACCTACCATGATCAACCTAAATATAATATGGAATGTGGACAAACTAATGTTTTAAAAATTGAAGAGAGAATATAAAAATCCTACGTATGTCAAAAGAGATATATAAGGCTTAGAAAAGGAATCAAGTTCAACCTCCATAGCATCTATTAATGTTTTACATGATTCTTTCAATTTGATAGCTTAATATATCTAAAGAACTTGTGTAGCAAAATAATTGAAAGATAATAGACAATTCAATTTTTTTTGTGCATGCATCCAAGGCATTTGGAAGGAGGGAATGTGGACAAGTTGAGAGAGATGTTAGAGTTCACCAGTCATATCCTCTTGTGAGCTTCATTTAATGAGATTTTTCCCTAAATAGAAACACATATGTATTAAACTTGTAGATACAACAAAAAATGGTTATTCAAACACTAGTGCGAAAATGAAATGGCATAGCAAGAAAATTTATTAAATGTAGCTATCTTGCAATACCTCTTTGGCTATTTCCAATGCAATAAGATTTGCAATACCTATCCCTACTTGCAAATTTTTATAGTAATTTGTTTATAAAAAAAACTGGAAAATAATACAATTTACTTACAAAGTAATAAAATTTCTAAGCTCCAGAGATATGTCTTGAATTCCAAACATGAAAATGACTATAATGTGTAAACCAAACAAATACTAAAATGACAAAAGAAACTTTTGATGCTAGCATCTAATTTTTTTAACTCCTAACTATGCTCAGTGAACAAAATCTGTAGAGAGCTTATCAATATACAACTAATTATTTGAAGTTATTATTTCACAAAAACTAAATTTAAATTTCTACCTGCTATCTTACCTACTCCAGATATAGAACCATTAAATATTCAATTGATTTTTACAAGTTCACTAAATAACAATGCTCTTCAATTTTAGAATAAGCCCAACTATAATATGATATTTGCTAGCATTAAAAATCCATGTATATGGGGCAAATGACTAAATCCCATGTACATCTATTACAAAAAAATGATAACTCAATAATAATCTAGGTTTAAGCTTATGGATTTTGTATTTGCTGCACTTAATGACAAGAGCTTGAGGATCCTGCCATATTTTACAATAGAAATCAAAAGTTAACATACAACAAAATCCTCGAAATAGGTAATTTGAATAGTCTACAATAATACAAAGAAGGGCACATCAAGCCAATGTTCAACCTACAACCATTTCAACACTATTTTGACCCATAACAACATTGCTCAATCACATGAAAATATAATGTAAGGATAAGTGACAAGGCACAACATACAAAAGTGAGGCACAATCTCCTAAAGCTATTGCAACATCCTAAGCTCCCATAATGTAAATAAGCATTGTGCAACCATATAAATTAATTCAATCATAATTTATGATAGGTCACAATATTATGACTTCTAGACATAAATAAACCTTGTGGATCTCTATAGGAGGTTCCTATGCAACCATAACAAACACAATAGGGAGAAATATTGTTATTGTGAGATATAGATGGAATGGCCTATTTAAATACCAATGTAGCAGATAATTAATGGTGTGCAAGAATAAAAATTATTTCTTAGTTAAGAAAATGTATGAAAATAGTCAAAAAATCTTTGCAACTGAGAAAATAGCCAAAAAATGCAACTAATAAAAGAATGGATGAAGTATATGACCAGTGTGATAGTGCACACAATAAATTGCAAGAAATTTTGAAAATTTTCAAAAATTGTGTGGATGAAGTTACTGCTCTATACCATTTTTGTTTAAAATGACCTTGGTCCACTAAAAGCATCAAAGACCAGATTGAATCCATTGAGTCACAGATCACTCAAATGGTAGGAATATATGACCAGCCAAAAGATATGGATGGGGCAACTAGAGCTCAAATTGAAAATGTTCACTTGTAGTTGTCTTTGCTTTAGAACTAGTGAGAATAAATAAAGAAGCGGTTAATGTGAGACTTGCTTCATTATCTAGGTTTCTTGCTAAAGCAAAAAATGTTGAATAGAAAATGAAGAATCCAAGCAACATGGAGGAGGCTGAGGATTTGTGCATGCAATTTGAATGCTAAAATAATGTTCTTAATTCAGAAAAAGAAAATTGGGTTGCAACTCTAGAGCAACTTAAGGTAATTTACAAGAATATTTTGTCTTCTAAAGAATTTGTAAAGGAGTAATACAAGAGAATTTTTCCCTTGCACAATTTTGTGAAGAAGTGCAGTAATCTTTTAAGTTTTTATTGAAAGGATTTTGTACATAAGCATTTTTTTTGGGAATATCCATCTCAGGGGGAGTATTGCTTGTAGAAATCATCTAGTAAGGGAGATTTTTTATAGTTCTTGTATTGATACAAATAGAATATATTATGCCCTTTTTCCTTGATGTCAAAGGGGAGAGAAAAATTGTAGATATATGGGTGTTTCAATCAATGAAAAGGGGTGAGATTGTTGGAAATATGTGTTGTCATCAGTGCCTAAAGTGTATGATGAAGGATGGCATACTTTGGAGATTGTTGTTATGCAAAGTATATGTTGACAGTGTTGTATAAGGTTGAAATGGTACTCAATCTAGTTTCTAAGTATGTTGTGGAGGCAGGTACACAAGTTTTGATATGTTTACAATATGGCTACTTTGACATCATTCATGTTTGATGTACCACACATTGAGATAAGTTGAAAAAATCCTACTTAGGCATTTACAATGTATACTCTGAGGTTGAGTCATAATATGTTGGTCCACATCCCTCCGTAGTCCAATATTCTGTCTTGCGGTTCAGAAGATAAGATTGTCGAGATGTAAATATGTTATATCCAAGGATTCAAGTCATCACACCTTTTATAGTGAAAGCTATAAATAACAATGTTCTGGTATGTGCTCTAGCAATATAAAGTGTTGATAAGGGACTATTGGAATGCTTCACATTCTTCTAGTAAGAAAATATGACTGTGCAAACTTGGGGATATGTTCACAGAGTTGTATTGACTCTTCCTTATAAGTCTTAGGTATTTTGGTGGTCTACAAGATCAATTTTCATATGCCAAAGTTGTACATTGGTTTCAAGGTGCTCTATTTCACCAGTCTAATATATTTCTCAGTATGATGATCAATTTCTTCAAGAGAAGATTGAGGAGATATTGTGCATGGAATACATTGCTCACATCTTGGTCTACATTATGGTTTTGGTCTCTCCCTGATGATGCCAAGATGAATAGTTGGAAATTTTGGTGGTGTTGTCATTATTTGGGTCAAAAACTTGTCTCCTTCATCAGTGGTTGATCCTAATTAATTAATTTTGTTTTGGAGGATGTGTTATGATGTGTTTGGGTCCTGTAATACCGTGTGTCAATCTGTAATTATTTTTCTTGAAATATTACATATGTTTCGAGTCGACCAATGTGATATCATACATTTCTTCTAATTTTAATCAAGACTATTATCCTTAGCGCCACACTCTTATTTGGCATCGACCTATTTCCATTACAATATGATTCATTTGAAGTTTTATTCTCCTTATACCGTGCATTTCCCCTATTCTTATTTTGCTTGGATTTTGTTGCTTGCCTTTAGTAGACCCCCTTCTCTCTCATGCACAGTAAATTTAGTGCATTAACTTGCCAAATTCTAGTCTTTTGGTGATCCCACAATATTGGTTTACAAGTTTTGGCCAAATTGGACATTGAACTGATTTTTTTTTAACAAAATCTTAACTTTTGGGAACCCATAGCTGCTAAACCATGAGGAATTTGAAGATGATGCAAACTAGTGATTTGTGACATTTTGTCTATAGATTCTAAATATATATTTAAAAAAAAGAAAGGATTAGATTGCATTTCATTTTCCATCTCCTTCGAAAGCTAGTTTTTAACAGTAAACTCCATTTTTAAAGAGTGGCGTTCATCATATACAACAACTTTTTTTCTATGAAGTATAAAATTCTAAGTTTTTTGAATTTAGATTTGTAACTATGATATCTATCACTTTCATTTGGTTTCATAGTGTTTTATTAGATATTTTTTCTTAATTAAGTTTTGAAGTCAAACCAATTATAATTTAGACATAGGCAGACTGTATACAACATAATTTTTTTTGTATGTATCAATTTTTATTTTTTTATGGATCAAGGACATCAATACCTAGCACAAACATATTTTTTAGATATATTTTTTGGTAATCTACTATTTTTCCGCATGTGTAGAACAAAGAGCTTGATTTTCAATGAAAACTTACATTCATAAAAAATATAAAATAAATATTACAATTAAATTAAATATTTAAAATTAATTTTTGGGAAGCTTATAATAAGAACTACATAATTTCAAAAAGTAAATTTTAAATGAATTCAGTTGATCTCCCAAAAAGGTAAATCAAAAGTGGTTTTTTATCAACATTTTAATAGGTGTAAAGGAGACTCTGTTATAGGTATTGTTTAAAAATAGTAGAGTTCTATCCAAGGGGGTTTGATCTAAGGTGGTTTGATTAAACCCTCTTCAATTGGAATCCTTTAAATTGAAATTTTCAAGGCTTAAATCATTATATTTTCTAAAAGTATGTGATTTCAGCAAAAATCAGGTTTTCCCAAAAAGTGTAAACCACTATTGTGGGATCACCCCTTTCTCAGTTCAACATTGACCATTCAATGTTACTCTTTGTCACGCCTCTTCACAATGTCCACACTACCTTCACTTGGTCCAACATGCATTTTTCCCACCTACACCATAATCAAATATGTTTTGATTAATAAAACACCCCCTTCATCTTTTGGTTGTGACCCCTTAGTTGCACAATCTTCTCTCCTTTCCTTTTTTCCTATTCAAATTTAGCATGGAATGTAGTGTGCCACCTCTGCATACAATTTCCTTTTTCTAGTAAGGCATGGGGATGGGCATAATATGCCTTCAAATTTAAAATATTTAATTATCCATGCTAATGCCATCCTTTTTTAATGCACTCAACTCTATATTTCATTTAAAAAAGAGCAATAGATATTGGTTCTTCTTACAAATAACCAATTGTCAAACAATTAATTTAATTCACACAAACTTCGCTACATGATAGAATTTAACTTAGTAGGCATCAAATTTAAAATTTAAATTGATTTTCAATCGTCACACACCAAAAATGATAGCACAACAAGCCCTTTTAATTTTGTTTGAGCTAATTTTACCCTTTCTAGATCTATTATTTCTTTAAATTTGAATTACACTTCCAACTCTCCTATCCAATCAATTCGCTCTTTCAAATTTAGTGTTCCAGAAAAAATTTACCGATCCATCTCGTTTCTCTTCACAATTCTCGACAAAGCTCTCAAAAATATTTCGTATCTAGCATCCTCTTGTTTTTCATCCTCTCTTCCTTTCTCTTCCAATTCTCTTTCTTCTTCACTCATGGTGTCTTTTGTGTTTCCAGTAGCTATTCTCACCTCATTTCTTATATCATTTTAGACATTCTCTCTTGTCGTCCCATGAAATCGCTCTAATACCTCTTATATCCTAGGAATTCCTCTTTGAGATGGCATCTTGGAAGTTTTCTTCAACAAACCTCACACTTAACTCAAATCTCCACAACAATCTTCTCAAATCCCTCACCCACAGGTCCTGGTGTAGATTGCCTCACAAGCAACGAACTTTCCACACGCTTAGAACCTCTGGCTTTGATACCATTTGGTGCAAGAACAAAATTTCTATTATCTTATTGATTTGACAACTCTATTTGTCAATCAATAAATCAGATTTACACTCAAAATAGGAAAAAAACTTCAAATTTCATCCATTCACATGTTAGAGGTAGCTTTATTTAAACATTGTCTATAATGCCCTACCACAAGACCCTAAAGGAAATTGCATCACAACCTAGAAGCGTACAATTTTTTTTCTTAAAAGTGCATTATTATCAAAGAAGATGCACAATACTTCACAACAAACTCTAAGGAAACATGACAAGATTACATCAAAACCAGAACATACACACTACATGCACAAAAACATTTATTAAAATATTAACCATACATTTAATTTCACATACTTATAAATCATTAAAGATACTAACACTAGGAATAGAATAATAGGCTTCAGATAACATTAACTTAAAAATAGATTACAATACTCATTCCCGGAATGAGGTAGATCAAACCTAACTATTACAATTACAAGATTCCACCTCGAAAAAAAATGAGGGGAATACAAATTACAAGAGCTAAACTATAGTAAATAGAAAGTTTAAACTAAATAATGAATCCATTGCGAGCTCTCCACTGAGAACCTCACAATGCAACCTGCAAATCAAAAGGGGACCCAACGATGTATGATGCACGTTCCTCCCAACCAAGTGGTACCCGAAGACCCACCCCCCGTGCTAGGAGACAATAACATAGATACAAGGACAATCCCTACAACCTCTAGTCACAAGTTGATTCAACACTAAACAAAACCACCATAAGAACAACACTAACTCAAAGAATACATTGCTACCCGAGTTTAACAGTATGACTCAATAGTAACCTAAACGTACTACCAACCCAGGAGAAAGCCACTCAAGATACATGAGTTACCCATTAGATCATTACAGATCTCAGCCCCCATTGAGCTTCACCCTCCTACGGTTATCATGTGATTCATCACCACTCCAAACTAAGGAAGTACAAAACATACAACAAATCCATTCAAAGAAGAACAAACCATTCCATGTTCGTGGAGACCGGGTGACTCATTGAAAACGTCAATCCCTACTACCATTGAGAACTACTAATAAGAAAGACCATGAAATAACAACTCTCAAAGTTAACATACCCCACTAGGAAGACTTACAATACCTCATCTATTACCTCTCTTCAATTACCCCTAATTACCACAGAAGATATCTCAAACACATCATAAAGGCATAATAGTATAATATCCATGTATTTTAATTAAATACCAATTTCCTTACAGGAAATAAAACAATTTATATACAATTGCATTCCCAAATATCTCAATTTATTATTCCAATTCCTCAATTTCACCAATTTCATATAATAAAACATCTATTCCTACAAAAGAATTATATTATTTAATTAAATATCTCATTCCACAATTACATTTATTAAAACATCAATTTCCTCTATTTACTTAAATACCCATTTCCTTAATAGACCAAGGCATGCAAATAAATTATTCTTCCTTTTATATCTCCAATTCTACTAAATTGCATGCACAATATATATATATATATATATATATTTATACATTAAAATATATATTCACATGCAATATACACATTTCATATATATTTATATATTCAATATATATATACAATCCATTATATAATCATTAAACATATAGCATATATTTCAAAATAAATATATTATTTTAAATACTTTAATTACCAATTAAAATATTACAACATCAAACAAAATATACTAATTTATGCATTATAAATTTAGTAATAAGTAATATTATTACATTTTTTTTTTTATAAAATCAAAACCCATTAAAATAAGGGCGGATGAAACACGAGTTCATTGTTTTCATATAACAGTTACCGCATATAACTTTGGGGAGGGGAAACTATGCTTGCACAGTCGAACCCTCTCCCCAAGGGTGCGGCCACCATGGAGTGGGAAGGGACAGCGCTGCCCTTGGCAGTGCTCCCTCCACCCTTGTGTGGAGAGCCCTGCCAATGGCATCAATGCCTCTCACACCCAACATTAAAATAAAATTTAAACAAACAAAAGAAAGTGCCCTTGTTGTATCATCCGCTCGTCGTACGACGAATTAAATGAACTTTTAAAAAAAAAACATTCCACAAACAAATAAATATATATTATATATATGTGGGGATATATATATAAATAATACATATATATATATTCACATATATATATTGTATATATATTTATTGAGTTTCAATAATAAATTAAATTGGGGAAGAGCTTTTGAAGAAAGCCATCTACAGGAAAATTTTAAATGGGCAACCAATTTTTCCTCAAGGAAATTTTTACAATAACAATAACCGTTTTCCCAAATTTATGAAAGGGTTTCAATTTCAAATTTTTTAAAAAGAAAAGTTGCATAGACTTCTTCATAATAAAATTTAACAAAAATTCTATAGATAAATTTAAACAAATTCCCAAAAGATTTCTAAAATCACTTCCCTCTAAATTTACACAGAGGCTTTTAAAACTAAAAATAAATTCATAAATCACAGATTGTTTTCCTCTAAGTTTTTTCACAACAATTCAACAATAAAGAAGCCTTACAATTTTTTGAAAACAATTTGAAAGCTTCTAAAAAATAAAACACAAAAAAAAACTTCTTGTATAGGAAATCTTTGAATTTCATTTAAACCAATTTAAGCAAAGCTTTTACAGAATTTTGTACAGACTATCTTTCTCAAACAAACAAATAAATAAAATAAACCTTAAAGAACCTGCTTTCTTGAAGCTTGAAGAAGATAAAGATTGGAGCAGAGCCTTCCCTTCAGAGATTATTTCCAAAGCTTTTCCCAAAAACACCACTTCCAAGAAGATGTAAATATACATAAACCCCCAAAATTCCTGAGAACCCCTTTGGTTTTTTATCCATTTTCAACCAAAACCTCCCTCAAAAATAATATCTTCCTCTCAAAAATATAGCATGTAGAAACTTCTTTCCTCTCTCAATTAAATTCCCTCCCAATAATTTCTCAACAAAGAGTAATTAATAAATTATTCTCACACATGTCCAATTAAAAATATCTTTTCAACAACCACAAATATTTTCTCAAAGCCTTTTTGCATTTTAAAATAATTTCAAATCACAATTTAATTCCAGATTGGTATTAATTAACACTAATTGAAATTTAAAATTAAATTAATTTACCCTTTTATTTCTAATTTTCTCAACAACATATTTAATTAATTAGTTTTAATTATTTAATAATAAATTCAACCCATTGAATTAAATTAAATTTAATAAATTTAATTAATCAACTTAAATAAAAACTTCTATCCACAATGTATAATTTTAATTTAAATAAATATAACACTACTTAAAGCAATAATTCTAAGTATTTATTTCCATACTCAAGAACCCTTTAGAATTAAATAATATTAAAACAAGCACCCAAAGACACAACATACTCGACTGACGACACACTATGGCTAGGGTGTAGACCTAACACAGGTAACCTAGCTACTATCTCCCAATCATCATACCATTGGGTCGACACGCTCAAACCTGTGAAGCCAGGTGGAGTCGATGTCATGTACCTGCAAACATGTATATAACATCATTATAAAATACACCGTGAAGAGGAAACCAAAGAATCGCAGGGTGCTCGCAAGCGAGTGATGCAATCATGTCCCCTTCACCAATAAATAATCACCAAACTCACACTTCCATTATTAATAAAACTCATAAGTAATAATCATGTCATATTAAACCAATCATTATTCTTAATCTAAGCATGACAAGTATAACATCAAGGAAAGTACATCTCATAAACACATAGTTCATATCGCTCAATAAGAAATGATCAAATAATAAAGCATCTTGATCTAACATAAGAGAAAAACATAGGGGTGTTACATTATCCCCCCCTAGGGCCAGACTTACTCCTGGAAGCTTGCAAAAACCCCTAGAATGAAATTTCACAAAACACACATAATCCATGGTTCCAACACTGAACCACTACATACACCAACATAAAAATAACAATATCCAGAGTTATAATCCTCCAAGCCAAATACATTGTCACACTAAACAATTCACATAGTCTCAAAACACATATCCTAACATAACAAGAATCAAAGCAAAGGAAACAACACTAAACGCACTTCCTTGGCCTCCTATACCGTATGATTTTCATGAGATCTCGAATCAGCTACTTGTCCACTTCCAATAATCTCAAAATTTGTACCCTGATTCTCTATCCGATGATGATCAACCACTGCACTCATTCCACAAGTCCTTCCTACATCATTCCTTGTTGGCTCAGTAATTGCCGATCTCTGACTGGTTCCAGGTGTGTTCCTCTGAGAACACTGTCTCGCGAAGTAGCCCTGTTGGCTGCAATTGTAAAATCCTATACCCTTACCCACTCCAGCATTCACACGTTGTGCCGATTGCTCCAAATGGAAGCACTTACAATGTCTCCAATTTTAGTTCTTTCTAATTCGAGAACCACTAGCACTAGGTTGAGGTTGTGACACCTTAGGCTTAGGTTCAAAGTGTTGTGGTTGCAAACCACACTCTTGTCTGGAGCCTAGCTTGGTAAGAAATTCCTCTAGCAAAGTACATAACCAAGGAACCAAATGCTCCACACAATTTTGTTGGTGGGGACTTAAAGAAGAACTCAGATGATCGTCTCCATGATCACCTTTCCCAGACATCCTATACACACAACCCAAGAAAGGAGTCACAACCAAGGACAAAATTAACATACAATAACTTAGAGATAAAGCACCATAACCAAGATTAAACATGCATAATACATATACATACCAACAAACAACACTAGAAATCAAAATAAGGTCACACAAGGGTCCATCAGGGCATCGGAAAGCAGCATACCAATCCATGATAGAAGAATCCATGAACCAAGAACATATATCCATCTAATATATATCAACATCACAATCAATGGTTTGATGGTGTTAGGCCACACGAAAGGTGAGACCATCCAAACAAGACCACTATGACTTGTCTCTTGTTATGTAAGGGGATTAGCCTCCAAGAGATAGTTATCACATATAGGTGAGTAGTGGGTTCTAGCTACATAATAGCCTCACATACCCCCATCCTCAATGTTTCCTGTGTCTACTTCCTCATACACACTCACCAAGTTCACCTCATACGTTCTTGAAGAGGAATCACAATATGACACATAGTCGACATTGAAAACAACAAAGATAACTAGCTTAGCCACCAAGTTCATAAAGAAGATCAAATTAAAGTTCCATTTCAATAATAAGGCAATAATGCACATAATTTCAACACTAAATCAAATATATAACCACTAGGGTTATAAGAAAATAAGATCACAAGTTGTGGCTAAACCCTCACAATCAAATATAACTAAGTGTCAGCCCTCACAATAAACTGAAAAATCATCAATAACCCAAAGAAAGTTCACAATCTTTAAAATTGCACTATACAACACTATGTGACTAAATACTAGCCACCAACGAGGAAGGAGGAAACAACGTCCGACTAGAATGATAATAGCCCTCATGTGATGCGGAATAAGCATGCTATCCACATGACCCAGAGTGTATCCATGACTAACAAAACATCGTCACTCTACCTGATCATATGCCAACCGGAGAAGGCACGTACTGGTCGCATGCCACGTGGCAGTGTGTCTGTGGGTCTGTGGTAGTAGGCACGTGCAAAACTCACCCCACACACGATACCTCATGGAGAAGACACATGTAGGAAATCGTTGTAGCCAGAGGTATACATGGCTAGGATCAACCCATACACTACCTGACCAACATGGTCAAGGCAACCATGAGGATCCCTCAACAAGTGTTTGAGGCCCCATAACGCTCATTGCACAAGTAGGCTAACAAAGAAAATATCAAAATTCACCTTCACATGTCTCAGCATGTGGCATCATGTAACACGACATCATCACCATCACTATGTCGAAACACGAGTAGGGTGTGGCATCGTATCTCTTGCATCATGTCGGAACACATGTAGATAGGGTACATATACATAATGCAATACGATAATATCACTATGGGGCTATCGAGCTTCAACTCTCATACAGACGAGGTTAACTCTATAATGCTAGATCAATGCCTCTACGAATGTTTAAGAATAACTATCAACCATGTTGCTATACTCAAGTATGTGGGGATTAGGCTAACACATATGGATCAAGTATCTTGATCCAACATAAGGGAAAGTAGTGGGTACGATTTCTTGGGATTGGTTGAGTTGAGACACTTTGCGCCACATTATGCGTATGCTACACACTCCACCCAAGGAACTTGTGACTGCTACTATCCCTTCACAGATCGAGGATCTAGAGAACCAAAAGAAAAAGAGCTACTTTTGGTTACTCCTATATATAAGTTTCAACCTCACATGGGTTGGACCTCAATCAGGTTACAAACATGCAAACACACATAATGGTATGGTTAATCCCACACCAAAATACGACATTTCCCATGGATGGGTACCGAGTATCACCATCACATGGACACACAAAGCAAGTACGGGTTTCCACAACATTCAAACAAGAAACAATTACTGGTTCCTTACATTTACAGGAGGTACCACTACACACATAATCCCATAGGATTATCCAATTCCATAACCCATGGGATATGTATCTTAACTTTCCAACCACAACCTTCTATCAGGTTACTTACATGCTACTCTCTTTCTCAAAGGACGTCATGCTAACGTAAAATCCATGAGCATGTGATCACTTAAAACTCCACTAACAAATTGAAAAGGACAACATAGTGGACACAAATGTACCCAGAGGATCCAGGGTATGAACTTGGGGCTTTGATACCATGTGTAATGCCCCGCCACGAGACCCTAAAGGAAGTTACATCACAATGTGGAAGCGTACAATTTTTTTTCTTAAAAGTGCATTATTATCAAAGAAGATGCACAATACTTCACAACAACCTCTAAGGAAACATGACAATATTACATCAATAACAAAAAAATACACACTACATGCACAACAACATTTATTAAGATATTAACCATACATTTAATTTCACATACTTATAAAGCATTAAAGATACTAACACTAGGAAATAAATAATAAGCTTCAAATTACATTAACTTAAAAATAGATTACAATACTCATTCCTAGAATGAGGTAGATCAAACCTAACTATTACAATTACAAGATTCCACCTCGAAAAAAAATGAGGGGAATAAAAATTACAAGAGGTAAATTGAAGTAAATAGAAATTTTAAACTAAATAATGAATCCACTACGAGCTCTCCACTGAGAACCTCACAACGTAATCTGCAAATCAAAAGGAGACCCAACGGCGTATGGTAGATGTTCCTCCCAACCAAGTGGTACCCAAAGGCCCACCCCCCGTGCTAGGAGACAGTAACACAAATACAAGGACAATCCCTACAACCTCTAGTCGCAGGCTGACTCAACACTAAACAAAACCACCACAAGAACAACACTAACTTTGAGAATACATTGCTACCCGAGTTTAATAGTATGACTCACTAGTAACCTAAACATAGTACCAACCCAAGAGAAAGCCACTCAAGATACATGAGTTACCCATCAAATCATTACAGATCTCGGCCCCCATTGAGCTTCACCCTCCTACGGTTATCATGTGATTCATCACCACTCCAAACTAAGGAGGTACAAAACATCCAACAAATCCATTCAAAGAAGAACAAACCATTCCCCATTCATGGAGACCAGGTGACTCACTGAAAACGTCAATCCCTACTACCATCGAGAACTACTAATAAGAAAGACCATGAAATAACAACTCTTAAAGTTAACATACCCCACTAGGAAGACTTACAATACCTCATCTATTACCTCTTTTCAATTACCCCTAATTACCACATAAGATATCTCAAACACATCATAAAGGTATAATAGTATAATATCCACGTATTTTAATTAAATACCAATTTCCTTACACGCAATAAAACAATTTATATACAATTGTGTTCCCAAATATCTCAATTTAACTTAAACAACTATAAGAGCATCATTCCATTTATTATTCCAATTCCTCAATTTCACCAATTTTAGATAATAAAACATTGTTCCTACAAAAGAATTATATTATTTAATTAAATATCTCATTCCACAATTACATTTATTAAAACATTAATTTCCTCTATTTACTTAAATAACCATTTTTCTAATAGACTAAGGCATGCAAATAAATAATTCTTCCTTTTATATCTCCAATTGCACTAAACTGCATGCACAATATATATAATAAAACATGAATTATACATTAAAATATATATTCACATGAAATATACACAATTCATATATATTTATATATTCAAATATATATATAAAATCCATTATATAATCATTAAACATATAACATATATTTCAAAATAAATATATTATTTTAAATATTTTAATTACCAATTAAAATATTACAACATCAAACAAAATATACTAATTTACGCATTATAAATTCAGTAATAAGTAATATTATTAAATTTATTTTTTATTTTTTTAAAAAATCAAAACCAATTAAAATAAGGGCGGACAAAACACGAGTTCGTTGTTTTCATATAACAGTTACTGCATATAACTGTGGGGAGGGGCAGTTGTGCTTGTACAACCAAACCCTCTCCCCAAGGGTGCAACCACCATGGAGTGGGGAGGGACAGCGCTGCCCTTGGCAGTGCTCCCTCCACCCTTGTGTGGAGGGCACTGCCAATGGTAGTGATGCCTCTAATACCCAACATTAAAATAAACTTTAAACAAACAAAAGAAAGCGCCCCTGTTGTATCATTTGCTCGCCGTACAATGATTTAAATGAATTTTAAAATAAACATTCCACAAACAAATAAGTATATATATTATATATAAGTGGGGATATATATATAAATAATACATATATATTCACATATATATATTGTATATATATTTATTGAGTTTCAATAATAAATTAAATTGGGAAAAAGCTTCCGAAGAAAGCCATCTATAGGCAAATTTTAACTGGGCAACTAATTTTTCCTCAGGGAAATTTTTACAATAACAATAGCTGTTTTCCCAAATTTATGAAAGGGTTTCAATTTCAATTTTTTTTAAAAGAAAAGTTGCATAGACTTCTTCATAATAAAATTTAACAAAACTTCTACAAATAAATTTAAACAAATTCCTAGAAG
Source organism: Sequoiadendron giganteum (assembly GCA_007115665.2). Lineage (NCBI taxonomy): Eukaryota > Viridiplantae > Streptophyta > Pinopsida > Cupressales > Cupressaceae > Sequoiadendron > Sequoiadendron giganteum. The sequence goes on along the minus strand of CM021103.1, from coordinate 75,265,534 downwards.
ATTTCTAAAATCACTTCCCTCTAAATTTACACAGAGGCTTTTAAAACTAAAAATAAATTCATAAATCACAGATTGTTTTCCTCTGAGTTTTTCCACAACAATTCAACAATAAAGAAGCCTTACAATTTTTTGAAAACAATTTGAAAGATTCTACAAAACAAACACAAAAAAAAAACTTCTTGTACAGGCAATCTTTCAATTTCATTTCAACCAATTTAAGCAAAGCTTCTACAAAATTTTGTACAGACAATCTTTCTCAAACAAACAAATAAATAAAATAAACCTTAAAGAACCTGTTTTCTTGAAGCTTGAAGAAGATGAAGATTGGAGCAGAGCCTCCCCTTCAAAGATTATTTCCAAAACTTTTCCCAAAAACACCACTTCCAAGAAGATGTAAATATACATAAACCCCCAAAATTCCTAAGAACCCCTTTGTTTTTTTATCCATTTTCAACCAAAACCTCCCTCAAAAATAATATCTTCCTCTCAAAAAATCTCGCGTGTAGAAACTTCTTTCCTCTCTCAATTATATTCCCTCCCAATAATTTCTCAACAAAGAGTAATTGATAAATTCTTCTCACACATGTCAAATTAAAAATATCTTTTCAACAACCACAAATATTTTCTCAAAGCCGTTTTGCATTTTAAAATAATTTCAAATCACAATTTAATTCCAAATTGAAATTAATTAACACTAATTGAAATTTAAAATTAAAATTAAATTAATTTCCCCTTTTATTTCTAATTTTCTCGACAACATATTTAATTAATTAATTTTAATTATTTAATAATAAATTCAACCCATTGGATTAAATTTAATTAATTAAATAAATCAAATTTAATTAATCAACTTAAATAAAAACTTCTTTCCACAATGTATAATTTTAATTTAAATAAATATAACACTACTTAAAGCAATAATTCTAAGTATTTATTTTCATACTCAAGAACCCTTCAGAATTAAATAATATTAAAACAAGCACCCAAAGACACAACAAACTTGATTGACAACACACTATGGCTAGGGTGTAGAACTGACACAAGTAACCTAGCTACTATCTCCCAATCATCATACAGTTGGGTCGACACGCTCAAACCTGTGAAGCCAGGTGGAGTCGATGTCATGTACCTGCAAACATGTATCCAAGACATCAATAAAACATGTATATAACATCATTATAAAATACACCGTGAAGAGGAAACCAAAGAATCGCAGGGTGCTCGCAAGCGAGTGATGCAATCATGTCCCCTTCACCAATAAAATATCACCAAACTCACACTTCCATTATTAATAAAACTCATAAGTAATAATCATGTCATATTAAACCAATCATTATTCTTAATCAAAGCATGACAAGTATAACATCAAGGAAAGTACATCTCATAACACACATAGTTCATATCGCTCAATAAGAAATGATCAAATAATAAAGCATCTTAATCTAACATAAGAGAAAACCAGAGGGGTGTTACATTACGGCGAGCAAATGATACAACAAAGGTGCTTTTTGTTTGTTTGTTTAAAGTTTATTTTAATGCTGGCTGTGAGAGGCATCGTTGCCATTGGTAGCGCCCTCCACACAAGGGTGGAGGGAGCACTGCCAAGGGTAGCACTGTCCCTCCCCACTCCATGGTGGCCGCACCCTTGGGGAGAGGGTTTGGTTGTGCAAGCACAACTACCCCTCCCCACAGTTATATGCGGTAACTGTTATATGAAAACAACGAACTTGTGTTTCGTCCGCCCTTATTTTAATGGGTTTTGATTTTATAAAAAAAAATAAAAATTAATAATATTACTTGTTACTAAATTTATAATGCATAAATTAGTATATTTTGTTTGATGTTGTAATATTTTAATTGGTAATTAAAATATTTAAAATAATATATTTATTTTGAAATATATGCTATATGTTTAATGATTATATAATGGATTGTATATATATATATTTGAATATATAAATATATATGAAATGTGTATATTGCATGTAAATATATATTTTAATGTATAATTCATGTTTTATTATATATATATATATATATATTGTGCATGCAGTTTAGTACAATTGGAGATATAAAAGGAAGAATAATTTATTTGCATGCCTTGGTCTATTAGGGAAATGGGTATTTAAGTAAATAGAGGAAATTGATGTTTTAATAAATGTAATTGTGGAATGAGATATTTAATTAAATAATATAATCCTTTTGTAGGAACAAATGTTTTATTATCTAAAATTGGTGAAATTGAGGAATTGGAATAATAAATGGAATGATGCTCTTATAGTTGTTTAAGTTAAATTGAGATATTTGGGAATGCAATTGTATATAAATTGTTTTATTGCCTGTAAGGAAATTGGTATTTAAATAAAATACGTGGATATTATACTATTATGCCTTTATGATGTGTTTGAGATATCTTCTATGGTAATTAGGGGTAATTGAAAAGAGGTAATAGATGAGGTATTGTAAGTCTTCCTAGTGGGGTATGTTAACTTTGAGAGTTGTTATTTCATGGTCTTGCTTATTAGTAGTTCTCAATGGTAGTAGGGATTGACCTTTTCAGTGAGTCACCCATTCTCCACGAACGGGGAATGGTTTGTTCTTCTTTGAATGGATTTGTTGGATATTTTGTACCTCCTTAGTTTGGAGTGGTGATGAATCACATGATAACCGTAGGAGGGTGAAGCTCAACGGGGGTTGAGATCTGTAATGATTTGATGGGTAACTCATGTATCTTGAGTGGCTTTCTCTTGGTTTGGTAGTATGTTTAGGTTACTAGTGAGTTATACTGTTAAACTCGGGTAGCAATGTATTCTCTGAGTTAGTGTTGTTCTTGTGGTGGTTTTGTTTAGTGTTGAGTCAGCTTGTGAATAGAGGTTGTAGGGATTGTCTTTGTATCTATGTTACTATCTCCTAGCACAGGGGGTGGGCCTTCAGGTACCACTTGGTTGGGAGGAACGTGTACCATGCGCCATTGGGTCCCCATTTGATTTGCAGATTGTGTTGCGAGGTTCTCAGTGGAGAGCTCGCAGTGGATTCATTATTTAGTTTAAACTTTCTATTTATTTCAGTTTAGCTCTTGTAATTTTTATTCCCCTCATTTGTTTTCGAGGTGAAATCTTGTAATTGTAATAGTTAGGTTTGATCTACCTCATTTCGGGAATGAGTATTGTAATCTATTTTTAAGTTAATGTAATATGAAGCTCATTATTTTATTCCTAGTGTTAGTATCTTTAATGCTTTATAAGTATGTGAAATTAAATGTATGGTTAATATTTTAATAAAAAAAATTATGCATGTAGTGTGTATGTTTTGGTTATTGATGTAATCTTGTCACGTTTCCTTAGAGGTTGTTGAAAAGTATTATGTATCTTCTTTGATAATAATGCACTTTTAAGAAAAAAAATTGTACGCTTCCGCATTTTGATGCAACTTCCTTTAGGGTCTTGTGGCGGGGCATTACATTGTCTGCATTAAAATATATTTCCAAAAGAATTTTTTGCACATACAAATTATTTATTCAAACCAACATTCCTCATAATTGACAATTTTATAAATCTTCACATTGCATTCAACACACTCATTTTTCTATCAGCAAATAAATTCCTCCTCATACAGGGTTGCAACCTCTTCACTTTTAGTTCCCATTTCTATGAATTTTAATCAAGACTATTATCCTTGGTGCCACACTCTTATTTGGCATTGACCTATTTCCATTACAATATGATTAATTTGTAGCTTTGTTCTCCTTATATCATTCCTTTCCCCTATTCTTATTTTATTTAGATTTTTCTTCTTTCCTTTAGTGGACCCCTTCTCTCTCTTGCACAATAAATTTAGTGCATTTAATTGCCAAATTCCAACCTTTCTCAGTTCAACATTGATCATTTAATGTTACTCTTTTCCATGCCTCTTCACAATGTCCAAACTGCCTTCACTTGGTCCAACATGCCTTTTTCCCACCTAGGCCATAATAAAATTTGTTTTGATTAATAAAACCCCCTCTTCATCTTCTAGCTACGAACCCTCGGTTGCACAATATTCTCTCCTCCTTTTCTTGCGACCCCTCAGTTGCACAACCTTCTTTCCTCCTTTTTTTCCCTTTCAAACTCAACATGGAGTGTAGTGTGACACCTTTGCATACAATTTCATTTTTCTAGTAGGGCATGGGGCTAGGCATAATATGCCTTCAATTATAAAATATTTAATTATCCATGCTAATACCATCCTTTCCGAATGCACTCAACTCTACATTTCATTTCAAATGGAGAAATAGATATTGGCCCTTCTTCAAAACAACCAATTGTCAAACAATTAATTTAATTGGCACAACCTTTTCTATAGGATAGAATTTAACTCAATAGGCATCAAATTCAAAATGTAAATTGATTTTCAATCATCACACACCAAAAATACAAAATATGAAAGGAAATTATTTTGGGGCGATGCAGGATCACCAATTCACCCAAGTGCTCATGCATCAGACATGCCAGGTAAGTGAAATGTTCCATGAGTTTCCAAGCTCAAGAAAATTTAGAGAGACATGGAATAGTGATTCCATGTTTGTTTTTTATCCAAATCTTCTCCTTTTTCATGGGAGCCTTCCCTTTTCCATTCATCCATTCTTTATGAACTTCAATACATTTGCCCCTTTGTTGGCTATCACATGCTTATATGATGCAGTTTCCTTTTCCTTTACTATGTTCATGAAAAAAATGCAATCTAGCATCTCCCTTTGAAATATACCCTTTGAAGGTTTTTACATCACCATGGTCATTATTTTCCTTTTTTCCTTGTTTTTCAGCACCACAACAAACAATGAAATTTGACTTCTTTAGTTGCTTCTCCTTCTCCTTTATAGATTTCAACACATAATTTTTTCCATCTTTGTGGATGGTGTATACATTCTTCCTACCATCATAAATTCCCCCTATCAAATTGCCATAGCCTCCCCAACAACACATGACAATCACTCATGGGTATTACACCAAACAACATCTCATCCTCATAGGAACCAATCTAAAAATTAATCAAACACTACTCACTAACTGTCATCTCATATTATTTTTTCAACAAAGAAAATTTATATGGGATTGGGTGCTCACATCTCTTCAAACCTAGATTTTATACCATCTCTTCTGAATTTATGTTATTTGTACTACCACTATCTACTATAACTTTGCAACACTTACCTCTAGCCTTGCACACAGTTCAAAAGAGACACCTTCTTTGGTATGGTTCCTCCTCAGCAACCTTGAAATTTACCAACACTCTTCTCATCATGAGAGATTCACCTTCTTTAGGTTCTTCACCTTTCGAGGATGCATCACTTTCCTCATCCTCTTGTGCCAAGTGGTTTCTTTTTGCACTTTTCTTGCGACCTTGTATTTTTAGACACTCATAAGCACGATGACCAACTTATACACATTGGAAAAATTTACTGTGAAACTCTTTGTTACTACCACCACATCCTCTTGCTAGAAATTCCTTTTATTTTGTTCTTTGTCCCACTTCCTTACTCCATTTTGGATTTGATTCCTCTTCAATATGCTTTCATTTGCTGCTACTTGCTTGTCCTTTCTCTATTGCAATCGTTCCACAATTTCTATAATTATTCAATTTCCTTCTTGTTATATTTTCCTCAACCTTCAATGCATATTGATTAGCTTCTTCCACCGAGGTAACCTTCAACAAACTCATTTCATATTGAATATTAAATTGTAAACCATTCACATATCGAGTTGTATTCTCCCTATCGATTTCATATTTCTCCAATCATATGGTTAGCTTGCAGAACTCTGTGTAATCTTTTACACTCATCTCTCTCTACTTCAGATTCTACAACCTTTTGAATAAATCTATTTCTTAATCCCCAAGTATAAATTTTTCTTCAGTTTGGTCACCATTTGATTCCATCCGATTTGTTTGGGGTCTCCACTCATTACCCACTCTCTTTGTAATTCTCTCCACCATAACACAACATGCCCTTTAAATTTTGTTTGAGCTAATTTTACCCTTTATGGATCTCTAATTTATTCCAATTCGTAGTACACTTCCTGCTCTCCTACCCAATCAATTAGCTCTTTCGGATTTAATGTTCTAGAATTTTTTTGCACATCCGTCTTGTTTCTCTTCATAATTATCGAAAGAGCTCTAAAAAATCTTTCCTTTCCAACATCCTCTTATTGTTCATCCTCTCTTCCCTGGTCTTCCAATTCATTTTATTCTTCACTCATGTGTCTCTTGTGTTTCCAGTAGCTATTCTCACCTCATTTCTTATATCATTTCTGAAATCCTCTCTTATCATCCCAAGAAATCACCCCAATACCTCTTATATCTTGGGCATTCCTCTTCGAGGTGGCATCTTGGAATTTTTCTTCAACAAACCTCACAATTCGCTCTACTCTCTGCAACAACCTTCTTGAATCCCTCAACCATAGGTCCTAGTGTAGACAACCTCACAGTGGCACTCTGTCCACACACTTAAAACCTCTAGCTCTGATACCATTTGGTGTAGGAACAAAACCTCCTTTATCTTATTGAATTGACAAATTTGTTTGTCAATCAATAAATTATATTTACACTCAAAACAAGAAAACAACTTCAAATTTCATTCATTCACATGTTAGAGGTAGTTTGATTTAAATATTTTCTACATTAAAATATATTTCCAAATGAATTTTTTGTATATTCAAACTATTTATTCAAACCAACATTCCTTGTAATTTGACAATTTTATAAAATCTTCACATTTCATTTAGTGCACTCATCTATCCATCTACAAATAAATTCATCCTCATACAGGGTTGCAACCTCTTCACTTTTTATTCCTATTGTTGTGCATTTTAGTCAAGACTATCATCCTTGGAGCCACACTCTTATTTGGCAACAACCTCTTTCCATAACAATATGATTCATTTGCAACTTTCTTCTCCTTATACCATGCCATTCCCCTATTCTTATTTTATTTGGATATTTCTTCTTTCATTTGGTGGACCCTCTTCTGTCTCCTGCGTAGTCAATTTAGTGCATTTACTTACCAAATTCTAGCCTTTCTTTGTTCAACATTGATCATTCAATGTTACTCTCTATCATGCCTCTTCACAATGTCAATGCCGAATTCACTTGGTCCAACATGCCTTTTTCCCACCTACACCATAATCAAATATGTTTTGATTAATAAAAGTCACCCTTTATCCTCTAGTTGTGACCCCTCAGTTGCATAATCTTCTCTCCCTTTTTTTTCCCGTTCAATTTAAGCATGGAATGTAGTGTGCCACCTCTGCATACAATTTCCTTTTTCTAGTAGGGAGTGGGGCTAGGCGTAATATGCCTTCAATTATAAAATATGCAATTATCCATGCTAATGCCATCCTTTCCGAATGCACTCAAATCTACATTTCATTTAAAATGGAGCAATGGATATTGGTCCTCCTTCCAAAGAGCCAATTGTCAAAAAATTAATTTAATTGGCACAACCTCTGCTATAGGATAGAATTTAACTCAGTAGGCATCAAATTTGAAATTTATCTTGATTGCAAATCGTCACACACCAAAAATGAAAAATATAAAAGGAAATTATTTTTGGGCATTGCAAGATCGCTAATTTGCTTGGGTGCTCCTGCATCACCTAAGATTGTACACCTTAATTTGCAAGTCCATAGATAGTGAGCCTTAAACAACATTGTAATATTTGTATACAGTGAGATTCATATACTATGAGTTAACTCTTATTGTGGTTTTTCCATGTAAAAATCTTGGTGTCCTTGTGTGGTGCACATTTTCTTTTCTACTCTTCTTTCAGTTTATGTGATGTGATGTTTAATCTACAAATGAGAATTGTTAAGTTTCAATATGTGTCAATTCACCCCCCCTCTTAGGCCTAAATTATGTTCAACATGATCCATGTATCCATGTTTTCCATATTTGTAGAAATTTGAATCCTCCCTTTTGTGGTTGCTTCTACCTCTTCCTCTTCCTCTATAATTTTTGAAGTACCTCCTATCATCATTCAAATTCTATAGAGGAGTATTTTGAAGTGTATTGACATTTATTTGGCTTCTCCAAGCAAGTTCCCTATACCCATGATCTTGGTTATACAAGGGTCGTTCCACAAGTCCTTTCACATAGGCCATATTCTAGTCTACTGATTTTATATTGGTGGGGTGATGATTACACCATTGCTCATGTTCTCCTTCTTATTATCTTTCTTTGATTTTGAACAAGAGTGATGGGAAATCATCAGTCTCATGGTCATCCCATTCTCCACAAATACCATAATATATTGTTTGGTTTTTTGGGCGGTCATCTTCAAGTATACCCTTAATGTGGAACCCTCTTTTCTCTGTTTATCACACACCATTTATTCCTTATGTGTCCTTCTCTTGAATAGTATGTACACCAAATATTTGGTCTCTAATTTTGTAGGCTAATATCTTGTTTAACCAATATCTTCTGCTTCAATCTTAACTATTCTACTTCTAGTCTCAACTTTTCTAACTCTTTATTTTAATTCTATTTTTATTTCCTTCTTTAGGTATTTGATTCTATGCAATAGGATAAAGTTTCCACTTCACAATATGTATTGAATATCCTTCCATCTAGGAATGTTCTAATTTTAGGACTTAGTCATGATAGAAACCATTCTATCTTTTATTTATTTGTTAATAGATATTTTAATTTTCATAATACTTCTTTAAACCTATCTCATAGTATTTTATTGGTTCTCCTTATCCCTATACTAAGCCCCTCATTTCACTCACACTCTTGGTGGGGAATTTTGGAGATTCAATTTTTTTCAAGAATTATGTTTTTATCTCATCCAACTCTTTATCATGTTGTGGGTAGGATTTATTATACCAATTAAGGGAATCATTTCGTAAAGGTCCCACAAAATAAAACAATTTAGCTTGGTCCTTGATTATGCCTTTCCTTTGCTAGATAGATTCTACTACAAAAATGTGTCTTTTTTTTTTTCAGATTTTGTACTGTATTTTCCAAAAATAGGGAACTTAATTAGGGAGTCCATTGTATTTTTAGGCTCTTCTCCTTTCTTGTGGCAAGTTTATTTTTTTACTTATCTTTCTTCTTTTTAGAACTTCTCTGCGGTGTAGGATTATTTTCTCTTCCTTTATCCCTTGATAATTTAATATCAAGATATTCCTTCCCCAATATTGCCTCACAATCTTCTATACATTATTGCTGCAGATCTAGTACTAGGTTCAATTCTTCACTTGTGATTTTTAATGAGTCACTTCTTGATTTATATGACATAGGGATGGTTCCTAGTCCTAGGGGTGTAATTATTAAAAGTGATGTTTTTATTTGGGCATACTTCTCCATTTGTAAGAGATGTTTGATTAGTTAGTGAAGGCAATTCTTCTCCTAGGTTGAACATGGTTTTATTTTCTTCATTTATTTGTTCTTCTCTTAATTTAATCACACTTTTATTAACTAATTGGTCTAGGTGATCCACATAAAAGGCTACCAGTTGTAATTTATCTAGGTTTTTTAGAATTTACTCAAATATTTTATCAAGATAATCTAAATATTAGATGAATTAGGTTCTAAATATGGTGATTTAAGCAAGGGACAAAGAGCTATAACTTGAATACTTTTGCAAATTTATTCTAACTCATTTCTTGATACCCCTTATTTTTCCATACTTCCTATTAGTTCTACCAATATTTCTTCTACTTCTTCAAACATTAAATTTATTTTCTTAATATTTTTGTAATGTTCCATTTCTTTATTAGTAGCATCCTCAATTGTGTACTCTTCTTTCTTATTTTTGGTAGCTCCCACATTAACATGCTTAGCAACACCCTTCTTGGAAAAATCACTCTTATTATTTTAAATGTATTTTATATCCTTCTATGATACCTTTCCTATTACTCTTTTTTTGACATATTTCCTCAATGCTCATAGCTTCAATGTTCAACTTTTTTTGTTAGTTAAATATCCTCTCTAACCTCTCTTAATTTAGATTATTATCTCCTTTGGCCATGGGTGTTTATGTTTTGGTATTAAATTAGTCCTTTATACATCTCATGGAGTTATAATATGCTCACTTTGATTAGTCACATATTTTTAGGCATTTATTTTGAAGACTCCCTGCCTTTCCATTTTCCATACCTTAGATGCACAAGTTAGTACTTAGGGAGTTCCTAAAAAATACCTTTCTTATATTATCTTTCTTAATTTATTTATTTGGTTTACAAGTTTATTTGGTTCTTTGGTTTCTTCTCTATTGCCTAACCAAGGTATTGGCAATGGAACTAATGTTAGCAAGAAAAATAGGTCACATATTGGAGTTCTAAGCCCAAGGAATCCTCGGGAGTTGTATATATACCCCAATGACAATAATAACAGAATCATTAAAGGTTATATAGCACAAAATAACACAATAAACTAGAACCATAAGTGTAAACCATAATCACATATCAAATTAAATAGTCATGAATATTGACTCTATGTATTATATTCATATAATTTGATACATCATTTTCTAATCTCAATTTACACTTCCTTATCTTCTTATACCTATCTTATTTTCTATTCTATTTCTCTTACTTCCTTTTCTTACATCTATCTTTCTATACCTATATATGGTAATCAAGATGTGTCCCTTACAATATGTACTTAATGCTATTAGCCTTAGTTGGCCTTGTGCTTTGCATTCCATTTGTGACTTGCAGTAAAATTATATTGCTTTTTTCCAATTTCTATAGTGATCCCTACCAACAAATATTCTTCTTCATTTCTATACCACTTCTATTATTGAATCTCAATAATATTTTTCATAATATGGGATAAAAACACAAATCTATGTCACACTTTATAAAGAAAACGATCAATGTTGATCCAACTTTGAAACTTGAATCACTAAAAAGTGGCATTTTATGTTTTGAATTTTGAAATGATGTAAACTAGTAAAATATGTATTTTTTTAGTATATTTTATGTTTGTATTTAAAAAATAAAAAATAAAAAATATTTTAAACTAGTTTTTAATAAATTAACACTATAATTTAATTGTTGATAAAATGCTAAAAAATGAAGTTGCATGGGACGCCAAAATTTTTATAGTATTTTTTTTTCTTTGAAATTTTTTGTGTGTATTTATAAGTTGAAACTTTAGTGCATGGATATTTTTTTTTCCAATTTTGATAAATATATATTTTTAAATAAATATTAAAATGTGCGTGAATAAAAAAAAAAATGTTTCCATCGAATGCCAACTTTCATATTAAATATTTATCTAAAATGGAAAAAAAATATACCATCTTGAAATAGACTATTTTATCTAGTGCATCATATTTTTTTCAATAAGTTTTAGTATTTCCTTGGCATGGTAATTAACCTAATATTTTGTGCTGATAACTCACTTTTAGTATAAATAAAAAATAAAAAATAGATAATAATTAAATTATTAAAATAAATATATTTTTGAAAACTAAACTTATGGATCTACAAAAGGGTATTTTATATATTTTTAAAAATGTTATTTACATTAGGAAGAGTTATTGAAACTTCATTTTTTCAAATTATATTTATTTTTTGGTACATTGGACTCAAAGTGGTGCTCCATATATTTTTAGCCAACAATTTTAGTTGAAAAAGTTATGGAAGTATCTAAATTAGCTATCTAATGAATCTTACTAGATCATATGTTTGACCAAAATTGATTTTTAGTTAGAAATATTAAAATTCAGTTCTGCTAATAAGTTGGCTAAAAGTGTGACACAACTTTGTGCTTTTACCCAATGAGAATCATCTATATCATACTATTGAGTTTATTTTATTATGGCATTGATATCACTTCTATCATCACATTAATATTTCCTTTACAATTGTTATCACTAATGCATGATATTGAGTCTACGTCCATCTTTCTCTCTTCAGGTCTCTTCATCTATTATGTTCTTACCTATTATGTGGCACATATAACTTTATTTATTTTATTGTTGTCATTCATGATGGTACAATTTTAGGTGTAACCATAATATCTTTTGTAACAACACCATGTTCATCATCATTGTTTTCCTCACCTATATTCTTGGGGGCATGGACAACTCATTTTGAGGGCATGCACGCTTCCTAAGGATACCCTATCCTCTTTCTTTCACTAAAGATTGCCTTTAAATATTTGAATATCATACATGCAAATATTTTAATGAGGGGATGAACTATAATCACATGTGAACTCGCACACATATACACCTACATTATTGATACACTCTTTGTGCCATTGGTAACATGTTTTTGGGTGCATTTTGACCCTTGTCTTAGCCTTTATTTTTCCCCATGATGTTAAGGCCTTGCCTCACATGGTCCCTTTTGTGAAAATTAATGTTCTAGTTGTGTTAACCTTGTGATTTTCTAGTGCTTGGAATTTCCAAGAGTTGAAATTATCTAGACGGTAGTGCAACATGCTAACATCCCATGATAGTTTGTCATTTAATAGCCATTTTAAAGTGTTTTACCACCTACTACTTTCCCAAGTTAGTGGTCATCACTTTGGATAAAATTCAAATGGTTCTCCATCTATCATACCTCCCTCATTTCCTTTCATTTTTATAAATATCTTATTCTATCACATTATATTATTTAAGTTATCAATTTTTACACTCTACAACATTCTTACCAATGTTTTTGAGTATTTTCCAACATTGTGAACTCTTATATGAAAAATCATACAATCATTCTACAACACTCCTACGAGGTTTAGTTGCATTCTACAGTAATCTTATCTTTGTTGTCTTCCTCAAGCTTATTTGTTTGTTTTGGTCTTACCTTCCATTTCTATTTCCTTCACTATTGTACAATTATTTTGTTGCTTGTAATAACACCTAGAGATATTTATTTCCTTACTATACTTTCATTATTTACATTAGTTTTGCATTGTCACCACTTCTACATTTATATAAACACTTAGGATAGAAGCATACACTAACTTTTATTATTTCTATATTAGAAAACTAAATTAGGGTCTTGACCATTTATGGAAAGTTCCTTAGCATCTCTACAAATTATTCTCTTCTCAGCTATAGGTCTCTCAAGGATCAACTAGCAGTGTGGTTTCCATCCTCTCATCTCTCTCTTGTAATTTCTATTTTCACTTCAAAATACATATATTAGATTAATTTTATTTATTTATATATCATTTAGTTTACTAATTTTATTGTCCTTGTTTCCTGTTTTGCAAGTAGATTCAAAATCTATTAAAAAAAATGTATTTTATAACTTTTCTAGATGATAATGTGAGATTAGGAAAACAATGCATAAGGACCACAACATATTGTGTGAACATCTACACATTTCAAAAGCATCCTAACCGGTGAGCTCTAGTGTTTGGATCCAAGTTCTTTATTTTATTCTATTTACAATTCTATATTTTGTTCGTTAATTCTGTACTTCAATTTCTTGTAAATTGATGTTTTATAACATGACTCAATCAATGTAAAATTAAAAGTATAAAAGTATCACTTTTTTTATATTACACTATTCATGCATTTAGCGATTTGACAAAATATTTTCTTAAGCTATTAAAAAAAAACACAAGATTTAGAGTTACACTTGCTAATTGATTTGAGTGTTTCCATGAGTGAAATAAAGGAATAGAGGATTTTTTTCTACATTTTCCAAATTAATTACATCTTTATATGATATAAAGCTTCAAAATATTTTTAACAAAGGGCTTATCACACCGATTTAAGATAATGTGTATCTTGATTGTTTTGTTTTATTTATAGATCTATGTGCTCATATGAAAATAATGGAATCTAAGTGGCTTATAACAAGTGAGCTTAAATTTATGAAACAACAAAATTTAACCTGCTTTGATCCTAAGAATATATTGAATTTATGTTCCAGGATGGTGTGTATTAACTAAACAAATTGATCTAATTAACACACTAGGAGAGTTGAGAGGTGGGTTTTATACAATTACAAAAGTATTTGAATTTTGATTACACAAGGAAAACAAGTTTTAAAATACTGAACATGTGATGAGTTTAAAATTAAATAGAAGAAAGTGTAGAAGTAGATTTAAGGATTTGCATTCTTGTTTATGCAATCATGGAAATGTTTGTACTATGTCTATAAAATAAAATAGATAAAAAAATAAAGACTATGTTAGAATATGTAAAATATTATAATAAATAGAAGTAAAACTAATAATACAAGTAATATTAGAAATATCAAACTGAAAATCCATCTATTGAATTCTAAGAGAAGGATTAGATTTTAGCTTACATTTGAGATAGGAGAAAAGAGATGGAAATGTATATCCAATTTCAAGAATGCACCTTTAACCATATTAATTAATTAATTGAAAATAAAAAATCTTTTGTGTCATAATTTTCAATTAATTAATAAATACAGTCAAAAAATGCATTCTCCAAACTGAATAGACAATAATAGAAGGGAGTGACTACATAATAATCTACCAAGATAGATCATAGGAAATTAGCTCCTTCAGATAACATGCAATTGGCTCTTTGTCTGCATACAATTCACTGCCAACAATTCATCGTGAAAAATTTCACCGCCATGACAAATTCACCTCAAGGAAAATTCACCACCAGCAATTCACCGCCATGAAAAATTAATCGCAAACTTTTAATGCGATGAATTTGTCATGATGGTGAAATTTCCCGTGGTGAATTGTTGGTGGTGAATTTTCTGATGGTGAATTGCTGACGGTGAATTTTTCTAAAACCTTAAAAAACACAAATAACAGACAAGGAGCTCTCAAAATTGTAACATAACCATGAGATGTAGAATAAAAGATACTGAAGCATGTGAAGATAGAGAATGGCACAACAAAGAATGAAATAAAAATAGAACAGCATAAGGAATGCTACAGTTGAACACCTCTTAGGAGGAGATTACTTGTAGCCCAGAAGCCTAAAATAGGATATTACAATATTGGAAAATCATGGATAATGAAATCTGAATATGACAACAATATGACAGGGATGGGAAACTGCATGGCCGCGTAGGAAATTATAATTGGTAGCTTACAGAAAAAAAAATGGGTAGTGTTAAAAAAGAAACAAGATAGAAAATTGTCCTTGATGAAATGTGACAAATAGAACAGTTTTTAACATTGAAAAATACCCTGCTGTGGCGAAGGAACTGTAGAAAGAGATTTATAGAAATAGAATTATTATAGAAGAAGTAGAATTTTTTATTTTTTAGCGTAAGTGGGATAAGAGGTCTTTTCCTTATTTTTTTAAATGGCATGTTTATAAAATTCATAAGAAATATGTTAAAGAAAATATGAAAATATCATTATGTTTACTGATATAAAAGAGATTTAGAAATTTAGAAGTTGTTAAAAGCAGTAAATGAGAGTTTAGGTAAGTTCAGAATTTAAGGAATAAGATGAGAGGGTAAGATTAAAAAACTAATTTTATCGAAATTTATAAACGTAATTAGATTTTTGTAGGAAGATATTTTCTTAAAATTTTTGAAAATATGTTAGTACGAATATGTATACATTTATACAATTGTGTTAATTTTTAGGAGACTAAAGAAATAATGTGTCAAAATGACGAACACAGGAAAATACTAGATTTAAAATAAAAAAACTAGTAAATATGGGTTGGTATCTAGATTAGGAAAATGGGCCTAGAAATAGACCTAGGTGGGCCTTGGAAACATATTAAAGAGATGGACATGAAAATGGGTGTAAAACATGATGTTGGAGTTGTAGGGTATTGGATTTTTGACATGAACTTATTGTCCTAGTCAAAACGTTTTTCACCCTTCTAAGTAACAAAAGTTAAATTCTTTTTGAAAGGGTAATGGAAAGAATGAAAAAGTAAAACAAGTGCCTCATACATATAATTTTCCTTCCTTTAGACCGTTTAAGAGAAGGGATTTTACTAAACTTAGTGATTCTATGGACAATGTACTTGAAATATTGTTGAATAAAAATCGCATTGCTCTTCCTCCTATTGGTTTTATGTTCCATATTATAGAGATGAACATGAAAATGGGTGTAAAACATGATGTCAAAATTGCAGGGTATGCGATTTTTGACATTACATTATGATCATAGTCAAAATGCTTTTTACCCTTCTAAGTAACAAAAGTTAAATTCTTTTTGAAAGGGTAATGAAAATAATGAAAAAGTAAAACAAGTGCCTCATACATATACTTTTCCTTCCATTAGACCATTTAAGAGAAGGGAGTTTACTAAACTTAATGATTCTATGGAAAATGTACTTGAAATATTGTTGAGTAAAAATCTCATTACTCTTCCTCCTATTGGTGTTATAGATACTGCACATGTGCTCTCTAAATGGTATAATGAGAATGCATATTATATTATCATTGTGTCAATTGACATTTTACAAGAAAGTGCATAGGTCTTAAACATGAGATTTAAGATCTAATAGGAAGTAACACAATCAAAATTGAGGAAATGATAATGCTAATCCAATAGTTGTAACTATAAATAATTATTTCAAAATTTTTACAAATCCATTTCTAAAGCATTCCAACAATGTAGTTTCTATTGAAACTGAAGATGTTAATGATGATGATACTGCTTTTGTACGTGAAGACAAAGTGGTAAAAAATATCATTACAAACTAATATTAGATGGTAGGTATTTAACATCAAATACATTTATTGAGGTACCTAGTAATGTTCCACAAGAGAGAGATGATGATACTTATGATTTGTATAGATTTATCTAGATGAGCTAGTGAGAAATCATATGACTTGAAAGATAGTTCCTTGTTCTTAAGAAAGAAGAGGTAAAATGAAGAAGATAGTTAAGAGTTTTTATGGAAAGATATGATGGGAAGCCATGATATATATGTCATATATAAAAAGGTAAAAGTGGGAAATAAGAGTAGTCATATATGAAATATATGAGTGAGCATGAGAGATATATAAATGATATATGTGCACATAAGAAGAGAAGACATATTTTAAATAGAAAGAAAAAGAGAATATGTATAAGATATTATAAGTGTGTAGCACAAGCATATGTGATGTGCATATCTATGATTATGGTATGAATGACCAATAAGTGTAAAAATTATTTGATATGAATAAGATATGATGATGCTATCTCACACGGTGTTATGTGAATTTTTTTTTTTTTTTTTTTTTTGTGTAATTAACTACAACACTTATTTTGGTTTTCTTATTGTATTTCAATAGGATTAAATTTTTAGAGTGCATAACATATTTGCATAGATATGCTTTATTATCCTAGGTTTATTATGCATAGAATAAGCTTTATTAAGTGTTGACTTGAACAAAGAAAATATCATCTCACCCACATGTGTAATGTTCATAGAAGACATCTTCTATATTTAAAAATTCATGTTTTTATTTGGTCTCCTTTATAGTGACTCTCTTGGCAACACACATAATTGTAATGTGTTAGGACTTCCTGATTATTTCTTATAAATAACCCTATCATTATCATACTTACATGGGTTGAGGGAATGATCCCAAGTCATTGTCTATTGTATCACTATTGACATTATAGTATTTTATTTTTTTCTTATCTCTTATAGAAGTTTATTTAGTGTTGCAAAGATTCTTGTCTCTTGTGAGTATTAGAGGTGACTTTGAACAACATGTTATTAAAGCTCTAAATCCGCAAGCTCCTTCTATTTATTTGGGATATTTTATCAAGTACTATTTATTAGTGCATCATGAATCAATTATAACCCCATCACTAGATCTAAATGGCCCAAATCTATATGGATCAAAAGTAAACTTAAAGGTTTGGTTATAGATTTTTGGAAAGATTTTTTTTATGTATCTCTATTTTTAGTTATATAGATTTTTCATAGATTGTATAGGCATACAAAATCCATACCACTCCTACACAAGGCTATAACCCTACATTTGCATCCTATGGAATGGTTTATAATATTTAAGGGTTTTTTAAATTGTTGTAGACCTCTACTTACATATATGATTTTATTGGATACCATATGGGCATGCACAAGCATTGCAACCACCAAATCCAACTCATTAGATATAACCTCATCACCTACTTTAGGAGGCTTGTCACCTAGATTTTTTCCACTAAGGGGCTAAGACCCTCTAGTCAACAACATAATTTTTGTATGGTTGATGTCACCACTTTAGTTTCCTTTGCTAACATCATTTTTCCATAAAATGACATTAACAAACTATTGGGAATACTGTTTTCCATTTGCTAACATTATCTTACCATTTATTGACATCAGCAAATCTTTTTCAAAATTAGTCCTCCTTCACTAATAGTTTTTACTTATGTAGATAAACTTCAAATACCTTGTTCTTACTCATATGTTGTCCATTTTTAGAGCATTTTTTGAAATGTATTTTTTTGTGCACTTTATAGAGGTGCAAGTAGTTTTCTAGAATTTTAGTTTTCTTAATGATTTGGTTGTGTAGTTCTAATTTTCAAAATTTTGAAGGATCATATCTTATGAATATGGGCTCCTTTTTGGGTGAAAATTCAAAGCTATGCCACACTTTTAGAAGGGAAATGATCAACATTGATCTAAATTTTTAACTTGAATCATTAGAAAGTGACATATATGTTTTATATTTTGAAATGATACAAACTAATGAAATGTAGATTTTTTAGTGTATTTTATGTTTGCATTTAAAAAATAAAATTAGTTTTTTAATAAACGTTTTTATATATAATTGACTCTATAATTTATTTGTTGATAGAATTTTGAAAAATGAGGTCAAGTGGGACATTGCTCTTTATATTGTAATTTTATTTTTCTTTCATTTTTTTTTTTGTATTTGTAACTTGAAACTTTAGTACATGGATTATTTTTTTCCCCATTTTCATAAATATATTTTTAAATCAAAATTCATTTTTTTTATGTATTGGAAACATGACTATTTGATGAGATGTCACTTTTTGTCTTAACTATTTATCTAAAATAATTTTTTTATATCATTTCAACATGAAGTCTTTTCTCTTGTGTATCATATTTTTTTAATTTTTGAATAAAATTTAGTATTTTTTTTGACAAGATAATCAACCCTACATTTTGATGTTGATGATCTACTTTTAGTAAAACTAAAAAATATAAGCAATACTTAAATTATAAAAAAATCATGTTTTCAAAACTAAACTTATAGATATACAAAAGTGTTTTTTTAAATTAAAAAATATATATTTACAAGAGTTGCGAGAACATTAAGTTTTTTAATTTTTTCTTTTGTAAATTAGCCTCAAAATGATTCTATATAAGTATTTAGTAGACACTTTCAATTGAAAAAGTTGTAGCCCAAATTTAATTTAGGTAGAACGAAACCAACTAGATCATATGTTTGACGTAAATTAACTTTTGGTTGGAAATAATTAAATTCACTTGTGTTAATAATTTGGCCTAAAGTGTGATACAACTTTCAAATCTCATCCTTTTGGGTTTTATTTTTTGAAATTATGTATTTTTATGGACTTTGTAATGGTTCACTCCATTTCCTCTTATCTTCTAGAAAATTCATATTTTCAATATATTGTCATTTTTTAGATATTGTAAGAACTTATTGTATGTAATTTTAGATTTGTAAATGCATTCAAATAAAGAGCTACATATTGTACTTATATTTTATGGCATCTTAGACATCATGTTGTATAATTGTTATACTTGCATTACTTATGAAGTGTTATAGGGAGTTTGTTGTGTTTTCTTGAGTTTGTCATCACAATCTTATCTACCTCCATGTGAGTGTGTCTTGTCTATGCACCATGTGAGTGTGCCTTGTTCTTTCAAACTATATATAATTGTGTCATGAGGGGTTTTTTGTTCATTCCTTTTTCTTGTATTCACAACCTAGTATTCTTTCATGTGTGTGTCTTTTTTTGCACACTCTATTTTAGTTGTAGGTACTTCATCTTTGATATTTTGATGTTGCTTCTTCACCTTCTCACACTAAATTACGACACATAAATTCAATGGATATACCATAGCTTTCCCTTGCTATAGTTATAGGGGTTATCCTACTATTTTTTCTTGTGCTAATGATT
Organism: Sequoiadendron giganteum; assembly: GCA_007115665.2. NCBI lineage: Eukaryota > Viridiplantae > Streptophyta > Pinopsida > Cupressales > Cupressaceae > Sequoiadendron > Sequoiadendron giganteum. The sequence goes on along the minus strand of CM021103.1, from coordinate 75,245,518 downwards.
CCTTGGTTTTATTTTTATGATGAGTTATATATTTAATTTTTGTTCCTATATACTAAGCAAATGTGGTGGTTATTTTCCCATACATTTAAAGGAGATGTAAATAATACCATATAAATACTCTTACATTCTTGTTTATGGAGGTGACCTATCTTATTTATTTGATCAACATTCTAGACTCTATTGGCACTTTTTCACTACTTGATTATTGTCTTGTTGCAATATACTAGTGTGATTTCACCATCTATGCATTGTTTGAGAAGTATTATTTTGGTCACTCATTTAGATCAATGTGAAATTTGTATAATATCAAGTATCATATTGTTTCCTTATTTTCCATCTCTATATTTCTTGAGTAGTGTTAGTGGGTCACTCATGTAGATTTGTGTCTCTTTGATCCTAATCTTCATCTTGATTTTATTAGAGGTTATTTAGTTTCAATAGTTTAGAAATTATTCTTTAGTAGTTGTTTATAATTTGTTCATTCTTTAGTGGAGCTATTTATGCTCGTATTCATGTTCTTAATATTTCTAGGACAAATTTTGAGGAGGCTTCTTAGTTATTCTCATGTTACCTCTTCTAGGGAGGATATTTTTTCAATTGGTTTTCTCCTTTTCTTTACTTGTGAGAGACTATTTTTGTCCATGAGTACCTAATCAAGCCTAGTTTTTGGAATCCATCATCATCATCTTGAAAACTCACCTAAGTTGTACTTGTGGGGGAGTTTTAGAGTGCATAATATATCTATGTATCTACTTTATAATCCCAGTGTTATTATGCATAAGATAAAATTTATTAGGTGTTGAATTGAACATACGTCACATTGTGAAGAGCATCTTCTCTCACCCATATGTGTCACAATCATAAAAAGCATATTCTATCTAGTTATCAAGTAATTTTTTATTTGATATCCTTCATAGTGAATAACTTGGTGACACACATATTTGTAATATGTTAATATTTCTTGAGTTATTTTTTTATAATAATCCTCTGATTCTCATACTTATATGGTTTCAAGGAAGGATCCCATACCATTGTAAATCATATCAGTATTGAAATTATATTTTATTTTTTCTTATATATTGTAGAAGGTTGTTTGGTGTTGTAGAGGAATATTGGTTCTTACAAGTCTTTTATGCAACTTTAAAATAAAATTATAACATAAATATTCTCAACCTTAGGTCTCTATTTATTATCAATATGTTTTTCTATCCAAAACCTCAATTCTTGATACTTGAGAAGGAACCAAAAAATTAAGGAAATAGGTTTACAATAAAGAAAACTCCAAGGAAAGTGAGAATTAAGGAAATATATAACAATTATGGAATGTATAGTATCACATACTAGGTACTAAACCTCAATAGGGAGGGGGTTAGGCACATAGTGGATGACTATGGAATTAGGAGATCCTAGAGATGTGCAACTATTAAGTCAAATATGGTCTAACTTTTAGGAATGAATAACACACGATTTTTGATGGATAAAATTAACCATAAACGATAAATGGAAATGAAAATAGACTAAGAGGAATTGTTTCCAAGATTAATATGGGAATTAAGGAAAGTAAGAAGATCCTTAGTAAAAATAAGAGAAGAGGAGAAAAGGGTAAAAAATCCCAATATAAAGAAAATTGATACTAGAGAAGACTAAATAATATACAAGAAGCATCAAGAAAGTATTGCATAAGGGTTATAGCTAGTATATTTCCTAGTATTAAGATGGTAGGATCTTAATAGACATGGTTCTCACCACCCTTAAAGAGCATGATTCATCCATAACCTAAATTTAAATTGCAAACAAAAATCTAAATAGAATCTAGTGGGATAGTTGACAAAATATGCTTGATAGAAACAAACTTAGAGGAGTTCAACGTAGTTAATAGGGATGTTATAAAGGTGGAAAGAAAGGGGATACTTAAAACAATAGATATTCAATTAAAGAGGATGCATTTAACCCAAGGACCACATTCCAATGAATATTCTAACTTGTTTATTCTAAGGGTTATAATAAATCATGAGTTTGATGAATTGGTAACCCAATCCTCTAGAAGGGGCACACCAAATATTAGTACAAATTGGTGGAATACCAAAGTGATTAGGTACAATAGAATGCAAAGAAGGAAATAGGTGAATAAATTGACTCAAAAAAAAAAGAGATAACAATAAGATGTAGATCACTCAAAAGAACATAGGGAAACATTAGAGATCCTTGGAAAGAACAATCCCGAAAAGGAAGAAATTAACTCAAGTATTATTAAGAATAGTTTTCTAACTAATTAAGAGTTACTAAGAGATCCATCCCTTAGGTTCAATAGACCCCATGAAGAGATGAATCCATAAATAAAATGTCACTCCCCATGCCATCAAACTCTAGAATGATATATATATTAAATCCTTTCCAAAGATAGATAGAGAAAAAATAAGAAGTGAGGGTATAAGACACTTAGAAGATATCTTAGGATTTTTAAAGACTCAATTGCTAAGAGAAAGAGGAAAATAAAAGAGATTGGTGAGACAATAGAAGAGAGAAACTAGGTGGAAAGAGTTTGAAGAAAAGAGGAAAGGAGGGATAAGAGTAGAGAATAAATGGGAGGGAGGATAATACCAAAAAAATTATACATTTAAGATACCTTCCCCCTTATGAACATGGTCACAAATATGATGTAATTATTATATTTGGAAAGGACACCAAAGAGGCTAGTAAATTCTTGTTCATCTTGGAATCTCATTGGAGAAGGTCTAAGGTCAATGATGAATAAACCAAACTATTTTATTTGTAGGGACACCCAAGGAAGATGCATTAAAATGGCAAATGAAATAATTTCATAATTAGGATTTGAAGAATTAAGTGACTTTTTACAATGAACTTATATTTCCCTGATGGTCCATAAGAAAGTGTGTGAAAAATATTGAATGTTACATAATAAATGTGAGTTAGTGAAAGCTTATGAACAACATTCAAAACCATGGTCTAGAATTTTGATGATCATTTTCCAATGCAATAAAGAATTAATTGGTTTATTTCATGGATGAGCCCCTACACTAGGGTGGTATTTGATAGAAAGGTATTCCAAAATACAAAGATGTCATGTAAATGACCACTATAATAGATTTATGGTCATGAAGATTTAATATGGAGAAACATATGATAAAAGTGAAATGGAAAAGTGATGATTAGAGATAGAATAGTTAAATATCAAATAATAATATTGGTTAAGGGTGAGGATAGGGGTGTTTTCCACCTTCTATATAAAATAAAATGTGTTACATAATAATTATTTACTATGAGACACTTAAGGAATGAGTGTCCCATGAAAGAATCCACCAAAAGGGCTATCACATTAAGATTTATACATAGTCATGTTCAACTATGGGATATCCCAACACGATTTATGAGTTTGTACTTGTTAGTGAGTACATGTTAAACTATTTTTTATGCCTATTAGATCATAGGTCTAGTTGAAAGAGTAGGGCTTTATTCAAAAGGATAGAGTGCATAAGAGGTCTATCTCATGAGTACTATTCAAAAAAATATAATAGTTATCAAAAGATAATACATGTCTCTTGAAAGGTATGGTTTCTATTTAAAAAATTAGAATGGATTATTGAAAGTTAAATTATTAATCAAAATGAGTAAGAGTGGGGTGAGTGCAAGAAATTGGGTTTAATTTTGGCCAAAAAGTGGAAGTGTTTTTCAGGTAAAAATCAAAGTTTATCATAGTTGGAGTAAAAAATTAAAGCACTTACACATAGAATATTAACATGGTGTAAACATGTAACTAGATGATAAAAGCTAGTTTTGTACAATATGTACAAAAGTGGATTTTTTAAAATTGTACATTTTGGGCCAAAACATGCATGTGTATGTTGAACACACTAGAATATTGAGAGGGGGGTTAAATTAGTGTTCTATGAAATCTCAAGACATATAGAACAATCATACACTTTAAACTACTGCATAAGAAGAAACATGAAAGATGAAGACAATGCACAACACAAAACAACACTAGATATATGTGGAAAACCCCACAGGGGAAAAACCACGATGAGAAAAGCTACTAGGAGCTACTGTCCTAATCCATCCTCAAAAGATGAACAACATTTAAAACTTTTTTTAGGGATAAAATCCAAGGAAGCTACAACTCCCTAATTACAAGTTTTAGGGTCACTCCAAAGGAAGCTACAACTCCCTGATCATACAACTTTGTTTTAGGGCTACAACCCAAGGAAGCTACAAATCCTTGATTTGAGCACACCCTCAAGAAATATTATAGAATGACAGGCATCCCACTATTTGAAATTGACAATTCAGCTCACTTCTTTTGATGATTATAATTCTTCTATGCCACTTCTATTTTTATGATTATAATTCCTCTATGTCACTTCTCTTTTGATGATTGCAATTCTTCTATGCCACTTCTTCAAATGTATTCTTAGCTGCTTACTAGCTCACTAATTTCAGTAATCAAGAAGTCTTGACTTTGACTCACTTCCTCTAGCAAAAAATTAAGCACACTTCTTTGCTTCCCTTCTATCATAGAGATATGATAAAAATGAAAACTGAACATGATCCACCACTTTCGCTCTTTCTCTTTCAGTCGCTTACACAATTTTCATAATGCATCACATACATACATCAAACTAGATCAACTAGGTTTACAATTTATACATGATATTACATTGATTACATTACATGTCAACCTATAACAACAAAAATATTACATCTCCAAGTCCCCCAAGGATAAAACAATCAACATGAAATGTGTAGAGGGAAAGACCCAAAAGACTACATGTAATGTCTAGGAAGAGGAATATGCCTTGCAAATTCCCACATGCCTAACCTAGTCCTAAAAAAGCTTCACACCTTTGATCTTAAAAATATGTCATTTGCATGCTTTTTAAACACAAATTAGGTCGCCATAAACAAGAAAACATAAAATATGTAGCATGTTGTCCTTCACACTAGTGGTGGTACACACAAATGATAAAAAATTATATGTGCTTCTCCTAGATGAGATGATATGACCCGTGAAAAACCTTCAAAAAATTTGCAAGATTTGCACACACATAAACATGTGGTGCACTCGCCAATCATCAACATGCCTTAGTTGGCCTCACCAAAAGCATAAACTAGCAAAATATTCATTCTAAACTACAACCTATACTAGAGAAACCAGAAGACACTTTGCAGAGCATCATTAGACATCACATGATATTTAGGAACACTCTCATACATCCAGTTCATAAATTCATGCAACAACAAGCTAGCACAAGCCAAAAAACATTGAAACTAGTCTTTGAACAACAGAGTTTGATACTATATCATCTCTAACTTTCTTTGTAGAAGGATTATTGACATGAACCTTTGTATATAACACCTCCACATCTCAATGGACTTAACTTCTAAACCACACAACAATGTTTACAAATATAGATATATGTAGAGCCAAATTTTATACCCCTAACAATATCCTCACAGTCTTCAATCAATCACTCTCAAAAACACCTTTGTGGTAACCAAATGCTTTGAAACTTGTATCAAACATGCATTTTCACAGCATAAGGTTATCTTCCAAACCCCAAGAGAAAAACACCATCAATGGAGAAATGTGGAGCATTTCTCAGAGACTCTAGCAACCAAACAACTAGACCACAACACTCTCCATAGAAATTTTGACATCAATGACAACCAAACTACAACAATCTCCCCCTTTTTCATTGATAGAAAAACCATCCTCACACCATTTTGGTGCATAATATCTCCCTCTCAATCTCTACCCCTTTTAAATCAAGGACAAAGGGCAAAAGGACTCTCCCTTTTGACAATCTCTCCTTCTTGAAGAAACTTACGGGATCCTCCTGTCAGCAACAACCACTACTTGCTCCCCCTAAGATGTAACTCCCATAAGTCTAGGAATAAAGATATGGCTTCAATTACTCCCCTGGATAGATGTGCCAACTATGCATCTAGTAAGAAGATGGAGGGGCAATTACCCCTTTTTGCCTAAGATATTCAAATGTTTCCTTTGCAACATGATCCTTTGTAAATACATACTACAACTTCACTTCGTTATCTGCAACCTTCTCGCTTAGAAAGTGATACCTGATTAATATGTGCTTGGTTCTAGAATGCATCACTAGATTATTTTTTTTTAGACTACAGGAATCAATCTGGTATCTGACCCCCTACAAACTACAGTGCACCTAGTAATTTTTTTTTCATGCGACCAGTGGCACTGGTGCAACACGCTCTTCGGTACCATGAGGATGGTGGGGAGACTAGACCTCGTGACCTCTTGCCTACAACAGGATGCTTTAGCCAATCGAGCTAGGCCCACCACTCTACATCACTAGATTCTTTGAAATATTGATAGCACTAGTATTTTCACTAGAATAGAAATGGTCTCATCATAATTTATCTTGCTATGGGTGATCCCACAATAATGGTTTACACTTTTTGGCCAAACTTAACTAAATCTTCACTTTTAGGCACCTATAGCTGCTAAACCATGAGGAATTTGAAGATGATGCAAACTAGTGATTTGTGACAATTTTTCTATAGATTCTAAATATATATTTTAAAAAATTTGGAATCAGATTGCATTTTTTTCTATCTCCTTTGAAAAATAGTTTGAAAAGTAAACAACATTTTTAAAAAGTGATGTTCACTGTAAACAACATAATTTTTTTTCTATGAAGGATAAAATCCTATCTTTTTTGAATTTATATTTGTAACTATGATATCTAGCATGTTCATTTGGTTTCATAGTGTTTTATTGAATATTTTCTCTTAATTATGTTTTGAAGTCAAACCAATTACAATTTAGACATAGGCAGACCGTATACAACATAAGTTTTTTTGTATGTATCGATATTTTTTTTTCTGGATCAAGGACATCCATACCTAGCACAGACATATTTTTCAGATTTTTTTTGGTAATCTACTATTTTTCCATATGCGCAGAACAAAAAGCTTGATTTTCGGTGAAAAACCTACATTCACAAGAAATAAAAAATAAATATAATAATCAAATTAAATATATTTAAAATTATAATTTTTGGGAAGCTTATAGTAAGGACTACATACTTACAAAAAAATAAATTAAATGAATTCATTTGATCCCCCAAAAGGTAAATCAAAAGTGGTTTTTTATCAGCGTTTTGATAGGTGTAAAGGAGTCTCTGTTATAGGTATGGTTTAAAACTAGTGGGGTTCTATTCAAGGGGTTTAATCTAAGGTGGTTTGATCAAACCCTCTTCAATTGGAATCCTTTAAATGGAACTTTCCAAGGCTTAAATCATTATATTTTCTAAAAATATGTGATTTCAGTAAAAATCGGGATGTCCTAAAAAGTGTAAACCACTATTGTGGGATCACCCATATCCTTCAATGTTTTCTTCATCCACAACACTTGAGTACAACAAGATGATGCAATAATATAATTTGCTTCTATTTTTTTATAGAGATAATAAATATTTCTTCTTACTATGCCATGAAACCAACCTGTTTCCCAAAAAGAAAGCACCACCACTAGTACTCCTCATATCATCAACACAAACAACCCAATTAGCATTAGTGTATGCACTTAGATCAAATTCATTACCTTTTGGATACCACAATCCATAATTTGGAGTGCTCTTCAAATATCCAAAGATTTTTTTTACGACCTTCACATGAGTTTCTTTAGGAATAGCTTGAAATCTTGTAACCAAACATACTGCATGCATAATATCAAGTCTTGAAGTAGTTAAATACAATAGGATTCCAATCATAGATCTATATAGAGTCTGATCAACTAAGGTAGACTCATCATCTTTTCTCAAATGACAACCAGTTATCATAGGATTACTCACTAGTTTGAAATCTTCCATACCAAACTTCTTTGACATATCCTTGACATACTTGGCTTGAGAAATAAAGATACCATCATCTAGTTGAGCAATTTGAAGACCAAGAAATATGGATAAGTCAATTATTATAGACATTTCAAATTCCTTCTCCATTTCTTCAGCAAACTTCTTGCACATTTCATCATTTCCACTAAAGTTTATATCATCAACATATACAACAACTATCAAAATTATTTCATCCTCAATCTTTAAGTAAATATTACTATATGTGGTACCTTTCTTGAGACCTTGTTGAAGAAAGTACTTGTCCAACCTTGCATATAAATCCCTAGGAGCTTGTTTGAGGCCATACAATGCCTTTTTGAGTTTGCAAACCATATTTGGGTCTTTTGATAATGAAAATTGATCAGGTTTCTCTATGTAGACTTCTTCCAAATCTCCATTTAAGAAAGCTGATTTGACATCCATTAGATATAATTTGAAGTCCTTGTGGGTTGAAAAGTCAAGAACCATTGTTATTGCTTCCATTCTTGCTACCTAAGGAAAATTTTCCTCAAAATTAATTCCTTTTACCTATGAATAGCCTTTACATACTAGTCTTGTTTTTTTCTTACAACCTCCCTTTCTTTATTCAACTTATTCCTGAATACCCACTATGTTACTATCACATTTTTGTTCATAGGCCTTGGAACCAGTTCCCAAGACTGATTCTTCTCATCTGATTCGATTATTCTTCCTTTGCTTGCATCCATCTTTCATCCTTGCTAGCATCAACAAAAGTTTGTGGTTATATCTTTGATTAAAAACAAAAACCTACTTGTTAATTTTTCTTTGCAAGACTTATCTTTGCTAGCACTCCTTCATTATTATCTCCAATAATCTAATCCTCTGAATGATTCCTTTGAACATACTTTATAGGAGTCTTACTATTCTTTTCTATTGTTTCTTCTTCTTTTTTAACCTCTTCTTCTTCTTCTGAGCAGGGAGGTGCATCAGATATGTAGTCCTCAATTTCATTCATATTTTGAAGTAGATCTAGTTCATGCACCTTAACATTTGTACTTTCAACTATTCTTCCCAATATTTTGTTGTAGCAATTGTATGTTTTACTCTAAGATGAATATCCTAGAAAAATACCTTCATCAGCCCTTGAATCAAATTTCCCCAAAGTATCTTCATCTCTTTTGATGTAGCATTTGATTCCAAATACTCTAAAATAATTGACAATTTCCAGTCTTCCATACCATAACTCATATGGGGTCTTAGTGTTGTTAAGCCTTAAAATAAGCCTCTGTTGAGAATATAGACTATAGTATGATCTGCTTCTTTCCAGTAAACATCAAGAATATTTTCTTCCATCAGCATGGTCCTTGCCATCTCTTGAATAGTCCTATTCTTTCTTTCCACTACCCCATTCTCCTTAGGAGTTCTAGGAATAGATTGAGAATATTGAATCTACTAAAAGAATCAGATTCATCTTTCAAGAAAGTAACCCATGTCATCCTAGGGAAATCATCAATATAAAGCATGAAATACCTTTCTCCTTTTAGACTTTTTGTTTTGGTAGGTCCACACAAATAAGTATGAATCAAATCTAATGGTCTAGAGGAAGAATACTCTTTAGACTTGAAACTTATCCTTTTCTACTTTCCAAACTAACATTCCTTGCGCATAGTACTTGTAGGCTTGATTTTCTTAGGTATATCTCTTACCACATGTGATCAAATGATCTTTAGAAGATTGTCAAAATTCACGTGTCACATTTTCCTATGTCAAAGCCAAAATTCACTTGCTTGTCCTAGAAGACAAATTTTCCCATTAACATCCCTTAGACTGTATATGTGACCATTAGCCCTAGATCCTTTTTCCACCAATTTTCTAGGCTTTCCTTTTTTGATTTCACATCATCTTTTATTGAATATGACATTGTATCCATTTCTTCACATTGACTCACACTAAGAAGATTGTGCTTGACACATTTAACATAAACAACATCTTTTATCCTATACTTTCCATCAATAATTTGTTGAACATCCAAATACTAAGAGGGGGGTGAATTAGTATTCCATAAAACCATTCTAATAATATCCATCTAATCATTAAAAAAATCTAACTGAATCAATAAGAGAGAACATAGAAACAAATCAATGCAACCACACACATGAACACCAAGATTTTTACGTGGAAAACTTAAAAAGGGAAAAACCACGATGAGGTTTAATTCACAATATATTATATCTGGATACAAGATATTACAGGGATCACTTCCATGACTCACTTTCCTTTAAAAAGGATCACATCCTGAATAAAAAATATGGCTAATCACCAAGATACAAAGATTGTGGCTCACTACCAAAAGTATGAACTGATAGAATACACCTTCAATGTGCAGGGTTCAATTCCAATGAAGCTCTAAAAAATAAGTACTACCTCTCATAGTATTCGCTCAACAAATATATTTTGATCCTAAATTGATAAAGCATTTAGGCTTGAATCTTCACATACCTCTTAATACTTTTCACACTTTTCTTCCAGACTCACACATCCACATCCATACTTTTTCTCTTCAAAGTATCTTACATATATACAAGTATATTTCATTCATCAATTAGGTCGACCAAGACTAGAACTTAATTCACAGAATCTCCAAACCAACATACAATCCTCTAATCATACACCTTCTAGATATGAGATCAAATCAATTTCTCAACACATTACCATCATAGAGACTACCATTAAAACCACAATATTAGAATGTTCTCCTTAACAAATTGTGGAGTCTCCCACACTGATATGCGAAGAAAGTAACAATAGTAAAATACAGATTTGAACTTTGTCAGGGATAAATTTCTACTCACAACCCAAAACTACTCAAGATCCAGGATATAGTTGTTTGAATGAGACATGATAACATGGTTAAGAGATTAGAGTCACATCTATTCTTGCGGTGAATTCCAAAATCAAATATCAACGCACTGGTTCATCAAAAAAGTGTTGAAAATGAAGGTAAATTTGTAGATTAAAAATCTTGTAAAACTATGAGACTGTAGATCTAATTAAGTGTTCTTGGTCACAATTATTTATGTATGATTAATCTGTTTAGATCAATTTTACCAATTATAGAAAGAGACAGAATATTGTAGAAGAATGAGACAAAAGGTAGAAGTGACACATCATATATGTGGAGAAACCCTTTCGAGAAAAAATCCACCAGAATCAACAGTGCTTGTATTATTTAACCTTAGAACAAGATTATAATAATACCATATCAATCCTTGACTGATATGCTTTATTTCCTTCAACAATCCTTCTTCACAACCTGCAATGAACTCTCATACACTTTATACAACACAAGCTATCCATGTGTTCCATGTGACCAAGCATGAATCCACACATCCTTTTAGCTCTCAAAAACGTAGGTTTGAACCATGAAAGGTTGCCAAGCTTCCACGACATTTTAGGGTAACAGAACAAGGTTTTGAAATAATTAAACCTTCTACTCTTTAGATGCTGCTAGACCTAGGCGGGTATACCTACTTTGAATTAAGCAGACTTGACCTTTGAATTTCTCTTATTGCCCTAATTTATCCAAGATGGCAATTTGGAATGGATAAAATAAAACAATTTTGGTACAACTAGCACAATAATATTTAAAACTAAAGCCCAAAATGCTTAACAATGACAGATAAAAGATTTTGAGTGAAACTAGAGGATGAAAACGAAAAGACCAGTGCCTTATAGGGTTTACGGAGTCAAGAAAATCTAAAACAAGTTTACTTGTTCTAGCAGACATTCAAGTTGTTTAGCATTTTACTTGGTTTATAACTCGTATAAACATGCAATATTATGATTACTGAGTTCTTCTTAATAATCCAATTGATATTCCCTAATTACTATGATCAATTTAGAGAATTTAATCTTTACTGGAAAGAGACAATGAATTGATCATACAAGTACAACAAATGTGCATTGATGAACTATGTAAAACTTGTTTACACTAACTCAAATAACCAGGAAACACCATTATGGAGACAACTTCAATAATACCCTTCAACGAATATCATAAACAACTGATACCAGAACATCACACCATCATATTAAATTTTCATTTGATATCTCCATGATTTACATATGCTACCAGTCTCATCCTTTTCAAAATTGTAAAAAATGTTGTGTCTTCTCTATCCTCTATCTAATTCTACTTCTTCCTCCTTACATTGCTTTCAAAGCGGACATTTATACATTGAGAATATGAAAGGACGTGTCCCTTCAAAAATAAGAGAAAACAAAACAAATGTATAAAGCATAGATAGAGAATAATTAAGCTCTAGTTAACCATAAATGATTCATAGCAAGGTAATCCAAATAGTTTTTGGCATTTAAAAGTATCCGCATCTTCAACTGCATTCCTGATCGTGGTTTCCATTTTGATCATTTCCTCAATCCATTCGCTCACTTCCTCTAATGCTATATCCTCTACAGAAGTTGTCTTCATGATTTCCTTCAACACTGTATCACATTCATTTTTCCACCTAGTGGAATCTTTCAATTCCCCTTTGTTATCAGAGAATGCAATCATAGTTGTCTTAGCAGCTTCAACCAATCCCTGTTTATCCCCGAGCAATTCATCATAGAACTTTTGATGGCAACTGATAATATTATTTGCACCTTCAATTGTAGTACTGCCAAGCTCATCACGTGTGGTCAATTCATGAAATTTATCCATAACCTGCTCATTCATCCTCTCATGCTCCTTCACTGCATCCAGAGTAGAAGAATACTTCACCCATAATTGATTTAACTAGGATGTTAAATTGACCTGTCTTTTCTTAACAATGGCTACAATGGCATCATACTTCCCCTGATTATAAGCACTTGTCCCGACCCAATGATCTTTTGTCTGAGAGCTTTCTCCCTGAGTGAGCATTTTGGTTGAAACTACTGGGACACCAACCAAGTCTTTCAATCTATCATTTTCTCTTAACAGTCTCTCATTGTTTGCCTTATACATTTCTCTTTCCCTTATCAACGCCTGGATCTGTGCTTTATTCAGTTTTGCAATATCTATACCAATCTCTGCAGTCACCACAGGATCAGCTTCTCCAACTTTTAAGGTCATAACATGACCAAATTCCTTTTCCGTATCAATCACTATTGACTTCCTGTGGGGTGGGTACAAAGCCCATATCATCAATGATCCTTCATCAGTATTAAACTTAGAGCCTGCATACACCTCTGTCACCTTATCCTTATCCAATTTGTGTGTAGTATTACTATCTTTCAAGAAGCTATCGAACACCAAGGAAGAATTCAAATCAAGTCCAGGAAATATCATTACACCAGCATTCTCTAACATTTTTCTCCCCTTTTCAGGAGTCATAGTTGTCATTTCATCATCCACACACCTTCTTAATTGATCCAATAGTTTCCCTTCATTCCCAGAAGTGATGGCACCAACACTTTCTCTTATTTCCTTCCCCTTCTGCTTGTACAAGAATGCTTTGAACTCTGGAGAATTTATAAATTCATCATCTGAGACAAATGACCTGTATTCCATATGTCGTGCATCAACATCACCACTTTCAAGACTCTATTCTCTAATTGGGCAAACATACTGCTGAGCTCTCAGCCTAGTTGCTTTCTCCGTTCTATTCTGTAGTGTTTTATCCATTTGGGTTTCCTCATCTCTAGAATGCAATGCTCCCATATCCTATAACCCTTGGTTATAACTCTCAACCACCACCTCTGCTTCCTCCTCATCCAGATTTCTGATCATATCATCAAAAGGATAAGGTACATGCTGATACCTTCCAAAGTTAATCCTTTCTTTGGCTGAATTGATGTATCCTTTAGGGTCAAAGTTTTTCCTGGGTGGTCCACTCTTCATATTATAATGAAATAACCTATCATGGAGTGAATTATATCCCTCCTTGGCCAACACAATGAAATCACCAAAGCATAATGTACTAGGCATAAAAGCCTGCTTTCCGTAAGAACTGAAAATCATGACACTGCTGTAATCCATTTGTCTAACAATTTCCAAATATGCAATCCTATTTGGAACCGTCTTTGGTAGAATAAAAGGGGTACCTTCAAACCCATATACCCTGATCATTGTGGCTCCCTCCAAACAATACCAGTCACCCCAATTATGATCAATTGGCCCATTGAAATCCTTTGCCCAAAGAAACCTCTTGATCTCATCAATTAACGAATAATTACAAGGATACCTATACAGTTTGTACAATGTTTTCACAAGATACTCTTCAAAATGTATGTAACTAGAATTAGCAAACCTGCTATCCCAAACGACAGTCCATAATTGAATAGGAAATGCATCACCTTCTTTACCAACTTGAGAAATTATCATCTCTGGAGGCCACACTCCCAACTCTTGTCCATAATACAGCACCAAGTGCATCAACAATGAATAATGCCTAAGATGGACAATAGAAGCTCCACTCTTTATAGCCATCAGTCCTGAATCAAGCTCCTTAGCAATATATGAAGCATAATCAAATGGCCTTGAGTTGTGATACTGAATATCCGCTATGATAATCATTGGTACAATTGACATGAGCTCCGGGGCATCCATCCCCAACACTTGACACACTGAGAAGTATGTGTACTTCATATAAGGTTCAAACAGATCCACATGATAAGGAGGCCCTTCACCATCTTGCAAAGGTTCTACTTGTTACCCTATGGATAGGCAACCTCCAACCCTTATAAATTGTGTCCATTCTTGAAAATTCTTTCTCTAACTCCTCACAATTGATCTCCTCATTGCAAAACTCTTCTAATTTGAAAACCTCACCTATTGCTTCTTTGGACACATATATCTGTGGCTTTCCAAATGGGTCACATATAGCCTTATGCTTTGGATCATAATTATCAACAAGCAATTTTATTAATTCTGCATTTACAAAGATATTAGGGCACACCAATTTTCCTACATTCAATTTCCATGGATTGCAGACTGGTTCAAAACAGTTTCTTCTGTGGTAGTGGAAATTAAAAAGCTCATAACCCCTTATTATAGTCCAGACATCACCTATGAATTTACACTTTTCATCTAACTTATCAACCTCTGCCCTAAGCTGTGCAGAACTTCTTGCTTTAGGACCCGAGCCAGCTAACTGATCAATAAGGTCCCAATTTAACCTCCTTTCAGTGCCCTCTTGCTTTGTATCCACCTTCTATTTCTTTCCCTTTGACAAACTACTCACAACAAGCTTTCTACCCTTACCCTTTCCAGAACCAGAGGACTCCATTCTCAAGCTTTATAGAATCAAAAATGTAAAAGCCAAGGAATAGTCACTTACAGTTTTTAGCTTGAGCTCTTTAGACTGAAAATGTCCAAGTTCTCTGCTCAGCACGCTAATTCACCTCCAATCAATTCAGAAATGGAGAATTGATTCAATCTTTACTATTATATCCCGTCGCACCATTAATGAAGCACGAATGAACACCCATTTGAAACTAGCACTGTCGCATCAAGTGTCCCTTCGATAAGAGATTTTTAAATCTTGGGGCGAGATCCCTTTTCAACATCTATTACACCTTTCTCCAGGACAAAATATAGTCTTATCGACACCTAGGCTCCAAGAAATGATGACTGTTGCTCATGTTTTCTATGTCACTGTAACATTCTGAGTCAGGAAGACATCATATAGACCTTATTGTGTCACATCGATATGCATTTCTTTCAAGTTATAGTCGTTGAGACAAAATTACCCCTTTCACCGATGAATTATCACTTCGGCATGTCCATCAAGTTGTTTTGCCGAAAAATCTACAAATGAAGTCACACTCTCGGCAAGACAGTAAATCTTTGGGAAGACTCATACTGATACCAAATGTCTTACCGAAAACATCTCTACAGATTACTCCCATTCGGTGAGACTCACCCCGAATTACTTTTCGGTATAACACTCGAACTTCGGTGAAGCTTATGCTGAAAGATTCATCTCCTGGCGATATATATCTCTGCCGGCATAACGTTCGAATCGGCAAGACCCCAACACTTTCTCCAACAGTCTTTTGAATCCCCTTGCATTAAGTTCGGAAAGAAAAAAGTAACCTCGCCAAGACCTTCCCCGAAGACATAAGTCTTACTGAAACACTTTGCTTACAAGTCAATCGCTAAGACATAATGATGTTGCTATGACTTCATGTCGATAACCATTACTTTGGCTGAAATGACCCCTCCACATTACTAGTCGGCAAGACCAACCGAATTTGCTGTGACATTATGATGACACCCCAGCATATGCCGATATGAATCTTCTTAGTCACTGAAACAAAAGGAAAAGTCCTGCCGACTATTTGCAACCAATACATGTTAGTGAAAATATATCTCGGGGAGACTTTTATCATGTCTTGCCGATATGGTTTTTTAATGGAATAAGAAGAGGTAAATGGATCCAAAATGGGTCATATGACATAGAATAAGCAATACAATACAAAGAGGGGACTTTATGCTTAAGGCAAGGACTTAATACTGGAAACTCATGAATGAAATAGACTATAAAAATTCAAAATTTTACAGTTCTAACACATCCCATGCCATGCTTCAAACCCTCACACATGCACAAGCTCAACCTGCTAACTTGTTTCAAACTTTGATGTAATTTCTACAATAAATGGACAATTAATGACCATGTAAACTCATAAGAGTTATCAAATACAAGAGCATAAAGCTCCTCACAAAAGACCATGCCTAGATTGTGCAAGTAGAGTTGCACATTGTAACATGAAGTGAAAACCAAAGCCTCCTCAATTTAGGTTCCCCAAACTGAACACTTAACTGATTTTTGTTCAAGAAAATATCTTGCAAGAATCACCTCAAATTTTTCACCCAAGAATGAGCCCACTTAACTGAGCCTTGTAAATATCTTCTCATGCAAAAGGTGTTAACTGAAAAAGTCCAACTTGGGCGCCCAAGGTGGACCCAAGTCAATCTTAGTTGACTAAAAAATATCTCTCCACCAATTCATGCAAACATCATGCATGATTGATCACCCCCTCTTAACTGAAAGTATCCACCTATTATTTGTCATCTGAAGTCATTAGTCATACAACTCAATTCAACTAACATGCAACTCAAGTCAACTAGCATGCAACTCAAAATAACTGCATGCAACTGAATTCAACTAGCATGCAATTTAAAATAACTACATGCAACTGAAGATAGCTGAACCATAACTAAATTGAACTGAACTAATTTGAACTAAATTGAACTGAAATGATATTGAACTGATACTGAATTGATAGTGCCACTCCACTCTTGTAAATATCAATCCATATTTTATAGGAACAAGACATGCATTACTGAAGTGTTATCAATCCTCCAAATAGTTAACCAAAGCAGGGTGGGTTCCATCTTCCATATGGGCACCCCATGTGCTCCTATTATTTAGGAACTCTTCTTGGATGCCCCCAAATGTTCATATTATCTAGGAATAATTATAAATGTCAATTTACATGTTCATTTCATTTGAATTTAATCTCTTTCTAATCCTAGAGTTGGGGAACACTTTCCAAGAACTTAGGAGATACATGAAATATGCTTAAGATTGCAATTAAATGGCATCCTATTCCCAACAAAAAGAACATTACCGGTAGAGAACGAATTTTGATAAACCAAGTAAACTTCCCATACAATTGTCACCATGTTGACATCGATGAAAACACATGAACAACTAACAAAAACCATCCACATTTCATCACAAAAGAACATTACTGGTAGACAATGACTTATAGTAAACCAAGTAAACTTCCCATATAGTTGTCACCATGTTGACATCAATGACAAAATAGGAAAAACCAAAAAAACCCATCCACATTTCATGCTCATGTTGCAAGGCTCCAAATTCCAACAATCTCCCCTTTTGGCATTGATGGAAACATGCATGTCAAAAAAAATTTTCAATATATGACAACTAAATACTCCCCCTATCAAAACTGTTCTTCTCAAAAATGTTTTTCCTCTACCAATCTCTATCTCTCCCCCTTTGACATCGATGGAAAAGGATGGAGTCTGGTATATATGTATATATGCATCAAAACATAACCAAAAAGATATGAACACAAAATTAAATCAACCTGAAGAAGAGGAACCTTTGAGATTCTCTAGGATGACCTTCCATGACACTTTTCCTTCTTCCCATGATCCTTTTGCTATTACAAGAGTCTTGTGTAATAATTCAAGCTTATTTAAGGACTTTATACCATTTGCTAAAGTATTTGGACTAAGATTAATCTCTGATAACTCACCAATACTGTCAAGAGCACTAGAAACAAAAATGTGACGGAGTTTAACCATGTCTCTGAGATCCACAAACTTCTTAATAATTTTTTTTATTTGGTCCTACAGGGAAAAGAATTTGTCCTGAAGAAACACAAACCAGTTACATCTCTGATTGCTTCTCTAGTAATCAAATGAACTTCATGTTGGAAGATGGTCAACACTCCCCTCGCGATTCATGACATGGACTAACCACCTCCTGTGGATCCGTTAACCTTGGCAGTTGTATCAAGCATTAAAAGGTCGATCTTTTGGTGCAACGAAAATTGTGGGCCAACAAGTGGTATCAAAGCCAAAGGTTTCAGGTTCGAATCCCCTCAAGTAATGCTAGGGGGAGATTGTTGGAAGATGGTTAGCACTCCCCTCAGGATTCGTGACATGGACTAACCGCCTCTCGTGGATCCATTAACTCTGGTAGTTGTATCGGGCATTAACAGGTTGATCTTTTGGTGCAACGACAACTGTGGGCCAACACTTCATCTATCCACAAAGATTCATTATGAATTCTTCTCAAGACTATTCAAACATACTTCCTATCGAACTAAAACATAGGGGCTTTCTACCACACATCCAAATTCTTCTCAACTAACACTTTGTAGGCATCATGGTTTTCTTCCAATTCATTCTTCCATACAATTCTTAAATGGGTTGGTGATAATTCCTCTATCTTACTATAAAAAAATGTATAGATATCTTCTATGGGCAACACTCTAGGAGGAATGCAAGAGAATGTACCAACTGACTCTTTCGACAAATTCTTCAAATGTTTCCTCAAATTGACTTGCAACTTATCTAAACTATTCACAAACTTTGAATTATTCATAGCAATAAAAATGAAAGATTGTGCAAACAAGAATACCTTTATAAATTCCAATAGGAAATGGATAGATATCCAGCTTCTAGAGCACACTTTGAATCCACTTGATCTCTCCTTCAAACCCTGAAACTCTGAATTTCTCTCTAAACTTCCTTTGCATGCTTCTTTGAAAATACATATGCCTCTTGAAATATTTGAATTTATTTCTTTCATTCTGAATGCTTTCACAATAAATGCTTCAAATTGCAGGTAGATTACCTTGAAAATTATGTGCGCCTCCATTCTTTCAAATTCTATAAACTTCATTCTTCACCCATTGGACTGAAAAATTCCTTAAATTCATTACCACATTAAATATACTTCTGCCATGATGTGGCATAAGTATCGATGAGGGGGTTGATTAATTTTTTTGATAATAGCTCCCCCTTAGTCATTGCTAGACTCAAACGAACATCAATGACATAAGTATAGATCTATCATCTCCAAGCTTGAATATTCCTCCATTCCACTTCACAAGCTTAATAAACTTGCTCCTATCCCTTGTCATGTGATTCAAACAACCACTGTCAACCACCCAAGATTTTTCCTTATCTTTTGCATGAAAAGCACAACTCTTGAATCTTTAGTCTTCTTAGCAACCAAAAACAATATTTCATCCTCATTATCCGGACCACTAGATTCATCATCATTTGAAGAGCAAGAATCTTCCTTGGAGTACAGACTCTTTTTTAATTTATTTCTTCTTGAATCCTTGTTTCTCTTTTCAAAATATTTCAAGGGATATTTAGAAGCAAAATGACCAAATTTTCCACACTTAAAACATATGAAAGGTAGCTTACCTTTGTGCTTGTCGATACCCCTCTTCAATTTCCTTACAATTTTTTCTTGTTCTTCATTAGTGTCACTACTCTAATAAAATGCTTCATACATAGATCCTTCTTATTTTCTTGAAATCTGCTTCCTTCTTTGGATCTTCTTTGTCAAACTATCTCATTTCAAATATAGTGAGGGCACCATATAATTGACCCATTGAAATTTTATCTAAATCTTTGGATTCCTCAATAGAAGATACTTTAGGACTATAAGCTTTAGGAAGAGATCTCAGTACCTTTTTAACCACCATGGATTCTTCCAGATCTTCACCAAGTCCTCTAATTGCATTGAACACTTCATCTACCTGAAGTAGATATCCTACAATATCTTCATCCTCTAACATTTTTCAGGTTCTCAAACTTGCCTTTGTATATCTACAACTTGGATTTTTTTACTTTAATGTCTCCTTCATAGATTCCACTAATATTTTCCCAGACCTCCTTTGCTGACTTGTAGTGCATTAATTTTATAAGATCAAAATATGCTAAGACCATTCAATATATAATTCTTAGCCTTTCCATTATTCTCATAGGCCCTAATCTCTATCGGATTATTTGGAGGAGTAGTAGGAATAGTATAACCATCCTTGCTTGATATCCAAAAACCAAACCCTAAAGAGATAAGATAGGTTTCCATCCTAAATCACCAAAAGTAAAATTTGTTCCATCAAACCTAGGTGTCGTGTGAGACCCTTCTTGTGCCATCCCAGATCTTCCTCAAGCTATTAGACTTATTCTAAGGAACCGGGCTCCGATACCAACTGTTAAACACACTATAATACTGAGAGGGGGGGTGAATTAGTCTTCTATGAAATCTAAAACCCTCCAAAATAATCATAAAATTTAAACTCTATTGCATAAGCAGAAACATGAAAGATGAAGATAATGCACAATATAACACAACACTAGATATATATGGAAAACTCCATAGGGGAAGAACCATGGTGAGAAAAGATGCTAAGAGCTACTATCCTAATCTAGCCTCACAAGATGAACAACATTTACAACTTTGTTTTAGGGCTACAACCCAAGGAAGCTATAAATCCCTGATTACAATTTTTAGGGTCACTCTGAAGGAAGCTACAACTCCCTAGTTATACAACTCTATTTGAGGGCTACAATCCAAGGAAGCTACAACTCCCTGATCTAAGCACACACTTAAGAAATATTACAGAATGAAAGTCCTCCCACTATCTGAAACTAACAATTGAGCTCACTCCTTTTGATGATTGCAATTCTAATTTTCCACTTCTCTTTTGATGGTTGCAATTATTCTCTATCACTTCTTCAAATGTCTTCTCAGATGCTTAGTAGCTCATTTCTTTCAAAAATCAAGAAGTCTTTCCTTCGACTCACTGCCTCTAGCAAACTTCTTCACTTCCCTTTTTCCCTAAAGATATGATCAAAATGAAACCGGACAAGATCTACCACCTCTAATCTCTCTTTTAGTTGCTTACACAATTTTCATAATGCATAACATACATACATCACCATAGATCAACTAAATTTACAATTTATACATGATATTACATTGATTACATTACATTTCGACCTATAACAACAAAAGTATTACATCTCCAACTTAGCCAAGGATAAAAAAATATTAACATGAAACATGTAGAGGGAAAGACCCAAAATACTACACACAACACGAGGAAGAGGAACATGCCTTGCCAATCCTAGCACATGCTTAACCTAGTCCTAAAAAATATTCACACCTTTGATATTCAAAAGATATCATCCACACACTTTGCAAACACAAATTAGGTCATCCATAAACAAAATCCAATTAAATATGTAGCATGTCGGCCTTCACACTAGTGGCGATACACAAAAATGATAAAAAACTATCTACACTTCTCCTAGACGAGTTAGCATGACCCATGAAACATCTTCAAACACTTCAAAAGCTCCACACACATAAACTTGTGGCACACATTATCAACATGACTTAGTCAGCCTCAACGGAAGCATAAATCAAAAAAACATTCATTTTGGACCACAACCTATACCAAAGAAACTATAAGACACTATGTGGAGCATCATCAAACATCACATGATATTCAAGAACACTCTTATACATCCCTTTCACAAATTCATGTAGCAACAAGCTAGCGCAAGCCAACAGACATTGAAACCATTCTTTAAACAACATAGTTTGATACCCTGTCATCTCTAACTTTCTCTATGGAAGGATTATTGACATGAACCTTTGGATATAACACCTTCACATCTCAATGGACTTAACTTCTAAACCACACAACCATATCCACAAATGCGTAGATCTACAAAGCCAAACATTATACCCTTGAGAATATTCTCACAGTCTTCAATCTATCACTCTCAAAAACACCTTTCCAATAATGAAGTGATTTAAAACTTGGATAAAACATGCCTTTACACAATATAATGCTATCTTCCAAACCACAAGAGAAAAACACCATCAATAGAGAAATGTAGAGCATTTCTCAGAGAATCTGGCAACCAAATAGCCAGACTGCAACACTCTCCATAGAAATTTTGACATCAATGACAGCCAAACTACAACAATAAGGTCTCTAAAAATCCTTTTAGGCCTTATGAGATCATTATACATTCCAAACCATTAAAAATCAATAATGATCAATAAATTTTAAGTAAGATTCTTAACATCTCCAATCTTTTTTTAGATCTATACGAAAATTTTATTACCCAAGAAGCTACTCCTAATTGAATTATTTCTCTACAACAAAGCCTAAATGTGGAAAATTTCCAAGCTTCTAACTGTTAATTCATTTTTTGTGATCACCTTCTTACAAATAAGGATATTTGTGAGGTTGTGTTAAACTATATCCAATAATAAAGCTCTTGGCTTGAATGAATTTTCTTGTGAGTTTTAGAAAGATATTTGGGATATTGTGGGTGAGGATTTTCAAAAATTTATTTGGAATAATTCTATTATAATTCCTTGGGGGCCTTAATTAATAAGGGAAATATTAATTTCATAACTAATTTGGCTATCCAAAGCATATTTCTAACTGACACCCCATCATCTTGTTGAATATATTCTATAAAATCTCTCAATTTGCGACCTCTTCATCCTAAATTTATCTTCCCTAAGAAAAATGGTTTCATCATGTTTTAGTACATCCTCAACAACATTATTATTATTTGGGAGGGTATGGAATAGACCTAGCACTCCCAAAAATCTATATTTTTTCTCAAAATTGAATTTGCTAAGGCTTGTGGCCATATTGAATGATCTTTTAATATTGTTATGATTTAAGAAATAGGTTTTGCACCCTATTTTGTACATTTAGTTAAGATTATTTTTGTAGATACCTCTACTCGTATCATCATTAATGAAAAAAAATCAAATTCTTTTGGTATCTTCCAATATATTTTCCAAGGTTTCCCTTTAGCCTCTATATTTTATGTGCTTGCTACTGAATGCTTTAATTATGTTTTGGATCATAGAATTTCCTAATCAAATTGATTCTAACTATGCTTACTAAATGACATTCTTCCTACTATCTAAAATACATAATTAGTCTCACTCCTTTTGATGATTGCAATTATGATTTGTCACTTCTCTTTTGATGATTTCAATTCTTCTTTGTCCCTTCTTCAAATGTCTTCTCAACTGCTTACTAGCTCATTGTTTTAAGCAATCAAGAATTCTTGCCTTCTGCTCATTACCTCCAACAAACTTCTTCACTTCCCTTCTATCATAGAGATATGATTAAAACAAAACCGGATATGATCTACCACTTCTTCTCTTTCTCTTTCAATTATTTACATAGTTTTCATAATGCATCACATACATACATCAACCTAGATAAACTTGGTTTACAATTTATACATGATATTACATTGATTACATTACATTTCAACCTATAACGACAAAATTATTACATCTCCAAGTCAGCTAAGGATAAAAAAATCAACATGAAACATGTAGAGGAAAAGACCCAAAAGACTACACACAACACCAAGAAGAGGAACACGTCTTGTGGATCCCAAAACATGCTTAACCTAGTCCTAAAAAATATTCACACCTTCGACCTTCAAAAGATGTCATTTGAATGCTTTGCAAACACAAATTAGGTTGGCCATAAAAAAAAAAACATTAAATATGTAGCATGTTAGCCTTCACACTAGTGGCAATACAAAAAATGATAAAACTTTAACTGCGCTTCTCCCAAATGAGTCAACATGACCCATGAAACACCTTCAAAAAATTTGCAAGCTCCACATACACATAACCTTGTGGAACACATCATCAACATGCCTTAGTCAGCCTCAACAGAAGCATAAAACAACAAAACATTCTTTCTGAACCACAACCTATACTAAAGAAACCAAAAGACACTTTCGAAGAATCATCATAAATCACATGATATTCAAGAACACTCTCATATATCCCCTTCATAAATTCATGTAGCAAAAATTTGGAGCAAGCCAACATACATTGAAACCAGTCTTCAAACAACAGAGTTCGATACACTGTCATCTCTAACTTTCTCTGCGGAAAGATTATTGACATGAACCTTTGGATATAACACCTTCACATCTCAATGGACTTAACTTTTAAACCACACAACCATATCTGCAAATGCAGAGATATGCAGAGCCAAACAATACACCCCTGAGAATATTCTCACAGTCTTCAATTTGTCACTCTCAAAAACACCTTTCTGATAACCAAATGATTTGAAACTTGGATCAAACATGCCTTTACACAACATAAGGCTATCTTCCAAATCATAGGAGAAAAACACCATCAACAGAGAAATGCAGTTCAGAGAATTTGGCAACCAAATAGCCAGACTGCAACACTCTCCATAGAAATTTTGACATCAATGACAACCAAATTGCAACAATAAGGTCTCTAAAAAATCCTTGTAGGCCCTATGACATCATTACACATTCCAAGCCATTAAAAAATAAATAATGATCAATAACTTGTAATTAAGATTCTTAACATCTCTAAGCCATTTTTAGATCTATAAGAAAGTGTTACTACTCAAGAAGCTACTCCTAATTGAACTATTTCTCTATAATAATGCCTAAATGTGGAGCATTTCCAAGCTTCTAACTATTAATTCATTTTTTGTGATGACTGTTGGGAAATTATGCCTCAACGTTCTGGCTTGTTCCCTTCAAACTTGGCATTTTCCTTCATGTTATGGATTTTACCACGGTGGTTTGGCTTGGTCTTGGTGGTGTCTATCTGGTGATTACCACCTTACTGTGCATGGTGAGTTCACTCACCACGGTGGCACGCTAAGGCCGCCTACAGCCTACACTGGCGATTACCGGCTTATCGCGCATGGTGAGTTCTCTCACCGTGGTGGCACGATAAGGCCACAATAGCCTAGCTCGGCAGTTATCGCCATATCACTGGTAGTGGTCCCTCTCACTGCGGTGTCCGCAGTGAGACCGCCAGCAGTGGGGTTGGCAGATACTGCCATACCATGAGCGATGGGTCCTCTCACCATAGTGGTCGCGGTGAGACCACCAGCGGTTGGTCTAGCGGTTACTGCCACACCATGGGATGGCTTTAGAAGGTCAGTGGTAGCGTGGTGGAGATGGCGATCAGTGTAGGCAGTTACCGCCATACTACAGGCTGGCCAAACAAGCTTGGTAATAGCACTGGATGGCCAAGGGTGAGATAGGGTGAGCTCACCACCATACCGCAAGGTGTCTTGGACAGGGGCACGGTAGTGCGGTGGAGTCAGGGTGAGAGCCCGGATGGCTTACCGTCATAACGGGAGGCGAGTCGGTTAGGGCAGCTGTAGTGAGATAGAAGGTTGGGTGAGCTCACTTCTTTACCATGGCTAGGTCATGTGGGCTCGGCGGTAACACGGTAGGAGCTCGAGTGAGATCAGAACTTGATTGACCTAGTTGGACCGGTTTGATCGACTGTCAATGCAGCGATAGACGAATGAGATGGAAAAATGTGGAAGATCCTTATAATCTAGTTGGCCGAAATGGTATTTTTCTGATGTGCAACTGAGTTGCATTATTATAGCAAGGTTGACAGACATGTCTGAGACTAGTTAATGTTGCGCAACTCGATGTTTGCGGATTAAGCGATGCACGTTATCAGAAATGGAATTGCAAGTGGATAATTTATTATCCTGATGACCGTTGAAGGCTTTGACTAGCAGAACAAGTTGGCACACAGTAAGATATTATATGTAATCTCATGTGCAGTTCGATAAGGAGTATGAGTGATAGCAGAGAGAGGTTGAGAGTGTTCAAGCAGTTCAATCGTGAACACTTAGACTCTCAGATCTGTTAAGATGTGAACCTGATTTTCCTTTAGGCTGGGTTGGCCGTGAGGCTGGATGTGATAGTCATTTGTGAGGAGCTGAAGGGAGTCTACACAGTATGTCATGGAGGACATTGTAACTGTGTGATGATTCTATTTTGTGTTCCCTGTATTCTTTCTCTAGATGAACAATATGTAATCTCCTGAAGAGCATAGCTCTGGTTTTATATTGTAACTATTTGTGCTACTGAATAATACATGTGAGCTGAGTGTTTTGGAGGGTGGGGTTTTCTACCCAAAAGGGTTTTCTCCACGTATATTTGTGTGTCCATATTCTTTGTCTTTCATGGTTGTCTGATTCATGTTCTTGAATCTATGCTTGTGTTGAATTTTTTATAAGTTTTGCTTTTACTTCTCTCAGAGGATCAATGGGTGATCAATTGTGCCTACTTTCAATTTATGACAGTTGTTTGTGTCTTTGAAGCGATAAAAATGAATATCACTAAGGCACTGTTGTCTTAGATGCTGATCTATGATGACAGAACTGACTCCGTATCCCCAACAAGTGGTATCAGAGTTGGTTGAAGGAGGTCGAGGCTTGATGATACTAACAAGTGGTGTCAAATCCTTCTCCTGGTTACTGAAGTTCTGAGTATTTCTCTTGTGATGATTTCTTAGCCTAGAAAGCTTGAGGAAATCTGGAGAAATCGGTTGGTGATTGATCCCTCAATGAGTGGAAGTTCTTGCTTCTTTGATCCAACACACAGTTTTGAAAGATGCTGGAGATGACTGGAGTTGATCGTATTGTGGAAATATGGTTTGTGGCTCGTGGCTCACAAAAAATGTTCCTCATGCAAAGGGCGTGATATGTGCTTGTGGTTGTGTTGCAGCGAAGCATGGTTTCATACTGGGTGTCTGTGTGAGAGGCTCCCTGGCGGTATGGAGTTGCTTGTGTTTCTATTCAACCATGAAGTTTTAGTGCTTGTGCTGGGTGTTCTGACTTAGCACTGAAGTTTGTTTCTCTATTTCTTTGATTGCATGGAGGCTATGCAGTTGATCCTAGTGGTCTGCAACTTCTGGATAGCCTGGCTCTCTCATATGCTTGTGCATGACTGTGGTTTTTGGAACTGGTCTAAAATGGACCTGCTATTTCGTTCTTACCTGTGTCTTGCACTCGCATGGTTCAGATTCTTGTCTTTGGCTCTCGAGGTTTTCAGTAGATTTTCCTAAAAATTCTATCATGCATTTTCATGTTTTTCATTGTTCTGGTTAACCGTGATGGTTGTGTGTAGACTCCTGAGTCATCCAGATGAGCAATGAATATGGAGATGCGTGGGTGTTTTATAAACACTATGGTTTTGCAGGTTTTACACGATCAAGGAAAACTTGTGGTGTGTGGAGCTGTCGTCTACTATTTTCTAGACCCTAGCTTCTGGGGTGTGACTGGATGAGATAGTTGCAGTTCGACATGTCTTAGAGGAGGTGTGATGTCTTCTCTACATGGGAGTGTTGGTATGAGTTTCTCTTTCGACATTCTTGTGGTATGTTTGTTGGTTTCCTAGACTATGGTGCTTGAGTTGTGGACGTGACTAGCAAATCGGATCTGTTGATGATCTGGTGTTTGATTCATGCCTGTCTTCTTTGGCTGTTCTCTTTGATTATCTTAGTTCTGCAGTTTTCTAGTGCGATAATAATTTTATTGTTTTCATTTGGTTTCATCCACGAGTTGTGCAATGTTGTGGGCTATCCTTACTTACATGTTTGTTGTGAGACAACTCAGAAGTGGACTGCCAAAATCCACGAGGTTGTAACAGTGTGGTGCAAATCTGTTAGTTGACCTTGTCTGTGGTTACTTGTGCATTGGCGTGGTTGTTTTGAGATGAGAGGAGGGATGGCGTTTGAGTACCTGAATAGTTAGTGATGGGGACATAAAGCATGAGAATCACAATGTCATGGATAGCTAGTTACACTGGCTAGTGTAAGCTTTTGACAGTGATGGTGTGGTAGGTCATGATGCTTGGAGAGCTGGGTGTCACAATTCAGTGGGAGCTTTAACAGTGACTGTGGATTCATCACTTGGTGGTGAATGATCTTCTTTGGTGCTACAGATGCTTCTTAAGGACTCTTAGATCATGTTTCTGTAGAAGAGTTCTTTCGCATCTACATGGTCACTATTTGAAGATGTGCAGCATCTTGGAGCCATGAAGGACCTTGGTAGTCTTTGGCTGAGATGCTGGTGGTGCTTGAAAAGTGATGTAGGTTTATATTTTTTTCCTTATGTCATGGTATAATCTTGTTTGTGCATTAGAGTTTTGGCATGTTGCTTTACTCTTGAGACCATGGATGGTTCACCTGAAGCATGGTATCTCCTAAGGGGAATGTGTAGATCATGGTGTCATGATAAGTTCCTGTTCAGTTGGTTTGGAGCTTTGATAGTGGTTTGAGTACCTTTGTCATATGCTGGTGGACTTCATGATAAGTGTAGCAATGCAGATTGGAGTTAGCATGAAATGATAGGTTGCTAGTGCTCATGGATGCATGGAGAATAAGGTGAGGCTGGAATTCTTTTGAGAATGTTGTTGTTATAGCTGAAATTCCGAGTAGCCTGCACGTTGGTTGAATGCAAGTTCAACATAAACCATGAAGAAGAATGCTCTTGGGTTAGTCACGGTGACTTGTATATCTTGGAGGAGCATCTTTTCTTTTCTTCTTGGTCTACTCAGTAGTAAGGATTATTTGAAAGGTATTCACCCATTATATCTTTTAGATGTGTGTTATGCTTTATCTTTCATGGATATGAATCTTGAGTTGTTTTGTGATTCTGGAGGATTCAAAATGAAAGGTGGACAGCATAGTGGATCTCCTTGTGTTTTTTGAGGACTGATAGGAGATGGTTATATGGTTGAGTTTGATCTTCTTTGAGGTTCTCACATCCATGGATTTGTTGGATGTTGTTAAGGCTTTTCCCTTTGGGATGTGAAGAGGATCATTCTTGACACAGCTGGCATTTAGAAGTGTATGTAGGAGGATGCTACATGTTTGATTTGCAGTTTATTTCTAATCTGGTCTTGTTCTTCCTAAATGTTCATTTGACTTAAGATGTTTGTGGAGCCGTGGTGTTTCCTTCTTCAGTTAGATATGGAACCTTGGAAAAATGTGGAAGACTGTTGAGAGAAATGTCTCTTGCAACAAGTGGTTACAGGTTTTGCATATCAGTGTGGATATTCCTTGGAACTACATAGTTACATTTCTTTGTGCAGGTGATTGGTGGAATTTGTATGCCTGGATCACTTGTGATGATTCTTTGTTTGCATTCATCTGGAAAATACCTTTATAGTGGGAGTACCTGGATGTGTTTGATCATTTGATTGGTTGACACATGGTACTTATTTTTCTGTTGATGGGTTGGTTGTGTGATGGCATGAGTTTACTAATGTTACATACCGAGAGGTATGGGTGATTGGATGGTTTGAGCACGAGATGTGGGTGTTGGTTTTCCAATCACGTGGTTTGATTAGTTGGATGAGGGCAATTAGTTTGTGGTTTCCTTTCTAGCTGATGATTTCTTGTTCTGGAGAATGTTTCTCATTCTAGTGTTCACGTTGTGCTTTGCCGCTGTTTTGGTGCCTTTGCTGCCTAAAGGATCAGATGCTTGCATTCATGAGACTGGTGCTTTTTTGCCTTGGCGTGTTCCTGTGTTTGGAGTTGTTTCCTGAGATGGTGGAAATTTTTTGATGTCATTGCAGGGGTCTTGGTTGGAGCATGGAAGCATGGTGTTGGTCCATGTTTGGGTGTTTGGAGGAAGCCTGAAAGTCTTCGGCAAGTGGGAGATTGTTGGGAAATTATTCCTAAATGTTTTGGCTTGTTCCATTCAGACTTGGAATTTTCCTTCATGTTCTGGCCTTTATCGTGGTGGTCTGGCTTGGTCTTGGCAATGTCTGTCTGGCAATTACCGCTTTACCGCATGCGATGAGTTCACTCACTGCAATGGCGCAGTAAGGCCACCTACAACCTGCGCTGGCAATTACCGCCTTACCGCGGTGGCGCGGTAAGGCCGCCAATGGCCTGGCTCGAAAGTTACTGCCATACCGCTGGCAGTGGTCCCTCTCACCGCGGTGTCCACCCAAACTTCACCCTAAGTTCCCTAAACCCTAAACCCTAAAGCATTCATTTTATCCTAGGACCTTAAAATGAAATTTAGTTGTCTTAGGCAACTCCACCAAGTTTTATTCCTTTAAGCCAAGTAATTTTTTCCTAGGACCTTACTACATAGGTCCCCTTAAAAGCCATCCTATTACCCTAAAATCTAAAATCTAAACTCTAAACCCTAAAGCCATCATTTTTCCCTAGGCCCTCAATGAAATTTGGTTGTCTTGGGAAACTTCACCAAATTTTATTCACTTAAGCCATGCCATTTTATCCTAGGATCTCAGTATACATAGATCTCCTTAAGTCATCCTATCACCCTAAACCATAAACCAATGTATTAAGGGTTCCTAATATGACATTTCTTAAGGGGATCAAATAACTTCTGAAATTTTGGTGAAGTTGCCCAAGGCAACCAAATTTAACAATTTAATAAGATTACATGCAAGATTATAATACGAATGAGATTTAATGATCTAGGTTGGTCAGTCGAAACAAGAGATATCTCAATCAATTGTTCCACAAGAAAATTTTGTTCACTAACTTGCAAGTCCATTATTCCAAGGTCCACCCAAACTTCACCCTAAGTTCCCTAAACCCTAAACCCTGAACTCTAAAATCTAAACACTAAACACTAAAGCATTCATTTTATCCTAGGACCTTAAAATGAAATTTGGTTTCCTTAAGCAACTCCACAAAAATTCATTCCCTTAAGCCATGTCCTTTTATCCTAGGACCTTACTGCATAGATCCCCTTAAGTCGTCCTATTACCATAAACCCTAAACCCTAAAGCCATCATTTTTTCCTAGGCCCTTAATGAAATTTGGTTGCCTTGGGAAACTTCACCAAATTTTATTCACTTGATCCATGTCATTTTGTCCTAGGAGCTCACTAGACATAGATCCCCTTAAGCCATCCTATCACCCTAAACCATAAACCGATGTCTTAAAGGGTCCTAATATGACATTTCTTAAGGGGATCAAATAAGTTCTAAAAATTTGGTGAAGTTTCCCAAGGCAACCAAATTAAAAAATTTAATAAGATCGTGCAAGATTATAATATGAATGAGATAAATCATGATCTAGGTTGATCGATTTACAGTTTAGGGTGATAGGATGGCTTTAGGGGATCTATGTCTAGTAAGGTCCTAGGAAAAAAATGACATGGATCAAGTGAATAAAATTTGGTGAAGTTGCTTAGGACCTTAATGAAATTTGGTTGCCTTGGGAATCTTCACCAAAATTTATTCACTTAAGCCATGTAATTTTGCACTAGGACCTTACTACATAGATCCCCTTAAGCCATACTTCATTATGTCTTAAGGGGGATCAAATGAGTTCTGAAAATTTGGTGAAGTTGCCCAAGGAAACCAAATTTAACAATAATATAAGATTATGCAAGATTATAATATGAATGAGATTTCATGGTCTAGGTTGATCAATTTATGGTTTAGGGTGATAGGATGGCTTAAGGGGATCTATCTCTAGTAAGGTCCTAGGAAAAAATGACATGGCTCAAGTGAATAAAATTTGGTGAAGTTGCCTTAGACCTTAATGAAATTTGGTTGTCTTGGGCATCTTCACAAAATTTTATTCACTTAAGCCATGCCATTTTGTACTAGGACCTTACTACATAGATCCCCTTAAGCCATCCTATTACCCTAAAACTTAAATCTTAAACTCTAAATCGTAAATCCTAAAGCATTCATAAATTAATCTATACTAATTTAGTAAAAAAAAATCATTCAAGTAACATGACTTAGAAATAAATGAGGCTTACACATTTTATCATTTGTATTCAATTAGGCCATTTATATTGAATGGTTTAAGGGTATTTCCTAAACATGTATCTTACATTTTAAAATTAACAATCTAATGCAGGTTCACTTATATCTTAGATATCACATGAATCGATTCAATAATATTTGTAATCCACCTCCACACCATCCATCTCCACCACCTTCACCTTCACCTCCACCTCCACCCACTCCACCTCATAAGCCCCCACCTCCACCACCTGAAATTGATGGTGCTCGCTTGCAAGCACAAATCAATGCCAATGTTAGAACCATCCAAGATCAAATCAACATTATTCAAAATGAAGAATGTATCCCACCACCTTTGAGGATGATTGCATCTAGGATGCAAACTGTTGTTGATGTTGTTAGGTCTATGGATGGGATCTTAGATGAGCATCGACAATGGCTAGAGGAGAGGAGAAATTTTGATTCTGAAAAGGAAAACACAAAGAAATGAAGAGATGTAGTAGAGAGCCACAACAATATATAAATTAAGACAATGATAAAAATTATAGGTAGAATTTATGAATTTGATTTGATGGATATTTTGTGTGATGAATTTGGTTTCACGATGGATATTTTTAGTGACGTGAATTTATGATTTTGATTGGATAGATATTTTTAGTGATGTGAATTTATGACTTTGGTTGGATGGATATTTTTAGTGACATGAATTAATGAATTTTGTGGAATTTATGAACTTATAATGATGAATTTATAATACTATATATTTTATGACCATCTAGCTAGATCATGATTTCTCCTCTTGGAAAAATGTAATATATATATATACATTAGACATCAAATGAGCTTTTTGTGAATGTTTCAAGTTTATTTTTTAGTATGTACATGTATTAAAATTGTATAGTTCTAGATATTATTTATTTTGAAATTTGTACATGTATGTACATAGTTTAGTTGAATGATGTATGCGTGCAAATTATGCGTCATATTTTTTATTTCAAATGTATGTACATGTTAAATTTTAAAATTTATATGAATGTACATAGTTTAGTTGAATGATGTATGCATGCAAAAGTTATGCATTGTATTTTTTATTTTAAATGTATGTACATGTTAAATTTTGAATTTTGTATGTACATGCTCAAGTTTGAAATCAAAGTATGTGTACTTGTAATTTTTTAAGTTTGATGTATGCATGCAAATTATGCATTGTATTTTTTATTTTAAATATATGCACATGTTAAATTTTGAATTTTGTATGTACATGCTCAAGTTCAATCAATGCATATGTACTTGTAATTTTGTAAGTTTGTATGTTAATTTTATATAATTTAATGAAGGTGCACTTATATCTGATATCATGGATCAATTTAACATCAATGATATCCTCAATCCACCTCCCCCTCCACCTCCACCTCCTCCTCCCCCTCCCCCTCCACCCCCTCAACCTAATATCCCACCTCCAACACCCATTGCATCCGATGAGGCTTGCTTGTGAGCACACATAAATGATCAAGCTGCATCCATTCAAAATCAAATCAATGCTATGTAGAATGAAGAATTGATTCCTCCACACGTGAGACATTTTGCATCTATGATGCTAAACATTGTGGATTCCATTAGGATGATTCATTTTGATCTAGATAGGCATGGACGAGAGAGAGATCAGATGAGACAATTCTATGTAGATGATCTCTCGTATAAACAAATTTGGACCTTAAAATAACAAAAGCCCACCTAGCCCCTTAATTTCTCGACCTTGTTACTCGACAACCCATTCCTCCCAATAAATCTAGAATATACATGAGGTGGTGTATACATCCACAAATGAGTGCACCTTTTTGGGATCGATGGTATATGGTTTTTGATAGTCCACCACATGCTAATTGGGAGGCCCCATTATATTTTTTGAGGAAATTATATGTAGAGTTTGTTATGGGGGAAAAGCCTAATTATTTTGATTTTAAATCATTTCAGGGTGTTGGTGGCGGCATGCCACAACAGAGGTTAGGGGCAAGGGTTGATCCCCAACACCCCGTGCATGCACAACCCCTTGTTGTTGCTCCTAGTCCTCCCATTCTTGCACTTGTGCATCAACGTGCGGTGGTCTCAACATTAAGATCTCTTAGTACGCTTGCAGGAGACCTTAATCAGCATGCTTCTGCGATAACGAGTAGGGAGCATAGAGACAACGATGATGGAGGAGTTTTTTATGGATTTGGTTTGAGTATCACTCTAGGAGTGTTGAGGATCCCACATGTATGTACTATTTTCCATCAACTATGCTATGGATATGATCAGGCCACACCTAGTTCGGGTGGACATGGAGATTATGGTGGTTCATCTGGTCGCCTCAATTCATTTGTAGAATTTCTTACAGCAGACCATCATCCTGAGGACACTTCGACACAGGTATAAATATGCATCTACATGTTGATTTTATAAGAATTTTAATGAATACATATATATGAAAGAAAGTTTGCAATACATTTTAACAATAAAATTGTTTGGTGTATAGATGACACTAACGATGGGGCAATCATCCACTCTGCAAGTACATACATCGAGACCATTCCTAGTCGGAAACCCTTTTGGGGTATTTTGATTTTAATTTTCTAAATTATGTATGAAATTATTTTTAACTTGAGTTTTAAATTTATAATTGAATCATGAACATATGTTTAAAATATTTATGTTGGTTTAAGGGATTCAATTGACTTCCACATCAATTTCACTTGAGGGGTTGTCGAGCACTCCTCCACTATCGGGCATCGTAGATCATGGGTAGGTACATTTATATTGTAAATTGTTTAACTTACATTAGTATACTTAAAATTATGAATTTTGGATTCACTATATATATCAAATGTCCATGTGCACTTGTAAATATTATAAGTGTTAAAAATGTCTACATGTATGCCTAGGTTGATACAACAATGAGAATGGGCATCAGGAAAACATTAGATGTTGTGGTTACTCATGAGGCCTCTGATTTTCAGGTTGTTTAAAAAAAATTCTACACAAAATGTGTAAACTTGAATATATATATTTTAACCTAATTGAAGTATACATGCTTTAAATTTGATATTGTAGGACTTTATTAGTGTGACTTTCTACCATGACCTAGTTATGATTACACCTCCAGGAGGACATGCAAAGCAGGCTCCAGATATCATGGTAATTTAATTTTTATATATATATTTAAAGTCAATTACAAATTATATATTCTGAATAACTTTAATTTTAAATTTTAAATTGAATATATATAATATGAGCTAATACATGTTTCAAATTATTTTTCTTTTATCTAGCAGGAGACACATTTTGTAGTTGAGCATGTACAAACAGGTCTTGGAGAAGAGGGTGCACAACCTTAGAATACAATACAATTAAAATATGATAAATTATAAATTAAATTGAATTAAATCATTTTTAATTGTAGACTTGTACATCTAATTTCAAATTTATTTTTCTTGTTTATGTAGATTGATTTAGAGAATTTAGAGGTTGGTTCAGGTGCATTAGAGCATCCAG
This sequence comes from Sequoiadendron giganteum, assembly GCA_007115665.2. Classification (NCBI taxonomy): domain Eukaryota; kingdom Viridiplantae; phylum Streptophyta; class Pinopsida; order Cupressales; family Cupressaceae; genus Sequoiadendron; species Sequoiadendron giganteum. Next base: position 75,209,974 of record CM021103.1, on the reverse strand, counting down.
ACCCAGATATGATGGTAGTTTAATTTTATGATGAATTATAAATTAAATTGTCATTAAATCATTTTTCATTGTCTTACATCTGATTTCATCTTTCTCTTGTACATAGTGTTTTAGGTCATCTGCATAGTTTGCATGGTGTGAAGAGGTCTCTTCATTATAGAGACAATACATGACCTAAACATGATTTTATTGGTTATATTTGATTATCTCATGGACTACATATTTGGTTTCTCATGTACTATGTTGGACTAAATATATTTCATGGGTCAATTACTTTGTTGGACTTTAGTTCATGGGTTGTACACTCTGATGGACTTTATTTCATGCGCTTAATATATTGGTTTCATGCACTTAATATGTTGTAAATTATGGACTTTATTATATTGTTTGAAATTTTAATTTACACATGTACATTTATGCATTTTATGTTCATAGTCAAGACATTAATATAGGACATTAATGTGAAATTAAATATAAATATGAAATTAAAGTTAGGACATTTTAATATTTGTACTTTACAAATTTAGTGATCCCATACATGATATACATGATATGTACATTCAATAATTAGCGATAATTAGTCAATGAGCTTATTCAATTCACGTCAATTAATAAAATTAGTCAATAAATCATAATTTACAAATAAAAGAAATTCGTTTATATACCACAAAGGATGAAATTTTAAGAAATAAACAATACCATACAATATTAGAGAACAAAAGCATTAATAAATTCTATAAACAATAACATCCAACACTAATTTATAAGCTGCCATTTAACAAATAATAGCATCCAATACTAATTTATAAGCTGTCAAAATAAATAATAGCATCCAACACTAATTTATAGGTTATCTTAAGGGGATGTCTTAAGGGGTATGTACATGTATTTGTAATTTGTACAAAAATTTTAATTGTGTAAGTATGTATATACATATATGTCATCTCAAAACAATGTTTACAAAATTTGGATATGTCATCTCAAGAACATCTCAGAATCGCGCTTGGAATGTAGTAGGTCAAGTCATGCCACCTGATATAAAAAAGGTACAAGAAATATCAATGATATCATCAAAACATACATATTTTAATTTATATAAAACTATCTATATGTACACAACTCAAGCACCAACATTTAAAAGTATTCCACGCATGTGTGTAGGTTGAATCTAGGCATCCTCTCCTTTTTGTTTCAAAGTATGATCTATCAATGCAATGATGGATTAAGGATACAAAAAAGGATAATAAATCAATTTTAACTATTAATGTACAAGAAATATCAATATATAATCAAAACATGTATTTAAATATAATTTAACTAATTTAATTACCTGTTTTTACCAAGTATTTCATGTTCTCTAGGTTGAATCTGCATGGACTAGATCCTTTTTGTGATTATGAATTAAGGATCTATAAAAGGACAATTTAAATCAATTTCAACAAATAGCACACTTGACCAATATCGAAACATGTATTTAATCTATTTTAAAGGACAATATAAAACTAAAATTATATTTACCTATATTTACTTATTCCATTACATACCATCTACATCCTCTCTCTTTTGCAATGCATCTATGATTGTCTCATGCTCTTCTATAGAAATTGTCCATAGCACTTTATTTGTAGGTCTTCCACGATACCGATCTAGTTTTATATTTGTTGCCACCGCCAAATGTGAATAGTGCACAGTATTTTTATGCGTTTCATAATCTTCGAATGCAGGTAGACCATTCTTCCTTGTTAGGCATTTTTGTAGCCAAGTACCAACAACCACCATCGATCCTATTGGAAAGCATGAAACCATCATCAAATAAGTTCTCAAAATTTTCTTAAGGGGATCAAAAACTTGTTATCGAAATTTTCTTAAGGGGATCACCATACCTGTTGGATAATGATAGCCATCATCATCTTCTCGAGGTGCTATTAACTTATGTTTATTCTCCACACAACGAGCGAACCAATATTTTGTTTCCTCTTCATTCCCCTCAGGTGCAACAACAACATACACATGTCTTGCAAACAAAATTTGATTTAATAACTTGCGCAAATCCATATAAATAGTTTAGTATTACAATATAACTTAATAAAGTGAAATAAAATGAAATAAATTGAATTAAATTACCTTCTTGAACAAGGTCTAGAACACGGTCATAGTCTTCAGATGCAAACACTTGATCATTTTCTTCAATAGTTATTTCATATTGATTGTATGCTTGTGTAGGTGTCAACTATCTTTACTCCCATTTTTCAACCCATTCTGCAATTTCACATGCTCCCCAATCTCCTAAGATACAAAACTGACAAAAAAATGCAAAATCCCTTGTCCAGATAGTCCATGTGCTTGCTATCGAACTCCTAAATGAATTCCATTTAGTAGATCCACTGATTGTCTCATAGTCAACTCTAGGTACAATGTTCTCTTCTTCAACCAACCAAAATAATCAATGAACTGTAGAGTACTCACTCAAACCAGGTGCATATAATCTTGTATTGCACCAATCCACAATGCCACGTGCATCTTTAAATTTTACTGCATCCTCAAATTTTAATTGTTCTCTAGAAAGAATTATTTTGACACATGCACCAGCTCCATCATGCTCTCCTTTACCATGCCCAGCTTCAAAAAAACTCCATATATGTTGGACATTAAGTTTCTTGTGAACCCTACTTAACCAATAGAAAATTTGAACATTCTTGAACTACCTCGTACAATTATCTGACCATATGAGGTGTTTTGTCATCTGGATTCCTCTTTCTCTTAAATTTCTATAAAATATACTGAAACATTATTGAACAAACTCTGACGAGTGTAACTAGTTGTCACTCAAATAAAAATGATACTCCCTCAAAAAATTTCTATCATCCTCAGTGCTATCATTTACATGTCTATAAACAATATGGACAAACATAACTACGTGCATTGAATTATAATAATGTGATTGAATTTCCTCTTGCAGAGCTAGAGTATAATTTTCCGCAAAATCAACCACTGAAAGTATACTACCAATTCAAAATGTGTTTCTACATGTGCTAAATTGTCCATCAAGCCATCAAGCATGTTGAGAATGCATGACATATTTTGGTATAATCTTATTCTTAAATTCTAATATGAATGCATGTACACTAAATTTTTATGTAACTAAATCACAACGCTTTCCAATTTTTCCATCTTTTAGAGAATAATTAACATTCTTAAATCTTTTAACATCAACTATTTTTTCTCCAAAATCATTATCAACACTTTCATGCATGCAAACTCTGAAGAATGAAAGATTTCCACAACTACTGCATTGTCCAGAAATACAAGAACTTGAATAAAATAATTTTTCATTAGATCTTTCACAAAATAAACTTGATATAAACTCCCTTATTGTTTTAGGTGGCATATTGATACCACATTTCTGCATAATCATCCTAGTATGCAAAGTAAAACGTATATATCAAAAAACATCATAAAAATAATGAATTTGAACATGTGTTTTACAACAACAAGATATTCATTCTTTATTAATTTTTACATACCATGGTTTACATTTTTCAAAAGACCTTTGGCTTATTTTAATATTACCAGGTAACACTAAATCACCACAATTTATTTTATAAAATTCAATTTGTGTTGTATCTAATAGTTGTTTTGGATGAGGATCGCGAACTTTGGACCCCACCCTTAATTTTAAAACATCTCTAGCATTAGATGATACCCTAGTATTATCATGCCAATATTTTTCAATCAAAGATTTAATTTCAACATTCAATTTCATATCAGACCTCGGGAGTTGACCACTGAAACTCCAACTTTGGTTGATATTATCATTTCTATACTTTCTCTTCTATTTGCTGCTCTTAGCGATGTTTTAGGATGTATTTTTAAAACTTCACTAATATTGCTTACCATTCTTTTATTCAAAGTTGATTTATTAACTATAGCAGTTTTTATAGCTCTTCTTGTTGCATTCTTATCTTTAGACCTACCATTTTTTCCAATAGACTGAATGACACTAGAAATACTAGACACAACATGTTTTACTGATTGATCCTTTCTTCTTTGTTTAACAAAAATGCCTAACTTTTTCATTATTTTTCTCATTAATTGAATCATTAGTTGACATTGAACTGAAAGTTTTTTACGATAAAAAAATTGATTGTATAATCTATTAGCATGTGTTCTTATTTGTCTCTCAAAAATTTTACCAGGAAGATTATCCAAAACATCACTTTCAATTTAAAAAAAAATATATTCAAAACTATTTTTATTTTCATTTTCATTCTCATCTTCATTTTAATTTTAATTTTCATCTTCATCTTCATTTCCATTTTCATTTTCAACATCAAAACGTTTTCATTTTCATTTTCAATAAAAGTATTATCATTTTCATTTTCATCAAGAGGATTTTCATTTTCATTTTCCACAACAAAATTGTTTTCATTTTCATTTTCAACAACAATTTGACTCAAATCTTTAACTCTATGAATATTATCAATATCAACATTGTAATATCCAACCTCTTGTAAATCTCTAATAAACACCATTTCCATGAGGTTCAAAGGTGGATTTGAAGACGTACCTAGACTTGTGCCCATTGAAACATTCTCCATAGCATTGGAAGGGATATTTGAAGACATACCAGGAGTACTTTGTATATTCGTATTAGTTTCCACATTCACTTCTTGCAAGTTTCCATCGTCTACATCCATGGTCTCCTCAATATTTTTATCTTCAATAGTTATGGAATTGGATGCTTTGAACACCATCATTCATTGATCAAATTATCATTCTTCTTTCTCTTTGTCTCTGTTTCTCCTTCTCTCTCTTTGCTTGAATTTCTTCAGGGGTTGAAATGCCTTCCTATCTTTCCTCTTATTCCAACATTATGATCCCATGATTGAATTTTTTTGAAGTATACACAAATGAATGTCAAAAACTTGAGAGTCTTCCTTGAACTTGTTCCTCCTTCAAACAAGTAGCAATTTTTCACAAAATTACTCTTCCTCCTTCAAACAAGTAGCAATTTTTCACAGCATTTGAACAAATTTCCTTTTCCTCTTTCAAACAAGTAACAATTAAACAAGAATCCTCTTCCTCCTTCAAACAAGTATCAATTAAACAAAATTCCTCTTCCTCCTTCAAACAAGTAGCAATTGCTCAAAATGTGTCTTCCTCCTCCAAACAAGTAGCTCAATCAAACAAAATTTTGTATACTCTTTTGAAACATTTTATAGGAATTCAACAAAATTACTCTTCCTTCTTCAAACAAGTAGCTCAATTAAACAAAAAAATTCATCATTCTTTGAAAGTAAATAAGAATTCAAAAAAAAATATCTTCCTCCTTTCAAAACAAATATAAATTCAACCAAAAATTTCTTCCTCCTTCAAACAAATAGCAATTTAACAAAATTATATTCTCACAGCATCCCAATGATGCCTCCTTTCAAAATTGAAAAAAAAACTCAACTTGAAGAACTTCAACAAGACAAAAAGTTGATAGAAAAAGGGAATATGTCGCACTCGACTGTACATAATGATTCTCAAACCCGACATACCCCTTTTTGATAGTAAATTAAAAAATAATAGTAAAAAAGAACTTGGGATCTTGTTTAATAAACAGGATCCCGAGTTAAATAAATTGGGATCCCATTTCATTTTCCAACGGTCCTACCATTTAATTTCCAATGGGTGAATTATAAATAGGATCCCATTTTTTTAAATTTCAAATTTAGGCCGGGTTTTTGCTTTGTTAACAGGTTCGAAAAATGGTTTGGGGATCTGAACCTAAGCCCTAGACCTAGTTTGACCTGTAAGTTGAAGGTCCTAGCAATGTCACAAAAAATATTGACTTTGGGCATATGTCTGAAGGCTTTCTTTGTAGAGTTTTTTGACGAAATTAAAACCCATTATAGATTAGACAGTGTAGATTCCAAATATGTAATTTTTTTTAATTTAATTTCTGATTAAACAGGTCCATAAACTTGAATTATCAGTGTTTTTAGTATTTTAATAACTTTTTATCAACATAACATTTTTACGAACAGATTGCACGAACACGTACTTCAAACAATTATTGTCAATTTCAAAAAAAAATTTAAAAAAAATCATAAGTTTAGGTCATCTTATGAGTGACGTACATGACGATTTTTTCAAACACCAAATATGGCCAGTAAAAAATTAACAAAAAAAAAAAAATCAATAAAAAATTACAAAAAAATATGGAAAGCGTGCTTCAGTGAGTTAGAAATATTATCCCAAAAGGATTTAGAAAAATATGATTATTTAGGTCAAAATATGGATGGCGTACATGTGCATGGTATAGTAAAAAAAAATACTTTTAAACAGTGGTTTTTAGAAACGCCTATTGAAAGTCAATTTGTATGATCTGGGTATTGAAATAAATTACATATTTAGAAACTAGACTCCGAGTACTACATTTTATGATTATTGACTTTTTTCAAAATTCCATCTCTAAGTGCTTCAAATTTTAAGGTCAAATGTGTCGAAGTCTGAAAATTAGGGAAAACACCCACTAAATGGCCAAAAAGTGGACTCAACTTCTTGCTAGCACCCAAACCTCACAAGGGGAATTTGTGGATTACACCTCATCTTCCCATGGTGGCTCAATTAAATATTCATTATCACCTTTGGTTCTCTCAAAACACTTGACACTACAAATTCTAGACTTTATGGCATATTACTCTTTATTATCAAGGCCTCCCACTTGGATCCAATATGTCTCATCTAGGTGTTACCAATCCATGTCCATTTTATGGAAATTTTGAAACTCTCAAGCACCTCTTTTAGTTTTGCATCAAAGCCTAGGAAGTTTGGACTTGGATTCACAACTACTTCGAGTCCTTTAGGCCTAACCCATTTTCATGATATATGGGTTTGTTGGGAGATTAGCATTGTCTGCCTTTCAAATTACCAAATTTATCATACTTTTAGGGTGGAGATTCTTTTTGGTATTGAAAAGATGGAAATTATGCAATTTTTACTACTAGTGCAATTTATATTCATTTCTCCTTTTACATTAAAGCTACGATTTGCTCCAATGTGCTTATGCAAATTTAGATGCAAGAAAACAAAGTTGCACTTGAAGTTTCTCATCTATAGGTACTTTTAGATCACTTGGATAATTCCTGTTGTATGGTTTCCAGGATGTTGTCACCTTTTGTTGTCACCTTTTTCCTCCCACTAGGATCATTCCCCTCCCTGTGGCTGCAAATGTTGACATAGTTAACCTACCAAAAGAGATCATAGCTCCTAGTCACATGGCTCTCAAGCACCTTATAGATGAGCTAGGGATCATAGTGTCCACACATGATCTCAACCTTCTCATTTTCCATTGACCTCTTCACATGGGTACATGGTGCTTCTCATTGGCTAGATTTTGACAAGTTTCTTCACCTTGATTTGACAATTTCTTGTATTCATGCTTAGAAACCTATAAGTGAAGATCAAGAAGAGGAGGCTACAAATATTAGTTGTAAATTAATTATTAATAGTTTCATCCTTGTCGATATATGGGGAAATGAAAATGATTGTGATCCCCTTTGATGGTGTATCTCTCACCACATAACAACTTTGTTGGTTCTTGATATTTAAGATTGACCCCACCAATTATTATCTTGTAGTTTCAACTTGATCCTACTTAAAACTTTGAAAGTATGCCTTCTACCACACAAAATATATGCATTTCTCCCTTATAAAACTATTAACTTTTACCACAATTATTACCCACAAATTAAATGGTATTTAGATTGGGTAGGCCCATGAAAATGGAAACTTTAATGAGACAAAATCCAAGAACCTGGCCATTAACATGGCTAAAACGGTTGGAAACTATTGTGTCGTAGGAGGCAATAGCTATCCAGAATATGGTCAAATGTCCCTCCAATATGCTGTATGAACAATACGATCATAGGGCATTGTCAAGATTTGAGACTGGATAAAACAACTTTGGAAGTAAGTGGTCCTTAACAAAACCATATTACTTAGATAAGATGGTAATAAGTAAGACTGATTCTGTGCTGAGCACAAAATATCTGATTTGATCACCAAGAGCTGAATTGACTGGCTACTGGCGTTATGTTTACGTGAACTTAAAGAGAGAGACTAGGTGCTGAATCTTTTTCAGCACAGTTTCCATGTCGACTACACCGACAGGTGCCTTCAATCTCATTCGACCGGCCGGCATTAGTCGGTGTGAGGATAGAGACATGACTGTAAATGTACCCTTCAAACAAAGGTATGGTATGTCAATCCCTGTATACTGAAAACGATTTGATTGTACAGAACAGATGTTAAGACTGTTACTGACCCATTTATAATGTGATTTTCTGTTATGAAGTTGATCTACTTGCCTTTTTTGTGTTTTCTTACAGTCCACAATAGGACATCCAGAAAACTGAACGCAAACACACTACAGCAGCGGTGGATTTGTACAAGTTATTCTTTTTTTGGTCCCCATTATTGGGTTGAGGTGTTTGTAAGCAAAATTAGCACTCACAGAAAAAACAAATTTAAAGAATTATAAGAGAATTATAAGAGAGATTACTGGTAAAAATGAAAAAAGTAAAGATTTGATTCATCTTTTTCGTTGATAAGTAGGATGGGTGACCTTTTAAGAAGTCCAGTGTTTTTACTTCTATGAGCATCATCATCTAGATGCAATGAATGTTAAGTGGACCATTCATTCTTATGAGAGATGGGTTATTGTGAACCACTACTCATGAAACATGGGTCAATGAGTTTGACTTGTAAAACTACACAGTTGAATCTGATAGCAATATCACAATAATCTTTTTCGTGTTAATCTATAGTCTTTATTTTTAAAAAAATTCAAAAAATTAAAGTTATTTTGAAAGTGTAGCTAAAACTTTATGTATCTTCAATTAAATAGATTTATATATAAATTCTTAATGGAAGTAAATATTTCTTATTCTCAAAAAATATGAAAGAAATGGAATTATAATTCATTATAATGAAAATTGGGTAGGATTTAGATAATAGAGTTGGCTTCAAAAACTAAATAATTGTAAAAAAAAACATGACTTGAAAAGGGAATAATTACTTATATGATTGCATAATCATAAAGTCATAATGATGATTTTTTTTTAACAAAGCAAGTTATAAAGCTCGTACTAATATGAGGAAGTCGCAATCATCTAGCTTGTTTGAGCCTTTGTTAGGTAGATATTTTCCATCATCAATGGACTTCTAGCTAGTGAGAGCAATGTCTTCATTTTATTGAGGTTGTGAATTTAGAATGTTAGGCTACAAATGAATCTAGAAAGAATTCATCTATGACTAAATGACAAAGTCTAGATAGGAGAACTTGTCCAAACCTCTAGGAGGGGCTTTCCCACATCATTAAGGGGGTGCAAGTGAGTAGTGTGTGGGTGGTGACTATCCCATTTTCTACCCATTTGAGTGGTGTTGAGAAAAATAAAAAGTCTCCCATTGTTGGCCCTATTGGTGGGATATAGCACCAAAAAGCAAGGATGGCAGCACTGACCATAATGCAATGAGTATATCTCTAGAGATCCAAAAGGGTCTAGAGGTGGGCCACATCCAACACTACTTTATTAGCATGAACTAGAATCTATATGAGAACATTAAAGATATGAAAACTAATTTGTTTGAGTAGAAAAATGGAATCAACATAAACATGAGCAAATAGAGTAGCATTTATATATATTTCCAAATGCTAAAAGGAATATCAAATTTGAAAGCATGTCATAGCTAGGTAAATCCAGCTAAGAATCTAAGCTCATCTCCAAAACAAACAATTTGTGAGGTGTAGAGATCTAATCTAAAAGGCTTGAACAAAAGCATGAATCCATAACCAATTTGATTATGCATGAGCATAGAACAAAAACAATGCTTAAATCATTTTGAATTATCCACAAAATAAGCATCTAGGATTTGACACACTTGAATATGTTAACAATTTGTCACTAGCAAACTTTAGTAGAGTAAATATCAAGCAAATGAATATTGGGATCCATAACAACTTTCCAAATTGTTTGAAAATGTTTATCCCAAATAAAAGATAGAGACTAGACAAACCATCTCTTTAGGAAAGATGTTGTACAACTTGCACAAAATATTTAATATTTTGTAAATCTATGGTCCATCCAAGAATGTGATGCCACACTTTTGAGTAGAGCAATATTTTCCAAGGAATTTGTATGTAACATTGAGAATATGCATTTAATGTATAAGGGGGGTCATATAAAGACACATCATCTTGACCACAAGAATTAAAGGGTCATATGGATTCTTCCTTGGATATTGTAATGAATCTTGGGTCTAGAGTCAAACATAGGCACCCAACTTGGAAATGTCACTTGGGTGCATTGATTAGAAAAAATATTAAGTTGTAGACTTGTTGATGCTTGTCTATAAAATGTAATTGGGATAGTATATCATAGATGGAGTAGCTAGAATACAAGGTTATGATGTTATATCTCTTCCATCATTGAAGAGTGTCGATTTTTCTTGTTGATCTTGGTTATGAAATTGGAATATGGCTATGATGTTGCTAGATTGTTAACACCTAGGTTGAAGGCCAATGTGTAGAAGGTAACACGTTGTCTTTTAGTTTGAATATTCACTCTTTTTCATAAAAGACTAATTTGATACTCTAATATTGTAGTATAATGGATTTGTTGTTGATAATACATTAGGTGTGCTTTGGAGGATATGTTTTTCTTAAAAGAGTTTTTCATTTCTAGGTATATATTGTATTTTGTGTTTTCTTTTATTAGATTTTTTTAATTCTATTTTATATTCCAAGTATTTTTTATTTTTTTTTAGAATAATATAATTGTTTACAAATAGTATCAATGTTAACCTATCAAGGATTGATACTTGTGTCAAATTTCTATGTATTTGGATTAGATACAAGTTTTAGCTTGGTTGATTCATGGGAGGAAGGTAATTTTCAACTCTATAATAATATTAATTATTAGTGGGAGTATCTTTTATATGTTGAATATTTTTAGGTATAAATAAATGGTGAACACTTTAGAAAAGAAAAAATAGAGATAAAAAACTCTTGCATAGGTTGTGGAGTTGGTATTTTGGTGACCTAGAAGCTCCTAGAATAACCCCTAGATACATGGATTTGTAGAGATTATGGAGTTGGTATTTTGGTGACCTTAAGCTATTGGACAACCCCTACTAACATGTTATAGTTTTATGTTGTTTAGATTTACTGGTTGTAGATTTATGGCATATTTGATTTGAATGTTTTTATATCTAATATTCATGCCATAGGAAGTATTTGCATGATGCCTTGATTATTTTATCGTTGAAAAAAAAATTAATCCACATGTTTTTGGGTCTACACTATTTTGGTTGATTCAAGTTGCATTAAATCTTGATATTTGTAAATTTTGTGGCTAATATGTTTGGTTTTAGGTTGAGAACTAGCTATGCCTTTTGTTATCTTTGGAGGTTTTATGTGTGCTATTATTTTATGGGTGTTATTTTTCTACCTACATGTTGCATGAAAAAAACTCAATTTTTTTTAAAAAAAGTGTTGATGCTCATTCTATTCAGTTGACCATTTCTATTTCATTATTTGTTAAACAACAAAGAGGCAAGGGAAATATCACCGAGGTGATATCTTGGGAAATTTAATTTACTCAAGGGATGCTTTAAGCCATAGCTACCATGATATATTAAATGGCATGGAGTCTATAATTTTACCTTGGAAAGTAAGTACACCTAAAGGAGTCCTAGAAAGACTCTAGATACTACTCATGTAATTTTTTGAGTGGGGATAATCTTTGTCCTGAAGCATGTCTCAGTCCATCACCCTCATTATACCTAAGAGGGTAAGGAATCAAGCTTTTTCTAATTTTTTACCTTTATTTGTCACTAGGGTGACACCTTGGAGAGCAAGGAATCTTAGTGATATAGACAATTGAAAATATATATGACCCAAGTGATACTAAAACAGTTTTGAATTGTATATTTAGGTTGACCTCAAAAAATTATATAACTTAAAAAAATAAAAATTTATTTCATATAAGTAGATTGAAAAGTTATGGCTCCTAAAAGTTTCAATAGTAAGATGCTTGAGTCATGTGCCACTCAAGTAACATCTTAAATTATATGGAGACCACAAGATGTTTACATGGTGATACTTAGGTTCTCAGGAGGGCCCAAAACATCATGATAGTGATATCTCATGGTTATCGAAAGAAAGGAAATAGGGCATTTCCTTAGTGACACCTTAAGTGACTTGAAAAAAAATATTTTTGGTATTGTCAAAGTGATACCTCAAGTTGCTTGGAATTTGTTTTGATCTTTTATCATGGTGAGAGATGAATGAATGTTCTTATGTTTTTTGAGAATATGTACCATTCTACCATGAGAAGCTCTAGATCGTCGTTTAGTTGTATGTTTAGTAACTTGACAATGGTTAAATGTGAATATTTCAATCGAGATAGATGGTATTCAAGGGTTTTTGAGGATGTGAATTATGTTAACATGAAAGTCTTTATGTCATAACCCTACCCTTTAAAACATTTGAAAAAAACTATTTTAATTAAATTAGAATAATAAGAAATCTAAAGTGGATTGTAATATTTATTTGTTAAAGGTAATTTCTATAGTAGACTAAGGAAGAAATCAATAAATAAATTTAATTAAAATCAATTTCATTAGAAATATATATATATAATATTTATACCACATCAAATTTATTATCAAATTAAAATGAAGAATTAATTATTAATTTTAAAAATGAATTAAATGAATATTTTAAAATTCTTGTAAAATAACTCATGATGCAAATATCATTTTAATTTTTTATATTTTAATGAAGCACATATTGAAGCTATAACACTTGGCATGAGATGGGAGATAATCTCATCATTTATAGTGGTGTAAGAAGCATGTATGAAAGCGTAAGAGGTGTAAGAAAATATCTTGGACTATAGGTAAGAAGTGGGTAGCCATTTTTTGGCAAAAGGAGTTAATATTTTATGTTTTAATGGGTTATTTTTATCTCTTTATGAAGTTGGACAACCTAGCTTATTTTAAAAAGTTCATTTTAAAGTATGATGCAACTTAATATATAATTTGAGGATTCTTTTTGGAGGAGGCTATTACATGTTAAATATTATTCTATGTGAGTTACAAGACAATAATATTGTTAATTATGACATATATTATGACAGTGGGGGTTACATATGACATGGGGATAATTTTGGGAATATTTCATGACAGTAGAGGTTACAAGTGATTTATATATGACATCAATTAATTGAAATTTATTATGGAATCTCTCTAAAATTGGAAATTATATTTACATTGGTTAAAAAAAAATTTATAATTCAAAAATCTATAAATTGTGGAGATGAGAATGCATATGGTACATTTTGGAGTTTCATTTTGATTTTGTAGGAGCAAAAAGGGGTTGGAGTCAAAAATCAAGATTTTTGCAAGAAAGCAAGAGGAAGATGTTAGTTTTAGGATAAAAAATGAAAGCAATTAGAAAATGAAACACATAAGACAATGAAGACCACAAGATACCATGGGAAAACCCTCCTACTCGAGAGAGAAAAATCCAGCAAATATATCACTTATATATTCAAGGAATAAGAGTAGAAGTTTGCTTACAACATAGGCACAACACAATGCTGAATTTGATACAATAAATAATAGCACCTCTCCTAGATGCAAAGATACAAAATGAATATATTTCTCCTTGAAATATATATGTTGTAACAATATGAAGATCTGTTGCTCAAGATGATGATCTACTGCTCAAGTGCGAACTTCTTCTAGAATGTGAATTATGATGAATGAACTTGATCATAAAATGAGAGATCATCACCTTGTATTTATACAAAACAAAGTGACTTTTCATGAGGTCGGCCTCATTAAGAATTTACAATAATTAAATAGGTCGACCACCATAAAGAAGTTGTTCTAAATAAATATTATTTCTTTAGTGAAGCGCCTCTTCACTTATATCAATCAACAATAAATTTAATAGCCGATAGGCTATATCGAATTTATTCCTCCAAGGTCATGGCTGGAAGGATGAGGCCCGAAGCTATTCTAACATCAATACTCCCTTTGAGCTAGGGAGGAATACTTCCAGTTGACCAATGTCATGAAATGACATCCACAATGGCTACACCCAAATGTGAAAGAATCTTATCACAGATTCACTCAATCGTGATATCAACCATCATGACTACTCCCATGTATGGTAAAGCATATGTACACAAGTTCCCATCATAGAATCAATCAACGTGATTTTGTCATCTCAACATGATGTTCACCATGGCTACATCCAAAGGGTGAATAAACACAATCATAATAAAATCATCACAGACTCTCTCACATGATGTTGTCATGGATTCATTCAACATGACATCCACCATGGCTACTCCTGTAACACCCCTCTGTTTTGCTTTGATTTATATTTTGGATATTCAGATACTTTATCTTGTGTGTGTATTTGATCACTACTTATTGAGCGACGAACTATTATTGTGTGATGTGTTTATCTGATGATTGTTTTACATTCTTTAATTGGTGTAATGATGTTAGTGGATATAACATGTGATTGCATTTGAGAATATTTGATGTATTGTGGAAGTGTCAGTTTTGATGAGTGTATTGGTGAAGGGGACGGGTTCGCATCACTCGCTTGCGAGCGCCCTGCGATTCCGTGACTTCCTCTTCATGGTGTGTATTATATGGTGTTTATATCATACGATGTTGTTTACTTGGTTTTTAGGTTGTAGGTACATGACATCAACTCCACCTGGTTTCACAGGTTTGAGCGTGTTGATCCAATGGTTAAGTTGAACGAGAGATATTAGCTAGGTAACTTGTGTCAAGTCTACACCCTAGCCTTAGTGTGTCATCAGTCATGTGTGCCGAGTCATTGATTGCCATGCTTTAATCTTATTTATTTCTGAAGGGATTCTTGATTTGGAATTAAATATTTAGAATAATTGCATTAAATTATCCTGATGGTTATTTAATTTAAATTATGCAATGTGGATAGAAGTTTATATTTTAATTAATTAATTAAAATTCAATTTATTTAATTAATTAAATTTAATCCAAAGGGTTGAATTTAATTATTAAATAATTTAATTAATTAATTAAATGTGTGATTGAGAAAATTAAAAGAAAGAAAGGAATTAAACTTAATTTTGGAATTTTATTTCATTTAGTGGGAATTTAATTAATTTGGAAAAGTTAAATTTTAATTTGTGGGAATTAAATTTGTAACACCCCTCTGTTTTGCTCTCTGGACTGGACAGTGTGTCCTTGTTTTGCTTTGATTTATATTTTTGGATATTCAGATATTTTATCTTGTGTGTGTAATTGATCACTATTTATTGAGCGACGACCTGTTTGATGTGATTTGATTTATCTGATGATTTTTTTTGCATGCTTTAATTATGTATGATGTTAGTGATATAATATGTTATTGCATATGAGATTATTGAGTAAAATGTGAATGTCATTTTTGATGAGTGTATTGGTGAAGGGGACGGGTTCACATCACTCGCTTATGAGCGCCCTGCGATTCCATGATTTCTTCTTCATGGTGTGTATTTTATGTTGTTTATAATATATGATGTTGGTTACTATGTTTTTAGGTTTGTAGGTACATGACATCGACTCCACCTGGTTTCACAGGTTTGAGCGTGTCGATCCAGCGGTTAAGTTGAACGGGAGATAGCAGCTAGGTAACATGTGTCAAGTCTACGCCCTAGCCTTAGTGTGTCGTCAGTCTTGTTTGTTGAGTCATAGTGTACCTTATTTTAATGTTATTTGATTTTGAAAGGTACGTATTTATTAAATGAATTTTTAGAATAATTGCATTGGTTAAAGTGGTGTTTAATCAAAATATTAATTATGCTTAGAAGCTATATTTAAAGTTATTAATAGAATTTAATTTAAATTATTTAATTATTTAAATTTAATCTCAAAAGGGTTGAATTTAGTTATTAAATAATTAAAATTAATTAATTAAGTTCAATTTTGGATTAAATTAAATAAAAACAAAAATTGAAAGATATTTGAAATGGTATTTTAAAATTGAAAATTATTTGAAATTGCATTTTAATTTCAAAGTGTGTTTTCAAAAATGGAATTATTGTCAATGGGCCCTTGGTCTACTGGTGAAGTTGAAAGGTTCGGAACGAGCCCACCAGGGATCAAGTCTTACTGAGTGCAATGCTCCGACATCATAAGGGATGAGGCCAGGATCATGCCCTGGGCGAATTTGGCAGCATGGATGCCCCTCAGTCCTTGGCTCTAAGCTGAAGAGGTGCACGTGTGGACCCGTATCGGGTTCCTAAATTGTTTATGTGGTGGCCTTCGCTGGTTGGTAGCTCGTAGGCTTCATGTTTCCACTGGGCTGCCTCGCAAGTCTGAAACCTCCATCAAAAAAATAAAAAATGGAATTAGGTTAATATTATAATTTTCAATATTGCATGCAAAAAATTAGATTTGGTTGTCTAAGATATTTTTGATTGAAGACACAATTGCACGTTTAATTAAGAAGAGGAGTTTAGTTGAAAATTCATTATGAGAGAAGATTTTGGAAGGGAAAAGCTTCCTCAAGCAGTGAAGAATTTTTGGGGAAAAATTGCACAGAGAATTGATTGAGGAAAATCTGTTTACATTGTTTGAGTTTTTGGATTGGTTGATTAATTGGGTTTAAGTAATCTCGGTTACGTAGCCTTAGGGGATGTTGTCAATTATAGATGAACATGTATGGTTAATTCACTTTAATAAATAAAAAATTAGTGCGCTTTTATTGTGAATTAAAACTTCCTCTAGGGTTGCGTGGCAGGGCATTACAAAATTAGAATTTGAAATTGAATTTTAAAAGGAAAGTTAGTTTTCAAAATATTGGAGTAATATAATATTTTAAATTTATATATTGCATGCAAATTAGATTTGATTGTTGAAGATATTTTCAATTATGCCAACATGTGGAAGTTTAATTAATTAGAAGAGTTTGTTGCAAATTCATTCACGGAGAGAATTTTGGGGAGGGGAAAGCTTCTTCTGGTGTGAGAGGATATTTTTGGAAAAGTTGCAAGAGGAGGGTTTGAAGAAATTTTTGGTTGTAGAATTGATTTGGGAAAATTCTGTTGAAGATTGGTTGTGCTTTTGGATTGTTTGCTTGCTTGGAATCACTGCACAGTTGAAGAGAAATTGTGAGATCTTTGGAGGAGGCTCTCCAATAGATTTTCCATTACCTGTAGCTTCTTGAATTAGGTTTTCTTCTGTGATTTAGTATTGTTCTTGGTGTGCTTTTTAAATTGTAGTGATTAATGAATTGGTTTTTAAATCTAGTTAGGAAAAGAAATTTGTGATAAGAAGAAATAAAATAAATAAATAAATTTAAAGCTTTTGTTGTTCCCGTGAAGTTTCTTCAAGGAAATTGTGAAAACCTCTATAGAATTTAATTTATTTGAGGAAATGGTTATTTTTGTTATTTAAATCAAACCTAGAGGTTGAACAACACATTTAGATTGTTCTAGAAAATTTTATCTCTGTAGAAAACAAATTTATTTCGAAAAACCTCTGTAGAAATTAGGTGGAGAAACCTTGAGGATTTAGAAACTTCTAGTTTTAATTTAGATCCTTTTAGTGTTATTGTTCTTTTAATGTTTAAAAATTCAAGAAAATGGATTAAGAGAATCAGTGTTGAAAACTCTGTGAAAATTGGTTGTTCTCTGGAAAAATTTCATAATTTCACCTATAGGTGAATATTATTTTAAAATTTTCTCCAGTTTGTGTAATAAGTAAATTCGTTTATGTATATATATATTATGAATTATATATATATATATATACAATTTTTTTATTTTGATAAAATTCTGGTTAAAAATGTATTATTGTTGTTTGTACGATGCTTCCGTATTTTCTTGGAAATCACGGATTTTGAGAAACGCGAATTTCATTCGCTATTTTTTTTTTCTAGGGTCTGTGTTAATATTGGGTGGAGATTATAACCCCTGCCGCCCCTTTCAATGGAGGTGCGGCTGCCTCAAAAGGCAATGCCCTCCACTAAGTGGAGGGAGTGCTACCTTTGGGGGCAATGCAGCCCCAAAGGGAGGTGTGCTTATGGAGGAGGAGTGGGGGGTCGGCCGACCCCTCCCCAAACTTATTGTTCTTTGTTAAAAAAATTTATTATTATACCTTTCTGGCACCCAAAACAATGGCGTCCGCCAACATGTGGGATAAAGGTTTTCTTTTGTTTATGGTTAATGAAATAAATATGATACATGTATATTGAATATATATATATCATAATTTTAATATGTTAAATTTTGGGATTAAAATAATTTGATTATTTTGTAATAGATGTTATTAAATATTTAATATACATTTATAGTTGAAATATATAAAAATATATGTGAAGTTGCAATATAAGAATAATTATAATTCTATGTTTATTTTAGAAATGAGAGTAATTGTGTACATGAACATATTGCAAGTGTATATATCATGAGCATGTATATTTGAATATGTATTTTAATATTTTGTCCTATTTTAGTTAGGTGCATGTAATTTAGTTTTTCATGGAAATTTAAAAGATAAGATTTGAATGCAAAAAAAAATAAAAAAATAAAAAAAATATATATATATATATATTATATTGAAGATATTACATATTTTTTAATAGTAAATTGAAAGAGATATAGGTTTTGGTTAGAAAATTGAAAAGATTATTTGCAATAGTTTTATGTTGTATTAATAGTAGATTAAGGAATTGTTTATATTGTTGAGACAATTAATTATTTTTATTTATTTATATCTATTAAGGCAATTAAATTATTGTGATTGGAATATGGGATGGATATGGATTTAGAGTATCCAAAAATAGAAATATCCTCGTGACTGCCTTAAATGTTTTATTTTCTTTGTATTTCGTAAAGGGAAGTAAGTTAATTGTTTCAAACATCCAAAAAGGGAAGAGGTAATAGGGTTATATGGTTATTTGAGTTAACCCTGTCATTGTGCCTTTAACTTTGTCAATGTTACCTATTGATTGATGATGGATTTAAGAAATCCAAATAGTAGATTTGAACTATGACTTGAATGCTTTTTGTAGCTATGTCGACAAGTTGCATTGTGGGTTATGGGATTAAGTGTTAGTCCAAAATTGTAAGTCTTCCAGAGGATTTTAGAGGATGAGGGTTGTCGTTTCTTTATGTCAACCAGATGTTTTTCCCTTAGGTAGTGCATGGTGTATTTTCAGTATTTACCTGATTTTCACGAATGAGGATGTTTTGTGCCTCCTGTGAAAGTAGTGGACTATGTGTTTGTTGCCTCCAAGATGTTTGGACTGAGTTATTTTATTTGTTTCCTCCTTGAGTTGGAGTGGTTATGATGCCTAGGTTGCATGCACCTGTGATTCCCTTGGTGATTAGTTTGGTATGGTGTGTTGTCCATTAGAAGAGTGGCTTCTGTTAGGCTTCGGAGCCCAAAGAGGTAAACTAGGTAACCTTCAGAAGTGAGTTAATCAAGTGATAATTAAATTAATGCACTTAGATGATTAGGATGCATTTCACACTAATCAAGATAATTTAACCTCACTCATAGACACAAGGGCTCGTTTAGACTTGGGATGAGTGGGAAGGTTTGAAATGGCATGGTCATCTATCTTGTCCTTATAAGAGGCATTTGATGCCGCATGAGTGAGCATGAGGGTCGAGGTTTGGTTGAGGTCACCAAGATATCCGGAGCCTATGAAGAATGCCCAGAGGAGATCTCATGACTAACTATGTGATGACACTCTTTCTAGGACAACAGTTGGTATTTGTTTTATGTGTATGGTTCTCTGAACATACTTGATCTATTTTGTGTCTAGAAGCAATGTGACTTATATCAATGATGTGAAAGTTGTACTTGAGTTGTACTTGTTTAGTTTATTTGTTTGGTTATGTTAGTATGAGTCGGCCTATGGTTAGAGGTTGTAGATCTTTGTCCATGTTACATTGTTACTATCTCCTAGCATGGGGGGTGGGCCTTCGAGTACCACTTGGTTGGGTGGAACATGCACCATAAACCGTTGGGTCCCCCTTTATCTTCAGTATTTGGTGGTGAGACATCCAGTTGGACAACTCGTGGTTCTTGTTTTAAATTCAAGCATTGTAATATTTCATTTTGTATAAGTTATTTTATCTCTCTTATGTTTATTAGGTGGAATTCTGTAATTGTAACACTTATGTACTATTTCCTCATTCTGGAAATGAGTGATGTAACTAATTGATTAAAATGATTATGAAATTATATCTTGGATGTTTATCTTATTATGTTATGTTGTATCCTTATGTTGTATGATGCGTATTTCATAAAGTTATAAATGCTATGGTTTTTATGTTGTAGTATGTGTGGGTTTAAGTAATCTCAGTTGCGTAGCCTTAGGGGATGTTGTCGATTGTAGATGAACATGTATGTTTAATTCACTTTAAAAAAAAATAGTATGCTTTTATCGTGAATTGAAACTTCCTCTAGGGCTGTGTGGCGGGGAATTACAACTCCCAGAGGGTGGAAACAAGGGCTTACACCTCAAATTTCTCTCACAGAGAAACATGCATTAAACAAGGGCTTACACCTCAAATTTCTCTTACAGAGAAAGATGCATTAGAGAAAATCCCAGAAGATCACTGAAGCTGAGTCTCCCTCTTAGCTAGGGCTTCATTCTCCACAATTCCAAGCTTGTCTCAAAAGAACACAAAATTTACTCTAGAGAGGGGATTGGTGAGAATGTCGGTCGTCTACTCATCAGTGCTAATGTATCTCATCTGGATTGCTTTCCTCAATACCATATCTCTGATATAGTGGTATTTGATCTCAACATGTTTGGTTATGTCATGAAACATCGAATTGACATAAAGCTTCACACAACTTTGATTATCACAATGAATGGCAGTCGGCTCCAATGATTGTCCAAAAAATCCTACAAGGAGCTTATGAAGCCACACTGCTTCTCGATCTGCCACACACGCTACAATGTACTCAACCTTTGCGGTGCTTAGTGCCACTGAAGACTGCTTCCTACTACACCAAGAGATCATCGCAGACCCCAAACTAAAACAACATCCAGAGGTGCTCTTCCGATCAGCAACACACCCTGCCCAATCAAAATCAATATAACCATGCAGCTTCAAGTCCACACTAGAAGAATATATCAATCCATACCCAACTATGCCACACAAGTACCTCAGGATATGCTTTGCTCCAACTAGGTGTATTGGCGTTGGTTCACACACGAACTAACTAAGTGCACTTATTGCATAGAAAATATTTAGTCTAGTATTGAATAGATACATCAATAATCCAATCAACTACTTCTACATAGTAGGATCCACCATATCTAAACTAGTTGTAGCCTCTTTTTATGAAAATTGGTTTCCATAGGTGTAGACATGGACTTGCAATACATCATACCAAATCTCTTCAATATGTCTATCGTATACTTCCCTTGACTTAGAATGATCTCTTTAGGCCTCTTCCATACTTCTAAACCAAGGAAGTAATGCATGTATCTAAGATCCTTCATCTCAAAATCATAAGCTAACTCCTTCTATCATTTGATAATGAGATGTTCTTCTCCAGTAAGAAATAGATCATCAATATAAAGAACCAAGATTAATGCCTCACCATTAACTACCTTGAATTATAGGTTTGAATCAACATCATTATTGGAGAAGCCCAAGATCATCAGGTATCGATCAATCCTCTCATACCAAGCACGAGGAGCATGCTTAAGGCCATACAAATCCCTTAGGATGACGTAACTCCTTCTAAATCTCCAAGAACTTGCATCAACCTTCTAACCTCCTTGTCCAAGATTTCCCGCAATGCTAGCCTTAGAGAAACGATTTCCAACGTACACCTCTGTAGATAATTCAGGGTTGTCCTCTTCGACCTCATCCTAGATCACTCTACTCTAAATAGTTTTGTGGAGCTACCAATGTCAAGTCCAAATTGAATTTCTTGTGGAATTATGATCTCAACTATTGAAGAGGTCTTTCAAGGAATTAGCACTTGGCCTTGAAGCTCTGCAACTTTCACTTCTTCTTAATGAGTCACAGAACTCCCTCTTGATCCCTGCCTCAAATATTGCAAAGAAATCCTCTTGAAGTGAAATCCCATCATTGATATATCTCAAGACCTCAATCCTTTTCCCGATCATGCTCTCAACTCGAGCCTTGAATCCTTAGATTTTAACTCCCTCTTCAAAGTGACTGGTCACAGTGACAACCTAAATAGGTTATTCATCTTTGAGAGATGTCTCTAGCCAACAACTCAGTCCCAAGGCTGTAAGCTAAGACTCCATGCTTGATCATGTCTCCAGTCAGCATAGCTTCCTCACAATATGCCTCAAGCTTTTCCTCACTAAGCAATCTCTCATCACCTTCTTGCTCCTTGATTCATCCTAGAAGAATTTTAGAGAGATTACTAATAGTTTATAAAACCATCCCAAGGGGAAATACCAAAGCTAGAAGCATACAAGGTTCACTATCCCAATGTTAAAGCATGGATTAAAAAAAACAAATACAAGATTCATGAACATTAATCAAAACATGAAATACTTATCTCTTAATTGATGGTACACCATAGAGATGGATATGTGGTTGTTTTTCATCTTTTCCACCTTCAGTGTTGCCATGATTTTGCACCTATCATAGGAACCACATCTCGTAGTTTGTAGTGATCCACAAATCATCTCCAAACATAGTCGGAAAATATCTCCAAATAACCAAGGCACAAGGCTTCCCAGATCTCCTATTATATGGTGAAATCACATCAATACTAAACAGACGTTCTCTCTTTATCCAGTCTGATAAACATAATTGTAATTAGAGGTGAATCCCCTTTCTCTAGATTGCCGAAAATGATGTAGGAGGAATATGAAAACAACCTTTCCTCCACTGAAACATAAGCTAAGATTTGTTAACTTATCCTTCTTTTCACAGACTTGACAACAAGATGGAGCGAGTTCCTTAGTATTTGAATGTGGTCAAAAGACCATTCAAATCTTATTCCAATGTTTGTCCTAGGAGACTGCACTAAGCAAATATGACCATGACCTACAACTTTAGAATCGTGTTGGCAACTCCAATAAGAAATTCCAAGAATATAGTATCTCGGTGATGTCTTTCGCACATATGCAATCATCCAACAATGATATAAGAATGATGATAGCCACCACCCGTCAGATAGAATACGAGCACCAGCAGCGAATTCTGTAGAATTTCACACAAAAGAAGCAAAGATATGATAGAAAACACTCGTTCCTCAAGGATAGACATGCAATAAATGATCAGACCCAATATTGTGTTCTCGAAATACAGAGGAAATCCTTCTCTCAACATGTCACCTCAGTCCAATGTCTAGATTGAATATCTCAAACTTGTGACATAGACAATGGGGACTTCTGTTGAAACCTGTGCAATGCCATAGCAACTTTCTTCCTTATCAAGTCTTGGGGATGCCCCAACAACTCCACCACCTGTGATAGGACCGCTAGAAACTTCTCCTCATTAATCAATTTGCACACCGCATTAAGCACAATGCAAACAACTAGATGGTTAGCTGATTTCAAATCCTCTTGTATAGTATTCACAATCAGAATTATAAGATCATGATCTTCATTCAGATACAATGTAACCACAAGATACCCTGTCCTCTTCAGCAACAAGGAATCATCATGTGTCATTTTGACAACATGAATATAGCCAAAGCAACATCATGCTTGAGCATTTTCAACATACATAAGATGAATAATGTACTCCATTTTCCTCTTAGGCATGTCTGGTTCGTTTATCCTTTTAGGGTCTCAATCTTGTGCAAAATCATTTTCTCTTCCTTTTCTTTAGATTGGGCATCTCCAATGGCCTACACTAGGTCCTGAAACTCGTTTTTCTGCTTAACAATTTCTGATTAGATCTTTTCTTAGACCCGCTCTGATACCATGTTAGTTTTATGATCAGAAATTAAGGCAATCAAAAAATGCAACACATAAGACAATGAACACCATAAGATACCCTAGGAAAACCATCCTACTCGAGGGAGAAAAACCAAACAAATATACCACTTATATATTCAAGGAATAAGAGCATAAGTCTTCTTACAACACAGGCAGAACACAATGCCGAATTTGATACAATGAATATTAGCACCTCTCCTAGATGTGAAGATACAAAATGACTATATTTCTCCTTGAAATATATATGATGTAACAATATGAAGATTTGTTGCTCAAGATGATGATATGTTTCTCAAGTGCGAACTTCTTCTAGAATGTGAATTATGATGAATGAACTTGATCATGAAATGAGAGATCATCACCTTTTATTTATACAAAACAAAGTGACTCTTCATGAGGTCAACCTCATTAAGAATTTACAATAATTAAATAGGTCAGCCACCATACAGAAGTTGGCCCAAATAAATATTATTTCTTTAGTGAAGCTCCTCTTCACTTATATCGATCAACAATAAATTTAATAGCCAATAGGCTATATTGAATTTATTCCTTCAAGGTCGTGGCTGGAAGGATGAGGCCTGAAGTTGTTCTAACATCAACAAAAGATCTATGAGAAATCAAATGAGTTTGAAGATTTTGCAAAAGGAAGAGTTAAGAAAAAATCAAGGGATATGAAGATGGAAAGGAAAGAGCGTTACCAGGTAAGTAGATTTTCCTTTAAACACATAAATAAATGTTTGAAAAGAAAATTAGTAAAACTTTATTTCAAATTAATTTGTAAAATTTTGTTTAGAATTATTTATTTTGAAGAATAAAATCAAATCAATTTTATTAATTTAAGAAAAAATATATTTTATATATATAGTTAGTTAGTTAGTTAGTTGCAAAAGTAATTAAAGGTATCAAAATTTATTTTGATTTTTAAAACCTTCAAAAAATGTATTTATATATATGTAATTAAATTGATCAAAATTTTAAATTAATTGTCTAATATATATAATTAGAATACAGTTAAGGTCAATTAATTTCTTTTAAAAAATATATAGTCTAAAATTTTGAATATTAATTTTCTTATAATTGATCATTACATATAAAAAATATATAATTTTTTTATTTTTTATTTTTTGATTCGTAAGATGTAGCCAAAGCTACATAGATTATATTAATATTGTCAAAAAAATTACATCAATTCTGCCCCCATGAAGTAAAAGGGTGAATATAGATCCATGGGCTTACAGTCCCAAGCATTTCTCATGAAACCCAGACCTTCATATTGCAATACAAAAAACTAATGCTGGCAAAAAATAGTAACACCCCCATCTGAACGCTGATCTCAAGATTTAGTCGAAATCACCACCACCACCCGCCTTCTCAATCCCCTTCATATTAGAAGCAAAACCACTCCACCTTTTCTGCGAAATCATGACACCATTGGATGCCTTCAATTTCATTCAGTCTCAACCTTCAACACAGGATATGATGACTTAGCTCATGTCATCTTGTTTCATTGGGGGTAGAGATGCCCATGTGCTCAATCTAGCCAAGGGGTTCAGACTAATCCAACTATTTGACACATGGGTAGAGACCTTATTCTCCTTCTACTTATGCATTAAATATATAATTAAATAAATAATAATAATATAAAAAATTAAAAGAAATAAATAATTAATAAAACATTTAATAGGGGGTTGTCTGTATAACAGGTCACAACCGACTTTAAGGGGTCGTGGACCCACTAAAGAGGGGGCCACGACATCCTAATTTAAGATATTATATAAATAATTTTTTTTGTTGTTTTAAAAATTCCCTATGAATGAGCTCTACTAGGGTTTCTTGTTTATGCAGTAATCCTTGGCTCTCTTTGCATCATACCACATCTTAGGCACAAGATTTTTCCTCTCTTCATATGGATGCAATTATTATGGATTTTAGTTGTTTTATTATGCCTTTGGTCGACTCCAACCCAACAATTATTGTTGGTGTTGGTAGTGTGAAAGCTCTAGACAATGGCTCCTCCTCTGAACAAGTGACCCTACAAATTTGTTCTAAATGTGTCTCATGAGGTAAGTCTTTTGATTCCCCTATGTATGTGGTGCATCCCATCCCAAAATTTGACACTACATGCCAATGGTTAGAGCAACATACTCTTGTAGGTTACTTTGTTGGGAGGACTCCTCTTGAAAGTGTGCTAAAAGACTAGGTCCCTCATGGGGTCCACCTTGGTATGGTCTAAAATATTACCATAGGTTTTTTATTTTCCATTTCACGAAAGTTAGTCATGCTCAAGAAATCCTGAACCATGATCCTTGGTATGCTCAACCCTTGTTGTTGGTTTTCCAATCTTGACTCAAGATTTCTCTATATTTGATGATAGGAAGTTATGGGTCCTGGTTTGCATTGAGTTTCATGGCTTGCCCTTGCCTTTCTTGCATTTTCTACACCATATAGCTTCATCTCTAGGGAAATTTATTTGTGTTGAACCTAATTGGTTCTTTCAAGCCCGCCCTCAAAAGTGAGTTTGTATTGAAGTCGACCTTTCACAAGATTTGAAAGAGTCCATATATATTCAAATTGGAAAATTTTTGTATACCCAAAAGGTCTTTTAATTTAATCTACCAAATACTTGTTATTTATTCCAATATGCTGATCACAAAATCAGAGATTTCCCTCTTGCTACCCCTCGCACTCAATTTCTGCCATGAGAATCTAAAAATCCTCGCTTGACGGAAGCCCCAACCTCCAAATCGAAAGACAAATGGATGGTGACAAGCTGGAAGAACAAGTCCAATGGTGGAAGGATGACCTCTAGGGTCCCTGAACCTTTGGCTGAAATTTTAAACCCTTCTAAGAAGGGGAAAAAATCTCATAGTATTGCTAATGCTATCCTAGTTTGGCCAAGGCCCTCACCAACACATCAACTAGCTTTTATGATGATAGATCAACCAGTTGCTTCTCCTCCCATTATGAGAACTCATAGGAGATCGTGCACCCCTTCTAAGCCTCTTGAAGAAGGCAAATTTGTTTCAAAAAAATGGAGGTTTTCCTCTCCTCCAATTTAGTTGGGTTTGATGCCACCAGAGTTTTTGCAAAATCACTTTTCCTCTTTGGAAGAGCTGAACTCCTATGACATGATCGAGTCCCATAAATGAATTTTCTCACTCAAAATGTGTGAGGTCTAATAGGTCTCTCTAGGAATTATTCTGTTAGGGATACTCTTTAAAATCATGCTAGCATTGATGTTTTGAGCCTTCAAGAATTGAAAGTCACTAGTTTGTTGTTATCTTTTTCTTTTCGAGTTATCTAGTCAACAAGTAAAATATTTTTCACTGATCATGTTGTTGGACGTGGTGGGGTGGTTACCCTTTTATCTCCACATTGGCATGATTTTGGCATGGATCATGGGTCTTGTCCCATGCACTAGCTCATTTGGATTCTTCTGAACATTGATAATCATTCCTTTGGGATTATTAATGTTTATGCCTCTAATTATGTTGAAAAATAACTTTTCTAGCATTGGATTGTTGATTCTCTATCAGTTGTAACTTGGGTCCTCTATGTTGATTTTAATATGGTTGAGGTGGCATATGAAAAAGAGGGTATAATAAATTTACGATGGGTAGCTGGCAAGAGAGAAGCATGGTTTTACATATGTAATAAATTGGGCCTCTACAGCCCCAAATATTGGTCACTGCCATTCTCATTCTTTATGGCATACTTGGAGTAACTTTCAAGTTGGGTTTGATAGAGTATTTAAGTGTCTTGATCATGCTATGATCTTCGCTCAATATTTCTTCTCCTTTTCTAGATGGTCCCCTCTTCCAATTATTATATTAGTGGATGTGACCTTGTTAGATCACTTTCCCATCCATTTCTGCATTGATTGGAAAGTGGGACTTCCTCGTGCCAGTAAGTCTCAATTTTTTTTTAATACGTCTTTGCTAAGTCACCAATCCACGTTGGCCCACATCAAAACTATCTAGAATATTCAATGTAGACCCACCCATTCTATGGGTTGGATTAAGTTGTGGAATGATGCCATTACCCACACTACAAGGTTTCTTCGCATTTATGGGTGCTAGCTGGCCATTTTCCCTAGGCGATCTTATGAGGTTACCACTTTGGATCTCTGAAGGGCTACTAAGGCCTTAACAACTAGCCCATTTTCCTTAGTCTTGTAATCTAGAGTGGCGGAGCTGAGACATTAGAAGTAAGTTGTTGATTGTTGTATTGTGAGAGATGCACAAATCAAAGATAGACTTTAGTGGCTTAAAATTGGGGATCGTGCCTCGAAGGATTTTTTTCATTCTCTTCATGCAAGGAATAATTCACATGGCATCAAATGGATCAAAAAAGCTAATCATTTTCTCACAGATTTTCTTGATATTATCTAGAATTTTGTTAGGCATTATGAAAAAGTTTTCACTGCCCTAGACTACACTCCAGAGCAACCCAATTCTCTCTAGGAATGCCTCATAGTTGTGCCTAATAGACTCTCTTATGCTCAAAAGGCTTTATGTGAGCAATTTCTCACCATTGAAGATCTCAAGGAGGTTGTGAGCACTATGGTTGATGACAAAGCTCCGAGAATTGAAGGTTTCCCTTGTGAATTTTACAAATCCCTTTAGGACTATGCGGGAGAAGAGCTTCATAAAGTTTACTTAGAATCCTTTCATTCTAAATCCCTTGGCTAGCTTATTAACAAAGGAAACATTAAATTCACACCTAATTCTAGTGACTTTGAAGATATTTGCAACGAGAGGCCTATCACGCTCCTCAATGTCTATTACATAATCATTGTTAAATCCCTTGCCTTGAAGATCTGCCATCTTCTCCCTCAAATTGTTCACTAAGAGTAGATTATATTTATTAAATCCAAATTCATTTTGGACAACATCATTGTTGTTTGGGAGGGTATAGAGTGGGCTAGGTGCTCAAATCATAAAGCTTTTTTTTTTAAGAATGGTTTTTCCAAAGCTTATGATCATATTGAATGGCCTTTTATTCTTGCTATTCTTTCTACTCTATGCTTTGCTCCTCATTTTATTCAATCTATGGGGATGCTTTTTTTTATGCCTCTGCCTACATCACCATCAATGGCCACTAGTCCCAACCCTTTGGGTTGTTCTATTCTATTCACCAAGGTTTTCCTCTAGACCCTTCTTTGTATGTCCTTGTTGCTAAAGGTTTTGGGTATCTCCTAGCCCACTTTGTCTCTCGCGGGTTTTTCAAATGGATCACCTTGCCCAACTCATCAACCCAACTCGTCAATGGCCATTTTTTCAATGACTCTTTCCTCACTTTATTGGAGGAAGAGGATAATGCCAAAGCTACCATCTGATGTCTCGAGACCTTTTTCTTGGCCTTTGGTTCTACTATTCAATGACAAAAAACTTAGTCTTATCGTTAATACATTCTTCCCAGTCCTTTGTGGATATAATAGTATGGTTGGAAGTGGACTGATCATGGGGAGATCTTCAGGTTCCTCAACATCTCCTTTACTTTTCATGCTTCATCTCCATATTTATGATAATTAGTCCTCTCTCGTATAGAGTAGAAGCTGGATTTTTGGATCACTAAGCCACTCTCGTTGGTTGGCAAGTTCCACGTGTGCTTTAAAATTTTGGCAGTGACTCATGTTTACTACTCTTTGTGTTGGGACCCTTCCAAGACCTCCTTTACGAAGCTTGAAAATATGCTCAAAGACTTCCTTTGCGCTTCTTCTAAGACTCACAAAGGGTTTCACTGAGTTGCCTAGGAATTTCATTGCCTCCCTAGAGATTCTAGTGGGCTTGGTCTTTTAGCCACTCAAAGGCAAGGGACTATTCTTTGTGCCAAGTGGATCATACATGCCCTCACTGGCAATGAGGCTTGGAAGATTCTTCTCAAACATTGTAGTTTTTAGGGATATCCAATTCACATAACAACTTGGAAAGGGATTGGTCTTCATACCCTTCTTATTATGAAGGATCGTGTTCAGATTGAAGGCACTTTTGTTGCCAAAAAACTTTGGTGAGCCTAGGAGGCTATCAAGCCCTAGATCAATTAGAATGACACCAGTTTTAGATGGATTATCTTTCAATAGACAAAATATCTGGTGGTCCCCTTGTTCGCCACTCTAGACGTCCACTTGCCAAATTATCTTGGCTTAACGCTCTCAAATTTCACAAGAAGGGTATTCAGACTCCTCATGACTTTTTTTCTAGACCCACAATGATCCTCATGTCATGGGGAGATTTCAAAGCCAAATTCGGCTTACAATGTCATGATCAAGAAAATTTTGAAGGAGTGGTCAATGCCATTCTGGTTGACATGCTTCAAAAAGCTGGTATCCATTCTACCAATCCTTGGTGAAAAGATTGGAAGTGAGGTCCAAATACTCCTTTCAAGAACTACAAGCATTGGCTTGGTTACGTATGGCTTTCTCATCATCTCTCGATGGTTAACAGTTTGAACCAGAGGTGGCATCTTCAATCGTCGATGTCAGTTTGGCACTGCAAATTTTCTATAGTATGATTTGCTATTGTTGAGCCCAAGCTTTCAGACTTTTCTTGGTGTATTATTTTCCAAGGCTTACCAGTGGGATCTCGACTTACTCACATGAGGGTTCTTGACCCTCATTTCCCTTTTTGTGGGCAACCTAAGTCTTTCAAGCACCTCTTTTGGTTCTACTACAAATCTCAACTGTTGTGGAATTGGATTCATGATTTCTTCTTCCCCTTCCGGCTTGGGCCTTTCTCTTGGCATATATTTTTGTTGGGTTATTGGCCCCACCTTCCCCATAAGTATACCGAAATTTGGCACACTTTCAGGGTGGAAATCCTCTTCAACATTTGGAAAGATAGAAACTTGATTCTTTTCACTCATAACCAAATTGATAAACATGTATCTTTTTTTTCTAAGGCCACTATATGTTCTAATGTGTATAGAATCAAGTGCAAGATAATAAATTTGTTATTGAGGTGGCTCACCTTTAACAGATCCTGGACCACTATGAAATCCCCCCTGCATGGTTGCTCATGTGTTGCCTTCTCCCACTTCCTCCTAGGGTCGCTCACCTCCTCATGGCCCTCGTTAGGGAAGGAGTGTCTTTTCCAAAGGCTCTCAGGTGACATGTCCCCATTTCTAGGCCCCACATTGCTGAAGCTCACGTCCTCATAGATGTTCACCCTCCCCTCCTCTCTAGGCTGACTTGGGGTGGCCTTGTAGGGGAGCTTTTGGAGTTGGCGGTGGTGCTTCTAGTTGGCCCTTTGGTAGAGCTTCTAGTTGGTTGACCAATTCTTCAAAATGGTTTTCGTGGCTAGATCTAGTGATTTCTCCCCCTTGACAAGAGGATAAAGAGAAATATGATGACGATTGGGTCCCTCCTAATGTCACTTCGGACCCCACTAATGTATGGGGTAGGTCAGATGACAGGGAACCTCCTCCCTCTGCCAGCACTTCTATCACTACTTATGTCTTTTTAATGTTTTTAGTGCTTTATGCTCTCTAGGCATGTTGTCCATGTGATTCTTCAAGGTGTGCCTTCTTACCGCCCAATTTTTTCGTGAATATGTGTAATATTTATTTCTAGTTAATAGATAGTGACTCTTTTTCATAAAAAATATTATTTTAAAAATATTTAAAAATATAAATGTTGTTTATATTATATTACATATTAATTTAAATAATATAAGTTTAAATATTTATTTTTAAGAAAATAATAATATGGTTATTGTTGTTAATATTTGACTAATAATAATGATTATTGGGAAAAAAATTATGGATTTCAATTAATTAATAGGCTATTTCTAGTTTTATTACTAAAATATTGAAAATATGAATATTTACATTTCAGAAGGAAAATTTAATAATATTTAAGAAATAAATAATAATTAAATTAAATTAAATATATTAAAAAAACTTAGTTTTATTAAACACTCTAAAGTTATTTTAAATATTAGTATAAATAAGTTAAATCATCAAATACAAGTATATAATATATTTTTTTTATAATTTATTTAATATTAATTTGTTGCAAAATTTTTATATATGGAATCTAAGAAATATTAATAAAATTTATTGAGAAAAAAAGAAAGATAAAAGAGATATACATATAAAATTGAGAATAATAAGTACATATTTCATAGATATACATTTGAGTCAATTTTGGGCTATTAAATGGAATATTAAATTAATGATTTTTTCATCTTTTTGAAAACCAAATAAATTAAGAATTTAAATAAAAGTTGTATGTTTAGATAAAGATTGTGAAAAACTTGAAGCAAAGATTGTGTTATTAAGGAAAGATCTTGAAATAGAAAACCATGAGCTAAAGTTGAAGTTTGGGAAGAGCACTGAGATCTTGGATCAGATAATAGAAAATCAGATATCACGACATAATCAAAACTAGCATTGGTTTTATCGACATACAAAAGAATAAGGTGATTGAGTAGCCCATGAAGTCGGTTGGTGAGAGTTTAAAAGAAAATGGATCTGGAAGTTCAAAGTCTAAATAGGTTATGGCAACCAAAGAAATCAAACTGATGGATTATGGTTTCACTCAAGTGCACAACCAGAATAGAAGATCTGGAAGACAAGATTCAAGAGGTCAAGGATGCAATACCAGGTTCAATCATTCCTTTTTTGGTTATTGTTTTAATTTCAATCATTTTTTTCATGCTATGAATTGTAAAAAGATTTCAACAAGAAAAAATATTTTTTTTAGCAAAAATGTGTTTGCACCATTGTTTGATTTCAATATTATGTGTCATAAATGCAAAAAATTTGGGCATATTACTAGAAACTATAGAAGTAATTTTGTGAGTCCTCTTATGCTAGATACAAAAGGAAATAACTTAGTATATCAGAGTAGTGAAACAAAAAAGGTTTGGAAGAAGAAACTAGAGGAACAAAGATCAAAGAAATCCATGGTGGCTCAGACCGCATTACATTCCCACAAGGAGAAGAATCTATGGATCATTGAAAATAGATGTTCAAGCCACATGAATGGAGATAAGAGCAAGTTCATGGACTTCAAGAAGGTTGATGGAGAGGTTGTAACTCTTGGTAACAACTCAGTTTCTAAGATTGTCAGTAAAGGTATCTTGAGTCTTGATGGTGGAAAGACAAAACATCATGATGTCCTGAATGTAGAAGGATTGAAGAATAATCTTTTGAGTGTAATTCAAATGTGTGATAAAGGTTATAAGCTCATATTCAGTGCTGAAGGTTGTGAAATCAAAATAACCGGTACTAGTGAGCTAGTTGTGGAAGG
This sequence comes from Sequoiadendron giganteum, assembly GCA_007115665.2. Classification (NCBI taxonomy): domain Eukaryota; kingdom Viridiplantae; phylum Streptophyta; class Pinopsida; order Cupressales; family Cupressaceae; genus Sequoiadendron; species Sequoiadendron giganteum. The sequence continues at coordinate 75,176,717 of CM021103.1, read as the reverse complement.
AAGCAAGACTGACAATGATGTTTATCATCTCAATGAGGTCAATGGGAAAAATTTCTTTGCCATACAAAGAGAAGAGTGTTGGCTTTGGCACATAATATTGGGACACATTAATTTTGATGATCTTGTGTGGATTAGTTCAAAAGGAATGGTAAGAGACATGCCAAATATCAAGAAGCCTCCATCTACTAGTTGCAAACCATGTCATGAAGGAAAATAGAAAAAGATTATATTTCCTACTAAGGAGTATTCTACAACAAATCCATTGGATTTGATTCATATAGATCTATGTCGACCAAGGAGGGAAAAGAGCATTCAAGGTGACATGCATTTTATTATTCTTATTGATGATTATTTTAGAATGACTTGGATTATTTTTTTGAAAGAGAAATTATAAACTTTTGATAAGTTTAAAGAAATTAAGGCAATTATTGAAAATAAATTTGGAAGAAATATCAATTGCTTGAGATTAGACATAGGTGGAGAGTTCACTTCTAACATGTATGATGAAATTTGTGAGATGCAAGGTAAATAGATAATAGTGGTGTATAATTTTTATGAGGAAGAAAATTTGAGAAAATTCTCATGCATTGAAAATTTCATGTTTTAAAGGGTTCGTTCGAACTAGGGGGTTCGCACGAACCCAAAAGAGGGGTTTGGTCGAACCCCTAGTTTGAGCGAACCCCTTTTGCATGGTGGGTTCGCTCAAACCCTATGATGCCACGTCCCTTATGGGGAATTCAAAAAAAATGGGGGTTCAAGCGAACCCCCCTTCGAACGAACCCCCCTTCACCCTTTCGAGTGAAGGGGGGTTCGCGCGAACCCCCCTTTTTTGCCCTTCATCCCCCTCTTCCACCAAATTTTAGCAGAATTCTGCCCTTCGAAGCTCGGGTTGAGGATGAAAATGGAGGATAATTCACAAACCCAACTGGAAGATGGTATTCCTCAGAACCAGCTATCCAACGAATTAAATTTTAATATGTTTTGATTTTATTATGTATGTGTTTTTTTAATTTTATTAAACATAGGTTTTTCACTGAAAGTCAAGCTCTTTGTTTTGCACATGTGGAAAAATAACAGATTATCAAAATAAATTTTTTAAAAATATGTTGAGGCTGGGTATTGATGTCCTTGATCCATTAAAAAACAAATGAATTTCGATACATACAAAAAAAATCATGTTGTATGCAGTCCGCCTATGTCTGAATTGCAATTGGTTTGACTTCGAAACTTGATTAAGGAAAAAATATTCTATAAACAACTATGAGACCAAATGCAAGTGCTAGATATCATAGTTACAAATCTAAATTTGAAAAAATTAGAATTTTATCCTTTATACAAAAAAAGTTATGTTGTATACGATGAGTGTCACTTTTTAAAAAATGTTGTTTTCTCAAAAAAAAAAAACCAATTTTCGTGGGAGATGAAAAAAAAAGTGCAATCTGATTCCAAATTTTTTGAAAAGAATATTTTTAGAATCTATAGATGAAATGTGATGAGACTATTTTTCATCATCTTCAAATTCCTCATAGTTTAGCCGCTATAGGTGCCCAAATATGAATATTTAGTTAAAAATAATAATTGCAGTGTCCAGTTTGGCCAAAAATTGTAAACCACTATTGTGGGATCACCCTGCATGGAATCTGGAGACAATTTTCTTCTACTAAAAATTCTTAACAAAATGGAGTAGCTAAGAGGAAGAACCAGACTGTATAGGATATGAACAAAACAATGTTAAGTCAAGAAAAGTTGATAGATGTGTATTGGAGATAAGCGGTTAGCCTCCTTACTTTGTGGGCCGACGGGTATATGATTAGCGTACATCGGGGTTTCGACGAATGTTTTTAAATAAATAAAAGTGAGTTCGACAATTTATCTATACTTGTGATAGTGTTTTTCTATACTTGCGAATTTTCTATACTTGTGACAATTTGTGGAGGTTCTAGGCCGAATTTTTTTGGTGCAAAATATCAAAATTATTAGATTTTGTTACCTGTCTATGATTAAAAATTATTGGAGTGTGAGTTTGATATTTTTTGAAGATCTAAATATTCAAGCTTGGTAAAGAAAAATCATGTCAGATAATATTAATGCGAAACAAAATGAAGAGACACTTGCTAGATTGTGGGCTAGATTGAAAAGAAAGGGTGATGGGAAATGTTATTGTCCTTGCAATAATTGCAAGGGCTTAAATACAAGAATACTTTTAATCATAGCAGCTGATAAACATTGTAGGCAACATGGTCATGTTGAAGGGGGGCATGATTATCATCCATTGGTAAGTTTTTCATTATATGTCTTAATATTGATTGAATTTGTAAATGTTTATATCGTTTAAAAAATTTATTATATAAGAAATCACTTGATCATGATCATGGCTTATTTGTGTCAATCATTATTATAAAGGTGGGGCACCCTAGGGCACATGATATGGATTATCACAACCCGAAGAATGTGGTTTTGCAAGCGAAGGAACATGGAGTTGTGAATATCGAAGATAAAGTTAATGATCCTATGGAAGAAGATGATCATGCGCTAGAAAACACAGTTGAAGATGATGGTACAAATACATTGATCCATGAAACATTTAGTGGCGTAGCTGATCATGATGATCAAGATGACTTTGATGATGTTCATGATTTACCTATACTTGAGAAGGCATACGAGCCGCTTTATGAAGGCTCCCAAACAACTCTTCTCTTTGTTGTATTTTTGTTGGTGAACTTGAAGGTTATGAATGGTTTATCCAACATAGCAATCTCACAGATGTTAAGGTATGTCATATATGTCATCTTTTTTCATCTTTTTTTGTTGTTAGTTCATCACTAGTAGTAAATAAAGGATGAAGTATGTACCATTAATATTCTTTATATTAACAAATAATTTATTTTTTGTAGATTGATAGGCGAATTTTTGTTACCACCATCATATATTTTACCTTGCTCATACCAAGATTTATCTGCCATTATGAAATATATTGGAATGGAGTATTCAAGCAATAGATGCATGTCCCAATGATCATATTATATATCATAAACAACATGAATTTATAACAGAATGCCCGAAATGTCATATCATTAGATATCAAACAAATCAACTAACAAAAAAGGTGCCTCATAAGGTTCTTCGTTATATTCCCATTATTCCACGTATGCAATGATTATTTAGGTGTGAAAGCTTAGCACAATTTATGGATTACCACGGACGGAATAGAAGTGGAGATGACATTCTTCAAATGCCTACGGATGGTTTTGCATTTAGGTACATGGAGGAAAAATGACCACACTTTAAAGAAGAACCTCATAATCTCAAGCTTTCATTGGCAACGGATGGTGTCAATCCATTTGAAGAGCTGAGATCTATTTACTCGGTGTGGCCTGTTTTTGTTATCAGCAATAACATTCCCCATGGATGTCAATAAAGAGGGAGCACATAATGTTGGCAATGATTGTTCCAGGTATTTGTTTATATCATTGATTTTCTTTAACGTAGTAGCATCTCATTTGTCTTATTTGTTGCATAATGACATATTTTTTTCATTTAATAGTCATGTACATTAATTTATATATATTGCAGTAAAATGGTTATAATAATTATGTAATGTTTATGTTGATTCGAATAGGTAAGTACCAAGTTAAATATCTGAATGTATATATTGAGCCTCTTATCGACGAGTTACTAAATTTATGGAATGGCATCACTATGTATAACGTCTCTAGACCAATAGGACAAAGACAATTTCAATTCCATGAAATGCTTGTATGGAAAATTCATGATGCCCTAGGGCTAACACATTTTTGTGGTATGTTATAATGTTCGACTGCACTTTAAGGATATTTAATTTTATGAAGTAGATATCATGCATGTTTTTTAAATAATCTATTCATTATATATAATTATAAAAATTGACATATTTAATCCAATTATATATGATCTTGCAAGTCGTCAAACAAAGGGAAAATTTGCTTGTCTAGTTTGTGGTCCAAAGATGAAATCTCATCATTCAACAAGTTTAGGAAAGCAGGTGTTTGATGAGAAAAGGCACTTCCTCCATATAAATCATAAGTATCAAACTACTAAAAAACATCTTTTCAATGGGAAAGAAGAGACTACATCAAAACCACGAAGAATGACACCTCACCTATGGAAGTTGGAATATAATAGAATTAATCGTGAAGGTTATACATCAGATCAATTTTTTTATCTACCATATATGATATGTTTGGAATTTATATTTTTATATTGTGTTTTGTTTACTCATGTTGTAATTGACAATGATTTTCATTGTTAATTTGTTTAACTTATATGCTTCATGAAGGTCGTCAAAGCATTAATGGATAGCTTCCACAGGGACTGAAAAGCTATCCCAAACAATTTAGTAGGTTGCCCTACTATGAGCAGCTAAAAATTGTGCATTTTTTTGATATAATGCATATCATAAAGAATATAACAGAAAAATTATGGAAAATATTGGATGGAGGGCATGACAAAGAAAAAATTGTCAAAATTTGTAGTGACATTCAGGAAGCCAATCATGCAATGAAAAATGACATTCAATTAAATAGCGATGGAGACCAAATTAATATAAGTGCCCTTCCTTGGTTATTAACGGAGTAGCAAAGCAATGCTATAAAAGAAGTCATACGAAAAATTCGATTTCCCATAGGATTTGTTGTGAACATAAACAATATCATAACAAAGAAAGGTGAATTTGGGTTAGGGATGAAAACGCATGATTGGCATACCTTCATTAAGGTAATTATTTTGGTATATTTTATATATATTTGTATGCTACATGTAAATTTATGTGTATTATGTTTACTAGTTCTGGAAAAATAATGAAAAGATCATTTTATAATTGTTTCAGTATGTTGCTACCTCTATCTCTCCCATACAACTTCGACAACAATGTCAAGAAAGTTATATATGATCTTGGAAAATACATGAGGTAAGTAGCGATATTTGTTCAATTCGTTGTATAGATCTTATATTTTCCATTTGTTTTACTTGTTATGTAATATATTGTATATTTTTGTTAAATCTCGTTAATATATTTGCACCTTGAATCACTTGTAGATGGTTGTCATCTAAAGAAATCCATAAAGAACATATAAATTATTGGAGGAGAAAAATTCCTCGTCTAATGTGTGAAATGAAAAAGTTTCTACCTTCGACATTTTTCAATGCACAAGAACACTACCTCATACACCAAGTTGAGGAGATTGAATTGTGTGGACCTGTACACACAAGGTCAATGTGGATGGTTGAGAGGCACTTGAAATTTTTGAAGGATTTGGTTAGACAAAGAGCACATCCTGAGGGTTCTATGACGGAGGGATATATTGTATACCAAACCATGTGCACATTACTGAATATCTTCCTAAGTTCGCAACAAAGATCCATGTAGATCGCATTTCAAATCCCAACTCCATTAAGAAATTCGAAGGGGAGTACCTGATGGGGAAAGGTAGATTGAGGAAAGTGAGAGGTAATTATAAGATGGTCATGGAGATTCTTTGTGCCTACTCCTTTAATTTGAATTCATCCAACAACAAAAGATAATAAGATCATTGGTAGTGGGATGTTAGGCTTTCAAGTACATCAATTATAAATTAAAGTCGTATACCATGGTAATTAACTAATTATACGTCGTTTTTGAATTTTTTTTTTTTTAATACAGTTGGTTGAAAGTGGGATGCACTACATTTGCATTTTGCAAACAATCTTGATTGTATGATGGTATGGATTGAACGATGTCAACAATCCGGTCGTGCATTAACATGGGAAGATGTGGCTTGATTGGTTAAAGAAGCTCATCATAATGGAGATTCCAATGCTACACCAAGGGAAATTGATTTAGCATATGGTTTAAGAGATAAACAAGTATGTATAAATATATTAATCACCCATATTATTTAATTATTTTCAATTATATTGATTTATATATATGTTGATTTTTTTTTCTTTGCATACATTCGGCCAAGAATAAATATGTTTATCAACTGACGATGCAATAATTTTTACATGTTTGACATATTGTAGGTGAAACACCACAAGGCTATGTGGTGCAATGGTCATAAATTTTGAATCAAAAAGTTGGATGACATGAAGAAAACTTGTGATTCTGGGATAACTGCAGTCTTTTAGGTGACTAATGTTTCATCTAGAAGCGACATACATCTAGAAGTCTCACAAAATTGATATTTTGGGATTTTGGATGATATAATTGAGTGTGACTTTAAGTCTTTCAAATTAGTTATGTTCGTTGTCCAATGGTACATGCTACAATTGAATGAAAATGGTCTCGAGAGAACTATTATTGAAAATGATAATGGATTTACCATGGTTAATACAAGGTCGATGGAGCAAGCTGGAAATGAGCCCTATGTTCTTCCAAGCCAATGTGAGCACATATTTTACTCAGAAGTTCCAGGTAAACCAGGTTGGTCATTTGTTGTTAGACATGATCCAAGAGGAAGGCCAGTAAAGTATAATGTGGTGGAAGAAGAAGATACTGAAGAACTAGAAGATGATGTAAATGATGATCAGAATCAATAGTTAGTTGATGATGTACCTGACGAAGATGTCGAAGAAGAGTAACTAGATCATGATGATGTAGGATTTAATGTTCATGAAGATGATATCTGTGTAGATGATGAGATTACCAAAATAGATATCAATGACAATGATAATGATATGACCAATCCTTACAATGTCAAATCTAGATTAGATGATATAGACAAAGAGTTGGATGAAGAAGAAGATCAATGACATTGAAATGTATGAGTTATGCGATTATATTATCTATTTGATATTGATTTCTTGATAGAACTATATTTGACTTATATGGTTACATAATTAATTCATGATGTTTTTTATTTTTATGCCATTACATAATTAATTCATGATGTACTTTTCAATGTTGTTAATTCATGATGTTACAAATATTGTAGCTCTCCTAGAAATTTCCATATGATCAAATCCTAATTACTCTACGACTATTTAAGATTAGATATTATTTGATCATGTCTTTGATTATTTCATTCCCAAAAAAATAGTGTTTCCACATGTTGACCCCACATAGTGACATGTGAATGGGGCCAACGTTGAATTTTTTTCAATTTGTGCTTGTATGGAGTGAAAATTGACATGGTTATCCTAGACGCATGCGTTGATGATATGGGAGGGTTTTGAGACTCAAACATGAGGTCATGCTATATAAAGGCATCTTGTCCTTCCTAATAATACAAGTTGCCTTATTCTTCGTCTCTTTCATATATTGTTCTTAGCATTTCTTTGGTTAATGGTTTCAAAAGATGAGGCTCTCTGAGCCTCACCTTGGATCTATTACACATCAGTTTGTGCATTTTCATTAGCAATGAATATTTAGATTATCTTAAAAAAACTCATTGAATATAAAGATGATAATAGGAAGCTAAAAAAATGAGTATATTTTGTTTATGGAACCTAAACCACGAGGTTTGTCACTCTAATGCTAAAGCCAAGTCAAATCAACCCCTAACACCTATTGGAAAATTTAAAACATGTCTTTCTTTCAAATTTACAAGAACGTATAAACCTTTTGAAACCACACATGCATGTTATGAAAGTGTATGGTAATCCTACTTATAGCATAAGTTCACATGATAAGCTAACCAATGGCACTATATTGGAGGATAAACCCACCTATGGAATTAATTTAAGAGGTAAGGGATGCCTCTTAGTGGAATTTTGAGTCTTGGATTAATCCATAGTGCTAAAATTAGTTATAGTGTTCCTCCCTTGGTGTTATATTTATCTCTATAATTTCCCATACTTAACCATTTCATCATCCCTTTTCCCAAGATATTTGTATCATAATATAAACTTGGTCCAATCTCACATTAGCCCCTTAGGTAGTTATCCATTTCCTCCAAATTGAATGGAACCTTTTGTACCAATGCATCTATGTTTTCCTACCCTAATGGATCAAGACTTGACATCACCTTAAAAATCTTCTTTATGTCATAGCATATCTCTGAAGTGCCTTTGGAATGCTTTAGATGTGTCAATACTAACTAGATTGAATATATTAATTTTAAAGTCTCTTAACACATTCCATGACAAGAAAATGACTCATTTGGATTAAGGAGTGCTTTCCTAAGCCATTCCTTCATATTCAAAAATCCCTTCTCACACCCACATCATAATTCATATCCATGTTAGTTGTAATGAGTGTTTTAAACCAACAATGAATGAATCATATGATAGAATAAAACTCATTATGCACAAGGATAAGAATCAAAGATACCGAAAGAATCGATTCACTAGATATGTTCCCTGTTACTGTAATAGACCAATGTAAAAAAATAATTCATAACAAGAATAGGACCAAAAAAAACTAGGAAAATAAACCTTGTAGGCTACATTAATAATACATTGATTACAATAATTTCTTCCATGATGTTTAAATGAAAAAATATCAGATAGCTCTATCTTTAGTCAAATAGTATTTCAATCACTGATTCTTAGACATCCATCATGATTAAAAATCCAATATCATAAGCCTTTTTAACAATCACTAGGACTGTAGATAATATTCAATCATGACATAGGAAATAAATCATCAAAAATTATAAAGAAAGAGAAAACCAACTATATAAGCTCAGCAAGCCACCATTTACAAATTATATTTTGTAGAAAATAAAATAAACTATATGTTGACATAGCATATATATTTTTTATATAAACTATATGTTGACATAGCATATATATAAACTATATATTTTTAATTTTGGCCCCGTGCACGCAGGAGCACGACATAGCATACTGCACCAAGACCCTAACTGGAGAGTTGCACCGAGAACCACTGCAGCCAACCCCTGAGTGGACAGTTGTGAGACTTCACCGGACAAGTGTTGCAAGGCCATTGAGTCGAGGAGGAAGACTAGGAACCATTTGGTAGGAGGAAAGCCAGAGTGAGAGGTGGGGGCACTCAGAAAGGGAAAATCGACCAAGGGACAATGTCTGTAAGTGATTTTTCTCCCACATTTAGAAATCTTGTTGCAAGTACAATGATTTAGACTCTATTTGTTCCCATCAAGGTGTTGCATACTATATTTTGGTCAATTTGAGCCAATGCCCCATTGAAAAACCCAAGTACTACCTAGTACTGGTGTCTGGTTAGTTTGAACAACCAAGCTTTGAGTTTCAAGGGGGATCTTTTATCAACTATGATTCTAAAGAGTTCTTTGACCGAATCAACTATTACAAAAATTTGCAACTGCGAAGTAAAGATAATCGTAGTTTTAGGGGGGTCTTTTATTAACTAAGATATACTAAAGACTTCTTTGACCAAGAAAAACAAAAAAATTACATTGCCAATATCTTCAACAATGACTTGAGACCTTTTATTTTATGATAAACAAAGTCTTGAGACCTTTTATTTGACAATAAACAAAGTCCTGAAACCCTTATTATGATTACATTTTCAAAACCCTCTTGCATTTTGTACACAACACTCTCCATTGCATCAACTCTACTATAGTTACATCTCTGAGGAAAAACCATTGATAAAAAGACTCCCATCAATCTATCCACATGTTGCCAATAATCAGATTAGTATAATGTAGAAGCATGTGCCAATAAAATTGAGAAGGACAAAAGCAACAGGACAAATAAAATTGTGTATAAGTTCAGTCTATATTCAAACCTCAATTTCTATCTTAAAGAAACAAACACTGCAAACAACCAATTTCTAACTCTAGATTGAGATCACTCAACAAGACAAAAGCAACGCAAATAAAAATGCATTTAATTTATGCCTTTGACACTTTAATTTCTAACAAAAAACACAACCACACGCCATTGAGATATAGCACAAGGTCTGAACCTCAAGAATCAAATAATATCAAAATTAAATCTAAGAAGCAGAATAAAAACTCAAAATTTCAAACATTTTCTCTTAAGAAGCAAACATACCATAGATTGTAGTTCCCTCATTCAAACCAATGAAAATTTTATTATATAATACTAAAAGAATAAAAAAATCTAAACTAGCTTACACATTTGTGAAGCCCACCCAGTACATGACTTCAATTTTATCAGTTGCGCTACAATTACATATTTGATAAATAACCATAAATCAATGTCAAATCTGTCTATCTACACACAAAATTTAGTTACAATATAATATCAGCATGTAATTAAGAGATGCACTTAATTACAATTCAACAAAGAAATCTGAATCTAGAAGCCTAATATATATACAAGGAAAATCAGTTACAGATCCAATATCTTTGCAATAGGGTTCCATGGCCAAGGCTTTTGCTCACTAGGTGGAGCAAAGTTCAACTCAAACATTTCCTTAAAAACATTACCTGGCTCACAAAAGCCAACAGGCCTTGCAAAAATTTCAACACTTTCTTGAATATGCTACATACAATGGGGGTTGGTCCAGAGATTTTGAACTAGTTGTAGTTTTCTTTGCTTGGACTCAAGTGGAACTTCCCATTTAGCTAACAATAACTCCCTTTCTTCGGATGTGAATCTTGAATGCACGTGTTTGGCAAGGAGTTCCCTATCACGCTTCAGAGCTCTTGCATTGTAGGATAAATGGGAATAAGACACAAATCAAACAATGTACCTTAAGAGAAAACAAGTGAAATACAAGAGTAAATGTTGTATACCGAGAACCACTGCATCCAGCCCCTAATTGGAGAGTTGTGAGACTTCACTGGATGAGTGTTGCAAGGCCATTGAGTTGAGGAGGAAGACTAGGAACCATTTGGCAAGAGGAAAGCCAGAGCGAGAGGTGAGGGCACTCAAAAAGGGAAAATCGACCAAGGGACAATGATTGTAAGTGATTTTTCCCCCACATTTAGAAATCTTGTTGCAAGTATAGTGATTTAGACTCTTTGTGTTCCCATTGAGGTGTTGCATGCTATATTTTGGTCAATTCGAGCCAATGTCCCATTGAAAAACCCAATTACTAGCTAGTATCGGTGTCTGGTTGGTTTGAATAGCCAAGCTTTGAGATGTAAAGAGGAAGGAAACAAACTCACACAATCTCATTTGACAAGTCACAAACAATCTTGAACTTTCCTTCTTTTGACATGCTTATTCAACTATATTTCCCTTCACAAAACTCAACACAAACACTCAGCTTTTTCTTTAAAGTTATTACCAAACCTTCAAACACCTTAGTCAACCTCATCTTGATCAAAACAAACAATTACCTAGTCTGCCCTTTCATTTTACCATTAACTCTCTTTATGACTATACTAAACTTCACAATTTCAACTCAACATAAAGTAATCTGACCCAAAACAGTATTTAGGCTAATATAGACCACACAATTTCCATTCCATTTCACTTCAAATAAATGTAAACCATCCCCCATCCTTTATTCTTGACAATTTAACACAATCATATACTGTACTTTCATTTTAGTCTCTAAAACAGGGCTATTATTAGATAAATCAATCAAAGCAATGGAATTTTTAACTTCATTCTTACACCAAACCTTATATCAAATGAGATCAAATTATACCTTGGTAATCTCTTAACCAGAACAACCAAGAACTCACACTTAATCATCAAAAGCCCTTAAAGTTCTTACTGTCACTGGTTCCTTCATACCCTGTTTGCAACGCTTGTAGGTCTACCAACCTATTTGTTAGGGCTTCATTCACAATCTAAGCATTATTACACAAGTCTATCCACACTTTTCAATTCCCTCCTTGCAGATCTAAAACATATTCAAAATGGGTATAAATATTTTTACAACACAAGCTTCAAATATTGTTGTCTCAAATAGATTTAGGCCTAATTAACCCTGGTTTGCATAAGGGTTTGTTGCTTTACTAAATCCTAACCAAAGTACACTTTTCCAATGCTTGGGAAATGTTTAGTTTGACTGATCTATGCTCTTCAAAGCATCAAAGTCCGTTTACAAAGTATTTTCACAAAACCCTAAGGGCTTAACCTTCATAATTACTTCGTTCACAGACTATACACAGTTTTTCAATCAAGAAACTCCATTCCCTCGCATATTATCTTTATGATTTTTTCCTAAATCCATTGAAACTTGAAATAAAATTAATAGTAGGATAATATCACAAGAAACCAGAAGATTCCACCAATTAATAAAGGAGAAACACAATTATTTTTGTCTTTGCTTACCCTAACTGGGGGTTTTAGCAATCTAAAGTAAATCCACAATAACTCACACAAATCTTAACTAAAATGCATGAAATTTGATGTAACAGGAAGTTCATTGATATTATTACCATATCCAACCATTCTACCATGCCTTCAAGGCCGTACAATTTCGTACAATGCTTGGAAATGCAAGATTTCTGAAGAAAAATGATTAAAAATCAGAGATTTTCCTTGAACTTATTCTTTATTCAACCACCCTTGGAGTTCTAAAAGATACAAGAGCCTTTTTAAAGGAAAGAAAAATGAATTTTAGCCTTCTAACTGCCTCTAACTGACCCTAATGACTCTTCATCTCTTAATATTGCCTTTTTGATTAAGTTGACAACTTTTTACATTGTTTTCATTTTTGCACTTTTGGACTTAATAAACACCAAATGACCTCAACATGACCTCAAATATATGAAACATGACTCTAATAACATGATTTAAAAATTAAAAACAATAACATTGAATTAAAATTCAAAACATTGCTTCATAGAGGCCTAATTATGCCAAGGTGCTCTTGCACTAGTACAAGAGATGAAAAAAAGACAAGGAGCCATTAAAAACTTTTGAATATTTCACTGACTCAACCAAACCTCCAAAAGAACAGTACAAATGCTAGCACTAGGGAAAGCCTGAAACACTAATGAAAGTGGAATTTTTTTTTTCATGTTCTAGAAGAGTATAAATGGTTTGAAGATGTTGTGGGTGTCTAGAAAATGGTGAAGGAATGTTGGATAGGGAGGGACCCAATTAGCCTCTTTAATTGGATTCTTAAGAAAGAAAGAAACTCCGATACATTTTGGGGTTCTTCTGAGTAGGGCCCATCTTTTATTATTTTATTTGGGGGACCCAAGAAACAATAGGGCTAGAAACCTATGGAGCTTAATCATTAAAGGCAAGGGGTCTATCCATTTAGAAATAGACTAAAAGGATGATTGCACAAGGGGCTATTTCACATCAAAGGTGGTCCAAAAAAATTCATAGAATAACTAACCAGACACCAGTACTACCTCAGAGGGACTATTGTCTTCGAGGAAGGTGGTCCAAAAAAATGTATAGACAGGTACAAAAAGTAATAGCAACCTTCCACCAACTAACCCAATCAACCTCCAAGAAATAATACAATGACTCCTCTAGATGTTCCCAAAACCCAAAGCTTCAAAACACAAGGTTGGTGACACTAAAAACCATTCCCATGCTTACCAAGTGATCTATGATCATCATACCCTTACAAGGTTTATTGATACATTAACAACTATTGTTACCTCTACATGCATTTGACTAGTAGTGACAACCTTCATTTTTAATCCTCCAACCCCATAACTTGGGATCACATTACCATGAAAGAACTTTATCCAACATCCTTCTGAGTGCAGGTACCACCAAATAGGTATTTCTCAGAACTGTCTTCCTTGAGCAAGGGAAATTCAAGAAGAGAAGAGGAAAGTGAGACATGTAGTAGGTCTAAAAGAGGGAGATCAACTAGAGGTCAAAATATTAGAAGAAAGTTATGTAAATGCATGGAATTTTTTCTTGCTGAAGGGGGGTCATGTTCTTATGATGATAAGGAATAGGTGACATCGAGGAGCCCTTGAGGTACAAACATCTACGAAAACATTGTTTTTTCCTCTTTACCTTTTTTCCTCCAATTAATCTCTCTCCTTCCCGGGGCCGCCATTTGCACCCCGTTTGTCCGATTGACTTCGTTCAAAAGGAAAACTTGTCTAATTTTTTATCCTCTTTCCAACCATCCCATTTGTTTCTTCCTATCAAGAGTTTTCTTGGGACCCCTCTCTTTTCCCCCGTCACCCTCTCAAGGGGGCATACCCTTCAAATTTACCAATTTTCTCGGTCGTAATCACCCATTTCTTGGATTGGGGCATATTCATCCATTACTCCGCTAATTTTGTCTCAAATCCTCCTCCCCACACTGGGGCATCATCTTCTGATTACTTCCTCTATAGAGTCATCTGCACCTTCTATTCTTCGAAGCACGGTTATTCTAATAGTACTTCGAAGAGGGGTAAAATATAGACACCCAAATTTGATCACTTCCATATGATCAAAATCGTCTATTATATCCATCTATTCCATTAACAATGATTAAATAATTTATTTAATCATTATTTCATTTCCTGCCTAAGGTTCCTAAAGTATGTAATTAAATAATTTAAATACTTTACCTTACACCTTGTTCTTCTCTAAATTAAATAAATATGAAAAATTATTTAATTTAGTCTTTTAACCCATTTGGATTAAAATCAATTTTTAATTCCCCTTTTTCTCTCTCCTTGTCACATTCTCCATAACCCTCTTCTAATCCAGATTAAAGTAATTAATTTGTGATTAGGATGCGCACCACTTAATCTTGATTAAGTGTCACATCCTCCATAATCTCCCACTTGTCCCTAACCTCTCATTAATTATCCTAATCCTATGTTTGCACAACTTTAATCAGAATCATTAGCCACATTTGGCTTACCTTTTTTGGTCAACCTTCCCACTTACCCTTTTTAGCCTGGACTCCCTTCCCCATGTGAATTTTTAATTCACTTTTATCTTTCCAAGGTCTTCCCCATCCCCATGCAAGATTCTAGAAGCCTTGAATTGTCACTTCACATGTGCCAAGGGCTTCTAGAACCTTGGACTTGTCACATCACCCACATGTGACAAATCTCCAGTTTTTTGGTGACCCTCTCTTATCCACTAGATTCTTCCAATTATTGTGAATTTTTAATTCACTTTTATTCCTCCAAGGAATTTTCTCATCCCCCAAGATCCACCTCATGTACTTCGCTTCCACCTCATTTCCACATCACTCCACCCTAAGACATCTCACATTCCACATGTCAAGATGTGAGGGCTTGTGAGTCCTCAACTCACCATAGCCCTTCATCTTGATCTTGTTGGATCAATCTCAATCGTTGAATTCTCTAGAGAATTCCAATTAGCCTATAAATATCCCCTCATTTCCCTCATTTTGGAGGATCAAGTCTTTTGCAACAAAACTCTTGCAAAATTTCCATTCAAGCTCTCATCTATCATAGCATTTAGCATCATCAATTCATCTTGCATCCATTCAACTCCATTGCCATCCAAGGAGCACACAAGACTTCAAAAATCAAAGGCCAACCAAGGAAGCAACAACATGAAGGTATAAGAAGCATTCCATTTGTTTTATCTTGCTTTCGTATTGTCCATTTTCTTAGGCTAATCGTTGAGGTGCCCTTTTATATTGTTACTTCTTCTCATTGCATTATTAGTTTTTATCTAGCATCTCACATTAGGAGTAGCATTTTATTAGGATCACAGATGGCATAAAAGTCTATTATGATAAAGTTACTTAATTCATGAAGTATGTCAGACCCTATTACAGTTACAAAGATTGGATGCAACTGGTTCAATATACACGAAGTATGCATAGGTATGCATTGTTAGCAAATTATATACAAAAAAGATAAGGATCAAAATAAAGAAGTGGATATGTACATTGATGGAAGGCCAAAAGAATCAAGGAATATTGCAGGGTTTATAAATAGTACATGACCTGGATCAACAAATAAGCAACCCAATTGCATATTCAAAGTGCGTGAGGGAAACCGTGTATTCGTATGTGCGATAACATAAATAACTGCAAGGGAAGATTTGATAATCAATTACAATTTGAATCACATAGATACAAACACAGTTACTATGGGGGTGGTATGTACTATATACCATTTTACACAACCTCCAATTAATGACTCCAATATACTATTTTATTATTATTATTATTATTCGTAAGTCTATTGGTTTCATTTCGGTAATGTTTTTTTATATTTAATTTTTGTCACAGTGGGACATTGATCATAGGGGGAAGGCTTTGACCCAGAGTAAAGATCATGATGCATCTTCAAGCGCTTCTACTCGATAGGTTTACCTCATTGTAATTGTACAAATTAGATAGTAGCAAAATGTTTTATTATTATGTTTTTTTCATAGGTTTATTGGGTTAATTTCGATACTATTTTTAATATTCTTGTCGCAGTCGGATGATCAGGGAAAGGCACTAGTAGTAGAGGAGAGCATCCATAGGGAGGTTCAATCACTACTATGCGATGATGACATCACATATTCCACAAACCCTTTGGATATGATAAGGAATACCCAAAAAAAATGCAATGAAGAAATCCTTCAGTTGCTATTCATACTGCCTCAAATAGATGAGATAAGAGAAAGGGTTAAAATATTGAATGAGAGAGCACAAAAATTGCAAGTAAGTTGTCATGAGATCTTTAATTATAACATAATTTCATTCATGGTTTTATATTTTATACTCTTTTATGTCATGAACTAAAATATGTGTTGTTTTTACAAGATTTTTTGTGTCCTCATGATGTTGTTGGCCACGATTAGGGTACTGCAGGTGCTGCCCAAGGAGTAGGGGTTGGTACAAGTGTTGATCCTAATCTTCCTACGCATACATCACATCATCTGTGCCTATATTTTTTATTGAAATTTCAACAACACATAGCATGCAGGCATCGAGTAGTGCACCCTCTGGCAATGAACACATGCCAGAACATGCGTCAAGACATGTACCTAGGGATGCAGAGGCCACTAGTACTGGTGATGTTTTAGTAACATTTCCTGGATCTTCCCGTATTACTAGTACTGGAACATTGCCAGTCACATTTGTGGTGACCGAGGATTTCGTTCCCATAAAGATAGAGAAGGTCCCAGGTACTTTAAAATGTTTTAATTATTATTATATATAATCCAATTGAAATTTACTTATTGATCACTCTTTTTAGACTAATGATCGCATGATCATTTTGCAAGAAATGATGTTTTTTATAAACATCTAAATGATGTTACATTGGAGATCTTCGGGCCCACCACATGTACATGGTGGAATGCCCAAAATCAAGATTTAAAAGATGAGCTTATTAAGTGTTTAGTTGTGTTGTTCGGTAATAACACATTCAACCGAACCAAGGTCCTTAAGAAATTTGGTACCTATCTAAAGTATGTGAGGGACCAATATAGGTCACATTTAGAGAAGAACAAAAAGTATGAGCGTCCCCCCATGATTCCGGAGAGGGAGTGGAAGGACTTGGTGTTGGATGGAAAGGAGAAGGCTAAAAAGAAAAAAGGAAAGAAACCACTGGGCCAAGGAAGGTATGTGATACTATCAACAATTTAATTATATACTGATCACTCTTTCTTTTTACATAATCTAACGTATTTCAAAATTTTCATAGGCTTCCCAACACATCAAAGGCAAGACTAGAAAAACATAGGCAACACAAACTTGGCTCTAGTGGTTATATGAAATTAGCTGCATGAATTGTAAGTATCAATAAATGAAATATTGCATCCAAATAATAAATTGCAAACAATTTTGGTTTTATCACACCATAGAAGCAAAATTCATGATCTTATGCAAAAATGCAGGGCTCTTAATTCAAAAAAGTGCCCACAAAAGAGGACCTAAAGATTGCCTTCCAACAAGGCTATGGAGTCATGGTTGAATGCCTAAGACACTTGACAGGGAAAACACAAGCTTCCACTACATCTGACACGTAGGTAAATAAACTGAATGAAGTTTATTTAAAATTGAATACTTGTGCAATCTATTCAATATTAATTTCCACCATAAAGTAATTATGTGCCTATTTGTTTTAAATAGGAAAGCAATGATAATACTGCACATGACATTGGAATGTAGCCTGGTGAGGGTGGAGCACAACCTGCACATGAAGGTCATGGTGTGAATCCCGGTGCTGGATGTATTCATGTGCTATACATAACACAGTATGGATTAATATAATTAAACATCTTTAATTGCAAAATTGGTGTATTAATTAATGTAACCTTTTGTGTTTGAACTTTAGAGCATGTAGAGTGTGATCAACATGTTGAGCATGATCAGGCTAGACAAGACAAGGAATGTGATGTGGCCCATCAGGTAAAGAGGACCACTCTAATGTTCTTTTAAACATATTTAATTATAATTGGTGTATTAATTAATGTAACCTTTCATGTTTCAACTCCGGAGGATTTAGAGGGTGTTCAACATGTTGAGCATGAGGCTATAAAACAAGATCAGGAACATGATGTGGCCCCATCAGGTAAAGAGCACGACTCTAATTTTCTTTTAATTAATGAAATACTTGTAACAATAATAATAAAACATATCAATTTAACATTTCTTTGTTATTGCAGCAAACCCCCCCTTGTAGCGGCCTCCACGTCGTGAGTACACAACTAGGCATACATTAAGATCACGAGCAGAGGGAAGAACAACTAAAGGGGGGACAGATGATTTAGAAAATGATACTCCACTTCTTTTTTTAGCTGCAAAAAAGAAACAAAAAAAAGTGATTGCAATCATATTATGACAACCATATTTTTGATAATATGTAAAAACTGAAAGAATGAATGTTATATGTTAATGAATGAATGTTATATGTTATTAATGGATGAATGAATGAATGTTATATGTTATTAATCGATGAATGAATGATTAATGTTATATGATCGGGTATGGGGAATTGGGAGTGATGTGAGGAGGAGGGGCCAAATGAGCTTCCACCATCACATGGTTGGTCTTGTTAAGTAGATAATATTAAACTATTCTCGAAACAAAGAGAAGATCAATAAGGTAATGCACTTTTCAATATTTCATTATGCTGCACTTTTAAGCTTATGTGATTTTCATTAGCTCTCTTTGCTTCAAAATGTTAGGGAGGGAAGATGTTTGAACAAATAATTTATATAAAAAAAAAACTACAGGGTTTCATCGCAATTTCGACGAACATAGCCCAATGAACCAAAAAAAAATTTGACAAGGTTGTTATACGCGCGATGTAGTTTTCCTCATTAAAGCAACAACGGTTTGCTCCACCTCGTCGTAAAATGGATGAACGATTTGTGTTTTTTCAACGATTTCAAATGGGCATTTTGCAACGTTTTGTGATTTTTTGCATCGATATATGGATGAAGTTACGTTGATTTTACGACGGACACCGCCAACATTTTTCATGGCGCTGACTGACAATGCTGGGTCATGGTTTCGATGTATAAAAATTGGTCCTTAAACCGACGAAAATCCAGTGGCGAAATTTAAATCAGTGTTGTGTAGGTAAGTCGACAATATTTTGTCGATATGTCACCAAACATTCGTCATAATTTGTAGTCAAATACAATAGTTTTGAATAGCCGAAAGGATTCCAATGTTCAGATAAATTAGATTTTGTGTGCAAACTAAAGAAGTCTCTTTATGGACTCAAACAAGATCCTAGAGCATGGTACTCCATATTGGATATATTTCTACATAAACAAGGTTTTAGGAGAGGTAGTGTAGATAGTAACTTGTACATAAAAATAAAAGGCGATCAATTATTGATTGCTATTTATGTTGATGACATTATATTTTGAGGTAGCAGTGATGCCATGTGCAAAGGATTTTGGGATGCAATCCATGAAGAGTTTGAAATGTCAATGCTTGGTGAGTTATATTTATTTCTTGGTTTATAGATTTCTCAATAAAAAAAAGGTATATTCATTTTTCATAACAAGTATATAAAAGAGATGTTGAGAAATTTCAAGATGGAAGAATGCAAACCAATGAGTACACCTTTGGTTATTAGGTGTAGGTTAAGATGATGAATCTACTTCAAAAAATTAGACTTTGTATAGGTCAATGATTTCAATAAGTAAGTAGTACGGATGGTAGCTAGGTTTCGAGAAGATTCTAAGGAAACTCATGCCAAAGCAATAAAAAGGATATTTAGATATTTGAAAGCTACAATAGATTTTGATCTGTGGTAGCCTAAGAGTGAAAACTTCTATTTATCTGTATACATAGATGCAATTTTTTCCAAAAGAATAGATGATCGAAATAGTACAAGTGGTGGAGCTTTCCTTCTTGGTGATAGTCTTATATCCTAGTTAAGCAAGAAGTAGGATTCAATATATTTATTTATAGCACAAGTGAAGTACATTGTCGTACCTTCATGTTGTAGTCGGGTATTATGGATGAAACATAACCTGAAGGAAATGAAAGTAAAGTTTTATGAACCCATTTCCATTCTTTGTGAAAATACTAGTGCTATAAATATTTCTAAGAATCTGATGATGCAATCAAGGAAAAACATATTGCAATTAAGTATCTTTTTTGAGAGAAAAGGTTGTAGAAAAAGAAGTGAAGTTGGACTATATTGAGACTAAGGAGAAAATTTTAGACATTTTCACAAAACCTCTTCCCAAGGAGACTTTTGAGTATCTCTAGCAAAAGTTGGGATTGGTTTCTCCCTCCTCTTGAATCAAGAGGGAGTACAGGTTGAGGAGGAGTATTGACTCCTTGTCGCAAGCATGTTTGGTGGCCTTGTAGAATGATTGTCAAATAGGAAATGGCATAGGAGGAGAAAGAGAATCAAGATGACTTAAATATGAAGGAATTGAAAATGTTATATCTTATAGATGAGTATTTTTGTCCTTTTCCATTGATGTTAAAGGGGGAGAAAGGAATCCAAAATTCTATATCCTTCAAATTCTCAAGAACTTTAGTTCTACCACATTGGGGGAGTTCCATATAAATTATGTTGGTGTGCTAAGAACATTTTGTTGTTTTCCATCAATGAAAAAGGGGGATATTGTTGAAAATATGTTTTTATTGATATCAAAGTAGCTCATTGATATCATATGAGTGATGCCTGCAAATCGATGAGAATTAAATGTAATTACTTATATCATGTATTATTTGAGCATTTGAAATCAAGAAGTATTGTGGTCAATTGTAGAATGTTAATATTATCATTACTAAGAAGGAAGCTACTATTAGTATGTTTGAAATATCATCTTGTACCTATTACAATTGTTGAGAGTAGTTTGGAAGTGTTTGTGGTAGTATTATGTGGTTTACTATTCATGCATCACGTTATATTGTCATAGTGTGTTTTTCTCTACATTCTACCATAATTGTGTGATGCGTCTTGCGGTTTAGATTTGAAGTAAAGTTACTCATGATGTACCAGATTGAAGAGTTTGAAAGATTGAGATTTTGTAGACAAAAAATCATAAGTAATAGAGTGTTGTATGTGTTTGATGGTTGATTGAGATTAATGTTTGTGTGTTTGCACTAGAGAAGAGAACTTTGCACGAGCTAGAGGAAGCATGTGAAGATAAAATAGGTCTAGTTTAAGATCACTAAAGGAAACACATAACATCATCTAGTTCACTGGCAATAACATAATTGTTTTTGGACCAAGCTGACTACATGTTTCATATCCATTTGAATCAAGGTATGCCCTTAGCTGACATGGCTAATTGTGGATGGTAAATTAAGAATTTATTGACTAACATAATATATTGTTAATATATTAGAATTTGTATATTTATGACTAGGATTCATTCAATGTAATGAATGAGTGTGTGAAGTAATGCTATGTTATTAGTCTGGAAAGTCCACAAATGATCTCTATAATTTGGTAGGACTGGTGTCTTGACTATTGAGTTGGTGCTTTGATATTTGTGTTGGGGATTGGTGTCTCTATTAGGTCGATGCCTACAAATACAATTGGGAATTGGTGTCTCCAACTTAGGTTGGTGCCCACATATTGATTGTAAGTGATTCATTATTTGAGGTTGGATTTGGACAGTAGCTCCAATAAGCTCTTGTCACCATGGTTTTTCCCATTATGGGTTTCCACGTATATCTAGTGTTCCTTGTGTGAATATGTGCATCTATGTTGCTTAATGGTTAAGGAAATTAATACTTGTTTCTTTGATTTTTTTGAGGTTCATGTTTGGAGAAGTCACTAATGATAATTAACTTTGAATTAAAGAGTTTTTTCATATATTGATTCACCCCCCCTCTCAGTATATTGTGTTCCCTTAACCCCAATCTCAACATTGATCAACATCCTCTCGGTGGATGGTATTTCAACTACAACCCTTGAAGGGGATTTATTACTTGGTCCAAGTTAGAATATTCTAGAAATTCATTAGGACCTATAGGACAATCCACCAAAGATTATGTAGAAGGAGCCATCTTTTGTAAAGGTGTAATGCTCTTAGCGATTTTTCGCTCAATTATCTAGGATTATGAGGGACTAAGTTCATCTCTTGGTGGGATCTTAAGTGGCACATTTTCCAATAGATTATTTTTATTATCGATAATTTTCATTATTCTCATAATTGGGTCCTAGATTTTTGTATATGTACCTTTGTATGAAGGGTCAACTCCTTTTCTTATTTCATCTACAATCTAGATGTTGACCCACTATTCCCTTATTTTTGTTACTTCTAAAGATGATGGAAAATTATTGATGAAATCCTCAATAGGATCATATTCATGTAGAAATTTTGCAAGCTTGTACTTTTTCCTAACATCATGAATAAAATTCTTAGGATCATGCTTCCTAATTTTATCAACACTCATCATATAGGGCAACAATTTATTCATAAGTAATTTCATCCCCTCTCTAGCTATCACCATGAAATATGAGGAAATAAGCGTGGAGGGTGGAATTGTATGTTTTTTTTAATTTCTAAAATGAGTCTTAACTACCCCATTCAATTGCCATACAATTTCCAAGTATAAAATTCTATCTAGAATCAACTTGGGAATGATATGGGGTGTCACTAGGGAGCGATGAATTTTGATGATTGTAGCATATGAATAAAACAACCAGTCTCCTCAATTATGATCAAAACCTAACTTTCATTGAAGCTCCTTATGCCTCAAGAACCTTCTTACTCCCTCTAATAACACCTAATCAATATCTTGGCTTCAATTTTTGGGGATATATTTTACAAAAAAATTCTCAAAAATAACATAATTTATAGCCTCACAATTTCTATCCCAAACATTTGTACATTCCTGAACAAGGAGCATCCTTTTTTGAGTGTCAAAGGCTCTAATTCCTAAATGAGATGACCATATTCTCTTTCCAACGTAAAGAAAAATATGGCATAACAAGGAATACCATTTAAATTGAACAATTTTGTAATCCTTCTTGAGAGAACTCAATGTTTTACGGATTCCTTTTGTGACATATCCTGCATAATCATATGGCTTATTAACATCTCTACTTTGGATGTCAATTGCCAACACCATCAGGTTCACTGGTATTTGGAATTTGCAGTCTATACCCAATACCTGGCATAGGGAAAAATAGGTCTTTGCAAAATAATCCTCAAAAATGTCATAATTAAAAGGCTTAAGTTCTATGCTAACAAAAAATTTAAATTTCCCATTTAGCCCTCTTGGTTTGAAACTGGGAAAATACTTCACTCTATAACTATCCCTTAACCTTTGATAATCCCTCGTTAATGCCCCTAAATCAATAGGAAGATGAGCATTTTTATCCAAATTAAACACATCATAAATATAATCTTTGTCCAAGATTATGAGAGAAGCACCCTTGTTATTGATCATAGCCCTAGTTTTGGGATTGTATGTCTTAGCTAGAAATTTGATTAGGTCAACATTAATAAAAAAATTAGGAAATATTAGTCTCCCCAATCCCAACCTCTAGATGTTACCAATTGGTCTTTTTGCTAAGCATTTCCTAAAACAATACTTGAACAATTCATAACCATGAATAGGAATGATGGCATCCCTGTAACAAACATTTTTATTCATAACCCTATCTGCTAATTTTTTTGATCCTTGACCAACCCTAGGTCTTTTCAAAGACCTTGGTAATTGAACCATAATATCATCATCTAGACCCCTTTTAACTCCCATTGAAGTTCCAAACATGAAAAATTTACTTGGGTTCCAGAGTATGCAAACTAAGGCTTTAAGATTTTAAAACTTTTGAGAAGACTTCTTTAAAATTTTAACAATTTACCACCCTTTTAGGGCCCTAATCTACTCTTTAATTCTAGCAATTTATAAACATAAAATTTTCTATGCCAGAATGCACAAAGAGAACTTGAATTTGCTTACTATTTAAAATTTTCCACAAACCCTAGAAATGCCACAAAAAACCCTTGTTTTAAAGGGAAAAGAATGCGGATCTACTGACCCAACAATGCGGAATACATTCCCTTAACACCTTTACTACAAGGGAGAGAAGCAAAAACAAAAAACTAACAGTTTCTAAAACATATAGAGATGCATACAACCATGGCAATGAGAAACCAGAAAGATAACCAAACAAAGATGACAGTATTTACATGGGAAAACCCTTTTAGGTAAAAAACCCACCACACAAAGTCAAATCTATTGTATTACAGTAATGAATCGATTACATACAATATTCAGACTTCTTTGTTCAACTCACAATCACCCAGAGAGTTACAGATTCACTGTTACAATGTTTTACAACATACAGTTCAAAACCCTCCTCAAGAACTCACGTCCTTCTGTTCTTCAGCCCGCAACTTCAACTTGCTCTGCAACTAACGACTCAACATCTAACTTGTCTAACTTATGAGAAATAACACATCTCTCATCCATAAGTAACCAACTGAGAAGAGTAATGAAGACCATCCTCAAATCACGCATCTAGTCGGATCTGATAGATCTCCCTGCAACGAGTCATCCAAGCATTCAATGCCATCACCAAAACGGTTGAGCTCACCACCCTTCGTTGACAAATGCAACTGCCACAGTAACTATCTTGGCATCCATCCACTCACTATTCAACCAGGTGCCACGCGTCCAAGACCCATCAGCAATCGCAGCTGATAGAGCAACCAAAACGGTCAAACAGACATCAGGCGTGTCCAGGACTTCAAGTCATTTCTACCATTGCTGGAGCCAGAGTCGGAACAGGAGTCGAAACAAGACTCCACCGAAAAAACACACTGTCGAAGTCGGAGTCGAATTCAGGAGCAAAACTGGAGTCAAAACAAGACCCTACTGAAATTATAGGTTCAGGAACCAATTCAGTTCCACGTCCGCCCACGACAAAGGAGAACTCATCGGAAATAGTTCTGACCAGGTAAAGTCAACCCAGGGTCAAACCAAGATGGGGGCACAAAAGATCGAAGTCGGAGTCGAACTCGGGGACGGAGCAGAAACAGAAACAGGACTTTACCAAAAGTCCACAGTCAGGAACCAATCCGGTTCCGGTTCCGCCTCCACCAACTGCAAGAAGCAACAATCCAAAACCAGGACAAGGTAGAGGAAAACACCCCGAGGAGAATCCAAACATCCAGAAGAACCAAATCACAAAAGCAGGAGTCAAACCCAGAGTCGGAACATAAACTGAAACAAGAAACTGGCAAACGGACATTGCCAACTTCCAAAACTAGTTCCGCCTCCGCCAGAACCTGTGAAGCAAAGCGAGAAGAAACAGACGGTAGGAAGTGGAGTCGGAATCGGAGCAGGAATGAGAACATAAACCCGAAACTTTAGGAAAGCAGAACAATGCCAAGTTCCATCCCAGTTTCGCCTCCGCCAGAGACCCGGAACTTAGGCAAACAGAACAATGCCAAGTTCCATCCTGGTTCCGCCTCTGCTAGAACTTTGCAAACAACACAAAATCACCAAGGCATGAAAATGAGGACTTCAAGCTGGAAGTTGAGACATAATTTCTCAACAATCTCCCACTTGGTGAACACTTCCAGCTTCCTCAAAACATCAAACCTTACTGTCTATCATAGGCCCCAAGGCCCATCGATTATGTGCACCATTTGAACTTGTCTGTGCTAACTGGCTTTGTCAAGGCATCTGCAACATTTTTCAAGGTGTCAACCTTATCCATATTGACCTTGCCATCTTCAACCATATCCCTTATGAAGTGATATTGCACATCTATGTGCTTGGTCCTAGCATGAAAGGTCGGATTATTTGCCAAACAAATGGCACTTTGACTGTCACAGCAAATTGAAATCTACTCAGCATTAAATCCAATGTCTGAACACAAACGCCTCAGCCACACTACCTCCTTGCAAGCATGAGTTGCTGCCATATACTCTACCTCTGTCGTGGATAAAGCAACTACAGCTTGTCGCTTGCTCATCCAACTGATTGCTCCACCATTAAGCATGAAAGTGTATCCACTGGTGGATCTTCTACTGTCAATGTCCCCTGCCCAATCAGAATCAACATATCCCTAAATGCAAAGAGTCCTTTGTGATGCAACCATACTACCATGGTAACACAAAGCATAATCTGAAGTGCCCTTCAAATATCTGAACACTCTCTTCACAGCATCCCAATGTGATCTTCCTGGATTTTCCATAAAACGGCTTAGAACTCCCACTGCTTGGGCAATGTCTGGTCTTGTGCAGACCATAGCATACATTAAACTGCCTACTACACTTGCATAAGGCACACTGGTCATGTCCTCCATCTCAGTAGCAGACTTTCGATAGTCTTCAACAGATAGTTTCAATCCTTGCATGATTGGAACAACTAGTTGCTTGCAATCAGTCATGCTAAACCTCTCTAGAACGGTTTTCACATACTTACTCTAACTGAGCCAAAGATTTCTGCTTGTTCTATCCCTGGTTATCTCCATTCCAAGAATGTACCTTGCTGCTCCAAGATCTTTCATTTCGAACTTAGCAAACAACTGAGTTTTAAGATCAGAAATCATAGCCTTGCTATTACCAATGAATAACATGTCATCCACATACAGAGTAATAACAAGCACACGATCATTCTCACATTTATAATAAATGCAATGATCATATTTTGATCTAACAAACCCAATTGACAACACAAATGTGTCAAATTTCTGGTACCACATTCTAGGAGATTGCTTTAGACCATAGAGAGATTTATTTAACTTGCAAACCAGATTTTGTTTGCCTCTTTCAACAAAATACTCAGGTTGGAACATGAAGATTTCTTCTTCCAGCTCACCATGGAGAAACATTGTCTTCACATCCATCTGCTCAATTTCATAGTCATACACAACTGCCAATGACAACAAAAACTGGATGGATCTCAGCTTTGCTACAGGGGAAAAGATCTCTCCATAATCAATTCCCTCAACTTGGGAAAAACCCTTTGCAACGATTCGTGCCTTATACTTCTCCACACTGCCATCAAGGCCTGTCTTCCTTTTGAATATCCACTTGCAGCCAACAGGCTTTCGCCCTTTAGGGTGTGGTACCAACTTCCAGGTATCATTCTTTTTCAAGGAATCCATCTCCTCATTCATGGCTTCCAGCCAAGACTTTGAATCAGCCATGCTGATTGCTTTTTTCACAGTCCTAGGCTCATCAGTGCTTGTAATTAAGGCATAAGCACAATTTGAATCCAACATAGAGAAACCATACCTTTCTGGTTGCCTTCTTTCTCATGTAGATCTCCTTAGAGGTTGAGGTTGTTCTTCATCATCAGAACTTCCAGAGCTGCTTGAACTCTCCTCAATCTCAGGTACACCATGTAGTTCTTCCCTTTCTGGAGTTTGGAGAATCTCAACTACATCATTCTTCTTATCACTTTGATTTGTCTCAGGCTGTTGATCACTTACTAGAGGTTTTAGCTCACGAAATATCACGCTTCTGCTATACAAAACCTTCTCAGTAACAGGGTTCCAAAGCTTGTATCCTTTCACACCAACTCCATAGCCGATGAGAATACATTTCACAGCCTTGTTATCCAACTTTGATCTCTTTTCATTTGGCACATGAACATATGCCTCACAGCCAAAGACCCGAACATGCCTTAATGAGGGTTTCTTACCTGACCATGCTTCCAAAGGTGTCTTATCAACAAGCGCTGAACAAGGAGATCTATTAATCAAATAACATGTTGTAGCAACAGCCTCAGCCCAGAACTTCTGCTCTAGACCAGCACCACTCAACATACTCCTTGCCTTTTCCATCAGTGTCCTGTTCAACCTTTCAGCAACTCCATTTTGTTGTGGAGTGTAGGGGGTTGTCTTATGCCTTTTAATTCCATGATCAGTGCAATACCTTTCAAAATTTGCAGAACAAAACTCACCTCCATTGTCTGTCCTTAAACACTTTATTTTCCTTCCAGTCTGATTTTCAACCAAAGATTTGAACTCTTTAAACCGACTGAACACTTCTGATTTACTTTTAAGAAAGTATACAAATGCCCTTCTCGAATAGTCATCAATAAAAGAAACATAATATCTAGACTTCAATAACGAAGGAACATTAACTGGACCAAACACATCAGAATGAACATAATCCAGTATACCAAAGATTTGTGAGGACTAGAGGAGAAAGAAACACGGTGTTGCTTTCCATAGATACAATGTTCACAGAAATCAAACTCAAGGTTACAATCATCAAGCCCTTCTACAAGGTTTTTGTTCTTCAAGGTTTTTAAACCTTTCTCACCAATGTGACCAAGTCTATGATGCCATAACATAGTCTTCTCTGCTGGGAGTTTTACCTCCAAAGCATTTGCAGATAGTGAAGAGTCTTCATCTTTCTCTATAGGTGCAGAAATTACATGACTTTACAGAGGCACTGTTACAAAGAACAGGTCGTGCATCTAGCTTGTACAGAGTGCCAGTACGAACACCCTTAGCTAACACCATTGCACCTCTAGCCATTTTACATCCCTTACTAGAAAAAGAAACTTCTACACCAGCATCATTTAACTTACTAACAGAAAGAAGATTTCGAGCCAAACCTGGGATGTGAAGAACACCACCAATTCCTTTGACTCTCCCATCAGGAAACTGAATTCTGACCCTTCCTCTGCCAACAATCTCCACATTGAATCACTTGCCAAGTATACCTTTCCACCATCATACTTCTCATACTTTGAGAACCAATCTCTATTGGATGTCATGTGAAAAGAGGCACCTGAATCAACCAACCAAACATCATCCGATGCCTGAGTTGTCAAGGCTGCTGCAATGAAGGCATCTGCATCACTTTGAGAAGATTCATTGTCAGAAGCATTCTTCTTCTTCTTCTCCTTGCAGTCCTTCCTGATATGACCAGGTTGCCCACAGTTCCAACACTTTACCTTGAACTTTTTACCAAGAGACTTTGATCTCCCTTTAGACTTGGATTTCGACTTGTTGTATTTCTTCTTGCCTTTCTCCTTTGTTCTACCTCGAACAGAAAGAGCATCTTTGGCCATCTTAGAAGATTTCCTTCGCATTTCTTCAGACAGAAGCGAAGCAACCACATCATCAGTCTTGAAAGCAGTGGTTGTGCTTCTAATAGCCATCACAAGATGATCCCAACTGTTAGGTAATGAACACAACAGGAGCATGCAACGATCCTCATCCTTAATCTTTACACCTACAGATGCCAGTTGAGTAACACTCATATTAAATGAGTTCAGATGATCTGCAACAGACGCACCTTCGTTCATCTTCAAGGAGTACAACTTCTTTCTCGAGAATAACTTGTTTACCAAAGATTTTCCTTGGTAAATATCACCAAGCTTCTTCCACAAAGCAACTGCAGACGTCTCCTCATGAAAATTCAAGAGCACAGAATTGGCTAGACTCAGTCTTATCAATCCTCTTGATTTTCTATCAGCAAGATCCCAACCTTCTTGGGTCATAGTTTATGGCTTAGTTCCAGACACTGCAATCCACAGGTCTCTATCCACAAGCAAGTCTTCTATCTTGAGTTTCCATAACTCAAAGTTGCTGCCATTAAACTTCTCAATATCTATCCTACCAGATGTACTCGCCATCTCACAACAAAAACAAGTTTAATAATGCAAGTCTCCCACTGAAACAATATTAGTGCAAAAAAACTAATTTTCCCTAGCAAGGATAACACGAACTGTCCAAGCTCTGATACCACTTTGAAGGGAAAAGAATGTGGATCTACTGATCTAATAGTGCGGAATACATTCCCTTAACACCTTTACTACAGGGGAGAGAAGCAAAAATGAAAAACTAACAGTTTCTAAAACATATAGAGATGCATACAACCATGGCAATGAGAAACCAGAAAGATAACCAAACAAAGATGACACAGTATTTACGTGGGAAAACCCTTTCAGGTACAATATCCAGACTTCTTTGTTCAGCTCACAATCACCCAGAGAGATTCAGATTCACTGTTACAATGTTTTACAACATACAGTTCAAAACCCTCCTCAAGAACTCACGTCCTTCTGTTCTTTAGCCCGCAACTTCAACTTGATCTGCAACTAACGACTCAACATCTAACTTGTCTAACTTATGAGAAATAACACATCTCTCATCCATAAGTAACCGACTGAGAAGAGTAATGAAGACCATCCTCAAATCACGCATCTGGTCGGATCTGACAGATCTCCCTGCAACGAGCCATCCAAGCATTCAATGCCATCACCAAAACAGTTGAGCTCGCCACCCTTCGTTGACAAATGCAACTGCCACAATAACTATCTTAGCATCCGTCCACTCACTATTCAACCAGGTGCCATGCGTCCAAGACCCATCAACAATCACAGCTGATAGAGCAACCAAAATGGTCAAACAGACATCGGGCGCGTCCAAGACTTCAAGTCATTTCTAACACTTCTGAAGCCGGAGTCGGAACAGGAGTCGAAACAGGACTCCACCAAAAAAACACACTGTCGGAGTCAGAGTCGGAGTCGAGAGCGGAACTGGAGTCGAAACAAGACCCTACCAAAATTACAGGTTCAGGAACCAATTCGGTTCCGCGTCTGCCCACGGCAAAGGAGAACTCATCGAAAATAGTTCTGATCGAGTAAAGTCAACCCAGGGTCAAACCAAGATGGGGGCACAAAAGATCGAAGTCGGAGTCGGACCCGGGGACGGAGCAAAAATAAAAATAGGACTTTACCAAAAGTCCACGGTCAGGAACCAATCCAGTTCCGGTTCCACCTCCGCCAACTGCAATAAACAACAATCCAGAACCAGGACAAGGCGGAGGAAAACACCCCGAGGAGAATCCAAACATCCAGAAGAACCAGATCACAAAAGCAGGAGTCGGACCCGGAGTCGGAACAGAAACCGAAATAGGAACCTGGCAAACGGACATTGCCAACTTCCAAAACTGGTTCCGCCTCCACCAGAACCTGCGAAGCGAAGCGAGAAGAAACAGATGGTAGGAAGCGGAGTCGGAATCGGAGCAGGAACGAAAACATAAACCCGAAACTTTAGGCAAGCAGAACAATGCCAAGTTCCATCCCGGTTCCGCCTCCACCAGAGACCCGGAACTTAGGCAAACAGAACAATGCCAAGTTCCATCCTGGTTGTGCCTCCGCCAGAACTTTGCAAACAACACAAAATCACCAAGGCATGAAAATGAGGACTTCAAGCTGGAAGTTGAGACATAATTTCTCAACATGTTTGCCCAGAAATTTACAACAATTTCACAACTGCAATCTTCACTTTGTGTCTTGAATGATTCAAAAAAATGTAATTAATCCAATTCACTTAAAAATTAGGTAGATACAAATCATATCTTCCATCAATATCCTCACATTCTTTAACATGTGACTAGTGGTAGTCGTTCCTCATTTTTCAATATGAACTGTTGATTTTCCAAAGATCGATAGTAATCACAGGGATTTGAAATCCTTTCCATGAACATAAAATATTCTTTCTTTTGCACACCTCTAGGACACGTTTCACCATTTCATGGACTTGCAAGAACAAAAGAAAAAGCTTTTGGGCTTCCTCAATAGTGATTTCATTCGAAAAAAATAGAAAGATACAAAACAAGACATGTAGAATGATTTTAGGAGTTCGAGGGAAAACAAGCACAAATTTACATTACTTTGTGAAGGTTTAAGTTTATGCAAAAATGAATAATCCATGCTTATGACACAAAAAAATGCATTTCACTCATTCACAGAGAAAACTTATTTAGAATAAAGGGCCTTGTGATGCATATAACTAATGCTACTTAATCACAAGCCAACACCTAGCATTGACTAGGATAAAGGTGGGACTCTTGGTGATATTTTCTTCATGCAACTTAGAAAACCTTTAAATCATGTGCCCATATGAATAACTTAAGTCAATAGGGAGAAGGGGTCAGTAGATCACGATGAAATGGGGTTTTTCTAGAATAAATTAAGGTACTGTGCGAAAATAAATATAATGATTTGATTGGATTATGACTCATACACGTCAATTACATCGAGGAGAAAAAGAGCATTTCCCATTCTTGTGAGAAGAAAGTAATAGCATGAAAATATTTTGTGAACCTAAGAGGCTATGTGAAATGACGCTGCATTTTCTGTGGGACCAAGTAAAGTGCAAGAGTTTTAAAAGGTTTTAAAAGCATGTGACAATAATGGGTACATCCAATGCTCTAGAAAAGGGGGCCAATGAAAGCATGAAATCAAGGTCATAAGGTTGTACCTTAAAGGATGATACAACTAGGGTAGGAAATCAATACAAATTTAGAACAAAAGTGTAAGGGCTTTGCCAAGGTTTAGGGTTTTTTTTGCAAAAACTTAATGAAATTTCATAGAAACCCTATAAAATGATCCTTTACTATACCTCAAAATCACCCAAAAATTTCAATAGGAAAAATCTTATAAGTACCACCACAACTCTCTTAGTACTTTGATTCCATCTTTAAAAGTCAAACCATTACCTTTCAATGATAATGATAAAATGAATGTGCTCTTTGTCGATGATTGGGGTCCACTAGATTTTACACCTAATTTCATTAGGGAGTATAAAATCTCACCATCAAAGCCTAAGGATTCAAATTTTATTTTGGGAGCTTTAAGACAATCTTGTCATTTCTCATCTCAAAATATAAATAATGATAAAAATAATGCTTCATCTTCAACTACATGTTTTGGTGACAATTGGGGTTCATTAGATTTTCAACCCTCATTTGTGGGAGAGTACAAAATCTCACAATCTAAACCTAAGGATTCTTTTTTTTTATTCTCTCAATATTCTTCTACATCAACAAATCCAAAAACATCATCCCATGATGGTGATGGGGGCTCTTTATATTTCACCCATTTGTGTTGCCAATATCTAATCCTATCTTTTCAACACCTAAAAAATATTTTCATTCTTGCAAAAGAGTCAATTCTTGTCATAATTAGTTAAACAAGACTTCTCCTCCTCCATCTTAGTTGGAAAACATTACGAGCTTGGATTTAAAATTATTTCTAAAATTGGATATAATGAAAACATGGAACAAGGAGTTAAGGATCATGTGAAGTCTATGCCATGGGTGTTGCCACAATAATGGGTTACACTTTTTGGAACATCCTAATTTTTTCTAGAATCACATATTTTTAGAAAATATAATGATTTAAACCTTGAAAGGTTCAATTTAAAGGGTTTTGATTAAAGAGGGTTTGATCAAACCCCCTTGGATAGAACCCCGCTAGTTTTAAACCATACCTATAATGGAGTCTCCTCTACACCTATCAAAATGCTGATGAAAAACCACTTTTGATTTACCTTTTGGGGGATCAAATGAATTCATTTAAAATTTATGTTTTATATGTATGCAGTCCTTATTATAAGCTTCCCAAAAAGAATTTTAAATATATTTAATTTGATTATTATATTTATTTTTTATTTCTTGTGAATATAGGTTTTTCACCAAAAATCAAGCTCTATGTCCTGCACATGTGGAAAAATAGTAGATTACCAAAAAAATTGTGAAAAATATCTATGCTCTTGGTATTGATGTCCTTGATAAAAAAAATAAAAATTTTGACACTTACAAAAAAAGTTGTGTGTTATATAGTAAACCTATGTCTAAATTGTAATTGGTTTGACTTCAAAACTCAACTAAGATAAAAAAAAATCAATAAAACACTATGAAACCAAATGAAGGATCTAGATATCATAGTTACAAATCTAAATTAAAAAAAATAGAATTTTATCCTTCATAGAAAAATAGTTGTGTTATATCGTAAACATCACTCTTTAAAAATGTTTTTTATTGTTAAAAACTAGTTATCAAAGAAGATAGAAAAAGAAATGCAATTTGATTCCAATTTTCTTTTTAAATATACATTTAGAATCTACAATTAAAATTTCACAAATCACTAGTTTGCATCATCTTCAAATTCCTCATGGTTTAGCAGCTATAGGTGTCTGAAAGTGAAGATTTAGTTCAAAATGTTCATTTCAATGTCAAGTTTGGCCAAAAAGTGTAACCCATTATAGTGGGATCACCCCCATTCCTTGCTAAAAGAGGTCTAGGTTTAAACATTTCTTCTTCCTCTACATCTCATACTCCATCATCTACTATATTTATAGCTTATTATGGTAAGAGAGAAAGATTTTCTTCACAAGAGAAAATATTTCCTCCTCTTGTCAAGGCTTCTCAAACCCCACTTGATTACTCTTCATCTTCAAACACATATGAAGTTTCATAAGATCAATATTTTTGTGCATATCATCAAGTGCATGGTCATTTCAACAATTAATGTTAGGCCCTGAGCAATAAAAAACAACTTCTTGATGGTGGTGCTATCACTCTTCCATGTATTGATGCACCTATTCATTCTAAATGATAATATCTCCCCTATGGTGTTTCTCCTCACTATGTGGCATTTGTAGCTCTATGTGTGTGCTCATTTCCATTCATGGTGGTACAATCTTATGTGCAATCACATTTATTTCTATGGTAGAAACACAATAGTCTCTAGCATGGTTGTTATTTCCTATACACTTGGGGGACAAGGATAACTAGCTTTGGAGGTGTACATGCTTTTTAACGATCTCCTCTTCCCCTTCTTTTCCTTAAAATATGATCATAACAAGTATGCTAAAATTTTAAGGGGAGGCATTCACCCTATCCATTTTTATATCCATTTTCATTGGTGTCTTGTGAGCTTTAACTTATTGACATACCCCCTTGGTGGTGGTGTTGTTTATAATGCCCCTGAGGCGTGATTAGCAATTCGTTCCCTACGATGTTAAGCATTTATGTGTCCCCTATGACATTAAACTTTTATGTGCTCCTTGAAGCATGATTGTAAAACAATCCATAGACCTAGCATAATGCAGCTTGTTGGCCTATGAATTTGAGCATTTTTACATGGACACCTAGCAGAGCACAACTTGCCAGTTAGTGGAACATGTGTCTCATGAGTAAACTAGCATAACATAACTTGCCAGCCTTATGGGACCTATCATTTATCAAATTTATATGAACACCTAACATAGCACAATTTTCTAGCCAATAGATTTGTGTATCTCATGAGAAATTTTATTTATCATTTTATCATTTTAGATGTGTATGTTGTGTATTCGATGGATGATGCTTATGTATCATGTTTTCCTTGTGTATTCCTTGTTTTTTTTGTGTATGTCACATGTTTTCCTCATGTATGTTGTATTTTCACTCTATGTATTTCATGGTTTTGCTTTGTGTATTCCTTGTATGCATCGTGTTTTTCCTATGT
This sequence comes from Sequoiadendron giganteum, assembly GCA_007115665.2. Taxonomy (NCBI): domain Eukaryota; kingdom Viridiplantae; phylum Streptophyta; class Pinopsida; order Cupressales; family Cupressaceae; genus Sequoiadendron; species Sequoiadendron giganteum. Next base: position 75,141,277 of record CM021103.1, on the reverse strand, counting down.
ATGCTTTGTGTATGCTTTTATGTGTAATTCATTAATTGCTCATTGAATTCCTTATGTATGATGTAATCTCACCTTGTCTTGCATGCATGTTTTATCTTAACATTATGGATTGATAGGATCCTAAGTTGGGGGCTTGTGCATCCCTCAACTTGGTGTCATCCTATCTCTTCAACGTTTTGATAAAATAATTTATTTCTTTAGTGTGAGTATGAACATAAGATCATACTCTGACTAAGGTGAGGGCTAAATGTAGTGTCATAAATTGTCAACCCTAACAATTTCACACTATATTGACCCCCTATTTTTCCCATAAAATTAATTATAATAATAATTTATTCATTTTAGAGCCATATTATGAAAATAAACTGAATTCCTTGATATTCCAACAAATTTGGGTCAAAATCACCAGGTTAGGGGTGGGGGTGCCCCTGACAGGTAAGGGTGACCTATTTCAAATTCTAACATTTTGGGTGTTGGCCTTGTGTGTTATAAAATGACCCCAGGTCATCTTATAATAAAAATATCAATATGGATGCATATACAAACAAGTTTTCTTCTCATTTGAACATTAGAAAGGGCATGATGAACAAGAAGCTATTATGATGCACTTATTGTGAAGATGTATTGAGTTATCCTCTACATGGTAGCTATAACAATCTATTGTGTTTTGTGGACTAACCTATTGTAAGTCTTCAATAAATTCAAGCATCCATCAAATAAAATTTGGTGGAAATTTATGGTGTGGACATCACTTCAACAAAGATTTCATACCAAGGTAACATTATCATTTATCATTTGTTATTATAGTCAATTATTGTTTATTTGGCCTCTACCCAACCTAGGGTAAGCCCTCTTTATCATCATCATTTGTTGTTTGTGGAGGTGGAAACACCAAAATGGGGTTTGACTTTAGCAAGCCCCTATACAACACAACCTTTTCCCCTATTTTCATGTGTGTAGGTCAGATACAAAAGTTTCATTAGCAGTAGGTCACAAGAAATATAAAGCAAAATGAAACACATCATCTGAGTGTTGAAGATCCCAAAAAAAATCCTTTTTGGTCTAGGGTGCCCATGCCACTGACCCTCAAATTCAAGATCAACTTTCATGTATAGGTTCCTCTCTATCTTCATTTCTCATATATGTGATTGTTCTATCAAATTTCAATTTCATTATGCGATAAATTATATTTTCAATTCTAGGGTGTATGTCAAATAGGCTAATCAAAACACACATCAAATGTCTCCTCTTTGCAACACAAAAGGACCAAACCCTAGGACATTGACTCTCCCTTGTGGTAGCTAGCCAATTATCAAACCCTAGTTGGTTTGTGTTCGAATGCGAAGGCAAGAAAAGAGGTTGATCTTAGTTAATCTACTAGTTAGATCTAGGATCCTATTTTCTACTTTACAGTAGCTATTAAATTGTTTAATATTATGATTGAAATAATGTTCTACTATATTTGTTAACATCCATGTTACATCACTACACTAGTATTGCATATATATTTCAAATTAATGTATAATTATTTTTTGATCAAATGTGTAGTACAACATGACTAAAAACAAAGGACCACCAATATTCATTCTAGCCATGTCTAAATTGGATGCAATCCAACCAACCTAACATAATAAATAATTTTAAATTCTTATCTTTAAACATCAAGAGAATTTTAAATTAGAGAAACCATTTTTATATAAATACGTACCAAATTATTGATGTATAAACAAAATCACTATAAAAATGAAAAACATATACAAAGTAAAGCACATTCCAAGACCCATAACGGAAGGTTGGACATTAATTTTAATGCTTTGATGCCTTGTGTAATCATACAAACTACTCGGTTTTAGATATTTGTTAGAAAATAAATATATAAAGTGTTTTTTTGTCTTATTACATTCTTAAATTTACTTGGTGTATTCTTACACATTTATATTTTCACTTCTATTTATACAATGAAAAAGACTATAATATATAAATTTACACATATAGTATATATCTTTTAGATCTTAAATCTAATTAATGTTGAGAGACATTCTATAATGACATAAGTGTGGTAACAAAAATTCAACCTTTGATAGTCATTTTAGATAACAAAATATTAATATTTAATAATACTTCCAAAATAAGCAACACATAAAAACTAAAAATCACATACACAAGTAAAGCAAAATGTATTGAAAAATAAAACAAACATAAATACAACAAAACTTATGTATTCATATATATAATAAATACAATATTTCTAAACTAAAATAAAATAATATAATTTTTAAGTGAATAAAATAACTCCAATTTAATGAGAGAACATTTATTAAATAAATACATCTAAAATATCTATAATAATATAATTATTGCTTAAAGCTGTTACATTTACTATGGACTTAACCAATGCAACCGACATGACGCCATTACTACTATTCATCAATTACACATGCGATGTCAGGGGCTTAAACCATGTTGCCCTGGACAAATTACAATGATTTCACATCTCATACATGTCGGAAAACATTCTTTCATCTATCTCCCCTGTCGACTCCGGCTGTTGTTCGACAAAGCGGGCACGTCGAATGCGAGGTGAGCCATTTGTCGATGCAGTCGACATGAAAGCTGTGCTTACACGCAGGCAGCATTCTTCCCTTCTCTCGCTCTTCAAATTCACACAAGCAGACTGCGCATTCGAACCCTCGCTCACTGTCATGCTTAGACTCGTATACAAATACAGGAAAACGTTCTGCAGCTGTTTTTTCGCGGGGGAGGCGTGGAAGGTCGACAGAGTCTGTACTGCTTTCTAATGGCGGTCGACGACGACTGAGTCGTTTGAAGTAGAGAGCGAAAATTGTGAAGGCAGCCGCCAGAAGAGCAATTGTGAAGAGAACCACAGAGACTATGAACAGTGCATTATCCAAAAAATTAGCCGTCTTGGAGCTGTAATGCCCCTGCCTGTTATGCCGACCAGGAGGAGGAGAAGGAGAAGGGGGAACAAAATGAGAAAAATAAATAGCCATACCAAATGTTCTCGCCCTTTGTATTTGAATGACAGAATAGAATAGAAGAGTGTAGAAGGGAGTTTATAGTACAGCAGACCCCCTCATTCTAGCTGTCAGATACATGTTGAATGAATATTAAAAAGTCTGATGCTGTGTTCCTCTATTTTACCAATAACAAATCTAATAGGAAGTAATCATTAAACTGTCAAATATCAGAGAAAGCTTCGGATTTTAGAATAAAATACTCAGATTCAACTGATCCTTTTGTATAAAAGACATGAACTCTTTGTTCTAATTCTTCTCTAGAGCTTTCTCATCTCCTATTCATATCAACAATTACATTTTAATATTAGAAATGGAAACAAAAGAAAGGGAAAAAGAAATAGCCATACCAAATGTTCTCTCTTTTTGTATTTGAATAACAGAATAGAATATAATAGTTTCACTGTCTGCAAGACTCAAGATAGTTTATGGGATAGCGGATCCTGTCATTTTAACTGTCAGATTTGTTGAATGATTGTTCAAAAACTTGATGATGTGTTCCCCTGTTTTCCCAATCTTATCCTCTTTGAACAAATTTTATAGCGAAGTAATCATTAAAGTATCTGTACACTTTGATTCTAAAATCATAATAAACTTTGTATTCTAAAATATTTCTGAATATCAACTATCCTTACTCTAGAATAAAATGTTTCTCAGATTCAAATATACCTACTGTATAAAGATACAAACTCTTTGCTCACACTCTTCTTAAAAACTTTCCCATCTACTATTCGTATAAAAAAATACGTTTTAATATCAGATACCCCACAGATTCTACAGTAGTTCCTTGTCACTTTGTTATTAAAACCAAACTGGGCAGCTGACATAGTGAAATGCACTTGCCCATACGTACACGGCACTAACATTTGGCATATTCAACTTGCCAAACTGGAAGTTAAAGCAACCATCAATTCGGCAGTTTTCAATTACAATCGCAGGCGTGAGTAGTCTACAGTACTGTGTGTCCATCCACTGCTCTGTTTTGAGTTTTTTGGTTTCTGGTATAATATTAAGGATATTTTGTTTTTGGTGGGTCCTCTCTTTACTAAAAATATTATATATTAAAACAAATACATTAAGTATACAATAAATACAGCTATCTTTTTCATGTAATAAACAAAGTTTAAATTTCTAATTTATAGAGGAATTTTATAGTTTTTGTCATGTGAAATGCAAGTGGATGTAAATAAATTAGTTATGACACCTTGTGCAATGGGTACGTCGAAGAGGTGTGAAAGGTCAATTAGAAAAAAATTGGTTTATTTTTTGCATACATTTGTGTAGTATATGAGATCAATTGATAGATCATTTAGAAAATGATGTTAATATTTTTATTATTTTTTATGATCGAATAATATTATTATATTTATTTTTAAAATTTTATGTATTAATTATTATATTATTATATAAATATTTATTATTTATGTCATTATTTTATGTATTTATTATTATATTATTATGTTTTAGAATATGTTTATTAAAATGAAAATTAGGGTCGAATAATGAACATATTTATTAAAACTAATTAATTGTTATATTTTATAAAGAAAATGATGTGCTCGTTATTAGAACCTAATTTTCATTTTTATAAACATACTCAAACCCTTTTCGAAACTTTATTTTCATTTTAATAAACATACTCAAATCCTTTTCGAAACCTTGTTTTCATTTTAATAAACGTACTCTAAAACCCTTTTCGAAGCTTTATTTTCATTTTAATAAACATACTCTCAAACCCTTTTCGAAACCTTATTTTTTGGCTGTAGCTTGCCCCGCAATTAGACAGACAGATGTTGTGTGCTTTGATTTGTCCGACAATAGACAAAAGGCTGTGAATGAATAGAATGGCGGGATCCACGGCCCAATCTCCTTGGCTCAAGGCATATTTAAAAACTCCTTAGAACATACCCTCGCTCCTTTCAACTCTCTGTTTTCTTTTTTTAATAGCGGCAGGGAAAGCAGAAAATAACGACGAAAAACAACCGGAAATACTGTAGTGAGAGAGAAAGCTAAAAAATGATTGACGCAAAACACCCGAAAAAGGGAAAGCTAAAAAACGACCGACGTAAAACAACCAAAAAATGATGGACGGTTGAGATTGGTATCTCTGTCAACCAGGGTCTATGGTTGCTTTTCAACCGTCTGTTGACAAAATGAGCTTTGAAAGCTCAGATAAGGAATGCCTTCGACATAAATATATTGTTTTTTTAAAATATATTTTTTTACATGGAAGGCGTATTTTATTTGAAGAATACAAAGTTAAAATTTACAATGTCATACAATGCAAGACGATTGAAACTTTTTTGCTATTGATTGCCTTGTACTGGTTTTTACTGCATTCAAATGTTCGTAATATTTTACCTATGAACTCTACCCCTTTTTCTTGGTCCACATAGTTGAGAGTGCACCATAATATTTGCGTAGCTATATATGGATATCATAACATTTACTGCCATGATAAACCCACTTTCAAATGCAAAGCGTGTGGTAAAAGTATTTGTTTTATTGTACTTTTTACAGACATGTAATAATTCTTTTTCTTGAGCCATAAATCGAATAAATATCATTTTACTCCATCTCAAACCGTTTGATAATTTGCAAAGCGCGTGGTTAAAATAGATACTTTTGCATAGACATGTATAAAATTAAATGAAATAAGGACGTGTTATAAGATAAAATTAAATAAGGGTTGGTTTTACTATGAAGATTTTTTTTTCCAAGTTAATTAATTATACTTTATGTTCAAATATGTTAAATAAAATCAACAATGCTATTTTTTATTCAACTTCTTAGCAAAGACTAGGATATTTTTAGGCTATCAAAAAATACATTAGATCTTATTGAATAAGATTAAAAAATAAAATAACAAATGATTATATACATTGTCCCGTTGTATAGTTTCTAATAATCTTTATATATAATATGCTTATTATAAAATTTTAATTTAACTATATCATTATAAAGTTTTTGTTTATTAATTACTAAATTTTGAATGTAAAATGTAAAAGGGAAGGAAGATAAAATGTAATAAAAAACCTTATGGTTTACATGATTCAATTTTTTTAATTTAGAGTTAGAACTTTCAAATTCTATTTTATAGTTATTGAATTATTATTTTACAATAGTATATAATTATAAATTTACTAATTTGTATATTATTAATAACAATAGTTAAATTTATAATTAACATTATAATATATATATATATATATATATATATATATAACAAACCATATTGAACTATTTATATTAATATATATTACAAAAAAAATTAATGTATATAATACATTAAAAACATAATTAAAATCTAACTATTTTTTATATCATTAAAAATATAAAAATAATAATTATATTTAATACTATAATATATAATTAACCATGTAATATTATACATATATATACTATATTAGATACTGTAGGACTGGTTAAAATGAGTTAGCTTAAATCCTAGTGACAACCACAACACTATTAAGCTTAAACTGAATCCAAAACAAGAGAAAACAATCAAATGGAGATAGCGAAATGAAAGCAAGTAAATATAACACTCCCCATCGAAGTTGAATCACTTCCCTTGTCTCTCCTTCTTCTTTTGAAAATATCCCCTCAGATTTGTAGTCTAACTTGTGCAAATACTTACAAATTGTAAGTAAAAAAGTTGGAGATAAGTGGTTGTTAAGGAAGAATTGGAGGAGAAAGGCTTTTTTTATAGATAGCCATTCAAATGGACAGACGAGTCGATTTTCTAGAAAGATGTCAAGATCAACAGTGGAGAATTGGTGCACCAAAAAGTGGTGGACTAAGGATAGTTATGACGTGTCGACGACTATGACGTCGACAACTATGACAGAGATGGCTATGACAAAGATGGATAAGATTAATCAGCAAGTGGAGGGGTAATGGATGAATTAAAAATTGAAAAATGATTAATTCATGAGAAAATAATATCTGGCCAAGTGGAGGATGAATAATTCATTCGAATTATTTATTTGACATTCGAATTATTTATTTGAGAAAAAAGGAAATGGGCATTTAATTAAAAATATATATAAAATCATTTTAATTAAATGGGAGAAAATGAGAAAGAACATTAAATAATTAATTTGAATCAATTATTTAATAAAAGAGAGTATTGGGGGAATAATTAAATAATTTTGATAACTATTTAACCATAGAAGAATTAAAGGATGAGTGAATAGTTTAATAATTAACTTTAATTATTTAACTATACCGAAAGGTGATAAAAAAAAATTAAATAAATTTATTTATTTAATTATTCGAAGAAGAGAGGAAATTAGTGACCCAACTAATTTATTTAATTGATCAGGAAAGAATAAAGCTAAGAAATGAATTAATTAAATAATTAAAAATTATTTAATTAATAGAGGAATGCGATCAAGAATAATTAAATAATTAAAATTATTTAAGTATCGAAGGATGACAACCAAGAAAAATGACGTTAGCAGATTTAGGATATTTTTTAGTGTCTACATTTTCCCCCTCTTTGACATAATGCAGCTCATCGTGTTATGTCAAAGAAATTCAGTCAAAAGATGCCCTGGTGAAAACAGGCTATAGGTATGCCCCCCTCGGGAAAATTTACAATTAAAAAAAAAAAACAATTTTTTTTTGGAAAATTATCTCGATAAGACAAGTTGATGGCCAAGAATCTAATGGTGAAGATGGAATTGATTTTCGAGGTCGATAAGGGGGTCAAATCAAGGTTTAAATTCATCAACATGATCCTCCAATAAATAAGACAAGAGCAAAACCCTAATTTTGAACCTATAAATAGAAATTTGAGTGAGTTTAAGGGTCATTTATATGGAAACTTACATTTTTTATTATCAAGCCTGCAAGCTCCATTTTTACTAGATACAATACATAATGACATTGTACCTATGACATATTATTGAGCGATATATATGATATGATTTTGTCGACAGTTTATGATATGCATTGTTGTATGATTATGCATTATGTTTATGATGATGTTATGCTATGGATGTTCATGTTTTGGCTATGATGTCTATTGAGGCATTCTATATGATTGTGTGATGGTTTATTATGCTTTGTGATTATTCATTTATGTTATGAATTTTTATACCTTTCATGATATGTATGGATGATAAACACAACATGGATGACCTCATTTGATAAATATAATATGATATGATGATGTGATGCATTTATGATTATGGATGTTTATATTATCATGATATGTATGGATGATGAATGCAATAGAAATGTCCTAATGTTGTGAATGTAATATGTAGATGCAAATAAATGTTAATGTAATGGAATGCTTATATGATAATGCAAATTGTGATGATGGAGAATGTCTAATATGAATGCAAAATGTGATGTACAATATGAGATGCCATGTTATTATTAATGTGATGTAATGTGTATGGAATGCAATGAGATGTGAAATTCAATGCGTAAAATCTACCATGGTGTAGTGCAATGTGATGGGAAATGTAATGTGTAGAATTTATCATAATGTAATGCAATGTGATATGAAATGTGATGCAATATGAATGAAATGTAATGCGATAAAATATGATGTGATATGAATGAAATAAAAGGTTATGCAATGTGATGTGAAATGAACTATAGTCATAATGCAAAATGTGATGCAATGAAGTGTTAACATAATATGGATGATTTCTATTTTTTTGTATTTTCTTATGCAAATATGTGTGGCTTAATATTATAGTGATGTCTATGATGATAATGCTTTCTATGATGTTTTCTAACATGATTGTGTATGCAAGATATTTTTGTGTGTCACAGGACTTTGTCAAGATGCAAGCGAGAGAAATGTTAGCATGGGAGGGATGGATGTTAGCATGGAAGAGGAAAAGAAGATGGAGTGTTAGACAGGAAATGATAATGATCCAAATTTCATGCTTTTATATTTATCATCATCGGGTGTCAAAAATTTTGCAAATGGAGCACAAACACCATGGTATGACATAGACCAAGTTGTGCAAGGTGACCATTTGTAAGAGACAAGCAGTCAAAAGACAAGGAATGCCTTAGCTCATACTAAGGACCTAATTATCCCAGTCTTTTTGCTAAGACAAACCATAGACAACAAGAAAATAAAAGAGGTCATGATCCATCATTGTTCCTCTAAATCCTTTAATAGGATATCCTCGAGGTAACTAGTAACATGACCGAAAACTAATAAAAAAGATAAGCCAAACTTAGACCGACAAAGTGCTTGCCAAAGAGTCTGTGTTTACCAATGACATTGATAAGATTGTTCGATATGATAAGATGACCGAATTCGATTGATAAGTTGATAAAGGTTGACCAATTGATTTGATTGACTGTGCTTGGTTTCAGGAAGGACACATCCTGATTAAGGCAAGATGAATTGACCAATATGACAAGATTGATTGATTTTGATAAAGTGTGATTGATAGACTGATCGATGTGATGATGCCTAATTCTCAGGAAAGACATATCCTATTGGAGGAAAGTAACACATTTGATAGAGTTGATCGATTGACCATTGTTGATAAAGCACCTAACCGCAAGAAAGACACCTCTTATGTAAGGTGAATGACAAGATTGACCAAAGACGAAGTCTCATCTTAGGAAGGACGTATCCTGATAAAAGCTAAGTGATAAGACTGAATGAGACAAATGACATAATGCCGCATTCTAATAATGACCAATGACTTGTTTGATTGATTGATGGTAAGATGATTGATTGAAGATCATTGATGATTTGTTGGTTATGTTTGCCTATGATTTGGTTTGAATGATGATTTCTTGCAGATAAAACCAGACTCGAAAAACCCTAAAGGATTGACCTAGGGCCTCGAGGGCTCATAGATTGATGGCCTTTCCTATGTCATACACATAGATACCTCATATTTCGACATGACTTGACTTTTCTTTATTCGACAAAAGACTAAGTCATGATTTAATTTGGGAAAACCTAAAGGACTGACCTAATGTCTTGGGGGCTCATTTAAGATGAGCCTTGCATATGTAGAAAATGCATAGAGACAATGTAGTTCGACCACTCTAACATAGACTAAATTAGACTTAGACTCAGACTCAGACTCTATTTTTGTAAGTTTTTGATATTTTTTGATGTTTTTGGATTTTGAAGGTTTTATGAATTTTTTTGGGGGTTTTTTAGGGTTTTATGATTTTTTTTGGATTTCAAAGGTTTTATGATTTTTTTTTTGGATTTTGATCTTTTATGAAAGCTGATACCATGTGTATGATCCCATGAAGACATAATTCAAGTAATTTTCCTAGTTAGGTGTATGATCAATTTGTTATGTGTGAGGGGAAGCAGATGAATGCAAAGGATGATCATGAAAGTGAAGGAGACTGAATGTCGATGGTTCTCAGGCCATGGAAAGGATGACAATGCTTTATTATGGATGATATGATCGAATGGATGAGCGGTGGATAGAAGACCATGTAGAGTGATAATAGATGGAGAAGCATATATTGACTACACATGGCTATGTTTTCACCATGGTACCTATCCAAAGCGCCACCAAAGTGGTTTTCACTTTTGGACGAATTATTTCTTTACCATTTTTTTTTTTTCATTTTTTTCATTTTTTTTGTTGTCACCAAGATGCATGTTTGCTAGGTTTTCATCAAGTTGACCATTTATTTTTTATTTTTTTTGTATTTTTGACTTTTTGAAGGGATGCCCTAAGAATTAAGTGTAGTACTTGCGAAGTTGCATGTTGTTGATAGGTTAAGACAATGGTTCTCCTTTTGGATTAGAGAGCTATTAAGCACCAAATCCATATTTTTCTATGATGATATACAAGCCCAACTAATTAGGTTCGAAATTCCCAAGCTTTTCTTGATCTGCTTGATTCTTTAGATTTTCTTTCAGGACTAAGTCACCAATGTCAAAAATTCTAGGTCAGACTTTCTTATTGTAGCTACGTTGAATGCGATTCTGATATGCTTGCAAGTGTCAAAGCATTTTGAATCTTTTCATCCAGTAACTCTAGCTCATGTAGATGGGATACACAATATTCTTCTTATTTAATCACTACTTGCATAGAGACTCGTAGGGAGGGTAACTTGACCTCAATAGGAAGTATTTTTTTAGACCCAAAGACAATGTAGTATGGGGTGGCTCTTGTAGGAGTGCAAACATTGGTATGGTAGGCCCATAAAGTAGGATTGAGTTATGGACCCACTAGCTTGCCAACTCAGTGAAATTGGAAACCTAACTTGGCCTATTTGAAAAAATGGGTTCAAGAAATGCGGTCTCTCAGTGATTTACATCATCAGGAGACCCCATTTCTTGGACCCATTTTTTTAAACAGGCCATAAAATGGGGTCCCTCTCCCCCCTCTAACCTTAACCCTAAACCCTAAACCCTCTGACCTCTATCTCTCTCCCACTTCCTCCCTCTCTCTCTCTCACTCACTCCATCTATCTCTCTCCCCTATACCCTCTATCCCACACACTCCCTCTCTCTCTCTCTCCACCCTCTATCCCACTCAACCCAATACCCTAAACCCTCAACCCTTAGCCCTTAAACCCTAAACCCTCTACCCTCTACCCTCAACCCTCTACCCTCTACCCACAATCCTAATCCCTCAACCCTCAACCCTTAAAACCTAAAACCTTAAGCCCTCTACCCTCTACCCTCTACCCTATACATTAAACCCTCAACCCTTAATCCTTCAACCTCAACCCATATACCCTCTACCCTATACATTAGACCCTCAAACATAATCCTTCAACCATGTACCCTCAAACCTATAGCCTAAACCCTCTACCCTCTACCCTAAACCCTTAAAATTTCTACCCTCTACCCTCGAACCTCATCCCTCAACCCTATACCCTCAACCCTTAAACCCTCTATGCTCTACCCTCTACCCTCAACCCTTAAACCCTTAAACCCAAGTAAACTCTCTACCCTAATCCCTAAACCCTCAACCCTTAAACCCTTAACCCTCTATCCTTAACCCTCAACCCTTAAGCCCTAATCCATCAAACCCTATACCCTCTACCATATACAATAGACTCTCAACCCTAATCCCTCAACCCTATACCCTCAACCCTCTACCCTAAACCCTAAACCCTAAACCCTGAACCCTCAATCCTTAAACCCTCTACCCTCTACCCTCTACCCTATACATTAAACCCTCAACCCTCAATTTTCAACCCTCAACCCTTAAACCCTCTACCCTCTACCCTCTACCCAATACCCTCTACCCTCAACCCTAATCCTTCAACCCTTAAACCCTTAAACCCAAGTAAACTCTCTACCCTAATCCCTCAACCCTCAACCCTTAATCCCTCAACCCTTATACCCTCTACCTTATACATTGGACCCTCAACCCGCAACCCTAATCCCCCAACCCTATACCCTCAATTATCTAACCTCAAACTTAAACCCTCAACCCTCAACCCTTAAACCCTCTACCCTATACATTAAACCCTCAACCCTCAATTCTTAAACCTCAAACCTCAATCCCTCAATCCTCAACCCTCAAACCATAAACCCTCCACCCCAATACCCTCTACCGTATCCATTGGAACCTCAAACCTTAAACCCTCTACTCTCAACCCTAATCCATCAACCCTTAAACCAATTAAACTCTCTATCATAATCCCTCAACCCTCAATCCTTAATCCCTCAACCCTCTACCCTCTACCCTCTACCCTCTACCCTCAACCCTCAACCCTTAAACCCTAATCCCTCAACCCTAATCCCTCAACCCTCTACCCCTCAATTCTCAACCCTCAACCCTTAATCCCTCAAACCTCAACCCCTATACCATCTACCCTACATATTAGACCCTCAACACTAATCCTTCAACCATGTACCCTCAAACCTATACCCTATACCCTACACCCTAAACCCTAAACCCTAAACCCTAAACCCTTAAAACCCTCAAACCTTAAACCTTCTACCCTCTACCCTCAACCCTCAACCCTCATCCTTCAACCCTATACCCTCAACCCGATACCCTAAACCATCAACCGTATACCCTCAATTCTCAACCCTCTTTGAACCCCGATCCTATACCTGCACAAACATGACAAACAAACACATTATTAGATCAATATGCAAGTGAGAACAATGATTCCCCATGAAATCCATCTACATTGTTCAATAATAGGAAAAATGAAGAACAAACATAAAAGATATATGAAATCTTAATTAAGCAATGCAAACTCTTGATCTGATGCAGGAATTGGTGCCAATTATGTGTAGATATTAGCCCTTTCCCAACTCCTTTGTAAGTTTGATGATGTGATGAAGATTGATCCACTTTGGTTGAATTCTTGCATAACCTAGCTAAGAACTTGATAAAAATAGATAAAAATGGATATGCTTGAGGATGAAGTTGAGTATAGTAAGTTTACTCAATTTGTGGATGATATTGCAATAGAGGAGGCCTCTATTCATAGATTTGAAGAATGGAAGATTTGAAGGATTTGGGTGAATGTGGGACAAAATACCAACCAATGAGAGAAGACCACTTGTCCACATGTGATTGGAGGAGGAATGGGCACATTTTGGTCAATGTGCATGATAAATGCTATGAGATTCAAATTTGAAATTTGAAAGTGACATGTTTATAGGGAACTGAAATGGATTTAATGTCACTTGGCTCAAGGCCAAGGACATGTAAGAGGCCTTAAAAGCCTTGTTGGAAGTACCCATCCCTTTTGGAGGGATTTTTGAATTGGAAGAATATTCCACAAAAGATACCATTTTGAATGGAAATTGATGATTTAATAAATCAAATAAATTGATTTATTGTGCAAGTTGCAAAATCTAGAGGATTTTAGTGATTGAGATTAAATTAATCAAGATTTGATCACTTTAATGAGAGATTAGGTGATTTGACAATTTTGACTTAGATTTTATGATTTATTTAAATCAAAGTTGAGAAGAAAATGATTGATACTTTAATTAAATAAATAATTTGATTTAATTAATTAAAAAGATGATGATGTTAGATTAAATCAAATAAATGTTAATTTATTTAATTCAATAGAATGAATTTAAAGATTTGTTTAAATAAAGTGAATTATTTAATTAAATAGAGACTACAGAAGCTAATTAAATAAAATTAATTAATTTAATTAATAAGAGATGATGACTTAATAAGATAAAAGGGAATTTATTTAATTAAGAGAGGAAATATGATGAATTTAATCAAATAAAGATTATTTAATTAAATTAATTAGTAAAGGGGATGATTTAGGAGGAAACAATGTTAGTAAGATCAGGATCAGGTGTGTAGGATCAATTTGTATATTTTCCATGTCTACATTTTGCCCCTCTTTGAAGCAATGCACTTGTTGCGTTGGTTCAAAGAATAAACTGATGTGATCAAAGTTCAAAAAAAATTAGATGCCCCACTGTTGCCCCATCGAGAAGGATTATGCTGGTATATTGCCATCTCGCGAGATCGAGAGGAAATGTTCGATTTTCCTATCGAGATTGCGATAAAATGCGAGGGGAGTGGTTCTATTGATCAGTGGACAAAAGATAATTCTTTAGAAAGATTGGATATTTGACGTAGACAATTTTGTTGATGTATAAAAAATCATTGGCCACGGGTAGCCTCATGTATATTTTGATACAATACACCAATTTTGGATAGAAATGTTAGTAAAGATAGAAGAATAAGAAGAAAAGAATGATGACAAGAGGTTCCAACAAGTCTACCTTATTAATGATGATGATGATGATTTGCTTAACAAGAGTTGGGATTTTTAAAGGGCCAATTACTTTATGTTTGATAACACACATAGGTACGATGCATCAAGGTATAAAGAACCAGGATGGCGTTGTACCTAGTGCGATGGACTTTGACTTGACAATCAGATAGGAGTATTCTTGTTCACATCTGACATACAAAAACCTTGTTAGGACGGACCTAACAAAGCAAGTATTTGCCAAGTTATATTACAAGAATGTCCAACAAGCACAACAAACAAAAATATAATGATCATTGCCCCATTCCTTTCTCTTTAAACCTGTTTTCTTTAGGAATCATCGAGAGGTCCTTGGAATGAGCACAAAATAAGATAAGTCAAAAAGACAAAATAAAGTAAACAAACAAGCTAATGTTCTTCATACAGCTAGCCATAACTAAACTACTGTGATACCTAATGTTGATGTCCATTGTGGGAAGGATGCATCCTAAAACATGTTGTGATTTGGTTTTTGATGAGATTGATTGGATGATAAGATATTGATACTCCAAGTTGATCAACTTTCTTTCTTACTAACCTAGACTTGAGACTTCTAACAATTAGGTGTTCACTTTGGAACCCACTAGACTTGCTTCTGACTGACTCACCAAAGGATGAAGGCGATGATTGATTTATTATGAACAAAGATTATTGTAGGTGAAAGTGAGATGAGACGAGTGCACCATTTTGGAATTTTTTCTAGATATTTAGATGTTTTTGGTGTTTAAAAATGTTTTGAGGCTGTTTTGAGGCTATTTTGAGGATTTTGAGATTTTCCAATGTTTTTAATATTTTTGAGATTTTATGAATTTTTTTGGATTTTGACATGATTTGACGATTAGGATATGGATATGTGATGATATCAATGCTCTGTTTTGGGATTTTGTTGAAAACCAAGCTAGGATTGATTGATCAAATTAATGGATTGATGATGATAACATTGTTGAGGATACACCACAATGCAAGGATAGTGTTAAGCAACACAAGGATTGGGAAGGATATCTCGAGATGATGATGGATTGACCTTGGATTTGATTGGTCATGATTTTGAATCTTGATTTGGAACAAAATTGTTTTGATAATTTGATGTGACGTTGAAGTACACATTAGATACAAATGATATTGATTAATGCTATTAGATTTCCACAACCCATATTATCAATGCTAGATTTTTGGATTAGATTATGTGTCAATTTTTGTGACTCAAAAATTGACACACAATCTAATTCAAAAATCTAGCATTGATATTGATTGTTTGGATTGATGTATGATGAAAGATAAAGATTGATAAGGAACATCGTCTTGTTAAAATATGCCATGGAACAATGATTTGGATTTTTTGTCTCACAAATTCTTTGACCAATTTGGTTTCACGTTTGGCAATGTTTGTATCACCACATAAGTTGGATGATAGATATCAAGATTTATTCTCGAAGCAAGAAGTAAACTTTTGCCCCCAGTGTCTAGCAATGTTTGAAAGGCCATGGGTGGACGCTTGGATAGGTGTGTGGATGGATGGATATGGTAAGCATGCAAAGGATGCCAAGGATTATCTTGTGATAAGGTAAGGTGTTCAAATAGAGGATTCTCATTTGGATAGTGCTTCATGGCTCATATAATGTTGGATTGGATAGGATCAATGAAAATGACCCATGTCAAGATGACTACCATAAGCAAGTGTAAAGTGTGCACCAAAAAATTTCAAGATCAAGATAAGGTGGAAGATGGATGTAGATTTATGAAAATGGATTGGATAAATGGTTCGTGGATGAATGGAATGATGGTTTTATTATGGATCTAATGAATGTTTTCAACTGAACTAGTGCACACAATTGCTCGATTCTACACATGACGCCTGTTTTCTAGGTTTTCATCATGGTACCTGTCCAAAGCGCCACTGAAGTGGTTTTCACTAGAGGACAACTTTTCTCTTTACTGTTTTTTTTTAATCCTTTTTCTGATTTTTTTGGATTTTTGTATTTTTGTATTTTTTGGATTTTTTGCTGAAAGATTTTAAGCTCATGTTGAACCACCTAGTGGTGTTGATTTAGATTATTTTTCATAATGTGCCATCGATATCCTGGTCGAAGAAGTTGCTTTGCCAAGATACGTGCACTTGAATGCAACTTTTGAGATTCTTGATCTGCTTTGCTGACACCGGAGTTAACTTTGTCTCTGTGTGCACATCATGATAGAGTGCCTTCTAAATCCTTATGATGAAGGGCCATTGCCAACACATGGTCAATGTGAGAATTGTATATCATGCGTGGAGGCGTGGATGGAGTGTGTTTAGGAACATGAGATGGATTGGTTGATAGTTTGGAACCTTTGATTCTCCAAAATTGGGAAGATGAGCAATGATGAGTGGATACAGAGGTGTGCATGGAATTAGGACCAACAATTTGATATAATTTGTATGTTGCTTGAGAAGCTTGATTTTTCCTTTGTCGACATCGATGATAGATACTTGCCCCTTTTTAATTTTTCCCCATATTTTCTTTGGCTGATGGAGTTTGATAGGGATGATATTCCTTTGTATTTTTTGGTACCCACTTGTATTTGATTTATTCATTATGCTTCTCCGCTTCTTTTTCCTTGATAATTTTCTTCATGCTTTGATTCAAATATTTCCTTTGATGTTGGTCCCAATTCGTGGATGGGGTGATGGGTGGGTGAATATTTGTGAAGTGGTTGGTTGTAGTATTGGCATTGGTTTCATCATAAAGATTCTTCATGCTCCCTATGTTGATGTTTGCTCAAAACGAAGTTGCCCCCAGTATGGTGGTAGTAGCATCTTTTTTCTTTGATTCTCCCTGTTTTGAGATGTCTTGTTCAAAATTCCTTCTCTAAAAAATGACCACTGCAGATGACATCATTTCACTTTGTTGCTCTACTGACTCTGAAATATCATGTTCTATCTGACATGTTCCCTTGAGTGGATAATAGCGGATATATTCATACATGATGTCCTCAGTCTGAATTTGGGATATATCTGATCCTGATGTTGACAATTGAGTTTGACTATAGGAATCAATATCTTGCTCTTTTTGTGTAATAATGTCACGAGTAAAGGAATTTTATTCTAAATGAATATCATCTACATGTCCATCTATGGGTAGATGGAGGAGTATGTTCTAAATGGATATGATCATCATTTATAGATAGGAGAGTGTCCATTATATAATTGTAGTAGTTTGGAGATACAAATTCTTGATCTTGAATAATTTTGAAATTGCTTTCGACATGCTTTGGATCAAGTTATTGACATGGATCAATTTCAAAGAATGGATTTCTTATAAAGGGTTCTTAGAAATCTTCATTAGGCATAGGAAGTTTCTCAAATGTCATGAGGTCAAAAGATGTCCATATGTTTTGGAAAGGATCATTGCTAGACCTTGGTGAAAGATGTTGATCATGCTTTGGAATAAATTCTTGAGATATGTCCTCTAACTCATTAGGTGATGTAGATACATTTTCAACATGATCATTGGTCGAAGGATCTTGATCATCATTTTCAATGATTTGGTTGGGAATATGTTGTAAGCTTTGCTGAGCGAGCGGGGCTTTCTAATATGCCTGCATTTGTTGTGCCAACAATGCTTGTTGTTGGTCTTTTCATTGATGTGCCAAGAAAGCTTGTTGTTGGGCTAGTAATTGGGCTACTTCCTGTTGCGCTTGATACTGTTGTAGGCCTTGTTGAAATTTCTTTTGTCAAGATGCTTGCAATTGTGCATGGGATTGAGCATGTATTTTTTGGAGTGCTTGCAACGTGATGCTGAATGAATTTTCCATTTTGTGTTTTGGCCTTGTTGCAAAAGTGAACCTCTAAGGTGTTTAGGACCAATGATGAGATGAAGGATGAAAGGGTGAAGGGTATGGGTGTTTAAAATTTTAGGAACTTTGGATCAATGCTAGACTTTAGGACTTGATTTGATTTGATTTAATTTTGATTGATGATAATTTTACTAGGTGTGTTAAGCCAAATAAAGTGACAATGAACTTGCAAACCCTAGGAAGTTGTGTTATCCTAGAGTAAACTCATACACAAGATAATAGTTTGACTAAGTTTGTTAAGTCAAACAAGATTATGTTGATAATGTACTTGTAAACCTTAGGAAGTTGTGTTATCCTAGAACAAACTCACACACAAGAGGATAGTTTGACTAAGTGTGTTAAGTCAAACAAGGTGATTTTGATTTTGCCTGGAAGTCTAGCATGAATGATGTTTTCAAAGTTTCCAAGAGTTTGTTAATGAGATGATATTTGATTTTGATGGTTGAGAGATGGATGAGAGTGATGATTTTGATCCTAGATGAACCTAAGAGGAATTTGTTCACAAGACCAAGTTTTTGAAGAACATGTTTTTCCCTAAGAGTACTACAAACCAAAAGATCAATGTTTGCTCAAAATACTATAAGAAAAAAGATAAACGAGCACATGTGTGGGGTTCAATTGATTTTATCTTGGTTAATGAATTTTTTTTTATCAAAAAAAACTCTCTTGATTAGATTTTCAAACTGAATGTCCATAGTCCTAATTTTCTTTCATCCCACAAAGTGCATTATGTGGAAATCAAGGAAATCAAGGCAAAGGTTTCCTAGTGTTGACTTTGGGAGAAACAAATTGAGATTAAGTCCAAATACTTAGAGCCTCTAAGGATGAAATCCCTAGGACAAGCATGAGCACTTGAATTCATCAAAGGTATTTGCTTCCCTAAAGGATTTGAAATTTTGAATATCTTGTGAATGTTTGTTTTCAAATGTTTTCAATCAAAGCAATGTGTTTTTTATTCCAAGAACATGTACAATCCTAGGATGAAAAGACAATGTTTGTTGGATTCCAATTTGGATAATTCCAGTTACACATATTCAGTGCGGATGATTAGATGCTTGACCACACAGGCTCCCCCTTACAGTGCATTCACTTCTCAGGTCAGCCAGCATCAGTACCCATGAATCTCCCATGGCATACTTTTCATTTCTGCAACAAAATTGCATGTATATGTGGGGTGGCTTCAAAGGACATGGCCTTTTGCACCAACAAATAGAAAGGATTTTGGATTTTTCTAAACAAAGGGTTTTAATGTGGGCATTCCATTTGTGGGGGACTATCCATGTGGTGAAAGACCATTGCTTCCCTTCTCATCGGAATAATCCTTATGATATTGGCCTTTGTTCCAATATCCACACTTATATCTCGGGTGGAAGTCACTTGGATTTAGTGTGTTCCCAGTTGGGTCGTTCACTTGGGTGATTAATTTTTCCCACAAGGCAGGCCCTCTAAGATAAAAAAAAATCAAGAAAACATATCCCGTAGTTCAATCACAATATGCCACACTCACACTCGCAAGATTGGTTCAATTTTTTAGGTACCCAAATTGAAATGTGGAGGCAATATTTTTGACAACTTAATATCACAAAAAAAATTTGATTCTGAAGATTTTCGTGAGGCATGAGAGAAGTGCATATGTCTTTTCGATGATATTACTTTGTGAAAAAGATTAAAAAACACCAAATGCACATGTTCATTTTTTAATCCTTCAAAACAATAGTGAATTATTTTAAAGCACCAAAAGAAATATGAATTTTGCCTTGTTCAATTGTTAATCCTTAAACCAAATCTAGTGATTTTATCCTAAAGTTCATTTTAAGCCCTTTTTTAGAAAAATGGAAAGCTTTTGTAATGTTCTTTTTAGAGCCCAAAAGAAATTAGTGTCCTAAAGAGCATGAAGGTGATAAAGTCCTTAGAAGTGGGATTATAATTGCTCCCCAAAGTGTTCAAAAACACTTGATACAATGATGTGATAATGCTTTTCCTTTGAATTCCATGCTCCATGATCCTTTAAAACCTACAATACAAGATCCAAATGTTAGATTAAATCAAGAAACAAGAAGACATGAGGGTTAGATAAATAATTAAGCAAATAAACCCTAAAATTTAGACCAAGTTTCATGGTGTTTTGACATTAGGTGAAAGTTTGAAAATTTTAACTCTATAAAAGTTGAGAAACACCTACACCATTGGATAGATTATGAAATTGTACCCCATTTAAAAAAAAAACCTCCGAAAAAGACCAAAAAATGACCAAGATATGACCATTTTAAGTTTGGGTGAAAAAATAAGAAATCAAAGGCGGTGCCCTTTGCAATGGCGTTGTTTGCAAATGCAACTTTATTTGAGTTTCAAGCGGAACTCTGGAGAAATTATCAGTTCTGTTTGAAAAAATATAGACTGTAAATGCGTTGTAATTCCCTCCAATGGCGCTGTTTGACCTGGAAAGACAAAAAACATAAAAAAAACAACAAAATTTAACCAAAAAACGTGTTAATTTCTTCAAATCCGCTCTCCTTCTAGCACCAAAATGTGAACCCCGATCCTATACCTGCACAAACATGGCAAAAAAACACATTATTAGATCAATATGCAAGTGATAACAAGGATTCCCCATGAAATCCATCTACAATGCTCAATAACAGGAAAAATGAAGAACACACATAAAAGATAAATGAAATCCTAATTAAGCAATGCAAACTCTTGATCCCATGGGGGAATTGGTGCCAATTATGTGTATAAATTGGCCCTTTCCCAACTCCTTTTTTGCAATGTTGATGAGTGATCCACTTTTATGAAGATTCAATCAAGCTCCATGATGAAAAACCTGCATAACCTAGCTAAGAACTTGATAAAATGGATGAAAGTATATATATGCTTGAGGATGAAGTTGAGTATAGTAATTTTACTCAATTTGTGGATGATATTGCAATAGAGGAGGCCTATATTTATCTATTTTAAGAATGAAATATTTGAAGTATTTGGGTAAATAAGGGACAAAAGACCAACCAATGAGAGAAGGCCACTTGTCCTTATGTGATTGGAGGAGGAATGAACACATTTTGGTCAATGTGCATGATAAATTCTATGGATTCAAATTTGAAATTTGAAAGTGACATGTTTAGAGGGAAGGTAAATGGAGTTAATGTCACCTAGCTCAAGGCCAAGGACATGTAAGAGGCCTTAAATGAATTGTTGGAAGTACCTATCCCTTTTGGAGGGATTTTTGAATTGGAAGAGTATTCCACAAAAAATACCCTTTTGAATGGAAATTGATGATTTAATAAATCAAATAAATTGATTTATTGTGCAAGTTGCAAAATCTAGAGGATTTTAGTGATTGAGATTAAATTAATCAAGATTTGATCAATTTAATGAGAGATTAGGTGATTTGACAATTTTGACTTAGATTTTATGATTTATTTAAAACAAAATTGAGAAGAAAATGATTGATACTTTAATTAAATAAATAATTTGATTTATTTAATTAAAAAGAGGATGATGTTATATTAAATCAAATAAATGTTCATTTATTTAATTCAATAGAATGACTTTAGAGATTTAATTAAATAAAGTGAATTATTTAACTAAATAGAGACTATAGAAGCTAATTAAATAAAATTGATTTATTTAATTAATAGGAGATGATGAATTAATCAGATAAAAGGGGATTTATTTAATTAAGAGAGGAAATATGATGAATTTAATCAAATAAATATTATTTAATTAAATTAATTAGTAAAGGGGATGATTTAGGAGGAAACCATGTTAGTAAGATTAGGATCAGGTGTGTAGGATCAATCTGTATATTTTCTATGTCTACACCCTCTACCCTATACATTGGATCCTCAACCCTCATATATTTTTGTCCATCCTTCCTCTTCTCTCCTTTTCTCTATCTCACTTATCCCTCCATCTCTCCCTCCCTCCATCCCTCCCTCTCTACCCTTATCCATCAATTGTATATCCTCAACCCTTAAACCCTTAAATACTCAACCCTAAACCCCCAACCCTCAACCATCGTCCCTCAACCCTCAACCCTCAACCCTAAACCTTTAAACCCTTAACCCTTAAAACCTCTACCCTCAACCCTAATCCCTCAACCCTTAAACCCTCAAACCCAAGTAAACTCTCTACCCTAATCCATCAACTCTCAATCCTTAATCCCTCAACCCTCAACCCTCAAACCTCAACCCTCAACCCTCAATCCTCAACCCTTAAACCCTTATCCCCCAACCCCTATACATTGGACCCTCAGCCCTAATCCCCCAACCCTATACCCTCAATCCTCTACCCTCAACCTTAAACCCTCAACCCGCAACCCTTAAACCCTTAAACCCCCTACCCTCTACCCTCTACCCTATACATTTAACCCTCAATCCTCCATTCTCAACCCTCAATCCTCAACCCTCAAACCCTAAAACCTCAACCCTGATACCCTATACCCTATACATTGGACCCTCAACCCTAATCCTTCAACCATATGTACCCTCAACCCTAATCCCTCAACCCTATACCCTCAACCCAATACCCTAAACCATCAAGCCTATAGGTCCTCAACCCTATACCCTCAATTCTCAACCCTGTACCCTATACATTGGATCCTCAACCCTCATATATCTTTGTCCCTCCCTCCTATTCTCTCCTCTCTATCTCACGTATCCCTCAAACTCTCCCTCCATCCATCCCTCCATATCTACCCTAATCCCTCAATTGTATATCCTTAACCCTTAAACCCTTAAAAACTCAACCCTAAACACTATACCCTCAACCCTCAACCCTTAAACCCTAAACCTTTAAACCCTCTACCCTCAACCCAATACCCTCTACCTTCAACCCTAATCCCTCAAACCTTAAACCCAAGTAAAATCTCTACCCTAATCCCTCAACCCTCAACCCTTAAACCATAATCCCTCTACCCTATACATTGGACCCTCAAATCTAATCCCCCAAACCTATACCTTCAATCCTCTACCCTCAACCTTAAACCCTCAATCCTTAAACCCTAAACCCTTAAACCCTCTACCTTATGCATTAAACCCTCAACCCTCAATTCTCAACCCTCAACCCTTAAACCCTCTACCCTCAACCCAATACCCTCTACCCTCAATCCTAATCACTCAAATCTTAAACCCAAGTAAACTCTCTACCCTAATCCCTCAACCCCTATACCATCTACCTTATACCCTCATCCTTCAACCCTATAACCTCAACCCAATACCCTAAACCATCAACACTATAGGTCATCAAACCTATACCCTCAATACTCAACCCTCTACCCTATACATTGGATCCTCAACCCTCATATATTTTTTTCCCTCCCTCCTCTTCTCTCCTTCTATCTATCTAACTTCTCCCTCCATCTCTCCATCCATCCATCCCTCCCTCTCTACCCTAATCCCTCAAACCTGAACCCCCAGCCCTTAAACACTCAACCCTAAACCCTAAACCCTGAACCCTTAGCCCTTAAACCCAGAACCCTTAAACCCTCTACCCTTTACCCTCAACCCAATACCCTCTACCCTCAACCCTAATCCCTCAACCCTTAAACCCTTAAACCCATGAAAACTCTCTACCCTAATACCTAAACCCTCAACCCTTAAACCCTCAATCCTTAAACCCTCAACCCTCAACCCTATACATTAAACCCTGTACCCTCAATTCTCAACCCTCAACCCTTCATCCCTCAACCCTTAAATCCTAAACCCTCAACCTCTATACCCTCTACCCTTTACATTGGACCCTCAAACATATACCCTAAACCCTCAAACCTCAACCCTAAATCCTCAACCCTAAACCCTTTAACCCTAAACCCTTAAACCTTCTACCCTCTACCCTCTACCCTAATCCCTCAACCATTTACCCTCAACCCCTATCCCTTTCTCTTTATCTATAAATTTCACCTCTCTCTCCCTCCCTCTGTCCTACCCTCTCTAATTGTCTCTATCTACCATATCCCTCCCTCTCTCCTCCCCTCTCTAATTGTCTCTATCTACCCTCTCCCTCTTTCTACATACCTCTCGCTCAATCAATCCCTACCACTCTCTCTTGTTCCCTCTATCTATCTATCTATCTATCTCCCTCCCACTGCCTCTCCATCACTCCCTCTGTCTCCCTCTCTCAGGTATCTCCCTCTCACGCCCTCTCTCTCAGGTCTCTCCCTTTGGCACCCTACCTAGGTAACTCTCTCTCTCTCCCCTCTATCTATCCCTCTCACTCCACGCCCCCTCTATATCTCCCTCTCTTAGGTCACTCCCTCCCACACCCTCTCCCTCTCTTAGGTCTCTCACTCTCACACTCCCTCTCTCCCTCACTCTTTCTCTCTCTCACACACTCCCTCTCACTACCTATCTCTCAAGTCTCTCCCTCTCAACCCTGTTCACACTCTCAAGTATATCCCTCTAACACACTACCAACATAACTCTCTCTTTATCTCCCTCTCTCTCTCTCTCTCTCTCTCTCTATCCCTCCCACCCTACCTAGCTAATTCCCTCCCACTCCAACCCATTCTCTCCCACTCCCTCTCTCTCATACTCTCCCTTCCACCCCCTATCCCTCTCTCAAGACTCTCTCTCACTACCTCTCTCTCTCTCTCTCTTAAAATGATCACTCCCTCTAAATACATACATAAATACATGCATACTTACATACATACAGGCATAATACATATTTACATACAATCCCACATACATACAAGCATACATTTACATATGTAGATACAATATTACATACATATAGGCATACATACATACATGCATGACATACAAGCATACATGTACATACAAACATACAAATATATAAATATACATCCAATAGAGTATAACATTTTGTATAAAGCAAGACATAACACGAGTGCGTTATACCACACTCACGTTATGTTTCGGTAGACATGTCTTGCACAAACGTAAAAAACCATGTCAAAACTAAGATATAACGCGAATGCGTTATAATGCACTCGTGTTATATCTTGCTTTGGGAATCCCCAAGCCTTAGGCTTGGTATTTTCCTTGGAATACCAACCCAAAGGCTTGGAGGGTCTTCACAACAATCAAATATGTTTTTTTGCAAATTCTACAATATTTCACATAATCGGGTTCGTGCTCATCGTTAGGATTGCACATGTTTTAATTTTGAACAAATCAAACACTTGGGTAATTTTAGGCTCTCTCTTAGCTATACAACAATGTAATTTGTTTCACTTTTTGACAATGTTAAGCCTTTCATCTATAATTTATTTTTTTTGTGTCTCTTTTTTGGCAAGAAGTGTTGTTTGGTATTTTTTTTTATAATTAACCATTCATCAAAATTTCAAATAAATCACATTTTTAGAATCTAGACTCCATTCTACAAATTAAAAAAATTAAAAAATTCAATTAGTTTCCAAAATTTGTAGGGGTAACACGGCCAAAATTTTGTTTTTCAGGAAGTATCCACTTTGAAAATTAGTAAAAGATCAAATATCCATTAAAAAATTATCAAAAAAATCATGCATCAATTAAATATAGTTAGCTAATTTCTCAGCAAAGCAATTTTAAAAATACTAAAAAAAAGTTCATCATGCTAGGTACACACAAAAGTTGTTATGTTATGTTTTTCTAAAGAAAACAACACCAATTTCTAAGCATCCCTCTTTTGTACCCCTTAATCTTAACCATTTTCAAAATAAATTAGTAGTTTAGAAAGTAGACTCAAAGCACTATTATCCTTGTTTTTGTTGTATCTCAAAATTTTGAGTGTAACTATCCTCAATTTCACGTCCAAGGTGATTATTTCCTGATTTTAGAAAAAAAATTGGCCACTTAAGCCCCCTTTTTGGCCCTCCATCTTTTTACACTTACCCACCGATTTCTTCTCCAATAGATTAAGAATATCAACCTACGCCTTATTCCAATGTGCTGAAGCATCAACACCATTTATTTGGTAGGGGATACAAGATTTTTTGATAATGCTCCCCCTAAGCCAAAGCTTTCTACTTAGTTTTTGGAGGAAACATCTACACCAGATGTTGGTACAAACCTAGTCTTAATTTCACTCTCTTTCTTCTTTCTCAAAATCTTGTTAATCTCTTTCTTCACTTCTATCGAATCGACATTCTTTACTGGATTATTCTTCTTTACCGGATTAGTCTTCTTCACATTCTTGTTTCTGCAAAATTTAGCTATATGTCTAGGTTTATTACAATTGTGACAAGTGACAACATTTTTAACAAGCTTAATTCCACCCATTTTGGATATACATTGATTAGATTTATGCCCAAATCCATTGCATGCATAACAATAGCCATTGAAAGATTGAAACCTCATGCCATTGTTATAACCATTCATTATTTGATTTATACATTCACTAATCTTATGACCAAATATTTTGCATGTAAAACACTAACCAAGAAATGATTGAACATTTTGATTCATTATGCTTCTACATTCCATAGCCTTATGTCCAAATTTATTGTAGGAATAACAGTAACTATTAAAATATAAGTACCTTTGTGCATTTGGTTGTCTAATAGGTGGTATTTTAAAGTCTTTCCTTTGATTTCAGACCTTCTCGCCATTACTCTTCTTTTCCTCAATCTTCTTGTTGAGAAACCATGGAGGATTTGAAGAATTTTCCAAGTGGAAGATAGGATATAATCATGACGGGAAAGAACCTCCTAACACTATACTTGTCCTTGCTACATAATTACAATGGTTTCTTTTCATTTCTAGTAAATTGGTGACTTGTGTTTGTTTCCCTTATGGGTTTTTGTCCTTTTTCTTTTGTTTGGATGTTTTCTTTTAGGAGGGGCAAACATTTCTATTATTTTTTGGCGAGCTACCATTTTAAAATAAATGACACTATTGTGATGATAAGTATTTGAAAATATTGGGAAACTATTATTCCTTAACTAATATTGAAGGATAGGTTTCATAAAGGATTATCCATTAAGAAACAATCTCTACAGTGGTCCCCCATCATCTTATTTCAAGATAATCCATTAGCAAGTACTCTCTAGATATACTCCCTTATACTCTTTATAAGGGGAACTAAGTATCTATAGAATCTCTACTCTAAGGCTAATTCCACCTATATTTATTAACCTTAGGCCAAAGTGAAGTTTAATATAATCCATGCTAACCAAGAAAATTTACAAATGATCATTGAGGTCATTCCTTCTCAACATTTGCATAAAATATATGTGTTATCTATTAAGCCTTGGTTAAAGGACTAAAAAATATATTTTGACAACCCTTTTAAGAAAGGATATGTTAATTTTGTATCATCTTCCCATGGTCCAAATTTTGAATGGTGGTCTCTTTGGTTTCCTAATTTTATCTAGGATAAGAATTTTTAAACATTATGAAAAGTTTTCATGTACACAAAGTTACCCATTTTTTCCTAGAGTTTTCTTTACTAAAGCCTCCCTATTTGTAGTCATTTGATACATCTTGGCTTGTATAGTACAAGATGTTCATTTTGTCGGCAAAAAAAAAAATTCTTCATATTTCCTTGTCTTTTGTTTGAACACAAAATACTTGATAATGGACCCGTGATTTTTTTGTCTTTTAATGTCTAAATCCTTTAATTTTCATAATATCCTTTAAAGCGATAAGTTTTACATAGATTTTCCCAACTATGACATGCTTTCAAATTGGATTTTATCTTTTGTATCTAGAAAGAGAAATTATAATATTTTTTATTATTTTGTTATGGATAATAACTTTGTGATTCAATCCAAATTGATAGTGATTTATAATATTCTCATGTAAATGCAAGTTCAAGGCAAACAAGTGGGATTAGAGATTAAAAAATTTAAACCTACTTGATTATTAGGATAATACACTTACACTATGGCTAGGGTTCCACCTTCTTTATTGTTGAGTGTCAAATCCCCCCATTGAAACCTATATTGTAGTTGCTCCAGATCCTCTCATATTTCCCTCATAGCTATAAGAGTGATTTCACTTCTCCACTACCACAAAATTTTGGCTAGACCCCCCCCCCCCCACCCCAAAGTGGACGGTCTTCACCTCTACATCACTCTTTTGAATTATCTCAATAACATGGATAGGCACATTTGGATCAAGAGAAATCCCCTTGTTTCACTTTTTCTATATCTGCAGTAAGATTGTGTAGCAATAGGTACAAGAGGACCTAGAATGGAAGGAGATAATGTTTCTCTTACTATTTGGGAACCCATGGAGGATAACAAGGATCAACCATTTGAAGTATGCGATAATATTGATGTGCAAGCCCCCCGACAATATAGTTGTCCTTGCTACATAAATGTTATGGTTTATTTTTATTTTTGTTAAACTAGTGACTTAAATGGTTGTTTCTTTTGTGGGATATTTTTGTTATTCTTTTGTTTGTTTGTTTCCT
The DNA here is from genome assembly GCA_007115665.2 of Sequoiadendron giganteum. Lineage (NCBI taxonomy): Eukaryota > Viridiplantae > Streptophyta > Pinopsida > Cupressales > Cupressaceae > Sequoiadendron > Sequoiadendron giganteum. Next base: position 75,112,325 of record CM021103.1, on the reverse strand, counting down.
TTTTAGGGGACCACTTGTTTCTATTATTTCCTACCCTTGACATTGATTTTGGGGCATGACCCAATATTACCTATATTTTTTGAGGATCATGATTGTATATTTTAACTTTTGGTAATGTATAGGCTCTCTTTACATAAAATTTAATATGATAGTTTACTAATGCAATTGTCTAAAAGAATAGCATAAATAATTGATATTTTAATGTATTATAAATCTATTAAATTTAACCTCACAATCTCTATTTCAATAACTAGCATTCATATCAACTGACTTACATATGTATATACTTCCAATAAACTTTTTATCAATTTTATTTGAATTAAAATAAAATTAATAACATAATGAATAGATGAAAAAAAATCTTATATACTAATATCTTTCCACCTAAATTAAAATTGAATGTAATATTTTACCTAGGTAAGAGTATCTCTTCATCCAAAATAATATAGATTAGAACTTTATTTTGATTCCAATACCTACCATTGATTACAAATAACACATCTCTTTGACCTTAAGAGTCTCTTCTTTGTCAACATAATTAAAAACAACCTCTTTATTTAAAAAAAAACAAAAAACCAATTTTTTTAATGAATCCGCATATTTTACCAGCCTTTATTTTCTTTGGATGCCCTCTATTTGACCAAGAGTCTCCTCTATATCAACATAATTATAAACCACCTCATTCTTATGAAGAAAAGCAATATTTTTATTTTTTATTTTTATTTATACACAGATTTATCAACCTTATCTTCCCCAAGAGTCTCCTCTATATCAACAAAATTATAAACCATCTCATCCTTATAATCAAAACCAATTTTTTTTTTTTGAATCCATAGATTTATCAGCATCTATCTTCTTTGGATGCTCCATGGAACTACCTGATGTGGATGATGAACAAACTGAATTAAAAAAAAAACCATTTCATTACTGAATTACATCTATAGTGGGGCCATACAAATTGCTTTCAATTTATAGGGATTGGACATAAAATACACCTTTGTTTGTATCACCCATTAAAAATTGGTTATCTAAAGTCTAAGAGCACACAACATACCAAATGATTACCGAGTTATTTAATGTGGTAATGAAATTAAGGAATTTTCTCAGTTGCGCGTGTGAAGGATGAAGTCTGTAGAATTTGAAAGAATGGAGGCATACATCATTTTTGAGGTAATATACTTGAAAGTTGAAGCATTTATTGCAAAATCATTCAAAATAAAAGGAATAAATTCAGATAGTTCAAAAGGCTTATGTATTTTTGAAGAAGCGTGCAAAGGAAGTTTAGAAAGAAATTCATAGTTTCAGGGTTTGAAGAAGAGAAATTGAATTTGAAGTGAGCTTTGAAAGTAAGATATCTATACATTTCTTGTTGGAGTTTATAGAGGTATATTTGTTTGCACAGTCTTTCATTTTTATTGCTATGGATAATTCAAAGGTTGTGAATAGTGTGGATAAAGCATAAGTTAATTTGAAGAGATATTTGAGGAATGCGTCAAAAGAGTCTATTGGTGCATTCTCTTGCACCCCTCCAAGAGTGTTTCCCACATAGGATATCTATGCATTTTTTTACAGTAAGATAGAAGAATTACTGTCAGTTCAATTGAGAAAGCTATGGAAGAGTGAATTGGAAGAGAACCATGATGCCTACAGAGTGTTAGTTGAGAAAAATTTGGACATGTTTGGAGGAAAGTCCCTTTGTTTGAATTTGAGAAGAAGTATATTTGAATAGTGTTGAGAAAAATTCATGATGAATATTTGTGGATTGATGAGGCACACTTGATTACCAGAGAAGAAATTAGATATGTAGCTGGTTTGTGTTCCTTTGGACCGATTCCCAAATGGAAGGCTATGGATGAGCAAGAGATAATTGAGGTTGTCGATGCAAATATTGAAGGGAAATAGATTGATTTGGGATCAACTGAGGATCCGGTAATAAGGTATGTTTCTATGGTCATCAGTCACAAATTTTGTCTCTCTAGTAATGACCTCACAATTTCTACTGCTGCTATACATACTGTTGTTGATATGGTCAAAAGAGGTATGGATTATGACTTGTGTGAATTACTTCGTATACATATTTTAAAGTATTTAAAGGAAATCAAGAAGAGTAAGAAGAATATATTTTGGTATGGCAATTTGGTTGTCTGTTTACTCTTTTACTTTTTGAGAGAATTATCGATAATAAGAAGGATAGAATGGTTAAATATAGAGCCTATAGTGCCCATCAAATCAGGAACTTCATGATAAATCTTGGTAGCTTGGATGCACAAGAGATTACCCTTTTTGCATTCTTTGGAAAATTTTAGATGAGGATGAGTAGAAAGTTTATAATTCCAGTAAGTGTTGTTGAAAGGTACTTTGAAAGCATCAATTTTCTTGTGTCTAAAAATTTATGTCACATGGAAGTAGTTGAATCAAGGTTGGTATGGATATCTGAGTTATATTATGAAGTGTCAGAGGCTAAAGTTGATTATTATGCTCAAATTATTTTGGAAAGCCCTAAGAATCTAAATGTAGAAGGTACCTCCAGTAGCGCAATTGGAACAAGGAAGAAAAGTAAGAGTGTTATTAAGAAATATGTTGCAGAAGGAATTGAGTTTCAGAGAGCTCAACATGAGCACGAAAGAATAAACATTCAAAGAACTTTGGAAGAATTGCAGAAGGTTATTCTAGGTGATAATTTTGATTCATCTATTTCTGTTGTGGAGAATCTTAGAGGAATGATTGATTCTTTGAAGGTGTACATCTCTAGACTTGAAGTGCATCCTGGAATTAGGTTATTCTTTGAAGGTGTACATCTCTAGACTTGAAGTGCATCCTGGAATTAGGTTTGATGAAGGAAATTCATAAGATATCAAGGAAAATGTGCAAATTCACACAATTGAGTGATGAAGAAATTCAGAGAGTGTACAAGGTTGTGAAGAAGAGGCATAGGAACTGCTTTATTTTTTCCTAGATTGGTCTGGTAGTACATTGAACATAAGAAATGAGATAAGGATGAGTGAATCTTGGATGAGCACTCAGGTAGATACATATAGGTTAGCAGAAGATAGAGATAATAAGAGGTGGTCCTACATTGTGCAAATTTAGGATAAATTATTTTGTTTGCAAGGTCAAAGGATTAAAGTTATCAAGAAGTTTATGGCACTCAGAGACATGATTAAACTCAAGGATAGGGTGATCCCACAATACTTAGTTACAATTTTTGGCCAAACTAGACACTGAATTGATTTTTTCTAACTAAATCTTCACTTTTGGATGCCTATAGCAGCTAAATCGTGAGGAATTTGAAGATGATGCAAACTAGTGATTTGTGATATTTTGTCTTTAGATTCTAAACATATTTTTTTCAAAAAATTTGGAATCAGATTGCACTTATTTTTCCATCTCCTTTGAAAACTATTTTTTTTTCAGTAAACACCATTTTTAAGGAGTGATGCTCACCATATAATACATAACATTTTTTCCATGAAGGATAAAATTATAATGTTTTCGAATTTAGATTTGTAACTCCGATATCTAGTGTTTCCAATTAGTTTCATAGTGTTTTATTGAATATTCTTTCCTTAATCAAGTTTTTAAGTCAAACCAATTACAATTCAAACATAGGTGGATTGTATAACACATAACATTTTTTGTATGTATCAAAATTCATTTTTTTTGTTGGATCAAGGACTTCAATATCCAGTGCACTCATATTTTTCAATTTGTTTTTTGATAATCTTCTAGTTTTCTACATGTGCAGAACAAAGAGCTTGATTTTTGATGAAAAACCTATGTTTAATAAAACTAAAAGAACAAATACATAATAAAATCAAAACATATAAAAATTTTATTCGTTGGATAGATCGTTTTGAGGACTACCATCATCCAGTTGGGTCTGTGAAGTCTCCTCCATTTTCATCCTCAACTTGAGCTTTGAAGGGAAAAATTTTGGATTTTTTTGGTGCTAGAGGGTGAGAAGGTGAGAAAAGGGGGGTTCGAGCGAACCCCTTTTCCGCAAAGGTTTTCTTTGTTTTTGTTTTCAAAAATGGTGGGACCCTACATTTAATGGGTTCGCTTGAACTAGGGTTCTAGGGAACCCACTTTGGGTTTCCTCGAACAAATAGTTCGTTCGACCCAAAAACCAATTTTTTTGCATGGGGTCATTTTTTGCAACTTTTTCGTCCTCACTCGAATTTTAAACCACTTTTGTGGGTTTACCCCATACTCCTATTTATAGTGCTCTTGGCAGTATTGGTGAATTATCAAATATTAATCTTAGTCCTAATAATTTAACAGATGGTATAGAGTCCTTAACTAAGCTTGAGCTATTACACAAGACTTATAAGTGCAAAAGGTTCATGGGAAGAAGGCAAAGCATCATGGAAGGTCATCTTGGAGAGTCTCAGAGGTTCTTCTATAGGTTAATTCAATTTTGTGTTTATATATTTTTTGTTATATTTTGATGCATATATACATATATACATATATGTATATATGTAAAGCGTCATGGAAGGTCATCCTGGAGAGTCTCAGAGGTTCTTCTACAGGTTAATTCAATTTTGTGTTTATATCTTTTTCGTTACATTTCGATGCATATATACATATATACCGAACCCCATCCTTTCTCATTGATGTCAAAGGGGGGGAGATAGATGGATGAAGAGATAGAGGTTAACAAAGAAAATATTTTTGTGAAGAACAATTTTGATAGGGGGAGTATTCAGTTGCAATATATTGAAATTTTTTTTGTCATGCATGTTGCCAACAATGCCAAAGGGGGATATTGTTGGGATTATGGAGCCAGGTTGCAACATGAACATGAGGTATGGATGGTTTGTGTTGGTTGTTCCTATGTTTTCATTGATTTCAACATGGTGATAACTATATAGGAATTCTACTTGGTTTACTGAAAGTTGTTCTCTATTAGTAATACTCTTTTTTGATGGATCAATGTGTTGGTATTTGAGTCTAGAATTCACCGCAAAATTTGATATGACTCTAATCTCTTAACCATGTTATTATGACTCATTCAAAGATTTATATTGTGGATCTTGATACGTTTTTTGTTGTGAGTAGAAAGTTATGTCTCACAGAGTTCAACTCTATATATTACTATTGTTCTTTGTTTGGTATATTGGTGTGGGAGACTCAACATTTTATTAAGTTGATAATTCTTATGTTGTGGTTTTCTTGGTAGTCTCTATGTTGATAGTATGATGGGAAATTAATGTGATCTTAGATCTGGAAGGTGTTTTCTTTGAGGTTTATTTTTTGGTTTGGAGAATTGTGTTCTAGTCTTGGCCGACCAAATGTATGCAATACATTCTGGAGACTAGTTTTTCTTTATGGATGTTAGTCGACTTTGTATAATGTACTACATGAATAAAATATTTAAATTATATATGGTGTCGACAAAGAGATTTTTGATTATTTTGTTTTCAACTAACTAGGTCGAGTCACCAACTTAATTAATGAATAAGATATACTTGTAAATATATAATATTCCTTGAAGATAGAATGGAAGTATACAGAAGAGAGGTACGAAAAGGATTAAGGGGTATGTGAAGATCCAAGCCTAAATGATTTATCAGTTATGGATCAGTGTAGATTAGTTGAGCGATTGCTCTGTGAGGCAATAATTCATATTCTGAGCTTCATTGGAACTAAACCTTGCACATTGAAGGTGTATCCTATTAGTTCAATCTTTTAGTAGTGAGTCACTATCTTTGTATCTTGGCAGTTAACCATCTTTTGTACTTAGGCAGTGAGCCTTTTTAAGGACAATGAGTCCTGGAAATGAGCCCTATAATATTTTATATCCGGATATAATATATTGTGAGTTAACCCTCACCGTGGATTTTCCCTTTTTGAGTTTTCCATGTAAAAGTCTTGGTGTTCATGTGTATGGTTGCATTAATTTGTTTCTATGATCTCTCTTGTTGATTCAGTCATAATTGTTATAATGATTAGATGTATTTTATTGTGGTTTCATGGAACACTGATTCACCTTCCCCCCCCACCCTCTCAGTATTCTGGATGTTCAACACTAACACTATACTTTTCCTTGCTACATAATTACAATGATTTATTTTCATTTCTAGTAAATTTGTGACTTGTGCTTGTTTCCCTTATGGTTTTTTGTCCTTTTTGTTTTGTGTGGATGTTTTATTTTATGGGGCACACGTTTCAATTATTTTTTGGCTTTACCATTTTAAAACAAATGACACTATTGTGATGACAATTATTTGAAAATATTGGGAAATTATTATTCCTTAACTAATATTGAAGGGTAGGTTTCATAATGGATTATCCATTAAGAAAAAATCTTTATAGTGGCCCCCCATCATCTTATTTCAAGATAATCCATTAGCAAGTACTCTCTAGATATACTCCCTTAAGCTCTTTAGAAGGGGAACTAAGTATCTATAGAAGCTCTACTATAAGGCTAATTCCACCTATATTTATTAACCTTAGGCCAAAGTGAAGTTTAATTTAAGCCATGCTAACCAATAAAATTTCCAAATGATCATTGAGGTCATTCCTTCTCAACATTTTCACAAAACATATGTGTTATTTATTTAGCCTTGGTTAAAGGACTAAAACTGTTATTTTGACAAGCCTTTTAAGAAAGGATATGTTAATTTTGTATCATCTTCCCATGGTCCAAAATTTGAATGGTGGTCTCTTTGGTTTCCTAATTTTATCTAGGATAAATTTTTTAAACATTATGAAAAAATTTCATGTACCAAAGTTACCCATTTTTTCTAGAGTTTTATTTAGTAAAGCTTCCCTATTCGTACTCATTTGATAAATCTTCTCTTGTATAGTCCAAGATGTCCATTTTGTGGGAAAACAAAAAACATTCTTCATATTTCCTTGTCTTTTGTTTGAGCATAAAATGTTTGATAATGGATCTGTGATTTTTTTTTCTTCTAATGTCTGAACTCTTTATTTTTTATAATATCTTTAATAGGGATAAGTTTTACATAGATTTCTCCCAACTATGACATGCTTTCAAATGGATTTTATTTTTTGTATCTAGAAAGATAGAAATTCTAATACTTTTTATTATTTTGTTGTGGATAGCAAATTTGTGATTCAATCCAAATTGATGGTGATTTCTAATTTTCTTATGCAAATGCAAGTTCAAGGCAACAAAGTGGGAATAGAGATCCAACATTTAAAGAGCTATATCCTAGATCTTGATATGTTTTTGGTTGTGAGCAGAAATTTATCTCTGAAAACGTTCAACTCTATATCTTACTATTGTTGTTTGTTTTGTATATCGGTGTGGGAGACTCAAGATTTTATTAAGGTGAGCATTCTTATGTTGCGGTTTTGTTGGTAGTCTCTATGTTGGTAGTATGATGGGAAATTAATGTGTTCTCAGATTTGGAAGGTGTTTTCTTTGAAGTTTATTTGTTGGTTTGGAGAATTGTGTTCTAGTCTTGACCGACCAAATGTATGCAATACACTGTAGAGACTAGTTTTTCTTTATGGATCTTAGCCGACTTGCTATAATGCACTACATGAATAAAATATTTAAATTATGTATGGTGTCGATAAAGAGAGTTTTGATTATTTTGTTTTCATCTAATTAGGTTGAGTCATCGACCTAATTAATGAATAAGATATATTTGTAAATATATAAGATTCCTTGAAGAGAGAATGGAAGTATACAAAAGAGAGGTGTGAAAAGGATTAAGGGGTATGTGAAGATCCAAGCCTAAATTCTTTATCAGTTGTGGATTAGTGTAGATTAGTTGAGTGATTGTTGTTGGAGGAAGTACTTCATATTCCGAGCTTCATTGGAACTAAACCTTGCACATTGAAGGTGTATCCTATCAGTTCAGTATTTTAGTAGTGAGCAACTATCTTTGTATCTTGGTAGTTGGGTATGTGTAGGATCATCATGGAAAAAACAAGCCCTTAAGTGGTGATAAAATTCTAGAAAAATAAGAGTTAGGCAACTTCAAGTAAAAATTTGAATAAGTTATCTATATTATTTCAAAAATAGGTAAAAGAACAAACCTTGAAATGCCCCGCCAAGTAACCCTAAATGAATTTGTAATTAACAATATAAGCGAACCAATTTTTTTTTTTATTATTATTATAAAGTGCAATTAACATACAAATTCACTTACTAATTAACAACAACCTCTAAGGCTACAAGGTTGGGATTACTTAAACCCACACATACATCTTACATATAACCATAGCATTAAAAGACATTAAGCCATAAGTAATAAATCAAGATGTGATACAACATATCATAAAAAGATATACATCCACGATACCATTTCACAATCATTAACTTAATCAAATAGTTACATCACTCATTCCTAGAATGAGGCAATAGTACAAATGTATTAGAATTACAAAATTCCACCTCATAAACATAAGAGGGGTAAAATAACTTATACAAACTGAAATATAACAATGCAAGAATATAATCATAAGAACCGTGAGTTGTCCTTCTAGATGTCTCGTCACCAAGTACTAAAGATAAATGGGGACCCAATGGTGTATGGTGCATGTTCCACCCAACCAAGTGGTACCCAAAGGTCCACCCCCCATGCTAGGAGATAGTAACAGAGTAAAATGGACAAAGATCAACAACCACTATCCAAAGGCAGACTCATACTGACATAACCAATAAGATGCTCAACACAAGTAAAAATCTCACATCACTGACATAGGTCACATTGCTTCCAGACATAAAGTAGATCAAGTATGTTCAAAGAACCAGACACATAAAACAATTGACAATAGTTGTCCTAGATAGAGTGTCATCACACAACTCATAATAAGTTACCCTCAACGGATCTTCATAGGCTTTGGTGTTCCTGGTGACCTCTACCGACCCTCGGCCCTCATACTTACTAGTGTGGAATCAAATACCTCTCATACTGACAAGATAGATGACTTAGCCATTACAGGCCTTCTCACTCACTCCAAACATCTTGGAGGCAACTAAACACAAAGTCCACTCCTTTCACAGGAGGTATAAAACATTCCCGTTCATGGAAACCGGGTAAATACTGAAAAGACACCATGCACTACCCAAGGGAAAAATAATTGGTTGACATGAGGAAACAACAACCCTCATCCTCTAAGATCTTTTGGAAGACTTACAAATTTTGGACTAACACAAAATCCCAATTCCCAAACTACAACTTGACGACATAGCTACAAAAACCATTCATCAAATCTAATATTTGGATTTCCTAAATCCATACTCATTCAATAGGTATGTTGACAAAGTCAAAGGCACAATAACATGGTTAACTCAAATACTCATATACCCCTTTTCTATTTCCATAATAGGGAATCTTAAACAATTTAAACTCACAACCCTTTGCGAAATATGAGGAAAATAAATCAAAAAAAGAAATCACGAGGATCTTACTATTTTTGGACATACTAAATCCATATCTCTTTTATATTCCAATCGCAATGATTTAATTTCTTTAATAGAAATAAATAAATAAAGATAAATAATTGCCTCTACAATAAAACTCCTTTACTTTTAAAATGACATAAATCTATGCAATTAAATCTTTTCAATTTTCTAACTATATTCTATATCTCTTTCAATTTCCTATTTAAAACATGCAATTTCCTCGATATTTTTAAAATATCCTTTTCCCTATCAATTTGACCATGCATTCAACCCTTATCTTTTAAAACAACTGAAATCAACTACTACTAAAATTTCTTTCAATTTTCTAATTACACCCCACATCTATTTGGAAATAAAAACATTTTAAATAAATTATATTTAAAAAATATATATTTATCTAAATATTATAATTAAATCATTCAAAACAATTCTCATTTAATTAACTATTCATTCAATCTAAAACTTATATAAATATATATATATATTCATTATGTATATATACTAACGTATACACTATATATATATATATATATTATATATGCCTAATTACACATATTTTAAACCTTAACCAACTCATATATTTATATAAATAAATATATATATATAAATATATATATATATACTCATAATATATATGTATATATTTTACTTATGTAAACATACCATTTAAATCCCCGAAACTGAGGCTAATTCACTGTCCACGCCTATACACACTCAAGGGTAACATTTAATATCAAATAGGACGGGAGAGAGGCGGACGCCATTTATTGGGCAAGATTTAATAATACACAAAACATCGCACGAAATAAAAGCCTAAGGTTGGGGAGGGGTCGACCGCAACGAAACCCCTGCCAACACATACTTTCGTCGGCCTCCCCACCAGGAATTCTATAGTCCGCCGAACTGTACATTGTATAGCCAGCCTCCCATTGTATTAGGCGTCGGTTTGTACAATGTACAGTCGATCCCAAGCAAAAGGGGCAGTGCTACTACCATGGCCGCGCGCTCCCACATAGACATACGGTGGGTGGTGGGCGTACATCCACCCCCACCAACCACAAATATAATATTTTTTTATTTTAAAAGAACCTACAATCTAGCATTTTCAACGAAATTTTCCAAAATTCGTTTCTCAAGAACCCGTACGAACGACGGTTTAAAAAGAAACTATTTAAAATAAATAATACTCAAAAGGAATATATTTATATATTTATTATATGTGTATTTAAACTATGAATAAATACATATAATGAATATAAATATTTATATATTTATCCAAAGAATAATATACAAATAAAATTGAGAAAACTAAACAAAAATAACCAGATACAAAAAGTTAATAAAATTTTCCAGATTGATTTTCTAAATTTCACATATGTTTAACAATTGATTTTTCTAAAATCATTTCTTTAAAATTATAAACAATACAAAATAGAAATACTAATGGGGATCTAAATTTCTCCATTACAAATTTTCTAGAGAGGGTTTTTTTTTTTTCAAAACCCGATCTGATTATTTTCTAAAAGGGTAAAATCTCTTACAACAATCTAAGTTTGATTCATGAACTAAGGTTTAAATTTAACAATGATTCTACAATTTCCCCATTTACTGAATTAAATCCTACAGTAAATTTATACAATCTCCCCCAAATTTTAGAATAATTTAAATCTAGTTTCCATTAACAAATCCTAATTCTCAATGAATTCAACAAACATATTTCTCAAACAATATTTATTTGTTTTGAACAAACAAGAATAAGAAAAAAAACACAAAACAAAACCTGGATTTTCGAAGCTACAGTAAAAGATGAATTTATGATGCAAGCCTCCTCCAAAGATCTCCTGAATTTTCTTCAATCATGCAATAAACCCAAGCAATCAACTGATCCAAAAACTCAAACAATGTAACAGATTTTCCTCCAATCAATTCTACAATCAAAACTTCCTTCAAACCCTTCTTTGTGCAAATTTTCCAAAGAAATCTTCTCTGCTTTCACACAAAAACTTCTCTTCCCCAAAAAAGTCTTCCTCTTGAATGCATGAATTTTCAATCAACTCTCCTCTTAATTAAACATCCACTTGAGTCCCAAATCAAAAATATCTTAAAACCAAATCTAATTTAGCATGCAATATATTAATTTCAATTAATAAATTAATTTCCAAAATTGAAACTAATTTCCATTTAATTTCCCAATATAATTTAGTAATTTCTAATTCAAATTTAATTCTCAAATAAACATTTAATTACAATTTCTAATTTAATTTCCCACAAATTGAAATTAAACTCCAAAATTAATTTTAATTCTTTTCTTTCTTTTAATTTTCTAACATCACATTTAATTAATTAATTAAATTATTTAATAACTAAATTTATCCCCATGGATGAAATTCAATTAATTAAATAAATTAAATTTAATCAATTAATTTATCCCCATGGATTAAATTTAATTAATTAAATAAATTAAATTTAATCAATTAATTTAAATATAAAATTCTATCCACATTGCATAATTTAAATTAAATAATCATCAACATGATTTAATGCAATTATTCTAAGTATTTATTTCCAAATCAAGAATCCTTTGAAAATTAAATAAGATTAAAGAAAGGCAATCAACGACTCGACACACACAACTGACAACACACTATGGGTAGGGTGTAGACTTGAAACAAGTTACCTAGCTACTATCTCCCTTCAACTTAACTGTTGGATTGACACGCTTAAACCTGTGAAACCAGGTGGATTCGATGTCATGTACCTGCAAACCTAAAAACATAGTAACCAACATCATATAATATAACAACATATAATACAAACCATGAGGAGGAAATCACAGAATTGCAGGGCACTCGTAAGCGAGTGGTGCGAACCCGTCCCCTTCACCAATACACTCATCAAGACTGACACTTACATCATAATCCAATAATCTCATAAGCAATTCCATGTTATATCCACTAATCATCATTACACTAATTAAAGCATGTAAAACAAATCATCAAATAAACCACATCACACAATGATAGTTCATTGCTCTATAAATAGTGATCAAATACACACACAGAATATAGTATATGAATATCCAAAAACATAAATCAACGCAAAACAAGGACACATTGTCCAGTCCAGAAAGAAAAACAGAGGGGTGTTACATTCTCCCCCCCAAGGGTTAGGCTTACTCTTGGAAGCCTATAACTACCCCTAGAGAAAACTCCATACAATCACACATAGCCAAGGGTTCCAAACTAAACCACTCCATACCTCATCACAAAACGACAGCAACCCGATTCATCCACAACTTAGCCAAGTACACTATCAATCTAACCAAGACAACATGGTGAAACAACCACCAACCAAGTCTCCCAAGAAACACATAACCATGGATTAACATCCAACATACACATATATACCAATACACATCACCGGGAATCATCACAAGGCTACATAAGGGTCCATCTGGACACCGGAAAGCAACATACCATCCATGATAGAAGAATCCATGAATCAAGAACATCTAACCATCTCAAATATATCAACATCACAATCAGTGGCTTGATGGTGTTAGGTCATACATAAAGTGAAACCATCCAAACAAGACCACCATGACCTACCTCTTGTTGTGTAAGGTGATTAGCCTCCAAGAGATAATCATCACACATTGGTGAGTAGTGGGTCATAGTTGCATAATAGCCTCACATACCCCCATCCTCAATGTTTCCTGCATCTACTTCCTCGTACACTCTCTCCATGTCCGCCTCATACGTCCTTTGAGAGGAATCACAATACGACACATAGCCGACATGAAAACAACAAAGATAATTAGCTTAGCCACCAAGTTCATAAAGAATAGAAAATTAAAGTTCAATTCCAACAATAAGGCAATAAATGTGCACAATTTCAACACTGAATCAAGTATATAACCACTAGGGTTATAAGAAAATAAGATCACAAGTTGTGGCTAAACCTTCATAATCAAATATAAACAAAGTGTCGGCCCTCACAACTAACTGAAAAATCATCAATAATCGAAAGAAATTTCACAATCTTTAAAATTGTACTGTACATCACTATGTGACTAGATACTAGCCACCAACGAGGAAGGAGGAAACAACGTCCGACTAGAATGATAATAGCCCTCATGTGGTGCGGAATGAGCACGCCCTCCACATGATCCATAGTGTATCCACGACTAATAAAACTTCGTCACTCTACCTGGTCATACATCAGCCGGGGAAGGTACAGACTGGTCATATACCATGTGGCAGTGTGCCTGAGGGTCTACGGAATAGGCACGCGTAGAACACACTCCACTCGTGATACCTCATGGAGAAAACACACACAGGAACTCGCTGAAGCCAGAGGTATACATGGCTAGGATCTACTCATATGCTACTCAACCAACATGGTCAAGGAAACCATGAGGATCCCTCTACAAGTGTTTGAGGCCCCATAACTCTCATCGCACAAGTAGGCCAACAAAGATAAACTCAAAATGCGCCTTCACGTGTCTAAGCACGTGGCATAATGTAACACGGCATCATCACCATCACTATGTCGAAACATGAGTGGGGTGTAGCATTGTGTCTCGTGCATCATGTCGGAACACATGCAGATAGGGTTCATATACATAATGCAATATGATAATATCACTATGGGGCTATCGAGCTTCACCTCTCATACAGACGAGGTTAACTCACTAATGCCAGATCATCGCCTCTATGGATGTCTAGGCATAACTAACAACCATGTTGCTATACTCAAATCTGTGGGGATTAGACTAACACATATGGATCAATTATCCTGATCCAACTTAAGGGAAAGTAGTGGGTACGATTCCTTGGGATTGGTTGAGCTAAGATGCTCTACGTCGCAATATGCGTACACTACACACTCCACCCAAGGAACTTGTGGCTGCTACTATCCCTTCACGGATTGAGGATCTAGAGAACCAAAAGAAAAAGTGATACTTTTGGTTACTCTTATATATAAGTTTCAACCACACCTGGGTTGGTCCTCAATTAGGTTACAAAAAAGCAAACACACACGATGGTATGGTTAATCCCACATCAAAATGCGACATTTTCCCATGGATGGGTACCAAGTATCTCTATCACATGGACACACAAACAAGTACATGTCTCCACAACATTCACACAAGATACAGTTACTGGTTTCTTACATTTACAAAGGGGTACAACTACATACATAATCCCATAGGAACATCAAATTCCATAACCCATGGAATACGTATCTAAACTTTCCAACCATACTCTTTATCAACTTTCTTTCACTCTACTCTTTTCCACATAGTATATCATGCTAAAGTAAAATCCATGAACACGTGATCACTTAACATTCTACTAACAAATTAACAAGGACAACATAGTGGGCACAAATGTACCCAGAGGATCCAGTGTATGAACCTGGGGCTCTGATACCATGTGTAATGCCCCGCCAAGTAACCCTAAAGGAAGTTGTAATTAACGATATAAGCAAACTAGTTTTATTATTATTATTATTATAAAGTGCAATTAACATACAAATTCACTTACTAATTAACAACAACCTCTAAGGCTACAAGGTTGGGATTACTTAAACCCACACATACATCTTACATATAACCATAGCATTAAAAGACATTAAGCCATAAGTAATAAATCAACATGTGATACAACATATCATAAAGAGATATACATCCACGATACCATTTCACAATCATTAACTTAATCAAATAGTTACATCACTCATTCCTAGAATGAGGCAATAGTACAAATGTATTACAATTATAGAATTCCACCTCATAAACATAAGAGGGGTAAAATAACTTATACAAACTGAAATATAACAATGCAAGAAGATAATCATAAGAACCGTGAGCTATCCGTCCAGATGTCTCGCCACCAAGTTCTAAAGATAAATGGGGACCCAACGGTGTATGGTGCATGTTCCACCCAACCAAGTGGTACCCGAAGGCCGACCCCCCATGCTAGGAGATAGTAACAAAGTAACATGGACAAAGATCAACAACCACTATCCAAAGGCAGACTCATACTGACATAACCAATAAGATGCTCAACACAAGTACAACTCTCACATCACTGACATAGGTCACATTGCTTCTAGACATAAAGTAGATCAAGTATGTTCAAAGAACTAGACACATAAAACAATTAACAACAGTTTTCCTAGATACAGTGTCATCACACAACTCATAATAAGTTACCCTCAACGAATCTTCATAGGCTCTGGTGTTCCTGGTGACCTCTACCGACCCTCGACCCTCATACTTACTAATGTGGAATCAAATACCTCTCCTACTGACAAGATAGATGACTTAGCCATTATAGGCCTTCTCACTCACTCCAAACATCTTGGAGGCAACTAAACACAAAGTCCACTCCTTTCACAGGAGGTATAAAACATTCTCATTCGTGGAAACCGGGTAAATACTGAAAAGACACCACGCACTACCCAAGGGAAAAACAATTGCTTGACATAAGGAAATGACAACCCTCATCCTCTAAGATATTTTGGAAGACTTACAAATTTTGGACTAACACAAAATCCCAATTCCCAAACTACAACTTGACGACATAGCTACAAAAACCATTCAAGTCATTAATCAAATCTAATATTTGGATTTCCTAAATCCATACTCATTCAATAGGTAATGTTGACAAAGTCAAAGGCACAATAACATGGTTAACTCAAATACTCATATACCCCTTTTCTATTTCCATAATAGGGAATCTTAAACAATTTAAACTCACAACCCTTTGCGAAATATGAGGAAAATAAATCAAAAAAAGAAATCACGAGGATCTTACTATTTTTGGACATACTAAATCCATATCTCTTTTATATTCCAATCGCAATGATTTAATTTCTCTAATAGAAATAAATAAATAAAGATAAATAATTGCCTCTACAATAAAACTCCTTTACTTTTAAAATGACATAAATCTATGCAATTAAATCTTTTCAATTTTCTAACTATATTCTATATCTCTTTCAATTTCCTATTTAAAACATGCAATTTCCTTGATATTTTTAAAATATCCTTTTCCCTATCAATTTGACCATGCATTCAACCCTTATCTTTTAAAACAACTGAAATCAACTACTAGTAAAATTTCTTTCAATTTTCTAATTACACCCCACATCTATTTGGAAATAAAAACATGTTAAATAAATTATATTTAATAAATATATATTTATCTAAATATTATAATCAACTCATTCAAAACAATTCTCATTTAATTAACTATTCATTCAATCTAAAACTTATATAAATATATATATATTCATTATGTATATATACTAACGTATACACTATATATATATTATATATATGCCAAATTACACATTTTTTAAACCTTAACCAACTCATATATTTATATAAATAAATATATATACATGTATATATATACTCATAATATATATGTATATATATTACTTATATAAACATACCATTTAAATCCCCGAAACCGAGGCTAATTCACAGTCCGCGCCTATACACGCTCAAGGGTAACATTTAATATCAAATGGGATGGGAGAGAGGTGGACACCATTTATTGGGCAAGATTTAATAATACACAAAACATTGCATGAAATAAAAGCCTAAGGCTGGGGAGGGGTCGGCTGCAACCAAACCCCCGCCCCCACATACTTCCGCCGACCTCCCCACTAGGAATTCTATAGTCCATCGGACTGTACATTGTACAACCGACCTCCCATTGTATTGGTTACCGGTCTATACAATGTACAGCTGGTCCCAAGCACAAGGGGCAGTGCTACTGCCATGGCCACGCGCTCCCACATAGACGTACGGTGGGCGGTGGGGGTACATCCACCCCCACCAACCACAAATATAATATATATTGTTTTTAAAAGAACCTACAATTCAGCATTTTCAACGAAATTTTCTAGAATTCGTTTCTCAAGAACTCATACAGACGACGGTTTAAAAAGAAATAATTTAAAATAAATAATACTCAAAAGGAATATATTTATATATTTATTATATGTGTATTTAAACTATGAATAAATACATATAATGAATATAAATATTTATATATTTATCCGGAGAATAATATACAAATAAAATTGAGAAAACTAAACAAAAATAACCAGATACAAAAAGTTAATAAAATTTTCCAAATTGATTTTCTAAATTTCACATATGTTTAACAATTGATTTTTCTATAATCATTTCTTTAAAATTATAAACAATACAAAATAGAAATACTAATGGGGATGTAAATTTCTCCATTACAAATTTTCTACAGAGGGTTTTTTTTTTTTTCATAACCCGATTTGATTATTTTCTAAAAGGGTAAAATCTCTTACAACAATCTAAGTTTGATGCAAGAACTAAGGTTTAAATTTAACAATGATTCTACAATTTCTCCATTTACTGAATTAAATCCTACAGTAAATTTATACAATCTCCCCCAAATTTTAGAATAATTTAAATCTAGCTTCCATTAACAAATCCTAATTCTCAATGAATTCAACAAACATATTTCTCAAACAATATTTATTTGTTTTGAATAAACAAGAATAAGAAAAAAAACACAAAACAAAACCTGGATTTTCGAAGCTACAGTAAAAGATGAATTTCTTATGCAAGCCTCCTCCAAAGATCTCCTGAATTTTCTTCAATCATGCAATAAACCCAAGAAATCAACCGATCCAAAAACTCAAACAATGTAACAAATTTTCCTCCAATCAATTCTACAATCAAAACTTCCTTCAAACCCTTCTTTGTGCAAATTTTCCAAAGAAATCTTCTCTGCTTTCACACAAAAACTTCTCTTCCCCAAAAAAATCTTCCTCTTGAATGCATGAATTTTCAATCAACTCTTCTCTTAATTAAACATCCACTTGAGTCCCAAATCAAAAATATCTTAAAACCAAATCAAATTTTGCATGCAATATATTAATTCCAATTAATAAATTAATTTCCAAAATTGAAACTAATTTCCATTTAATTTCCCAATATAATTTAGTAACTTCTAATTCAAATTTAATTCTCAAATAAACATTTACTTACAATTTCTAATTTAATTTCCCACAAATTGAAATTAAACTCCAAAATTAATTTTAATTCTTTTCTTTCTTTTATTTTTCTAACATCACATTTAATTAATTAATTAAATTATTTAATAACTAAATTTATCCCCATGGATGAAATTTAATTAATTAAATAAATTAAAATTAATCAATTAAATAAATTAAATTTAATCAATTAATTTAAATATAAACTTCTGTCCACATTGCATAATTTAAATTAAATAATCATCAACATGATTTAATGCAATTATTCTAAGTATTTATTTCCAAATCAAGAATCCTTTCAAAATTAAATAAGATTAAAGCAAGGCAATCAACGACTCGACACACACAACTGACGACACACTATGGGTAGGGTGTAGACTTGACACAAGTTACCTAGCTACTATCTCCCTTCAACTTAATCGTTGGATCGACACGCTCAAACCTGTGAAACCAGGTGGAGTCGATGTCATGTACCTGCAAACCTGAAAACATAGTAACCAACATCATATAATATAACAACATATAATACAAACCGTGAGGAGGAAATCATAGAATCGCAGGGCACTCGCAAGCAAGTGGTGCGAACCCGTCCCCTTCACCAATACACTCATCAAGACTGACACTTATATCATAATCCAATAATCTCATAAGCAATTACTTATTATATCCACTAATCATCATTACACTAATTAAAGCATGTAAAACAAATCATCAAATAAACCACATCACACAATGATAGTTCGTCGCTCTATAAATAGCGATCAAATACACACACATAATATAGTATCTGATTATCCAAAAACATAAATCAACACAAAACAAGGACACATAGTAGTCTTTATGTTTTGAATTTCAAAATGGTGTAAACTAATGAAATGTAGAACTTTTGATGAAGATTAAACCAGTAATTTTTAAAAATATTTAAAAAATCATTTTCATTATGTTTTTTTCAATTTAAGGACAAATTTTGGAATGCTGAAAATTTCCAAAAATAGTGACTTCACTAGCCATCAAGAAACAAACTAAAAAAAATATTATTTTTCTCTAATTTTTTTCCCTAAATAGCTAACTTCAATATCTACTGCATGATTTTTTTTTTTCAAATATTGATGTATATTTTGCCTGTAATAACGTTTTAAAGTTAACCATGTCATAATTTGACAGTTTTCATGGGCCATCAACTATTTTCAAATTTTTAATACATTTTCGAAAAAAATATTTTACCTTTTTGAATAATACTCTCTCCTCTACTGCACCATACAAGTTTTAAAAAAAATTAATATGTTTTACTATATTTTTTTTAATTTCTAATCAACTTTTTTTTCATTTTAACAACCTACTTTCATTATTTTAAAATAACATATATTATAACTAATCAAAATATTAAAAAAATTATATATTTGGATTCACCACTCCGAGCTCTACAAAAGGGTATTTTTGTTTTTTGCAGAATAATAATTTTGAGAGGAGAAACACTCTGCCAAAGTTGAATGTTTTAGAAAATTTTGAAAAAGGGTGAGTTGGCTACCATGTAGGATGTCACCTAGACATGTTCGGTCGAATATGTTTCGGTCGAAATGGTTTCCGCCAAAAACATTTCGGTCTAAATGATTCGACCGACATCTGGCGGTATAAAATATATTTTATTTTTGTTTAGATTTTTCAACTCAAGTAATTCAATAAAATATATTTCAACCAAAGAGAAAGAAGATTGATCTTGACTAAGGAAAGCTTATTGACTCGACCAAAACCCGCTCGATCGATATACTATTGTTCGAAAATTGTCGACTAAAGAAAGCTTATTTCGAAAAAATAATGTTTATCTCAACAAGTTAGAAGGTTTATTCCAACAAAATAAGGTTTATTCTGAGACTCAAAAGAAGGTTTATTTCGACAAAAGAAAACCTATTTAAACAATAGGAGAGCTATATTCAAAAGTACATTGATCTTGAACTTATATAATTGATTATGTTTTTTATTTTCATTAATGCATTTGAATTTTGTTTTCACTATTTATATTCTTAGATTTCATTATTATTGATCACCAATAAGATATATGTTATTCCATTGTTTTTTTAAGTCTTAGATATTTAAATGCAATATTAATCAAGTACATGTTTCATTGAAAGATCATGTGTGTACAAATTTGTATGTAGGTGAATTCAAATTTGAGTGCAATTTGTGATGGCATGTAAAAGGAACAGATCAAGGAAGTATGATCAAACACGAACAAGACAAAGGAAGAGAAGAGCGGGTGAAGGAACATCTCATGAAGAACAACCCATGGGAAATATCAATGACGAAGGTAACGTACAGGTACAAGAACAAACTGAACCTAATAATATTTTTTTTTTTACAATGGTATGGAAAATCTGATGAAGATGGATGAGGATTCTCTTTTCAATAATTTTTCATTTGAAGATATGTTATTTGAAAGCACATTAACATTACACTCAAAAAGAATATGGGATAATTTTTTTGAAGAAAAATCTCTAATTGGAAGAGCACAATTAGTTGCAAAGTTATTTAGATGAAAATAAATGACCCCTGTTTTGGAGTTGTTAGGGGTTGATAATAGGAAAAATTCATTAGATTAAAAAAACACAATTGTTGAAAACTTGCAAGAAGCATTAGAATGTATTGAAAAAAAGATTCGATCTAGTGATTTAAGTGTTGCACGTAGAGCGTTGATGACTGTAATTTATAGTAAGAAATTATCACATAGAAGACAAGTTCAAGCAATTTTTGAATTACTAAATGTTTCTAGGAGAATTGTTCAAAGGTATATTGAAAAGAGAAATCAAATAGATGAAAAATTTGAGAAAAATTGGGTAAATATTTGGAGGGTTCCCTAAAAGATAGAATTTTAGAAGATGTAAAAAAATAGGTGGTTGAATATTGGACTACTCACTCTCGTGTTTCATCAAATAGAAGGGATACTATACAAATAATAAGTGACGATGGTACAAAAAATTCTCATCCAAAACATTTTATAGATACAACACAAAGTGAACTTTTTGAAGAATTCAAGCAAGATTTTTCAAATGTGAAGATTTGTCAAAGGATGTTTGAGACACTACGACCATCATTTGTATGTATAAATAAAGTATGTGAAACTTGTTGTTGTCGAAATCATGTTGAATTTGATTTACATCTACAATCATATAGAAAAGCTATGACAACAATTGATCAAAATTTAGTTATCCCTGGAAGTACAACATAATTTGCGAAGTCTCTTGTATGCAAAAAATTAGAAGATTCAGAAGAATTCAATGTTCAGTGTATAAAAAATGTATGTAATGATTGTGGAGATTTGAAGAATCTTTCACATGTTGACAATAATGAAATGCAAGTTGTTTGGAAGAGATATGAATATGAGACATACTTAACGAAGTCAGGAGTTGAGGCCAAAAAAATTGTTCTCAAAGAGAGTGGATTGCCTTACAATGAATTCATGAGTAAATTTCACAATATCATATATCCACATATCCAACATTGTCATGGTGCAAGATGGCAAGCTAAAAAAATTTGTGATTCAAAGAATTTCTTTCCACGAGGTTGTATTCTCTCTATTGTAGATTTCTCTGAGAACTATACATTTAGTCCTCAAATTGAGATTCAAAGTCAATATTATCATTCAAAGTAAGTTGCAATCTTTGTGCAAGTTTTCTATAGGCATGCTGCATTAGAGGTCGATGGAATACAAAGTAGCAAAGATGGTCGAATTATCATCAAAGAGGTTCACTTTTATATGAGTGATGATACAAATCATGATAGAAGCTATGTAGCTCATTGTTTCAAAATGTTTTTTGAAGACCTGAGACGATGTCGCATAAATCAAGAACAACACTAGATATGGTCTGATGGATGTGCTGGTAAGTGCACATGTTATTTTTTTTTTTTAGATTATATATTTACTTTTAATTTTGAGACTTAAATCAAGTCTAATTGCAAGTTATATATATATATAATATATATATAATTACTTTTTTGACTTGAGCTAATTTGGTTTTAGTGTACAATTATTTGTAACTTCATGTAGGACAATTTAAGTCTTCAAAAGCTTTTGTTTGGTTAAGCCATCAACATGCTAGACGCAACACCAAATTTTTGTGGATTTTTTATGAGAGTGGACATGGAAAAGGAGAGCACGATGGAGCAGGAGCATGTGTGAAGCGTGGACTTCGTCAACATGAACTTGCTGGTAACTTTCACCACATATATATATGGAACATATAGATATATTTTTGAAAAGATTATCTATATATATTTAAATTAAATTAAAAATTATTTTAAGTTCCTTGAAATTAATAGGTGGCAAATTGTGCCAACACATGTGTACTTGTAGGTAATGCCATACAGAATGCAAATGAAATTGTTGAATGGTGTAAAATTCACTTTTCCACTTGCAACTCAACATACAAAACACGTTATTTTTGGGAAGTTACAGGTACATCTAGTCAAAATTTGTTAAAAAATCAAGAATTTCAAAGTTCAATAGTACATGGTTTTTAATTGAATTTTCAAATTTGAATTTACAGATATTGATCGATCAAATCCTTATAATTGTCAAGCAATTCATGGTATTAGAAGTCTACATCAAATCATGACAATGGGAAGTAGTAAGCCTTATGTAATGAATGTGAGAGAAAAGTCATGTTTTTGTGATGATTGCATTGAGAACAATGCAAATATTGTTCAATGTGAGAATATTAGAGATGGGTATGTTTCACAATGGGAAATGAAACAATTAATATCAATGCCTCCTTTTGTTGAAGATGACAATGTCAATGTCTACGATCCTCTCTATTCAGTTGATTACGAACGTGTATCTGATTTAGTTGTTACAGGTATGGAAATTGATCTTAATTTAGTTAAATTTGATTTAAATATATTCCATGTTTAAGTAAGTTTTAAGTGCATGTGTTTAATTTATTTAAAATTGATTAAAAATATATGGTGTGTATAGGAGATATTTTTGTTGTTGTTGCAGATCCTGACAATGTGGAAGGTGTAGATTACTATCTACTAATATGTACGCAACCAAAAAGAAAATTGGTGGAATTGATGACAGATGGTGATGGACAAGAGTATCCCATTGGATCAGTCGTTATTGAAGGCACATATTATCAACAAATAAAGACAGATAAAAATGGTATTTATTTTGTTGATTATATGCCAGGACAAAAGGTTCTACATTACAGTCACCTAGTTATAGCAACAAAAATAAATTAGAAACTTTACCTAAAAAAGGACATGCCAAACAAAAGTGGAGGTTGCCTATTGAAGATCATGAAAAAAATTTAGAGATAATTAAATATAGAGAGGATCCATATTTTATGTACTAGGAGCTTTAAGTTGTTTTTTGGATACGCACGTGTGTACATACTCAAACTTTTTATAGATCGAGCTAGATCTATATATATAATTTATAAAT
Organism: Sequoiadendron giganteum; assembly: GCA_007115665.2. Taxonomy (NCBI): domain Eukaryota; kingdom Viridiplantae; phylum Streptophyta; class Pinopsida; order Cupressales; family Cupressaceae; genus Sequoiadendron; species Sequoiadendron giganteum. The sequence goes on along the minus strand of CM021103.1, from coordinate 75,088,443 downwards.
TGATTGGAACATGTGGCATGATTTAGAATGGGTTTTTTTAAAGGCTTGGTCATAAATTTTTGAAAGTTAATTTGACCTTATTTGTTCACCTTCAAATTTTCAATATCATCCATTTTCATATCCTAGTATGCATGTCACATCCTAGAAAATTATTATTTTCATCCTAATCATTCATTAAAGATCGCATGTTCTATATAATAATCACCATTCTAATCCTAATCACATGTGAACTCATGTATAATCATGAACTCATTCTAATCCTAATATGAATAATCACCATTCTAATAGGAAATTATGCAGGCATCTATAGAGAAAAGGTCATGAGTATATATACATAAGAGAGGAGAAAAAGAGACCTAATAAAAATAACTCTAACCACCAAAAATAGGTGTTAATTACACTAATGGAAGATGCCATCCACCCTCATAAAGGATCCTATCCTAACAACATAAAAAATCCTAAAAATATATATATATATATGAAAAATGCAATAACCCCAATAAAGGAAAATATAAACCTACACTAACAAATGAGATCACAAAAGTTCACATAGAAAAGAGTCAGTGACAAAGTAAAGAATGAAATCAATATGTCTTAAGGTTTAGAATTATTTTGATAAAGTATTATAAAATTTAGGTATGATTAACCTTTAAATCCTTTAAGGATCAGTTCATCCTAAGCTTTGTAGAGATTGAAGTGTAAAGGATATTTAAAGTTACTCTTATTAATTGGCCCAAATAACATGTTTCATTATTAGGCACACATAATCTAAAGAATCATAACCCTAGGACACATAATCTAAATAAGAATCATAACCCTAGGACAAGTTTTTAATATTTTATCTAGAATCACAATAAACATTTCCAAAAATAATAGAACCCTTCCTAAGTGACCATTTTGTACTAAATTGAAGCATGAAAAACTTTATTTACACCCTTTAAATTTTTATTTAAAAAGAATAATCCAAATTTGTTTTAATAGATGATTTTAATATCATCCAAGAGATCTTATTGTTGGCACAAAATGGTATTTTATCTAGCCACTTAGACTTTAGGACCTGTTCACACCTTATTCTTAATCTTAGGGTTTTTTTTGTCTCAATTCATAGGATTAAGACACTTGGCACTATTGTGTGAGCCTTATGGATTTTTCCTTTTTTAATTGTGATGTGGAAAAAGAGATCCTAGACCTAGTCAATATTTCTTCACATCGACATTAGAAGCCAAGCTGGCAAGGTGACAAGATTGGTTAATAACCTAAAAGGAGATCCAATCTACCTAGGACACTACCTTAATGTTAGAAATAATAGAAAAGGTATAGTCTAGATTTTTCACTAGATATTTCCATTTGATAGTTAATCTTATTCATTTAATTGATTTACATATTTTTTACCCCTCTCTTAAATTACAAGTTCAATGCTTGTGTAGGAAGGATTTGGAGTGCAACATGTCTAAGAATTATTTTATCCTAACAACATGGTTTGTAGAAGATCTAGTATTATTTTTGTAAAGGTTACATTGTTATTTTTAGATGAAGTATATTAGTGATACATGTGTATAACTTACAATTTCATTTTTATGATTTATTTTATTTAGTTTCTAATCTCTATAAAATAGTTGCTTATTCCAGACTATTATGATGTAAGCTAGAGAACATTCAAAATCAATAAAAAGTAAATAGTGACCTAGATTCCATTTTTAGCAAAGTGCCTAAAGTTTGTAATATGGTATTTATATAGCTATAAGATCATTTTGATCTAAATATTTGATATGATTAGCTAGAGATTGTACCATACAACTGTATATATCACATGATAATTGAATACAAATTATGTACATCATAGCTATACATGATCTAACTTAGTCAAATTTAAGTAGGTAACTTGTCAATATAGATGTGTGTAACACTTGTAGGAACAAACCATAATTTAAATTTAAATTTAAACCTGTACAAATTTGCTAAATAAATAAAACCATGTAATAATTTGCACGATGTAAATAGATGTTTAACATGTGTTTGAAAACCATAATAATGCACGATAACAAATCTATGAACAAACCATAAAACATGTACAAACATGTGTGAATGTGATCTGTAAATCATAACAAGTGTACAAATATATACAATAAAACATAAACATATATACATAATGTGATGTATGTAAATAAATCATAAAAAGTGTCTGGACAAGATAATAATCTAATCTCAAAGAGAGGGAAATCTACTATAAATAGAATCATCAGATCTATGGCCCGATCTCTTGCTCAATCTCTCCCTCGATCTCTCCCTCGATCCATGGAATAGTCCCTCTCCTGATCCAAGATGTGTGGATCCATGTCTCGATCCAAGCTCTCTGGATGCGTCTCCTAAGCCTTGTCCCAAAAACTACATGTGTTCAAGTACGTGCACATAAAATTATCTAAACTTGTATATACATGTTACAAACTTTCAAAGTGTTCAAACTTACAAATCGAGTACAATTAAATTTTAAAAATTATATTTAAAATTATTTAAATGTACCTCAGGTATGTGCTGCATGGGACCATGATCATGTGTGGATCCATGTCCTGATCCAAGCTCTCTGGATGCGTGTCTTGAGCCTCATCCCAAAACCTGCATGTGTTCAAGTTAGTGCACATGAAATTATCTAAACTTCTATGTACATGTACAAAATTTCAACGTGTTCAAACTTACAAATCGAGTACTATTAAATTTTAAATTATATATAAAATTATTTAAATGTACCTCAGGTATGTGTTGCATGGAACCACAATCATGTGTGGATCCATGTCTCGATCCAAGCTCTCTAGATGCATGTCCTGAGCCTCATCCCAAAACCTGCATGTGTTCAAGTACGTGCACATGAAATTATCGAAACTTGTATGTACATACATACAAACTTTCAACGTGTTCAAACTAACAAATCGAGTACAATTAAATTTTAAATTATATAAATAATTTAAATGTACCTCAGGTATGTGTTTCATGGGACCACGATCATGTGTGGATCCATGTCCCGATCCAAGCTCTCTGGATACATGTCTTGAGCCCTGCATGTGTTCAAGTACGTGCACACATGTATGAACTTTTAAAATTTAATTTAATTTAAGTGTGTGTACATGTACAACTTATATATATATGTAAAAAAATATATATAAATGTACCTCATTTGTGTGTTGTATGGGATCGCCATCATGTGCCAAATTTCCAAACTCTGACAAATCACCCTATTGCTTAAAAAATTTCAAGTACGTGTCAATGTCAATCAAGAGTTAAACATGATAAACATGTATCATACATATTTTTTTAGAACACAATTAAATGTATATATATACTGTAAATTATTCAAGTACCCGACATGCCTGGTTGAGGGCTCTACCAATATCACTAAGCTCATTAGAATGCAATGACATCGTAGGGGGATTTGTAACATGTACAGTATCAGTGCCAAAAAGAAGCTGAGTATATGCACCATGGACAACATCAACTGCTGTAGTAACCTGAGCAATGTGATCTGTAACATCCTGATGACCTGGACAAGCTAAAGGATCGATAGGCCGCTCTAGAATATCCCCTAGAGTTACCACCCCGTGGCTCGAATGTGTACCAAGATATCGCTCTCTAATAAATTCTTGTACATAGTTGAGAGAGATCCCATGGTCCTCGTTGATGACCCAATATGTTTCTAGTAAATATGAAACTGAGACTCTACACACATTATACAAAGTCGTGTGGTTAATATGCTCGATATCTGAAGGAGTAGGTAGATCGACACAAATAAATGGATCATAAGATGCCAATGTAGCCTCTGTGGGAGGAAGGCTGATCCGCAGGCATAATAAGTATCTACCAACTCGATCAAATGAAATCTGATCAATCTGTGTCGTAATAGAGGCAATATTATCAATAATCTGGGATCAAGTAGAGCATGCTGCTGACTTCCCTGCTACTACCAATTCCACACGTTTTGGTAAAACCAAAATGTTTGGGCCAACTAATGCCCTCTTATCCACAGTTGATGGAAAACCTGGATGTCTAAATTGTATTTTGTCATAAAAACGACCTTTACCTTGGCCAGCATGCTTAGGATGAGATGTGTAGTCCACATCTATCTGTAAATGAAATTCTGCATATAACTATTTCACAAAATATCCTGGCAGCTCATCATTGTGAGGCCATCTATGATACGCTGCCAACCATCTAGGGCATATGAATGGTGCAACAAGAGGATCTACACACCTCGTAACCACATATCCTCTAATTCTATTTTCTCCTCTATAACGAGGGAACATGGTTAACACATTTTCAGCTGAAACTGATTTGGCAACTTCTCTATAATTCATTGTGCCAGTAATACTCCTAGAAAGAGACAAATAAAATTGCTCAACGTTAATCTCATCATAAGGGTTGAATGATTGAATCATCCCAATCATTCAATGAATCTCATCTCTAATAGTGACTAATCTATCTTGATTAGCCAAATTGGGGGAGTTGTGAAATGTTTTCTCTAAACATTTTAGAGCATTGTTTAATCTAACAATACTATCCCGATATAAATTTGATCTATTTTGAGCCTCTTCACTAGAACGAGAGGAATGGTGAGATCCCTCATCATCCATGATATATGTATCTATGTAAATGTTTAAATCTAGAGATCTTTATATCATTAAAATAAAATATACATGAATAACACATAAAAGATAGATAGAGAAAGAAAATTATAAATTTCTACCATCAATTCATTCTAGAGATAAAAAACATAAAATTAACCATTAATTATATTCAAAAATCTCAGAATAGTGATCAAGTAAATGTATATATATATGTGTGTACATGTACATGTGTATGTATGTGTATGTGTGTATGTATGTATGTGTATGTGTGCATGTGTGTATGTATATATACGTACATGTATATGTGTATATGTGCATGTACTCATGTGTGTATATACATGTATATGTGTATGTGTGTATGTATACATATATGCATGTATAATTTGCATATATACATGTGTATGTGTGTATGTATGTACAGGTACATATACATACATATGTATGTACACATATACATACATACACACATACATATTTATGCAAAGTATACACATATATGTATACATACAAACACACATATACACATTTATACACATATATACACATATACACACATATACACACATCTGTACATGCACATATACACATATATACATACACACATGCACATGTATGTACATATATATATATATATGTGCATACATGTACATGCATACACACACACATGTACATACACACATATATATGTATACATACATGTAATGTGTACATATATACATACACACATGCATAATTAAATATACACACATGTACATAAATATACATGTACATACATACATACACACATATGTATGCATATATGTATACATGCATACACACATATGCATACACATGTATATAATACAAACATACATATATTGTACATGTGTACACACACATATACATGTACACACATACGTGCACATGTGTGTGCATATATGTACATGTACATGTACACACATACACATATATGTATACATACACATGTACATGCATGGACAGTGAATTTGAAATTTGGGGTTTATAAATTTGATGAACCTAAATGAAGTAAATTCAGTTTCTTGTTGAGTTTTATCTTCTCCAATAAGGTTTGGGTTATAAGGTACAGGTATCAATTTGGCTTTTTGTTGCATTGAGGTTTCTAAATGATTTATGTAAGATGAATTTGTCGAAGAAATGAAGCAAATTTAGTTGCTTGTTTAATTTGATCTTCTCCAATAAGGTTTGGGTCATAAGGTACCTATCAATTTGGCTTGTTGTTCCATTGAGGTTTCGAAATGAAATAATATGAATTTGATGATTCTAAATGAAGCAAATTCAGTTGCTTGTTTAATTTTATCTTCTCCAATAAGGTTTGGGTTAGAAAGTACCTATCAATTTGGCTTGTTGTTGCATTGAGGTTTCAAAATGAAACAATATTCTATTTTATGAGATGGAGAGTCTTATGGTTCTTATTTATCAACCTTTTGGATACAAGGATCACAAACTTTGACATTATTTTTCATGTACTAACTTTTATGTAAAGGTTAACTTCTGAACCTAGGATTGGGTAATGATATTAAGATTACAGTGGGACCATATAGTGTGTAAAATTGGAGATGTCCTAATAGGACCTAATAGGAAGTGATGTATGGATAATATATAATAATATTAAATAAATTAGGGATATAAACATATATAATTTAAATATTATACTAAATAATTTGATCCTTTGTTTACATTAAAGGCCTTGAGAGAATCACATAAGGTAGTGTTAAACATATATGTTTATGAAGACCAAGTAAAGGAATCACACAAGTGAGTACTATAAACATAAATTAGATTGAAGACCTGAATGGAATCATGCAAAACTAGTTCTATGATCTACTTGTACATGAAATCCCTAAGGGAATCATGCTTGACTTTTAATGATGATACTTTACTTTTGATGCTTAGTAGACCACATCCTATTTTTGTTGGATTGTTATTAAAATTGATGTGTCCTTATAATTTATTTGTTTGGTATGATTCCTTTCCCACCCCTTACTTGATCTTGTTGGTTATCTTGTCTTTTGTCATGACTCTATTTCTGTCTCATATTAATAATTGCATAAATTTATTATTTTGATGATGCTTTAGGTTTATTGTTTCCTAGATTTTGAATTTATACCTATAATTATCTAGAACTAATTATTTAGTATGATGGTAATTTATCAATCATAATCTCTCTATGGTTAATGAATATTATCACTATGTGTTTATAGAGGGAGGTGATCTTCACATGAATGGGGGAGATTAATTTTATCATTTAATTTGTGATAAATTTTAGCATGTAGTATGATATCATTATTTCATTTTGATATTATTTACATTTTTTGTTTTAAAAGGGGTCATTTATTAAAGCTATGTTAAATATCATAAAGTTTAAATAAAAGAAAAAAGTGAAAATTCTTGTAATGGAAAAATTTAAGCAGTGATAGAAATTTTTGGCTAGTTTAGGTGCCAAGTAATGAAAAGAGGAAGTTTTCAATATGGTTTCACTTGACCCATGTAGCAGGGAGAAACATTAGGGTTTTAGATGGAATGGCATTTAAGGGAGTCTAGGAAAATGAGGATGCAGAGACAAGTGTAAACCCACGTTGTAACCCTTTTATAGAGACTTAGTCAAGTAGAAGACAACATATCTAAGATAAAGGAGGAACCAAGTTTATTTTCTCTTTTTTTGTGAGCTCCTTGTATGTTTATGAGGGCACTCCATGTGTAGCTCATAGTTCATGCATCACTTTACTATGCATTTACCTTTCAATTTTAAAAGGCATATATATGATATATGATAGTCAAGTAAATTTCAAGGCATTTATTTGTGAGAGATATTTCTTATTTCAATCACCTTATTAGGTTATAGTCTTGAAGGGGTCTCTCTTCTTTCTTTGTAATTGTTTTCAGATTCCACATCAAACACCAATTTAAAATTCTTTGAAACTAATTTTATTTCATTGCAACAGTTGGAAACAATGTTTTCAAATTTACAACTATGTCAAATCTACTCTCAAGATGTCAAGGTCTGCAAATTTGATTATGTGATGATGAAAATCTGACTTGTGCAATTGTTGAAATCCTATGAATGACCTGTATGACCACTGGTATGTCTAGCAGTTGGGTAGTATTGCTACAATGGGATATTGTACAAGTGTGGTTGCTATTAGGGTGGACTTAAATGAAGATGCAATAGAAGATAAGGATGGCACAATCAATGCATTTTCAGGATCATTGCATAAAATGGATTGTGCCATCCTTATTTTCTATAACAAAACTTGCTAAAATCTAATCTTTCTTAATGTTACAATATGAAAACAACATGGACTGTACTCAAGTACGTAAACTACATACTTGATAAAACCCTCTATTTTCACCATTTTTCTTCAAACCCTAACCGAAAACAACAAATTTCTCATTTCTTTAATGAAAAAAACTAATATCCCCAAATTCCAAATTCACTTCAATAACAAAACTTGTTAAAATTGAAACCCTTCACTATGCTTTGGAAATCCCCAAATCGCCATTCAAAACATTTTCCAAATAACCATGGTTTGAACCCGTTTTGTAAAGTAGTTACAGAGGAGAAACAAGGAGGCGTCACCAACACAATGGAGCTGAAGTGGGTTGTTTTCCAAGCTTTGTACACAACAGGTGCATTCGGCCAACCCTGTTTCAACAGAACAACATTCAACCAAACGTGCCCAAATGAATGTGGGCCTTCTTTCTTTCTTTTTTCCTGGTTCCGGCCGAAATTTTTTCGGGCGAATATGTTTTGATCGAAACCCTTGCAGGCAAAAGGAGGTTGCCACATAGGCGCCACATCACCAGCACTTGGTTTCGACCGAAATCTATTTGCCTGAAATGTATTCGCCCGAAATTTATTCAGCCAAAATTTATTTGGTCGAAATTATTTGTTAGGCCAAAAGTGTGACACACTATTGTGCTTTTACCCAAATATGTAAAAATAGAATTTGTAGCTTGAATTGAATTTAGTTTCTAAACTACTAGGTTTATTTTTATTTTTAAATCTATTTGGTGAAAATTTGAAATTTCAATGCAGTAGTAATTTGAGGGGAAAATAAGAAGTAGGTTTTTGTTTGACCACCCTAGCCACAATAAAATGATAATATATTTTTATAATATTTTAGATGTAAGTAGAGGACTCATGTCCCGATGTGATGCATATTTTTTTGTAATTTTTTTCCAAGTAAATAATTAATTATGATTTTTTTATTACAACTTTTAAAAAATATAAAAACTCATATGTCTAACCACCTTCACTTAGTCAAAACTTCATGATTTTTTTTTTTAAATCCTATAGTATGCGAAGCATATAATGTGACATATGTTTCAAATTCAAAAAATATGATACCGTTTGAAAGCTATAGATGTTTTTTAGTTTGCCTATCAATCAGGAATTTAGTCATAATTTAAATAGAAAATGAATAGTTATTATTTATTAAATTTAAACTAAATCATAATCTATATGGGTGGAAAGCTAAGAATCTCCTTTAAAAGCCCTTTTCATTTCATCAATTTTGGGTAAAAAAATGTTGTCAACCACATGGGCCATCATATCACTTACATATCGCCACTTTTTGGTCCATCATGGTCCTGCACATACCCAGTTAACCGTCTTTTGTACTCAAGCAGTTAGCCTTTTTAAGGATAGTGAGTCTTGGCAATGAGCCCTATAATATTTTGTTTCCGGATATAATATATTGTGAGTTAACCCTCACTGTGGTTTTTCCCTTTTTGGATTTTCCACATAAAAGTCTTGGTGTTCATGTTTATGGTTGCATTAATTTGTTTATATGGTCTCTCTTGCCGATTTAGTCAAAATTGTGATAATGATTAGATGGATTTTATTGTGGTTTTATGGAATACTAATTCACCCCCCCTCTCAGTACTCTAGATGTTCAACACTAACACTGTACTTGTCCTTGCTACATAATTACAATAATTTCTTTTCATTTCTAGTAAATTGGTGACTTGTGCGTGTTTCCCTTATGGGTTTTTGTTCTTTTTCTTTTGTTTGGATATTTTCTTTTAGGGGGGGGCAACCGTTTCAATTATTTTTTGGCTTTACCATTTTAAAACAAATGGCACTATTGTGATGATAATTATTAGAAAATATTGGGAAACTATTATTCTTTTACTAATATTGAAGGGTAGGTTTCATAATGGATTATCCATTAAGAAACAATCTCTATAGTGGTCCCCCATCATCTTATTTCAAGATAATCCATTAGCAAGTACTCTCTAGATATACTCCCTTAAGCTCTTTAGAAGGGGAACTAAGTATCTATAGAATCTCTACTCTAAGGCTAATTCCACCTATATTTATTAACCTTAGGCCAAAGTGAAGTTTAATTCAAGCCATGCTAACCAAGAAAATTTCCAAATGATCATTGAGGTCATTCCTTCTCAACATTTGCACAAAACATATGTGTTATCTATTTAGCCTTGGTTAAAGGGCTAAAAATGTTATTTTGACAACTCTTTTAAGATAGGATATGTTAATTTTGTATCATCTTCCCATGGTCCAAAATTTGAATGCTAGTCTCTTTGGTTTCCTAATTTTATCTAGGATAATAATTTTTAAACATTATGAAAAAAAATTATGTACCCAAATTTACCCATTTTTCCTAGAGTTTTCTTTACTAAAGCTTCCCTATTTGTACTCATTTGATACATCTTGGCTTGTATATTCCAAGATGTCCATTTTGTGGGAAAACAAAAAAACATTCTTCATATTTCCTTGTCTTTTGTTTGAGCACAAAATTCTTGATAATGGATCTGTGATTTTTTTGGCTTCTATTGTCTGAACCCTTTAATTTTCATAATATCCTTAATAGGGATAAGTTCTACATAGATTTCTCCCAACTATGACATGCTTTCAAATGGATTTTATTTTTTGTATCTAGAAAGATAGAAATTCTAATATTTTTAATTATTTTATTATGGATAATAAATTTGTGATTCAATCCAAATTGATGGTGATTTCTAATGTTCTCATGCAAATGCAAGTTCAAGGAAACAAAGTGGGATTAGAGATCCAACATTTTTAAACCTACTTGATTATTAGGATAATACAGTTACACTATGGCTACCTGGTTCCACCTTCTTTTGTCAAATCCCCTCATTGAAACCTATATTGTAGTTGCTCCAGGTCCTCTCAAATTTCCCTCATAGCTATTGGAGAGATTTCTCTTCTCCACTACCACCAAATTTTGGCTAGACAACCCCCCCCCCCCCCCAAAGTGGATGGTCTTCACCTCTACATCACTCTTTTGCATTATCTCAATAACATCGATAGGCACATTTGAATCAAGAGAAATCCCCTTGTTTCATTTTTTCTATATCTTCAGTTTGATTGTGTAGCTCAATAGGTACAAGAGGATTTGGAATGGAAGGAGATAATGTTGCTCTTACTAGTTGGGAACCCATGGAGGATAAAAAGGATCAACCATTTGAAATGTGGGATAATATTGATGTGCAAGCCCCCCAACAATAGAGTTGTCCTTGCTACATAAGTGTTATGATTTCTTTTTATTTTTGGTAAACTAGTGACTCAATGGTTGTTTCTTTTGTGGGAAGTTTTTGTTATTCTTTTATTTGTTTGTTTCCTTTTTAGGGGACCACTTGTTTCTATTATTTCTTACCCTTGACATTGACTTTGGGGCATGACCCAATATTAACTATATTTTTTGAGGATCATGATTGTACATTTTAACTTTTGGTAATGTATAGGCTCTCTTTACTTAAAATTGAATATGATAGTTTAGTAATGCAATTGTCTAAAAGAATAGCATAAATAATTAATATTTTATTTTATTATAAACCTATTAAATTTAACCTCGTAACCTCTATTTCAATAACTAGCATTCATATCAACTACCTTACATACGTATATACTTTCAATCAATCAACTTTTTATCAATTTTATTTGAATTGAAATAAAATTCATAACATAATGAATAGATGAAAAAAATCTTATATACTAATATCTTTTTACCTAAATTAAACATTTAAATTGAATGTAATATTATACCTGATTAAGACTATCTTCATCCAAAATAATATATATGATTGTTTATTTTGATTCAACTACGCACCATTGATTACAAATAACACACCTCTTTGACCAAGAATCTCCTCTATATCAACATAATTATAAACAACCTTGAATCCACATATTTATCAGCCTTTATCTTCTTTGGATGCCCCACTATTTGATCAAGAGTCTCCTCTATATCAACATAATTGTAAACCTCCTCATCCTTATAAAGAAAACCAACATTTTTTTTAATGAATCCACAGATTTATGAGCCTTTATCTTCTTTGGATGCTCCATGGAACTACCTGATGTGGATAATGAAGAAACCAAACTAACAAAACCATTTCAGTACTGAATTATATCTATAGTGGGGCCATACAAATTGCTTTCAATTTACAGGGACTGGTCATAAAATACACCTCTGTTTGGATCACCCATTAACCAGCTTAAACAGCTGGTAATCTAAAGTCTCAGAGCACACAACATACCGACTGATTACCTACTATGAGGGATGGTGGGTCTGGCCTGGTCGGGCATGTGTTCGACAGAGAGGACAAGTCGAATGCGATTGAAACCAGGCGTCGATGCAGTCGACATGGAAGCTGTGCTTACAAAGAGGAAGTACTCGCCCTTTCTCATTATCCTCAAATTCACGCAAACACACGGCGCATTCGAGCCCTCCATCCTTATAATCATTATCCCACGGATACACAAACACAGGGAAACTCTCCACAACTGATTTTTCCAGAGAAAACAATTGCAGGCGTATGGAATCCCCATCGCTTACGAATTGCACTGGTTGATGGCGGCGCCGCCGATTATAAATGATTGCCAAAACAGTGATCACCGCCATGAGCAGAACTGCAGTGAAGAGACCCACACACAACCCAAGCATCATATCGTCCATAAACTCCTCGTTCTTCGATTCGCCGCCGTTCTCTCTGTTGAGCCGTCGGTGAGAAGCCATCGCTGCCGATACTGAGAAACGATAAGTCAGTGGTAATTGTTATCCGCTCCGCTCCATGTATTTTGCAGGGATCTGCTCTACATCCGTTTTAGCAGCGGTGGGGTTTCTATTACAGGAATTTATATCCATGATCTGCATGGATAATGGTTTGCCATTAATTTTACTTGGAAGTACCGCCACTTGGTTTAGATATGGAGTTCTGTCATTTGCAAGCCGCCACGTTGAAACAAGATCGAAGACCCCATTGTCAATGCGCCCATTGACTGCCACCCGCCAAATTCTAACTACTTTAGATATTACGTTTGCATCTTGGAATTGGAGAGTTTTTTGTTTGGAAAATCCATTTCCCATCCTAGTTTATATAGTGTTTCGTAAGGACACGTTACTCCTCTAAGGCTCTTTCTTAATGCATGTGGAATAGATTATTTTTTAAATAGTCGGAAAATCCATTTTTTATCTTAGTTTATAAAGTGTTTTATAAGAAGATGTTATTCTTTTGAGGTTCTTTTTATCGATTGAATTTAAAAGATAAAGTTTATGAAATAGGTTATTTTTCTAAATAGTTGAAAATCCATTTTTTATCTTAGTTTATTTAATGTTTCATAAGGAGATGTTACTCTTTTGAGACTCTCACTTTCTTATTAAATTTAAAAGATAAAGCTTGCGAAATAGGTTATTTTTCTAAATAGTTGAAAAATCTATTTCTTAGCTTAGTTTATATAGTGTTTCATAAGAAGACGTTACTCTTCTAGACTCACTTTCTTATTGAATTTAAAAGGTAAAGCTCATGAAATAGGTTTTTTTTTTCTAAATAGACTAGGGTACATAAACATAATTAGATAAGACAAAGAGGATAAGGATATTTAGTTTTGGATGTAATAAGAAGATATTTTGTTTGGTTTATGTTTAATTATTTAATTTTATTTTTTTACAAAATAGATTTTAAATTGCGAATGTTTGAGAATGGATAAATGACCCATCTTCTATTTAGTTTTACTCTTGTACTTGTAGTTTTAATCTGAATTGTAATATTAATGGTGGTTAGCAATCTTAAATTTTGCACTCTTAATCTTTAGAAAATTGCTTCTTTCTACTATCTAAAAATGGTGGTACTTAAAAATGTCATTAGAATACATGTTGTGCTTGGAAAGTGGTGCAAAGAAAATTTTGATGTAGTTCAACTAAGGACTATTAAACAAAGTAGTTTGGCAATGATCAAACCCTCACAATAAAGTAACTATGTTTCTTCAAATGGAATGATACAAATATTATCTATTACTAGGTAAAAATTATTACAAAAATAGTGCACAATGTAGTACATAGGTTGTATAACAAAGGATTAACTTGATCATAGTGATCTTACAATTTGTGAAAGATTTTACCATTGTAGGAGAGAGATGCTTACAAAATGAAAAAAGAGCATTATATAAATCTAGATCTTATGACAATCTCCAATTGTTAGGTTCTTTCTATTTACAATTGAAGACATGAATATGCTTCCACTTATCCACTCAAGTTTAACCAATATACAAACATAATATTAAGTGTACACTATATGATTCCTCAACATGTGCAAAAAGGGCACACATTTAGAATTCGAACATCTAATTTTGAATTAAGATTTAGTTATTGCTAGACAAGTATCAAAGTTTAGAGGATTCTATATAGACTCCAAGTTAGACATGCAACCTAAATACTTTAGATTCACTTTTACACATTCATGCACTAACATCTAATGACATTGAAAAATATTTAATATGAGAAGACAAGAAATTCTAAGTTTACATGCACAAAAAGAAACCTACAAAATAAATTAAATATGAAAGAAAATAGAATATTTTTATTCAGTACAAGATATTCAATAGATTGAAGATTTTCTTCAAAAAAAAAGATTAAGCCCCTACTCATAGCATGGCTATGAACAACTAAAAATTATAGTCATAGTGGCCAACTTTTGTTGGAGTTAACAAATTGGCCTCTTGTGTACTTCTTCCCTTCCACTTTACTAGATATTCAATATACTCTATACCTTGTGGATTTTGAGTCCTTCCTATATAAACTACTTTTATCTCCCTACCTTACCTAGCAGCTTGGACTCTATTTTTCTAGTTTGACAATTATGTTATACACTTGTCTAATCTTTCTCTTTTGTTTTTGGGTGAAAGAACAATATCATTTCCCACTTTCTTACATTTTGAACCACTAAAATTAGTTCTTACATTTTCAACCACTTAAATTAGTTTTTTGCAACATTCATGACACTTTATAAATTATAATAGATAAACTACCACAGATTTAAGGATGATGTAAACTAATGATTTATGATATTTTCTACATAGATTCAATTTATAATTATAAAAAAAAAAAATCAAAAATAATTTTGATCATATCTAATTTGTTTTCAAAAAATGCATTTATTACATATTATGTATTATATCAACATTTTCCTATAATACATAACTTGAACTAAAAATATATGTAGAAGAGAGGTGCACATCCATAAAATTGCCCGCTTATTCGCAAGGCCATTTTGTGATTCTCGATCCAAACCTAGTGTTGTGACTCAAGTTGTGGAGCCTCTTTCCAATGATGTTGCTAGCCCCGGTAGCGTCAGCTCTTCTCCCCCCATCTCAGCCGGGGCCTCTCCGGGTTCTCCGTCGGATTTCCATGGTTTGTCTCCCCCAGCTATGTTGTTTCCCTCCTCACACACTGGTGCCTCGTCCGTCGAATTGCCTTCTCTGGGTCTCCCCACTTCCCCCGTCCAAGGTTCCCCTTCTGGTCTCCCCTCCTCCCTTGAGTGTCACCTGTTGGCGGTCATTTGGAATCAATTTGAGTCGTTGCTTCCTTGTGATCTCTTTCCTTCCCCGCCTTCTCTTGTCCCCTCGTCCGGCTCTAGCTTCGATCTCTCTACCTGTGCTCCAATTGTGGAATCCGTTAATATCTGTGAGGGCTCAGCCCCTATTAAAAAGAATGCCCAGCAACTGACATTAGAGGAAATAAGAAAAAGAGGTGAACTTAATAATTCTATAAGAAAAATTAAAGTTATTAAAACTTATGTAAATGGTGTCAAAGTTGATGAAGAGACAATTATCAGTAACCCTCAAACAATGTTAATGCAAACATAAACCCCTCCTTGGTTAAGCATAGTGTCTCCACGTTTGAAGCCAAAGAGCTCAACAACCTGGGCTCGCAAGGCCAGCCCCTTCAAACCATGTTTGATGGAAATTTCTGTCAAAGCAAACCCTCCTCTGTTGGCGGCTCTAGTGGTGTCAATATGTTAACCATTGAGGAGGTAATCCCCCACTCATCGAGGAGTGATGCTAAAGAATATATTACCTTAAATAAAGATGTATTGTTCAATAACTGTGCTTCAGTGGGGATTGGGGATGTCCCCACAACTGCTTATGGTGGATCCATCCCATCCGCTCAACTGAAATGGTTAGGAAGTGGTCTATGGATAAGGCTAAAACCTCTAGAGGGGTAATTGATACCCTTAGCCCATCCATTGAACCTGCATACCCTATTGGATACAGTGATGGTGAGAAAACCCCTAAAATTCATGTGCTCACCTCTAGTGGTGGGGAACAAAGCATAAACTCCAATGAGTCAAAGAAAGCCTCAATGGTTGAGGAAGACCCGGTAAAGGATAAAGGCACAAATCTGGAAACAATGAAGGATTTAAAGAAGGAGGCCACTCCTTGCCCTCCTAAAGAACCTAAGAAAAGATGTTGGGAAAAAGGAAGTTCTATAACCATTAGCAAGTGGTATGGGGATCATTAAAGGAAAAAGAAAGAAAACAAGTATTTTTGTGTCTATTCCCTCCCCCAAAAGAGTTGAAATCGAAGAGAAAGCACCTAAATTCTTTGAGTTATTTAGGAATAGTAAAGAGACCAACTCACCAATGGTAATAATGATGATTAACTATACCTCATGGAATGTTAGGGGGTTGGAATCCCATGACAAGAAATATGCGGTGAGAAAGTTTTTCAATCTGGAAAAATAAAGGACTTTGTCTTGCTGCAAGAAATCACAGAAGTTGGGTTCACTCTTGAAACCAACATGAAGTTTATTTGGGGCAAATTTGTTCATCTTGTCTCTGAACATAAGAAGGGGAGAGGTGGAGTTTCCATTTTTATGGCCAACAAATGGAAACCTTACTTAACTAGCTCATGGGTATCACCTTGCAATAGAGTTGTGTGGGCCACATTTGAGAGAGGAGACTCCAAATTTGGCATATGTTTAATTTATGCACCAAATGATTACATAGGGAGGATTGAAATATGGAAATGGTTAACCAGCCTCTCGGATGTCCCTTGGATTCTAGGTGGTGACTTCAATATGATTGAAAACAAGGAAGATAAAACAGGTGACCTATCAACATGGATTGGAAAGGTAATGAAAAATATTACTAGTTTAGGTTGAGAAATAAGCTTAATATCTTGATCCTTTAGAAGGTATAACAAATGAAAGTAATAGTGTTCAGTACACTTGGTGTAATGCCCAAAAAGGGGGGGAAAGAATTTACTGCAGGATAGATAGGTTCTATGCCAACAGGGACTTCTTTAGTTTTGATGCCATCAATGGTGAAAGCAAGGTGTTGGTTTATTCCTACACTCTCTCTGATCATCACTCAATCAAGGTCAAGATAACCACAAATAATGGTGTTAAAATAAGCCCCAAGAGCAACATTCTCAACACTAGCTTGTTGAGTGATAAGGATTGTATAGATGTTGTAAACACCTTAAGAGGAGTCAACAAATGGCTACTCAATGACTCTTGTCCAATTGAAAGGTGGAACAAAAATTTGGTTGGATGGAGAATAATATTTCAGTCAATAGGTAAAAAGAAGGCAATGGAAAAACAAAGGGAGGAAAAATATCTTGAAGATGAATTGTTGAATGTTGAAACCAAGATTCAGAAGGAGTTTATGAGCGATCAACTCTATGAAGAACTTAACAAGGCTAAAAGCTCCTTGAGGAAATTGCAAACAAAAAAAATTCAAGGACTAAAAGTCAATGCCAAACTGAATTGGCTAGACAATGGTGACAAAGGTTCAAAGTCTTTTTCAAATACATTAAGGACAAAGGAGTAAAAGAACAAATTGATCAGATTTTTCATAATAGTGTGACCTTGTCAAATCAAGATGAGATCATGTTGCAACTTTTTCTATATTACAAAGATTTATTCAAATCAAAAGACAATGTGGGGGATTGTTCTGAGGCTAGAAAAAAATATCAAAAGCCTAACTCCTCCCAAAATTTCCAAGGAAGATAGCACTATGCTCTCTACCACCATAACCAAGGAAGAAATTAAAAAAGAAATCACTTCAATGAGCAATGATAATCTCTAGGGGTGGATGGGCTCCCTGTTGAATTCTATAAGGTCTTCATTGACTAGGTGTATGATGATCTCCATCAGTTCTACATGGAAGCTCTACCAAACGTTCTCTGAGAACTTGTTTTAATCAAGGCCGAGCATTAAACTCCTACCAAAAGATGGGGACAAAACATTGATAAAGAATTGAAGACCCATCACTTTGTTGAATGTCTCTTACAAGGTGCTTGCAAAGGTCATAGCATTGAGGTTGACCAGTATTCTCCCCAAGATCATAAACTCCACCCAAAATGGTTTTATCAAGGGAAGATACATACTTGAAAACCTATTGACAAGTTGGGAGGCTTTGGATTGGGCTAAACAGTCTCATCATAATGTTGCAATACTATTGTTGGATTTTGAAAAGGCGTGTGACAAGCTAGAATGGCCTTTTCTCAAAATGGCTCTTGACGCCTTTGGGTTTCTCCAAGCTGTATCCAACATAATCAAGGCATTCTATTAAAGGATGCATCTACTCAAGTGGAGGTGAATGGTTCCAGGTCTGAGGTCTTCCAATTAGAGAGGTCCATCAGGCAGGGTTGTCCCATTGCCCCTGCCTTGTTCATTATTACATTTGATGACCTCCATTATCTACTAAGAGATACTTATAACTCTCGTAAGGTGACGAGTTTGGCGCTTCTGGATCAAAATGAGCTCCTGAACATTTAGTTTGTTGATGATACTTCTATCTTTTTGGAGTTGCAAGAAGATAAACTGACCAACCTAATGAATAAACTTAATCTCTTATGCCTTGCCTCTGGAGCTAGAGTTTCAAGGTTGAATTCCATTTTGTTAGGATGGCTAGATTCACCTCCTAGCTAGTTGCAAAAGTTTGATTTCTAGTGGGGGGGCTCAGAAGCAAGTGAGATATCTAGGGATCATGTTCTCTTTTTCACCTAATCTTAAAGAAATGTGGCTTTGGCTAAAAGCCAAATTTGAGAAGAAGTTGGATAGGTGGAATAGGTAGTTTTTGTTCTTAGTTGGTAGAATCCAGATGTGTCAAAAGATCCTTTCATCTTACACACTTTACTTTGCCTCTATATGGTTCTTCAATATCTATCAAGTTAATGAGGTGAAAAAAAATATAAGAGGTTTTTTGTGGTCATATGGGAAAGCTAAAAGAAGGATGCATTTTTTTCAAATGAGATTGGTGTTGTTTGGAGAAGGTTAATGGGGCTTGAGCCTCAAAGATCTAAACAAACATGACACTAATTTAGCTCCCAAGTGAGTCATCAAAACCCTAGATGGGAATGGACCATGGAATTTTTTTGTCAAAAACAACCTCTCAAGCAGCCCCTAAGTTGGAAAAATCTTGGAAAGCACTGCCTTTTAGTGATTTACTCATCACCAAGTATCCAATAGTTCTTGCAGGTTCAATGGTTTTTAGAAGTATCTGGAGGGCTTGGGAGTCAATTAGGGATAACTTCACTTGTCCTCTGGTAATTGATCTGAACAACAATCTAATCCACCCTAGAAGATCCATCTGGTGGAATTTAGAGCACGATGGGAAACCATTAACATTGTTACAAGGCTGCTCTGCAAAAAAGTGGAATCATGCTGGTATTAAAACATTCATAAATATCATAAATGATTGGAATCTGATAGGTTGGGACCAATTAAAAGAGAACTATAGGTTACTCCACTCTAATATTAGAACCTATTTTGTTATTAAAGAAGCCTATAAAAATTGGATTCCAAATCTCAAAATAGAAATTTGGGATGATAAGCCTATTGAAGTCTTATGGAAGGGAACTCTCCCTCTCCATTAGGTTAAGCCTAAGCTTATCTAGTGACATATATAGTGGGGTTCGAAGGGCATTTACTGAGTCAATCAAAAGACTCACATTCTTTAATGTAGCCTTGTAAGTAATTGCCACCTTGGAGATAACAAAGAGCAAGTTTTTAAAGCTGCTAAGAGATGGGGTCATGCTCATCCATCAAAAGGAGGTCAAGTATGGGCATTCCTGGAAGTAGGGACAACCAAACTTGGCAATATTCATGAAAGCACTGGAGGCCTTCAAGAAAGAGTTCAATGATCAAGTTATTGCAAGAAAGAGTGCTAGGGAAGAAAGAGGACCAAAGATACATTCACTAGTGACAACTATGAGGTTGAAGAGGTCTTCTCCAATGATGATTTGGATTCCATCAATACATTGGTCAACTAGGGCTCTATGGATGATTACATTGAGAGCAAGAATTTTAGGAATGAAAGCTAACTATTGTCCTCTTATGTCTTTTTGGTATCTTTTTGTATTATGTATTTAGCCCTAATCACATATATATGTATGTATTTTGTATAACCCTGTACAGTGTGACACATGCTTAATTGACTCTCTATTTAGCTAATATAGGAAGTGTTGATCTTCAACGTCAATACTTAATAGATCCTATGTTGTAGCTAGTTGTGCAAACAATGTAATCTGGTTGTTCAAGATATTATTAATATAAAAATAATTGTTTTTAAAAAGTACATTTATTACATTTTATGTATTATATTAACATTTTCCTATAATGCATAACTTGAACTAGAAATATATGTTTTCATGATTTCGTGGGCATAGATCATTAACTCCAATATCTAGTGCATGGATATGTTTTGGTAAATTTTTATTGAATATTATTTTTATTAGTAATTTTAATCGATAATAGGGTAAGTTCACAAATATGAAGGGCCAAAAAGGGGTCTTAAGTGGTCACCTTTTTTTTCTAAAATCAAGAAATACTGACCTTGTATAAGAAATTGAGGATAGTTACACTCAAAATTTTAAGATGCAACAAAAACAAGGGTCATAATGCTCTGAATCTACTTTCTAAACTACTAATTTTATTTGAAAATGGTAGAGATTAAGGGATTCAAAAAAGGGATCCATAGAAATTGGTCCTATTTTTATCAAAATATCATTTGTTGTGATTCCCTCAAAAAGTTAACCTTTTTTAGTATTTTTAAAATCGCTTTGATGAGAAATTAGCTAACAACATGTAGTTTATGCCTGATTTTTTGATAATTTTTTAATGAATATATGATTTTTTACTAATTTTCAAAGTGGACACATCCTAAAAAAAATAGAAATTTGCCTGTGCTAACCCTATAATTTTTTTGGTACATAAATATAATACATCATGCCACCACTATGGCCATAGTTGAGTAGAGAATCCCATACATTTGTTTTATGCAAACAACCACCCAAACCCAACCCCATACACCTCCAAAAGGAACATACACAGAAAAACACCAAAAACTCACCCCCATATAAACTCCAAAATGGTCAAGCACAAACCATGTGAGATGCAAAAATTGTCGTGCCACACCAAGACTGTACCGAAGACATATCAACCCATGTCATCACCCACACCAACACCCATCTTAGACAAACTATCCATGCACAAGAAAGCCCATGGTGACACAGCAAAAAAATCCACGAACATCATCATACCAAAACACTTCAACCCACTTACTAGAGATAGCCATGCTTCGATCAAGAAACCCTTGCCAAGAGCAAAAAATAGTCGCCCACCAAAAAGAACAATGCTTACATTAGGAAACCATCATCAAGAGAAAAAATAGACCATTCTCCAAAAAAACACTACACCAGGCTGGCATTCCTCTAATTCCATGCCTTCCGCCAATAGGTACTCCTTGAAGTACCAACACCAATAGACCCCATTCACCGACTCCAAGTATAAATGGTGCTTCAGAAAAATAACCCCACAGATGGCATAGTTTTTATGCTCACACAATGCCTCCCCCTTTATTTCCAACAAGAATGGATACCGCTTCACCTATGCACCAGTGATAAAGACCCTATTCGTATCTCTTAGCCACAAGAGCCCCATGCCCAGCTTCACAATTATCAACACATCCTCCACCCCTCCTAACATATCACCCATGTTACTAATTTGAGCACCATCAAGAGATTTATTGCCTTGGGGACCTCCAAGTCTAGAAGAGAGGAAATGAAATGAGATGCAAAATCTACATTCATTTGGTACCTCTCTAAGGATACCATAAATTCACTCCCCAAGATCAATTGTGCTACCTCTAGCACAAAAGGGTCCCAATCTTTGAAAACAGACTTTAACCTACTATAAGAGATGTTTCCAAGAAAGGACCATAGCTTGTGAGAGGCCGTAAGTCTTACTAGTGTCTCCATCCTCCATGTAGTTGAATGCAAACTTCACCATTGAGTGAGAGTAAAACGGCCACCCTCACCCATAAAATGTGTGAGCTTGAAGTTTGTAGCCCACCAACCATGATCACACCTCAGTATGTCATCATCTCACCCTATGTGAAGGCATACAAGCATTAAATGCATTAATTGTTGCCTTGCTTGCAGCCATTTACCAGATCAACCTGGGAGAGAATTTCCTGAGCGTTCCTCTCAACAACATATTGCTTGCCACCCCAGTCAGATTTCCATGGGGAGGAGGTGAGCATGGGTGCAACTAAGCATACATGAACTTGTCTATTCTCTTGAGGCCATTCGCCCCATCGTTTGCTAACTTATATGCCTTTGTATTTGCTTCCCTATAGGTGTATCTCACTGTATAGTCATTGAAACTTTATATTACCCATGTCACTTCTTCTAACAGGGGTTACAATTTCTAGTTTGATATCTTCCCATCATTGAATCTCCTTTGAATTCGATGAGATTCAGCCCGAGCTCCCTACACAAATAGAGGCTGCCAAGGAGCCCACTTAGCTCAACAACTGTATAAGTATCCTCCAAGAGTGAAATAAATTTTTTTTTGAAAACTAATCAAAATTCATATGACACATCCTCCATTTCCATAGCCAACTACATCATTAATCTAAGACATAAAACAATTTCCATCAACACCTTTAAGTTGATAGATGTTTCCTTTAGTCTTCTTCCCAGTAGTAATCATAGTTTCAAACCCTTTTTTGATTTCACATTCTTCATCCTTGAACACAAGATTATATCTGGTTTTACACATCTACATCCAAAACTCAAGAGATTATGTATCAAACCCTTAACATAGTAGACACCATCAGTATTATGCTTTCCATCAAAACTAAGTGAAACTATACCACAAATCTTAGCACCAAAATCATATCCAAACTTAACTAAGCCTCCATCATATTTCTCAAGCTTAACAAACTTAATTTTATCACCGGTCATGTGAATTGAATAGCCACTATCAACAACCCAGTAGTTCTCTTCTTGTTTACCATGAAGAGTAGAGACCACAATACCTTCAACTTTCTCCAGAGCACTTTCCTTCACACATTTTTCAAGAGTAGATTCATCTTTTAAAGCCAAGAACAAGCATTCATTATCATCAAAATCTCCAAAATTAGACTCATCATCATAAATAATAGCATCTTCATTGACATAATATGCTCTTTTGATCATCTTTCCTTTATTTTCCTTACCTTCTCTATGTTTATTTCTTTCAGCTCTTTTTGGACATCTCGAAGCATAATGACCTATACCACCATAGCTAAAAAATTTGAATGGTAATTTACCTTGATACTTATCGAAGCCCTTTTCATTCTTCTTACAAAAATTTTTCCACTTCATCAAGATTTTCTTCAGTTGGATCTTCCACCTTTGCAGCCTTGAATGTAGTTTTAGTCTTTGTTCCATTTTTCAAACCAAGCTTTCTCATTTCAAATGAAGTTAGAGTACCAACCAACTAATCTTTAGTATAAGTATTATAATCTACAATTTCATGTATAGAAGATACCTTTTCACTATATATATCAGGGAGAGATATGAGTACCTTCTTCACTATCCTGGATTCATCTATTTGTGCACCAAGTCCTCTCATTCCACCTACCAACTCATCTACTCTTTGCATGTAGGATTTAATGTTCTCATCTTCACCCATTCACAACATCTCAAATTGTTCCTTCAAATTATATAACTTTTCTTGTTTAACCTTTCCATCTCCTTCATAAATATTTTCTAGTTTATCCCAGACCTCTTTAGTAGTCTTTAGATTCATAACTTTAACTAATTCAGGATGAGAAAGACTATTTACAATAATAAACCTTACCTTATTATTGATTTCATGCGCTTTGATCTCATCAGCAGTACTTGGACCATTTGTAGGAGCAAGATACTAGTTCTGAATAGATTTTTCAATCTCATATCCACAGTATGATAAATATCCTTTCATCTTCATTTTCCAAAATGCATAGTCAATTCTATCAAATCTAGGGAACTCAATAGTGATCTCGTTTTCCATCTTGGACTTTCCTCAAGTGGTTAAGCTCTTCCCCAAGGAACCTTGCTTTGATACCAATTTTTGAACAAGAAAAATGAGAGGAGGGATGAATCAGTTGTAGCAATTTTTAATCTTCAAAACCCTCAACAAAAGTTATATTTAGAAGCATTCATATAACCTTTACTCTACTAGTGTGATTAATCATTAAATGTAGAAACAAAAATTGGAAATATCAAAACCATACACACAAGAACACCAGATTTACATGGAAAACCCAATGAGGGAAAAACCACAATGAGGATTAGCTCACAATATAAAGAATTCCAAAATCGAATACAAAGGCTCACTGCTAAAACAGGACACATGGTCCAATGAGGGCTCGCTGTCATAGAATTACAAAGAATATAGAAGATAATTGTTATAGAGAGAAAACTATCTCAATGCAACAAGAAGTCCACCTCAATTTTCTCACATAGTTGCACACATGCTAGAAAGATAGAGTACACCTTCAGCTCACTGCCTTCAGGAAGTCAACACTTGAATTTCACACTAATCTGCTCGAACTCCCATCAAACACAAAATCATGCATCTATCTCGCCATACATGATTTTCATTTTCAAATTTAAATCAGGTCAATGCCAAAACATTCCCACAGTGGAAGAGAATCAGGGTGACCCAAACACATTCTTAATGAGGACCTAAATAATTCCCAACACACCTCAACACACTTCTATGATCTTCTCAAGTATTGTTTAACACAAGGTCGATCAACACCTATTCAAAACACATAAAACAATTAAGCACACACATCCTTAACTTGGTCCAACATTTCCAAACAAAAAAAATCACTTGAAAACGATCTGGAATAAGTAATGAACACTTGTAAATTCATCCAAAACTTAGCAACAAACTTCACTTGAAGAGTATGAATATTTTGTACATTTGAATAACCTTGTCAACCACTACAATACACTGTAACTTAGGAAATCATCAACAACAACACCAAATATCAAATCCTCTTGAACCAAGCAAGAGAGAAACCTTGTCAACTTATTCTTAGAACCAAAATGTGGAGAAATGTGGAGCAAACACATTTCTCCTAGACCACAGTGAGACACACTGAAATGCATAGTTCACATATTGGTGAAAATATCTCGCGTTGTACGACAATCTAGAAACCCAAATTCTAGATATAGCAACTACCAACAACCATGAATAATACCTCAGATTCGTACAAGCATAGCATCAACCCAGAAGAAATGTGGAGCACATCCCAAAGCATACACTGAATACCTGCATAACACTATTTTCTCTATTTATCAAATTTTCTTAAAAGCACTTGGAACCCAAGTACCAAAGACATCATTGTAGCACATACTTCACTCTGACAAACGGCCCCCAAACATAGCAACATAAGGATAACTCCATGTACTCATAACATTTCTTCAACATCTCAACTATACATCCACACACTACAAACCTTCTTTATTACAATTTTCTCAATATCCTCAACATATACAACCAATAACCAACTTCCATACACATAGTTGACATAAATAACAACAACTAGTTGAAATCAATGACAACATCTTCATACTTGCAACATCTTTGATTAATTAAATAAATTAATATTTAATTGCGTCACTAATGTCCTTTTTCTCTCTACAATTAAATAAATTCCTATTTATTTGATTACTCATTCTTCATTTCTTTCTTCTATAGTTAAACAATTATTTTAATTATTTAACTATTCATTTAACCTTTTCCCTCCCTTATTAAACAATTAATTTAATTATTTAATAGTTTATCCATGTTCCTTTTCTTTAATTAAATGGTTGTTATAATCATTTTAATTAAAATCCTATTTTCCCCCTTCTACAATTAAATAACAACTTTGATTATTCAATTGTTCACATTCTCTCTCAAATTAAATAATCTTATGATGATTTAATTTTCTCTCTTCCCCTCCAATTCCTCTTTTAAATCTCAACCCTTGATCATGTCATTTTCCTCTTTTAATCTACACTCTCCATCCTTAACAAGCCCTATTTTGACCCTAACCATACCTCTTCATTGTAAAAGCAACCTTGTTTGTTGATCTTCACATCATATTGGCTTTCGATCTTGACCATCCATTCAAAGGGATTTTCTATAAAATAGATTTTTCTCCATCATTCCAACCTTACAACCATGATCTTCGATATTCTTTCTATCACTATCACTTGTCTAAGCACTTGCATACAACAAAATCTAAGGGAAAGCTTGCATATACAACAAAATTGGAGGACATGGAAAGAAGTTGATTCAACCATAGCATGGAAATTTTGGTATATTGTAAGTTGTTATTTAGCTTGAACCTATTGCTATTTGTGCTTTTTTGTTTGGATTTGGGTCTTTTGGGTTTGGATTTTAAGTAGTTGTGGTTGTTACTATTGATCTTTACCTTTGCACTCGATTTCTACCCTATCCTACACTTCCATCTATGGGTCGTTAAAGAATCTTGAGATTATTGTTTTGAGGCATTCATCTTCTTGTTAAATTTGAAAGGATTGTTGGATACATCATGGTTAAGCTTAGAGTTGTGTTGTATAAGTTGGTTTCTTTGTGATAAATCTCTTGGAAATGCATATAAGTAAAAATACATTATCCTTTATCTTGTCATGATCCTTGAAGATTGACTTAAAATTTATTAGGGTTTTACTTTTGTCTCTCATGAGTATCATAATGAAGTATTTCCAAATTTTATCTTGGTCTAAGACCTTTACGACTACATCTTCTTATGTCTTGATTATTGAACACTTGTAGTGGTATATCATCTAAGTTTACAAGGGCTCTTTATAACTAACCCAATAAATTCATGTCACCCAATGTGAGTTGAGAATGTCCGATACTTAATCAGTATAAAATTACCTCTACTATCAATGTTGGAAGGAGAGGTATATCGGGCATAGCTCTATCTTTAGGTATTTTATATCATTTGAATAAATACATGCAATAAAGTGTCTCTCTAAACATAATTATATAAAAAAAGAGGAAATCACATTCCCTGATCTACATGAATCAATGGAGGACTATTATACTTGTTCAAAATTAAACTTGTGGAAGACAATCTAAAAGTTTTAATTGTGTACTTTCCTATAAGAGTAGAGATTTTCTCAAATATTTATAATGTTAATAAATAATACTAAAGAGAAAAGCCCCTAAGATTGAAAATACACCTTCAAAACTTTTAATAGTTAAAACTAAATTGATTTAATTAGACCATATTTATGAAAACAATTATCAACATAGTAAATACTATCTCATGGTCAAACTACTATTATGGTTAATCACGTGAGTTGAGTTGCAAAGAGAACTAACTATGCATATTTGGGATTCTGGTAAACAAAAATCTAGGTTTTATAATTCACTTTTTCCCTTTCTATAACATATTAAAATGTTTAGTTTGGTTAAGGGATGTGAAATTTATGATGGTTTAAACTCTTTCATATTGGTTGGAATCTACAAATTAAAATTTGTGAATTAAATTATATGGAATAAGTACACAAATTAAATGACCTTATTATTATTATCTTTATTGTAATATTATGAATATGGATTAATTTATTAAATATCTTTTCACTCGATTTTAGGAAAGGGTTATAGATCTGCAAAAATTAGTTAAGGTGGAAGTGAGACCTCTTGTCCCTAAATTACTGAGCTGCATTGAATGGATTTGGGATTTATTTTGTGTTGTAGATTGGATCTCTTGGTGGACTAATCCATAGATATTATTACCTTGAAAATATATTATTTAAACGCTTTTTCTTTATTCACACATTTTTCTAGACTTAACCCCATATATTTTATGTTTTTTCAATATCACAAGATGACTAATTACTTGGGTATCCTAACACCTAGAGATATTATGTAATTTTGTGCAGGGATTCATTTTAATTATTTCATATTTGGGAGTCTTGAATTGATGCTCAAGATTTTTTTATTTGTAAAGTTGGAGATCTTTTCATTTGAGGAGAGAATCATGAATGCAAGTTATATATGCACATATTATGGGAGAAATCAACATGGTAATGAATTATTTCCTTATGTCTCATATAATTTCATCCAAAACTTGGTTGAGATCGCATCCCATCCATCACCCAATGTTATATCATAATCTAGAATTGCTCCTATAAAGAGAGAGAGAGAGAGAGAGAGAGAGAGAGAGAGAGAGAGAGAGAGAGAGGGTGGGAGAGGTAGGGAGGGAGGGAGAGAGAGAAGTGAGATAGAGAGAATTCAAGAGGGAAGGAGGTGGCAAGCGAGTGAGAGGTAGGGAGAGAGAGGTGAGATAAAATTAGAGAGGGTAGGAGAGAGTGAGAGAGGGGATAGAGAGGTAGATCTTGATCTTAGGGGACAGAGAGGTAGAGAAAGGGATGGAGATAGGGGGAGATAGTGAGAGAGAGAGAGAGAGATGATGAGATCCTACTGATTACTAAATTTTGACCTATTGATTACTTAAATTAGACTAAGTATTTATAAGATCTTCCAAAATCTAGAATCTGCATTATAACTCCTAGATATTTGAAACCATTCTCAAACATCCTAAAACTATATATATGAAGGTCCATATAAATGTCACTTACACAAATGTTTATTTCATGTATATAGTTTTACTGGAAGATAAAGAAAAAGAAATTGTCAAAGAAAAACATAACTCAAGTGCATTATAACATGCTTATGTTAAGTTTTTCTTTGTGAATTTCCAAGCCTTTGGCTTGGATTTTCCTTGGGCTTCCAACCCAAAGTTTTGTAGTGACATTTCAATGTCCAAAGACATTTTTTTGTAAATGGTAAGAAAATGACATAATCTCAAGCCTGCTCCCCATTAGGTTTGCACATGTTTCAATGTCAAGTCAAAAAATACCACATTAATGTTAATCTATCTCTTATCTATCTAACCATCTAATTTTTTTTGCGTTTTAAGTATGTTAAGGTTTTCATCTTTAATTTATTTTGTTAGTGTATCTTTTTTTGTCAAAAACCAATGTGTAGTATTTTTGACTTTATTGTTTAACCATTCATCAAAATTTTAAATAAATTATATTTTTAGAAATTAGAATCCATTCTACGCATATTAAAAAAGTTATTTTTCAATCAATTTTCAAAAAATTGGGGAGGAGCACGCTCAATTTTCTATTTTTCAAGATGTATCCACTTTGAAAATTAGTAAAAAATCATATATTCATGAAAAAATAGCAGAAAAATTGGGCATAAACTACATGGTGTTAGCTAATTTCTCATCGAATATATTTTTGAAATACTAAAAAAAAAATATTTTACAGGGGGGCACACCAAACGCTATGTTATGAAAGTAGATTTAGAGCACTACGACTCTTCTTTTTGTTGCATCTTCAAATTTTGAGTGTAACTATCTTCATATTCTCATCCAAGGTCAATATTTCTTGATTTCAGGAAAAAATGTGGCCACTTAGGACAATTTTTTGGTCCCCCATATTTTTGCACTTACCTAGAAGGAAATATGCATATAAAAAATATATATATATGAACATTAACCTCAACTTGAGATAAAGAAAATTCAAAGGTATTTTAAGAGGGTAAATGATGCCTTTGTGTTCTTCATCATAAGAATGCTTTAAAATGATCTTAACCAATAAAATTCAATCCAAAATATTTGGTCAGTTGTCCATGGAGGAATTACAATTTTCTACTTTCTCTTATATTGGATTTCATGGATTCACTAAGGCTCCATACAAGTTACCTAAGTATCTCAATGATAAGCTCATATTATTGAAATTATGCTAGCAATTAGCTATTGTTCACTAATTCCTTTCAAGCAATCATGAGATAGGGATTTAATTCCCCATTTATATTAGTATATATACCTACCTCTCTTTCATATGTTCTAAGAAAGTAGAAATAGAGATGGATTTAGTCACTTTTCATTTATTAGAATCAAGACTCTCGTTTGGCCTTACATGGAACTGGGAAGCCTTACTAGTAAATTTTCTTATATGCACAAGCTAAGCCTTGAATGTTTTGGGTAGACTATAATGATGAGCATGAAGTTAAAATAAGAGACTTACCAAGGTTAATTTTTTATTAGAACAAGGCCTTCAAATAGTAACAAAGCCAAAATATATTTTAGATGATGGTAATTTCATGGACCTAGTGTATGAAGAGCAATAATTTTTTTAATAAGAGAATTCTAAAAATCAACTTGTCCACAAATGCATAAAATTCGATAAAAAGGAGAAATAAATATGTAATAAAAGAAGCTTGGAATCACTAGATTTGAATGTAAAAGGACCTAAGGGTTCAAAAGGATTTTCTTTTAAGGGAATGAAATAGCACCTCAAGAAAATAATCTTCCTTTTACTATTGTCGTGCTCAAATTATAATTTAAGCATGTGAACTAGGTATTGAATGTAGAAGTCTTGGATTAGAGTCTCCTAATGAAAAAAGATAATTTGATTAAAAAGAAGTAGCCAAGTGTCAAAATCATGTATTTTCTAAAGAAGACCAAAAAGGTGAGAATTCTCAAAATCTAGGTAAAACTTCTATTCCTCTTTTAACTTGTTATCTCCCCCATTCTCAAAAGGATGCATTTACTATGGAATCCATTCATCCCCTTCTCCTCCAAATAACCCTCCTTCAATCCACAAGTCTCCTTCTGTAAAATCTTAGAGGTCAATTTCCCCTAAAATTCCCCCTTCTCTAGAGAGATCTCCTTTTAAAATATTTGATCCTCTTGAAGTATTTCCTCCTAAGAGATATGCATCACCACCTCCTAAAATATCACCTCTACTAGCTTAGCAATCTATAAAATCTCATCTACCTATTTTTTATGTCATGGTATTTAAAGATATTCAATAAAATAATCAATAAATGACAAGGAGAAATTATTATAAATATATTTTAATTTGGAGCTTAAAATGAGCCTATCACATTGAAATATGTATGTAGAGTATTTTCCTACTTGAAAATATTTTCAAATATTTCCCTATTGAGAATAAGGTAAGCATATATAGTAGTCTTGCCTTAAATTTAGTCAAACATGTAATAAGCCATAAAATATTAATGAAATAATAGATAAGAAAACATAAATTTATACAAACCATATGAACACCAAATTTACATGGAGAAACCCTGTTGAGAAAAACTCCACCAAAAATATATCAAACTTGTATTAATCTGAAGAACAAGATTGCACCAATAGAATTCACTTGATCTTCTTTATTCTAAGAACAATCTAGCTACTTGGCAGTTCTTCACCTACCTAACACTATTTAACCTCTATCTCATAGACTCAATATATAGAGAAAAGGAAATAAGAAACCACTAAGATATTTTTTTAATGATAAATAGTGTCATACTTGTATATTATATAAACAAAAATATAATACACTATTCACATAAAAAGTAGGTGAAATGGAATCACCCCTAAAATTTAAGTTGGAAAGCCACCAAGGCTATATGAGAAAGAGAAGAGGGATTCTTATTATGAGGGCCTAAACCATCCACATGATCTTACCCATTAGGAATTGGCTTCCACAACCTATAAATATATCATCTCTATATATTTTTCCTCCTTGAGGAGGATCTACACACATGAGAAATTACAAGGCCTGAGTGGTTTATATAAATTAGTGGCCACCAAAACCATTATATATAATCAAACAAACCATGCCCTATTATGCATTAAAATTTGTATGCAAGATAAAATCTAATTAATGATTCCATATTTCACCCCATATAATTCTTAGTAGAAACCACTCTGAAGTTGCATGATAAAGATGTCAAATACCAACATCCCACCTATTATTATAGATGTTCACTCTTTCAATGGTAACTCTTAATATTTACCTTTTATCTTGACATATTTATTCAATGTCATTACAATATCTCAAGTCCACCTCCTACCATTTTTGTTTTTCTTAGGTGTCACACTATGAAACTTTGGAGCTCATTTTCTCACTTTTTGAGGGGTTTTGAGGATTTTGATTATGTCCAAGCTTTATCTTTTATCAATTTAATCCATTTCTCTCATTGAGATCTTAAATTCAAATAAATTTTTCAAATCAAAGCTTCGAATCAAAAATTTCACCCTTTAGAATAAGTTTGGAGAAAATAACATTAAACATAGGATTACAAGTGAATAACATACTAATATTAACATAACCATGATCGTAAATTCATTCTAATAAGAGGTTTATTTGAGGGAGAACTTGACCCTTGTAATTTGGTAGATTCCTTAAAGGTGTTTTTTATTTTCCATCATCCTTATAAATTCTCAAACATTGAAGACTACACAATGAACCAAGTTATAAAAGTATGTTGTCTACTAAATCAAATTTTTCTTAGAGGATATATCCATGTTGCTTAGTATCGAATTCAAGCAACTTGAGATTGAACCATGTGGAGAATTTCAAACCTATTTTAACACTAGTATATTGAACACATCAAAAGTGTTATTTTTTGGATATTTAGTGAGTTAATTTTGTGTCGTTAGTAGCATTCTTCATCATAGTTCTCAAATATAAATACCTTGTGTATTTATATTTAATTTATAAATATAATATTTTAATTTATAATTTCCCATCTCTTTATTGTAATGGTGAAATTTATATATCTATTCCATTTTCCAAAAAAAAATTGTTCATTTTGAGGAAATGTCACAATACATGTACTTAAAGACTATTTGCATTTAAGTAAAGTACATAAGTCTACAAATCTTACAATATAAATTCACAAGTAACAAATATATGATTACATATTTGTCCTTACATTATCAAAAATTTATATTTTAAATTAAAGACTATAACTACTTTGAGATTGTATATTCTTAATCCCAAGATATCAAATTTAATGCATTCATCAATCATAAAATTAAATACATTTATTTTATTTATATTCTTTAAATTTCAATTATTTGAATATCAAATTCTACCTCATAATTAATTAATGTATTTTGCATATTATCAAATTCTACCTCATAATTAATGAATGTATTATGGACGTCCACTTTATTAGATTAGTCTATACTAGCACTTGCACCCATAGGAGGTTCAAGGGATACGTCGATAGAAAATTAAAGATAAAATTTAAATATATTTTAATATTCCATTAAATGGAATATTACAGTATTAAAGCTAGAAACAATAATTTGAAATTGGCATGGTAAGTGCTAGAGCTTAGTTTGAAAGGAGGTGTGAATATTGGATTAAGATTTCAGTGTTTGGTTGACACATGGAAGATGGATTTTGGTTGAATTCAAATTGCTATAATCCATAAATTAGACAACATGTTGGATGTGATTCAATAGAGATTCAAAGGTTGGAAATGTCACAGTAAATGACCGGTTTACTTTGATCCATGGGGTATGAGTATGGGATGGATCACATGACTTGAGAAGAACTGGAAATAGCATTTCATGAATCAATACCTCTTTGGGATGATCCATTAGGGACTATGTTGGAATAATCAATCATCCATAGATGAAAGTATAAAGTAAGGAGTATAAAGGGTCACTAAGTGAAGAGCATCAAAAGTCAAAATGTTATTATGGTTGTGCTCAAAATGTTAGTGATGAAATCCCACTGAATCCCAAATTCGTGATTTATCCTTTGAAAGTATAAATCTTGCCAATTCGTGAACAAATCAATTCAATTAGTTTTAAAGCATCATATGTTTATGTGGGAAAGTTATCTTTTATCAATTTGAGGTAAATTTGATGGAAGATTTATACATATTTTGCGTGCTTTTATTGAAAAATTAATGACATGTTTTTAAGTTGATGTATTGATAAATTTGAAATCCATGATGGTTTGCTGGGAGATGATTTTATTGTCTGGACTATGCAAAGATGTGCATTTTACTAAGCCTTTTACATGCTGAAATGTATAATGAACTGCACTCTTTGTAGATTTTTTTAAATTATTTATTGCATGAAAAAAAGAGGCACATTGAAAAGACCATGTTACATTTTAATGTCTATAGTAACAATACTATCATTTTGAATGGAGAAACTTAAAAAAATAATTTGATAATAATTACATCTAACATAGATGACACTAATTTTCCTATTGACGCAAATATTATTATAATTGATAGAAACCATCAGAAACAATATCAATAACTATGTCAGACCTTGAAGATGGCATTGGAGACTGCTA
The DNA here is from genome assembly GCA_007115665.2 of Sequoiadendron giganteum. Classification (NCBI taxonomy): domain Eukaryota; kingdom Viridiplantae; phylum Streptophyta; class Pinopsida; order Cupressales; family Cupressaceae; genus Sequoiadendron; species Sequoiadendron giganteum. Next base: position 75,054,069 of record CM021103.1, on the reverse strand, counting down.
GAAACTTTTTGAAAATTGAGTTACAGCACCAAAAATTTCTACACACTTCTATCGATGCACTTTCATGTGGATGAGTTCTGCGATGGCTGATAGGTGGACATAGTAGTAGACAAGGCATAAAACATGGAAATTGAAGAATATAACTACAACTAATTAACTGGCTGTCTTTTTTGTGCTTATTCACAAGGCTGTTTAAATGGCTGTCTATTTTGTGCTTGATCGCCACATCATCTGGAAAAACCCGTGTTGCTCTTCTTCTCTCTCTTGCGTTACACGCCAAGAAATTTGAAATTCTGTATATGATATTTTACTGCTTAAAATGGCCATGGCGATTCTCAGGTTTGCAGAAGAACATTTACCACAAGACTGGGATGTGAAAGGATTTCGAAAGGGGAAAATGGAAGGGCTACCCAAGATAGTGTGTGTGACAAATGGCATGTCTTATATGAGGCTTTGGATTGCCATGAATTTGTTACAGCGAGGATCATGGTGTGCCTCACAATAGACACTACAAGTATTCAAGTAACTTTATTTGGTATGGTATTCAATGGTGTTTTCAAATTGGAGGAAAGTGAACGTAATTTTTCTTTTCTGTGTTTTTTCAGGAGTTGGAAAAATTGATAGAGATGGAGGAATTTGCAAGATATAGGAGCAGAGTGGTGAATTTTTCTTTTATGTTTTGCTGCGAACAATTTAACTTTCAGTCAAAGAAATCATGACTATCTGTTTGTACTCTATTTCTATGGTTACTGTAGATTTATCTTGCTCTGTGTTTTTTCTAGGAACTTTTAAAGACCAGACCAACAATAGTAGTCCTTCTGATCTATGTAAATTTTGCTTGTTATTTAGAAAGCTGTAGAAAAAAAGACTGTAAATTTTGTTTGTACTGATGATTTATGCAGGAGCATATGGTGAGTAGTATTTTATGTGCACCGACTAGAAATTCTAATGAGTTGTGCATTATGGTCTATTCACAGAATATGGAGGGTTCAATATACAACAAAACCGAATATCCACTTGCTTGGCCTAATGTTTGATAGACACGGTAAGCTAAATAATTGTCAAGCATTCCAAGATAATCTTATAAAAACATAAGCACCAAGCAATACGACGAACAATAATAAGTTCACTTAAGAGTCCAAGAACATGCCCAGGCAAACGCTTAGCATAGAAGGTAAAACTAGCTATTGCACTTTAGTTGTGCAATTGGGTACGCCGAACAAATGGTTGAAATAGAAAACAATTGATATAATAAGAGAAGGGAGGAATGAATAAAATATGATGGAAACAATTGGTTATTTTAAAATGAAATGGAAATAATACAGAAAAGTAAATGAGATTAAAATTATGTGAGATAAAAATGTAGAAATAGGATGTATTTATTATGTTGAAAATGATTTTTTGTTTATGTAATTTATAATACACAATACAAGAATGTATGCAATTGAATATAAGAGTAAAATCAAATGATTTGTAAGCCTGTTTCGTAAACGAGGAAAGTGAGTCATTATTACATTGAAAATGCATACCAAAAAATGCATAATAATGAAATATTTAACCTTTGTAGTTTCAGATATAGGTTATATTTGGACTTGTGATTACTATATAGATTGGAAATGAAAAAAGATAGTTTAGTAAGGCAATCTACTATGTAATTTTAACTTCAATTGTCTTGCGTTTGTTGGGATCTGGAGGAGGAAGCTTGAGAACAGTAACATTGAGCACTCCATCTTGAAATTTGGCCGAAATGGCCTCCATATTGCAATAGTCAGGCAAGATAATTTTTTTAAAAAATTTGCCAACACTACACTCCTTACGAATGAATTTGACATGATTATCCTCCTCGTTCCGCTCTCCAATGATTGTCAACACGTTGTCATCTTTTACCCAAACATGTTTGTTTTCAAACACAGTACAATCGCTTATTTAGGCTTAGTGGCGAGTCATTAGAATCTTTTCCATCGCCAAGATGTAGAGAAAATTGAGGTTTTTAGTGGTCTATAATGGAAATACCTAGATGTTGTCATTTGTAAGGCCTGGCATGTCGATTATGAAGACATAACAGTTGGGATACTCTTTGACATCAGCGGGAGTGGAATCCTCGGCTGTGTTGTCCAAAATATAATTGTGTGTGGGATTATTGAGGAGTTTGTCCATGTTGTTAGGGACTTGTAGAAGGTCGTGCACAAAGCTAAACAGGGGCTCCATCTCTTCTCACAGTTCTACACTCCCATTATATTTCATCTTCATATCATTCAAAATGATCCAAATGGTAAATAAATTCTTCAAAAATTACAGATAAAATAAATAAATTTCATATTGTTATCTCATAGATTTAGGTGAAATGAAATAAAATAAATTAATGTATACTTCGCATTAAAAGAAAGGATATGTTTTATGGTATGGGATGCACATGGATGGGAAAACAATTCCACTAAAGTAAAAACGAAAGATCTAGTTATTATTTCAAAGAAATAATAATTTACTCTTGGACCATTAGTTTGTAGTGCTTAGATAATGAGGAAAAAATGTAAGTGAGTAATAAGAGGAGGCTGCAGTAGAGGAAAAAGATTAGTATAATTTACAAAAACTAAAGTATATCAATAGAGGTAGTGAAGTAAATAAGTGAATGACGTACTTGTAGTAGGTGGAATGCACTTCAATTGTTTGAGGAGTTTGAAAGTGACATTGTTGTCAAGTGATTCTCTTCATTTTTCTGGCATGCAACATATGGGCTTTGTTGCATGCGTGCATAGTGTTGGAACATGAAGGATGGGTGTATACGAAGGCTTGGTAGATTAGGTACTCGTGAAATAGCAATGAATGTGAGGCCTTGCTGGTCAATGTTGCCAATGTCGATTGTGTCCCTTGGAAGTGTTAATCCTTGTGACTTATGTATTGTCAGTGCCCAAGCCATTTTTAGTGGAATTTGACGATGAAGCCCACGACTGAGCGGGGTTATGGGGACATTATTTGGATTGTTATGATTCCAAGGTGGGCCACTGTAATGTTGGAATTGAACAACAACAAACAAGGGTAGTTGAGGTGGTTTTTCACCTTTGATGTATACAATTTGTTTTATCTAACCAAGTGCACCATTCACAAGCCCTGTTTCAACCCAAATATTTGAACATAACATGACCTCTTGGCCGATAGACAACAATATATGAGCTTAAAGTTTCTCTTCATCTGGATTTGTGTATGTTGAACCCCTAAGTTGCTCTGCAGTGGAAAGGGCAACTGGTGTCGCCAAGGACAACAACATATGTTTGTTGTGTAGTGATACCATTTCATTTGTTGCGAAAAGGTGTATGGCCGACAAGAAAACAAATTTTTCTACAGCGTTGAGAAAATTATGCTTAAAAGATCATTTCCAGCCAAGCATACCTGGGGATATCTTTAACTGGTGGTAGCTAACCCAAGTCACCAAAGAGAATAATTGAGCGTCCTCCAAAGGGAAGGTGGTTGTGGGCAAGGAATGCTTGCCGTAGTCGCATGTCGATACGTTCTAGCAAATTTGGCCCTATGAAGCTCATCTCATCTACTAAAATGTACCTAACAAAGTACATGTTTTCTTGGAAGGCTCCAAGTGTTTGCCCTTGTAGGGGGGCCATCTCTTTTATTGGAATTTGAAGGGAAAAATAAATTGTTGATGCTTGAATGTTGAATGCAACAACACCTGTAGGTGCTAGAAGTAGTAAAGGTGACTCGTGAATTGGAGTTGAGCTATTGAGAGCAGACCTTATTTTTTTTATGAGGTGTGATTTTCTAGTCCCTGCAGTTCCTTGAACAATGAGCTTTAGTAGTGGTTGTAGTGGGGAAGTGATTAGATTAGACCAAATTATATCAAAAGCTTTTTGTTGCTGAGTAGAGAAGGTAGTAAGGCTATGTTCGTTGAGATCATGGTGCACTTCATAGGTAGTAAGGCTATGTTCGTTGCAATTCAATGTCAATGTCTCAGAATGGGTGGTATAGAATTAGTTCAGCCCAACAAAATTCATGAAAAATTTTGTTGTCTCGTGCAGGGATGCTTGTGAACCTAGGTGAGACGTGAACAATTGCTTTTTGGGGGCGCTGCTTCCATTGTTCATTTTTTCGGGATGCTTTGAAGGTCCATTTTTGGGTAAATTCAATGAGAGGCATTGCCTCTAGTTGTATGGGGCGAGCCATATAGGTATCAATGTATGTAGGTGAAGTGGTAATTGACATGGATGAGATTGAGACACGCTGAAATTTGTGGTGGTTAACATTTAAAGAGACAAATGTCCTACTGGATATGGCGAGGGGTAATTTTAGTAAAAGGTGGCAAGTTTCTTGGGCACTAATATCACGATCGACAAGACTGTCAGTAAGCATTTTTTGAAAATCTATTGGGGCAGGCATTTTTGAATCTAAATTGGTTGAGATGCGAGATAACATGGCATGATATTTTTCAGATTTTTGCTCAGCTTTTGCAGCATATTTTGCAATATATTTGAGGACAACATCAATTGAGAGTACAGGTTGGCAATCTACATTGGCCCTCCAAATAGAGAGTATAGATGGGTTGTGAAGGTTCAAGCGACCATCATTGCGAGCAGGTTTGTGCTTAGGGTGGGTAGTCTCCTCATATGAAAGACTTGACTTGTCTTGCATGGACCATGGTGCTTTATAGCAACACACAGTTGGCCCTTTCTTCCTAAGGCAAGCTAACAAAATACATTCGGTGTGTCGCTCGACACGATTGACCAATTCACAATAATCACTTGAAGGGTCACATGACAAGATACTTCTTGTATCCAACAAGCAAGGATCATTAAGAACAAAGCGATGAAATGTTTGGTTTCTCAAATGAAGGCTACGTGGATTCCAGGCAGAGACATATTTATCTATGTAATCAAGTGCAATCTGTACAAATTGAAGGTCATTCCATTGTAATCTACTAATATCAGGTGCTTGTTTGAGCCATAGAAAACCATGAATGTGTGCAGATCCTCTGTGTTGCCATTCATATCTACAAAAATATGATATTTAGCAAACTAAAAAGATAAGAGTATATTGTAAATAATCAAAGAATGAGTGGATTGTGTAACAAAAGGAAAGAAAGCTATTACCTATACCAATATTCTGATGCACCAAGAAGCTTTTCCAAGACCTCTTCTCGAAATGCAATAAACCCATGGTGCATGTATATTGCGGTAAGGTGTGGATTTTGTACAATGTTTTGTATTCTCCATCTAGAGGCCGTAGAAGGATTTGTAGGAGGTTTGGTAGGCATAATGGTATGCAAGTCTGGGCATTTGGTATCTGTTGCACTAAGGGTGAAGAAGAGTGAGGGGCAACCTATCTGAATGACCATGTCAGAGAGTTCCCCACGACGTTGGGTCCAAAATGGACGAGTACCACGAATTGATGAACTAAATCGCATGAGTTGATCTACAAGTTTGTCATCTGGAATATCTTGCAGTCTTTGGCGAAGGTCAGAGACTGTTGAGGGCATGTAACCATCAATATTTTTGTGAACAAAAATAGAGGAGGTTGCTTGGCTACGGTGTCACATAATAATATTTAGTATGAAGTACCTAAATCAAGGGTGTTGGCCAAAACGATTATCGTGGTATCTTAAAAGGTGGAGAGCATATTCATGTAGTTTAATCTCCTTGATACGTTGTTGCTTGAAAGCGGCTTTTCCTTTTGGAAACAAAGTGGGGAATGCCATAGAAAATAGTCCTTCTGTGGTGTACTCATTAATAGGAGATGGGGAAATAGGTGGCCATGCAATGATTGGTGTTGGTCGTCCTGCACCTAGTTGTAACAAAGAGCGCACTTCTTCGACCTTTGTACGTGCATGTGGGAGGTTGGCCACAAAGGATATTGTTGCCAACATATTGTGGTCGGTGGGGTCATATTCAGTGTCACTTGTTTCCTCGATGCTTGTATTTGTGGTGCTAGGTTTCAAAGATGTTGCAAAAATAAGGTTTGAGATGTCAGTTGAAGACTCTGGCAAATTGGATAAAGCAAGCTCATCTATTTGGACATCCTTGTAGTATGGGTCATTTAAAATCTTATATTTAAGTGCCTCATCGACACGTCTTCTACTAACAAGGAATCTATATTGTTGTTTACCAATTTCTTCCCTGTTAACCATTAGTATATCAAGATCAGTAATATGCCTAGGCAAGTAGGATGCAATTGTAGATATATCTTGAGGAAAGCAAATAGTGTGGCCACTATATTTTAGTTGCCCACCCCTTGCATAGGTAACTTGAAGTATTGGGCTAACCCTTGCTATTAACATTTCTTCAACTTGGGATAGAACTTTTAAACATATAGGTTGCTCACCAGGGTCCATGTTGTTCCAATTTGAGAAGCGGTGGTCTTTCTTTTCAGATGTGCATCTATAACAAGTAGGCAATCCATTTGACTGTCTAGTTTTGATTCTTGGATATCTCTCCATGCAAACCATACAAGTTGGCATTTGTGCTAGGCTATCTAACTTTGTCCGAAATTTATTCCTAGCAAAGACAAACTCTGGTGTAAAAAGTGGCGAAGGGTGCAATTCGATACTTGGGTCAAGTTAAACTATTTTTTGTAAGTTAGGTGAAATACCTTGTAGGTGGGACAAGTTAATTGGAGGAGAGATAGTCGATGTTGAGACTACAGTAGAAATATTTTGGTTGGCTTCACGTCTTCGCTTGTTGGTTTCACCTTTATTTGCATGGTATCATTTGAGGTTTAGTTCATTTTTACGAGAACGCTTTCCTTGGATCCTTGCATTCTTTGCCTCCATAGTAATAAATGTTGATGAAAGAAGAAAGTTAATAGTCTTCTGAGAGATAATCTAGAGAATATACAGGCTATAAACATACATATATGTATGTATATATATTATAATTTAATTGGACATTTTATGATGCGAATAAATATTTTGTAATAGGAAAAAAAACCAAAACATATAAAGATATGGACAATTAATGTAAACAAAGTTGTAAATATTATATGGATATTGTTCGCTTGAAGTGGTCACACTTAATGGATAGGTAATGGAGAACAACACGATCATAGTGATAGAAAATATGCAAAATAAAACGTACAAGCAAGATTCCATATGTGGAAATATACTAATCTGGTAATGCTTTGAATGTAAATTTACCCTCTAAGTGGTATTCTTTAAAAGGAACAAGATGCTATATTGTGTTACAATGGTGATAGTCAAAGACAAATTACCCAGTATATGCGAAGGGAAAATCTCAAAATAATCTATTTTTCAAGGATTGTTAATGAAGAACTAACAGTACATGCACGATATATTTTAAGAAATTAACCTCTAATAAAATACAAGTGTAAATTGAATGTGTACAAATGAAATTTGCAAAATTCGATGTTTTGACAATAAAGTTGAAGATAAAATAGGAAATTTGAAACATACCTATGGATAAAGAGCAGGAAAAGTATGAAAGAGTACACAACATGACGACCACTTGTCCTTGACACATCGAATTAATGGTTTTTTATTAAAAGAGGGTTGTATAGTGCGATTGAAAATTGCAATCATTACTATAGATAATGCCTACTTGTAATTTAAGTTTATTAACATTCTATTGTTGAAGAAGTTTCAATGTTTGAATATGTAAAATAATGGTTCACATTCTCCATAAATCATTGATAACCTAAATGTGAAATGATTGTAAATATATAGATTTACAAAAAAGAAAAGAATTGTTTACTTATTTCTTGTTTGTATGAAGTATTACAATCATCGGTACAATTTTGTACAATGGTACATAGCTAGAATTTGATGACATAAAAGTGTAAAAGAGAGTGTATGTGATATAAGTTTAACACCAACTACAAATAAGGCAATATTATAGTTAATTCATGAGGAAATCGTATTTCAATATAGTGATATGAGTTACATAATTTTGAACAAGATGTGTACTACAAAATTTAACGGATCTTGATGATTTTTTTTTTGCTACAAGCAACACAACCTTGGTCATTACAATACAAAAAAAGCGTATATTTTACGAGTTTCAAACAAAATAGTAGCATAGTAGGCAAAATTGGGAGTGGTCGTATTCACATTACAATAGTGGACCATAAACACATTGCAAGAACTCATGCTCTTTACACATGGTTTATATAGTTCTCAAAAGAACATTTAATTTGTTGAGCACCACCCATCGCATACAACTCATCAGCATGCAACTCTCGTAGAAATGTACAGAATGCAGCAATCTTGTCACAAGTCCAATGGAATTCTTGTAGTCTGTCTTCCATTGCCTGCACTTCAAAACCTTGGACATTCTATATATTTTGAACAACTATTTTTATTTTATCGAAATTGTCAAAACAACTAGTAATAATTTCATTAGATAGATCTACAATGTTTGCAGAACTTCCATCCCAATTTTGTGAAGGAGATGAATCTATTGGAACTCCAGGTGAACTGTCACTATCTGATATTTCTATGATATCAGTCTAGCAATGAGGTAGTGTCATTCCTAGATGTAGTCAATTTGAAATAGCACATATTGTTAACTAAAATCATTATTTTTAAAACCAAAATGCAAAAGAACTATAAATCACACTATACCTAATACAAATATTTATAATTGGTAATACGTACATTTTAACTGAATAAGTACAAAACATAAAGTAAAGTCAAGTCAATGTAAGAATGTTTATTTTAAAAAGAGTTAAGCTCCATAAAAATTATGATTATTTGTTTTAAGTTATAACCATCTTTTCACATAAACTATTTTAATTAACTATTTCATTTAATAATCTTCAATTTACATAAACTATTTAACAAATGAAACTTAAATAAAGTTATTCTAGAAACAATAGGGTGTTTACCAAGAACATTGATATCGATGTAATTACTAATTTAATAACTTTAAAAATAAATATAAATATGAACCTATTTTTTAAGATTACAAACATAAATTTTTTAAGATTACTAACATAAATTTTCAGACTATCTAAATTGGAACAAAAATAATTTTAAAAAATACCAATTCTTATATACAAAAAAATTAAGTGCAAACATCTTAACTCAACTATACAAATAAACAATTTTAATAAAATTCTTATTTAGATTTTAATTAATCTAAAAATAATAGTACATTACATATTAAAAAAGAGAAAAATAAATAAATTAAATTTTAAAACAAAGTACTAGATCACAAAAAAGGAAGAAATGAAAAAGAAAATAATACTAAACTATGGTATTTGCTGATTTGACTTCATAAAATCAGACAGTAAATTTTAATGCAATACATCCTTTAATATTTCCTGAAAGATAAAAAATAAACCTTGAAATATATACTGATGTAACTGGCACCGCAAATTCTTCTTCATGAGCCATGGCATAACCACATAGCTCCTCTTCATAACTTGAACTATGAATAAAAGATACCTACTCCACTTATTGCAAAGTTTGTCATCACCAAAACATAAAAAAACAAGTTCTTAATAGGTAAAGCCACTTGCAGATGTTGTTGATTCAACACAGAGAAACACAAACAGCATGGCTGGATTGGGGATTTGATACTCTATAGTACTTTTCAGTTTTCTCATATATGATGACAGACTGATTTTTGTAGTTCCAATAATGTGTCCTTAAATCTGATTGCAATGTTACATTATGATTGTCAGGATATGTTAAATTATACCGTAATTTTCATGTTATTTTTACTTTATCAAATCAAAAAGTGGCAGATGCAAACAAAAAGCATATGTTCACATTCCTCAATTATAGAAGTAAACTTTTAAATACAGTGGGGCAATGTAAACATTATTGAGTGTGAGACACCCAACACCCATGCAGTCCATGGCATAAAAATCTTGGATCTCTTATCCGTCACTTCAATAAAGCCCAAAATATCCCTACACAATTTTCTTATATTTATTATTTCCATGACACATATCATGGCAGATACAAAGAAATCAAACAATTTGAAACTCCCAACTATTTGAGTTGTTTTTACATTTTATTTCATTCATGATAGTACATCTCAATGAAAACATCTGTTAATATTTCTCCAAAGATCAAAGGAACTCTTAACTTATGAAGTGATGTAAAACAAACACCATCAAATGCTCGAGACAAAAGATCTTGAACTAATGGTCTCTTGAGAATGGGTCAAAAGAGGGTTGTTAACATTTTAAAACCTGAAATTGTCCATGCAACTCATTCTATATTCGTCCATACAAGTGCACGATAATGTGAACCAACAATCAGAAGTAAAAAAATGTCCAAAACAAAACAAAGTAAGGTAAAACTATGCAAGGTAACAGTAAATAAAAGAAAAATTATGCAAAGTATCGAAAGTAGATTTAGCAGAGATATAATAATACCTATTTTCTTCTTCACTGTCTTATTATTTCCACTATGTTCTTCTGCAGTCCTCCTTTTTTTAGTAAACTCTTTGCAAAAGTTTTTTTTTACTTCGTACAATTACAAGTCTATATATAGAAATGAGGAGGCGGTGAAATCTGGACACCAGTTTTATTGCATTAATGAGATAAAATATCCCATTCAACTAGTTCTACCAGTTGGCTGTGCAAAAAGTAGAAAAAAAATATCCTATACCTAAATACGTAGATGCAGTTATTATCCATTACTCAAGGACACCGTTGTCATGGAGAACAATCTAAACAAGATCTATTGCAAACCATCTGTCCTTTCCAAGACTATTACCGGGCTTTCACTGCGCAATTTTAGAAACTCCAAACAATTCGTGTGTTTTGTCCATGGTTCCGGATGTATGAGGTGGACCAATCTGAAGTGTTAAATCTATGGCTAATTACATTCCATAGACTTGGCCAATGGTCAAATTGATCCAGGGCGTTAATTTTCCTGCCGCTCACCTATCATTCTAAAATGCAACTTGCATCTTAGGCAGGCGTTGGTAGCAAGTTGGTGTTTACTACGAGTCATGTCCGATGATTGATAGGCTTCTTCATTTAATAACCTATTCCAAAGTTGGTGTGGAGCTTTGGAGAAGGGGAGGTGTTGCCGCCCAACGCAGAAAGCAATATAGTCGCGACAATCTTCATATTTAGTTGTGTTCTTTCCCTGCAAACACCAACACAATTTTACGTGCCTCCTACCTTCATTTTCCCCTTCACAAAATGGGCTTCCCAAAGCTAAAACCGCAGGTCATATACAAAACCCTAACTATCCTCCAAAGTTGGTGTGGAGCTTTGGCAAAACGAGGGAGAGGATGCTCGCATAGGTTGACTGCGTGGAAAGGGAAAATGATGATCAATGGTTACAAACATTCCAATCGCTGGCCAGTTCTTTAGACAGAGGGCAACCGTGGATTGAGAAAATCAGGGTGCTCTCTTTCAAATAGAATAGGCCTTCGGCGTAAAAATAGAAAGCAGAAATAAAATAGTAAATAGGAAATAGCAAACATTGTTAACCAGTATCATACCACATGCACATATGTAAAAAAGTAAACAGAAGTAATATAGTAAGCATACTATTGATATGCATGTATTTTTGAATGTATTGTCTGTTGTAAGGTCTACGAAATTTATCTTCATGACATACAGTAAATTCATTATCAGCAATTCATTATGACGGAAAATTAACTACATTAATATTTTTAATAAAATCAAAGTTTTGAAAATATATATTAAAAAATATTAATGTGATCAATTTTCGACCGATAAATTGCTGACCGTGATTCGATTTGCAGACAATCTTAAGCAATGAAATACAGTAAAAGTATAGACAGTCTTAGGCAGTGACGTACAGTAAACTGCATAAATGTAGTTGGTAGCTGGAAAAGATGCGTTCAAAGAGTCATTTTGAGTAGGTAAGCTTCCAAGAAATAGGTATGAAGAGGAAATAAATATGTTTGAGGAAATCCCTCACGTACAACCGTTGTGAAAAGCACACTTAGAATACGTGTATGTGAAGTTGGATCGGCGACTCCCAACGTGACCGTGATGATTGCATGATTGGGAGGGCATTTTAAAATGGTAGAAAAACAAGTGCCAACGTGTGTGCTTCATCGAGGTTGGACAATTTGACCCACTTCTCAAATAGGGGGCGTGCACATAATGCGTGCTACTAAAGTTAAGAACTTTTGACCATCTTTGTCCATATTATTTCAAAGGAGTTGCCAAAGAACGTGGGGAATGTGACTAGGGTTAGACTAGGGTTAGGGCAGCAAAACAAATAAATTCACAATAAGATTATAAAGTATTCGAAGGAAAGGAGGAAAACCTATGTTAGAGAAAATGTTTTCAAGGTGATTTTATTAATGTGTTTAGTAAGAGTGGAATTTAGTTTAGTAATTTGTTGTATTATTTGTTAAAATAATGTAATTAGTTTAGTAGTTCGAAGAGATCTTATATAAAAGGTTGGAAGAGTTGGTGGTCTAAACAATAATGTTGAAGCTTTTGGATAGCAATTCGTAGTGGAGAATAAGAGTGGTTGAAGATGGTAACACATCGTTTTTTTCATAAATGATAGATAATAACTTGTTTAATAGATTTAGAAATGACATTGTCATTGGTGTTGAATCTTAATAGAGCATTCTTCCACAAAAGTTGATAATAAAAAATGTCAAGGATCTCTGATAATAGATTTTCATGAGTAGTAAGCAATATAACAAACAATATTTGAATGTGTTTAACGTGTTCAAGTTGGGAGTGAAAAGGGCAAGAGAGAGGCTAGAGTTGAACAAATAGAGTTTGTCAATAGCAAATAGTTTAAAGTGAGAAATTTTCATGCAAGGTTTTGGGAGTTCGCATCCACTTTAAATTGTTAGAGACAACTACTAAGTTGAGACCAAGATGTACTTCTAAAAAGAGCATTCAATTTGATAATGAGGTAGAGGACAATGGGGAGTTTAGAAAGAAGCTAAATGTAGGTGATTTTGAAACGAAACAAGGTGGAGTGTTAGGTAGATAGATAGTGCCAATCTTTGAGAAAGCTACAAGGGACTTGTATGGAGAGTTTAATCTAGAGTTCATAGGGCAAGGATAAGACTAGTCATACTCTTGTCATGTAGAGAGAGGTCATACAACATGGTCTCATAAGCTCCAAAATCAAAGGCATCTCAAAGACCACTAAAATTATACACAAATTTATGAAAGAAATGATGGGCTTGAGGAATGAGGAAGAGAGAAAAAGGTTCAAGTTGTCCCTTTAAATCAAATTGTTCCACCAAATGAAGGTAGAGAATTTGAGACTATGCCAAAGAGAAGGATCCTGCCATTTCAGTAATTTGACAATATATTTATAATATTTTCATATGTTAACAACAGGTGGAGACAATTTAAGCTTGAAAAAAGGAACTAAAAGATCTTTTCCTACACATTATTCAAGCCCCATTTCCCCTTAGCCCTGACAAAAGACACTCTTATTAACAATAGTTTTCGAAGGTTTATCCATGACTAGATATCCCAATTCACTTCATGAGAGTAAATTCCATGAAGAGATCAATGATTTCATCACCAAGTGCTAAATTGAATATATGGTAACTCAAATGCAAAAGAGTTCAATCCCTAGGTTTTCCAATTAATAAGCAAGATTCTGGGGGGAAAGGAATATATTTATTGGGCTACCATAATTAGTGATAACTTGTTAATAAAACTAGCTAAAGTTAAAGAATAAAAGAAATAGATGACTTTGTATCTAGTCTACTGTATTTCTAATTGAACAATATTCTTAGGATTGAAGAGAGGAGGAAATATGGGTACCCATTAATTTAAAGTGTTCACACATTAACCTCAACTTGAGCTAAAGAAAAGATAGAGGTATTGTTACCAATTTTCACTATAGCTCAATTGGTGGAGCTGATTAAAGTCTATTATATCTTAAAGTGAAAATTCAGTTAGTTGCTACATGGTTTTAAATTGTTGATTGCATCTGTTCTATCAAGTACCAGTTATGCATTGTTTGAGAGAGCAAAGTTTCAGAAGTATTGCTTAAATGCTTTACAAATCAAATGGAGTAGCATAACAGTGTGCTTTCTTTTATTTCATGATGTTATTCACATTACATGTTTTCATTTGATTGCAAGAACACAAATGACGGTACAACTTTGCATTTTGATGCATTTCTTTCAAAATGGAAATGAAGCATAGATTAAAAGGTCCACACAAATCGTGGTTTTAGCTGGTTCTATTCATTATAAGAAAGGAAATATACAATTGAAAGAAAGTGGAAAATAACATAGGACATATCCATCATTGCCTGAGTTGATCTTCAGTTGATGCCTTGTAGCTTGCTCCATTTTGCTTCTGCTCCTGACTGTATCTGCAAAAGATTGAGAAAGGTGTCAATTAAGAGCTCGGGATATGAACTATACTACATGCCCTACTAACAGAAATATATTTCAATCCTTGGGATGCATTGAATCAACTAAAATAAAAGTGCAAGAATCAGAGCTGAAAGATTAAACATCATGATATTTATTGTTTTTTGCTAAAAATGATGAGTATTTACATCCTTCCACACCTATTAATCACTCAACGAATATTCCTCTAGATTCTCTAGACTCTCTAGACTCTAATTCTCTTTGTGATTGTTAGATATTGCAATAAAAAATTGATTGAGTTGGGGATCCTTAAAATACTAGAAGAACATAGTCATAGTTTTAGTAGGATCCACATATCTTCATTTCCACAACTTCTAATCTATAGTCCTTTACAAATCTTTTGGTATCCTAGAGTGGGATATTTCTATGTAAGAATAGTTTAGTCCCTCATATAGGGACCACATGGGTTATTTTCCCCCATCCTAAGGGAAAAAAACTCATTTTGATGTAAGTGTATCTATCAAGAAAATTTTAGGGTAGATGGGTTGGTTGAGAATAATAATGCTTGCTTGGTTGCCTAAAGATTCGCCCAGGTTCTTAAGGTTAACTACTCTAAGACTTTTACACTAGTTTCTAAAATAAAGTCCATCCAACTTGTCCTTGGTATAATTTTATCCTACCATCGGGAAGTTCATTAAATGGATTTGAAGATTTTTTTTCTTCACAATGACCTTTAGGAGGAAATACACATGAAGCAGCCACAAGGGTTCATACAAGGCTCATTACTTGTTTTTCATCTTCAAAAGTCTCTCTATGATCTCAAACATGCCCCTCACCCATGGTATTCCAAGATATAATATTTCCTTGTATTATTTGGGTTCACTTAGTTCCATTTCAATCCAAATTTTTATATTATGTAGCAAGATGATAATATCAAATTTTGTGTTCTCTATGTTGATGACTTATTGATCACAAGGAGACACTCATCCACCATTCAGGTATTGAAAATTTCCCTCAATGATCACTTTTTGATTTCATACTTCAGCCTACTCCTCTACTTATTGGGGATTGATATCATTAAATATTATTCTAATATATTCATTAGATATCCCAAGTACACACTTGATATGCTCTTCAAATTTAGCATGGTTACTCTATCATGGATCAAATTTGATGTTCAATGTTCTTCACCTTTGGTTGATGGCACTTTATACCAAATCATTGGAAGTCTCATATTCCTATCTCACATGAGATATAAAATTTCATATGTTATGGGTATGTTATATTAACTCATGCAAGAGCCTCATGAGATACACTAGAAAGCAACTAAGTATATTCTCCACTATATTTAGGGTATTCGTAATTATGTGATTTAGTATGAAGCTAGTTTGGATTTTGACTCAATAGGACACATAAATTTAGATTATCCAAGTGATTCTCAATATTTTAAGTCTAATCCATGGTATTTTTGACATTACAATATCTTCTTGAAACTATCCCTCCTCTTGAAGTCTCTCCTCCTCCCGAGAGACCTCCACCACCACCTCCTAAAATATCACCTTCTCTACCTCCTTAGAAAACTCTAAAGACTCCATCTTATTGTAATGTTTTGATATTTAAAAACATTTAATGCAAAAAAACTTCATAAATGACAAGAAGAAATAATTCTAGAAAAAAATCATTTTAGATCTTAAAATGAATCCGTCACATTGAAATATGCATAGAGTACATTTGCATGCTTGAAAATATTGTATTCAAATATTCACCCTATTGAGAATAAGGTAAAAAAAATATAGTAGTTATACTTTAAATCTTATCAAACATGTGATAAACTAAAAAATATTAATGAAATAGTGGAGAAGTAAACATAAATATGCAAACCATATGAACATCAAATTTACATGGAGAAACCATTTAAGAAAAACTCCACCACTAAAGATAAGTCAAGTTTGTATTTTAATCTTAAGAACAAGATTACTCCAATATAATTCACTCAATCTTGTTAAGTCTAACAACATTCTAGCTACTTAACAATACTTCACCTACATAACACTATTTAACCCCTATCTCATATACTCAATATAAAGCAAAGGAAAAAAATAAAACATTATATATTTTTTAATGATGAATTATGTCATATACTTTTATATTATGTAAAAAATATACATTATTTATATAAAAATTAGGTGGAATGGAATCACACATGAAAGTCTAAGTGGGAAATAAAAACATCAAAATTTGTCACATTGCTAAGCCACCAAGGCTATATGAGTAAGAGAAAGGAGGTCCTTATCAGGAGGCCCCAACCATCCAAGGGATCTTGGGCATCAAGAATGGGCTCCCAACCTATAACAATACCATATCTATTTTTTCTTCTTCTTAAGTAGGAGTTACACACACAAGAGAAATTGCAAGGTCCAAGTGGTTTTTAAAAAGTAGTGGCCACCAAAACTATTGTCCATAAGGAAAAATGCATGCCCCATTATGCATTGGAACATGTGCCTAAGATAGAAACCAACTAATGATGACATATTCAACCTCATATAACTCTTGGTAGGAACCACCCCAAGACAAGAACTCCATAATGAAGATGTGAACTACTATAGGTCGCACCAATTTTGACAAGATGCTTCACTCTACCCAATATATCTCTTTCTATAAATATTTTATTGTGAGCTCCTTCTTTAATTTCATTACAATATCTCAAGTCCACCTCTTAGCCTTTTATTTTTCTCAAGCATCACATTATGAAAATTTGGATCCCATTTTATTACTTTTTGAGGGGTTCTGAGGGTTTTAATGATGTCCAAACTTATCTTTGATCAATTTAATGAATTCAAGTCATTAATATCTTCAATTCACAAAAATATTGAAATTGAAACCTTGGATAAAAATTTACACACTTCAGGAATTGTTTGGAGAAAACAACACAGGACATATGATTGCAAGCGAATGTCATATTAATCTTCACATACCCATGGTTGTAAATTCATTCTAACAAGAGGTTGATTGAGGAGAACTTGACCCTTGTAGTTTAGTGGCTTCCCTAAAGGTAGTTTTAAATACCATCATCCTTATAAATACTCAAACATTAAAGGCTACATAGGGAATCAAGTTACAAAAAGATGTTGTCTACTTGTGTCTCAAAGGATCTTGAGATTGAACATTGCAAAGAATTTTGAGCCTATTCTAACTTTGAGATAGTGAGCACATCAATTTATGGACATTTGGTGGATTGATTTTTTGTGTCAATAGTAGTATTCTTCATTACAATTCTTGAAGATAAATACCTTTACTATTTTTATTTAATTTGGAAAAACATTTTAATTTATCAATTCTTATCTCCTTAGTGTAATGGTGACATTTGCATAACTTTATCATTTTCCATTTAATTTTGTGCAAATTTCAAGGAAATGACTCAATAAGTATACATAAATACAAACGGCATAATCTAGTGCAAAGTTAGGTTCATCCCTTTATCTTTTTATCCATCCAAACACACTCACACACAATTATGCATCTATCCTTACCCTGTCTTAATACAAACACATACACACATACATCTATACAATCACTTTATCCTAGCATTTATTACATCCACCTACACATTTGCTCCTATCCATTCTTATGATCTACACATTCTTATAAACCTATCCCTTATTTTCACCCTTATGTTTGCACATCCCCATGCATTGACCTTATCCATGTCCTAGTTACATTTACCCATAAACTTGTTTTAATTTTAAACCTTTGCCTCAAAGGGCCAACTAAGTACAATCAAGTGATTTATTGCTATGTCATTGTATTTAAAGATATTTAATACATTCATTTTAATTGTCAAATCGTCAAGAAACTATTGAATATTTATGATTGTATCTCATTCTAAAGAGCAAAAACACTTAAAAGAAATCTAGTTTTGCACAAACATTCTATGAGTATATACACTTTTTCATGGGTTGACCAAGGAGAATATGTTCCTTTCAGATATAGTGAAAATCCTACAAAAAAGCATATATAAATACATCTAATCTACAAATATCAAGAATCGTATAAAAAATTAAGACATATTAAACAAAATAAACTAAAAAAGTCTACAAATCTTATAATACAAGTTCAGGAATATAGAAAAGATCGAAGATCACAAACTCATCATATTACATAGTCAAAACAAAATATTTTAAATTAAAGAGAATTGCCACTTCAAAATTTTATATTCTTAATCCCCATAAATGCCAAATTTAGATTTACATCAAATTTAATGTGTTCATCAATCATAAAATTAAATACCCTTTATTTTTATTTGCATTCTTTATATTTCAAATACTAATATTAAAATAATAAATTCCACCTCATAATTAATTATTATATTTTGTATATGCGAGTATTTTTTAACTAAGCTTACAAGAAACATCTAGAGAGGAAATCAAATATGTTTCCCCGAATTTCCTCGCCCAATTTGAATACATGTATGGTGAAGTTAGCTCGCCGACTTCCAACGTGACCGTGACGGTTGCATGATAAAGTGCCAACGTGTTCTACATTGAGGTTAGACAATTCGATCGACTTCTCATTATTACGAGGCATGCAAAAAATGCCTACTACAAAAGTTAAGACTTTTGACTATCTTTGCCCATATAAAAGTAGAGGTGTCAAACAACCATAATAAATTAATTTAGAATAAGATTATAATGTATTTGAAGGGAAGGAAAAGAAACTCTCTAGTGTGAAAGACATTTTTGAATTGTTTAATGGTAATGAAGGGTAGTTTGGTTGATTTTGTTTTAAAAAGGTTTTTTTTTAGGGTGGTTTCGAGAAAATGTTTTTTTACGGTTCACTAAGAGTGGATTTTAGTTTAGTAATTTGATGTATTTGTAGTGTGTTGAAATTAATTTGAAGAAATTTTATAAAAAGTTGGAAAAGTAAGTTATCTAAAAAATAATGTTGAAGTAAAGGTTTTGGATTACAATTCTTATTGGAGGATATGAGTGATTGAAGATTGTAACACATCATTTCTTCCATAAATGATAGATAATAACTTATCTAATAGATTCAAAAATGGCATTATCAATGGTGTCATCTTAATAGAGCATTCTTTCAGAGAAGTTGACAACCAAAAATGTCAAGGAGATCTCTTATAATAGATCTCCATGAGTAGTAAACAATATAACAAACGATAATCTTTGAATGTGTTTGGCATGTTCAAATTGGGAGCAAAGGGGCATGAGAGAAGCTAGAGTTGAGCAAACAAAGTTTGTCACTAATAGATAGTTTGAAGTGAGAAGTTTCCATGCAATGTTTGGGAATTGGCATCCACTTTAGATTGCTAAAAATGAGCACTAAGCTAAGACTATGATGTATTTCTAGAAAGAAGATTATGTTTGATATTGAGGTAGATGAAAAGTGGGAGTTTAGAAAGAAGCTAAAGATAGATATTTTTTAGAGGAAACAAGGTGAAGTGTTAGGTAGAGAGTTAGTGTCAAACTTTGAGAAAGATATGAGGGACTTGTGTCGAGGGTTTAATCCAAAGCTTTGAGGGCAAGAATAAGGGTAGTCACACTCTTGTCAGGTAGAGAGAGGCCACACTATGTTTGGATGTGGTCTTATAAGCTCCAAATGATCGGCTTTAGGTCAGTGGGGTCTGCCAAACCCAAATACATCAACACTAAAATTCCACATACTTTTATTAAAGAGACATGATCATTAGGAATGAGGAAGAGAGATAAAGGTTTGTGTTGTCCTCTTAAATCAACTTGTTCCACCAAATGGAGGTAGAGAAGTTGAGACCATGTCAAAGAGAAGTGTCCCATCATTTCAATAATTGGCAATAGATTGTTGAGGTTTCTACATGTTAACAAGAGGTTGAGACACTTTAAGCTTGAAAAAAGGAGCCAAAAGATCTTGTCCTACATATTCATCAAGCTCTATTTCCCCTTAGCCCTAACAAAAGATACTCTTATTAACAAGGGTTGTGTAAGGTTCATCACATTAAATAAATTTAATGATCCATTTAGAAATGAGGTAGGTGCCTTGAGTTTCAAGATCAATTATTTTAAACCCTCCTTTTCTCTTGGGTTGAATAAAGTAACCAAGAGGTGGCTTTGAATCTTGGAGAACTATTCTAGTTGGGAAATGGAAATTGGTGTATCAACTTAGTGAGAGCTTCATATTAGTTGTTGGAAAGCATCCAAAAAGAAGAAAATTAAACATAGGTAGTAGGAAAATTTTGTTAGCCAATTGAATTCTTCCAACAAAGGACAAAAACTTGTTTCCACAATGTTGAAGTTTAGAACCAAATCTTCCTATGAACCATTTCCTCATATCATAAAGAGAGACTCCCAAACCAATAAGGATGTCAAGATATTTGGTGAGGATGTCATGCTTAATGTGCTTCCATACTAAAGTAATCCAAGGAGGAGGAGAAGCACTCGTCTTAAAAGAAATAGCTTTTTACAAAGAGAACTTAAAGCTAGAGGTAAATAACAAAGGTACAACACCTCAATTACATTAGACATGTCATTGGCATTGTTTTGAAACAAAAAGTCATCGTCAACGAATGATTTTTTAGGTGGGGATGCTAGAAATAAGGTTCAATCATCTAGCATGGAGGAAGAAATAGTCAAAAATATCAATAGTAAGGATATTTATTAATGAGGTAATCTAGGGAAACCTTGGTGAATGGAAGAGAGGAAAACTAGTAGTGAGAGATTCATTTTTAACAAGCCAAGAATTCGTATTAAGTATACAAACACTAAAGAAAAGAATAAAGGGATATATTTTAGTGAAAATTATGATCATGATTCTCATGCATAGACTTCTAAATATACCAACCATTATTTTGATAGCCTCCTTGACACATCTAAACAACACCAATAATTTAAACCTTTGGTCAATCAAGAATTGAATGATATAAAGGACACCCTTAAAAAAATTCAACCAGTTTCACCTTCCACTAAAGGATATAAATTCAAAGAACTATGCCCCTATCCCTTTGAAATTTCAATTATACGAACACATTTTCCTCTACACTTTGAAATACCCAAATTCGACTAGTACAAAGGAAAAGGTGATCCAAAGATTTATATTCATGAATTTTACATTATGTTCCATGAGAAGTCCTACAATGATGATTATCTACGTCACATCTTCACTTGTACTAGGGGGAAAAGCTTTAGATTGGTTTACTCATCTCCCCAAAGGGACAACAAACACATTGCCAGAACAAGTGTAAAATTCTCTTTAAAACACTTTTAATACATGTCAACAATGAATTGGTAATTCTTGATATTTGCAATGCAAAAAAATGGTGAGAACTTCTTCACTTTCCTTCATTGATGGTGAAGTCTAGCAAGTAGGTTTTTGTAGCCTATACTTGAGAAATAACTTGTACATATTTTTATTATAAATATTAATGATGAAACAACCTTCCATTTACAAATAGACTACATATCCACCTTCAATGAGATTATTGAAAAATATTTTCAAATAAATAGCCATTAATCACCAAAAGGTTAATAACTTTTTACCAATGATCAAGACAACAACAATCACTACAATTAAAAACCATGTATAAATGACAATATCACTAATATGAAACACGTATAAATAGTTCAAAACATAGAAAAAACATGCATTTCCTACAGATCCACCTAAACAAGAGAACATGAGATGTCAATTCAAAAACTTACATGAACCTTTGGAAATTGTATTGAAAAAACACTTACAAAAAAACATGTTCAACTTCCCACTTCCTAAGTTCCTTGATGATGACAAACCAAAACCTATGTGGTACAAGGACCATGAATACTATGAATAGCACTTATTTAAATGCCATACAATTGATAAAAGCATGGAAATTAAAGATTAAATTCAATATTTGATAGACTAAGGTGACATCAAAGTCGAAGGTGAACCACCATCTTCACTTAACACAAACCTAGGTATATACCAAAACCCCTTTCTGAAGCACTATCAAGGTCAAGCTTCTTCCAAATAGAACCTAGGAAAATTGAACACATAATATCTACTCCCACAAATCCTCTCATGAGTATGATTCTGTTTTTGAGCCACATTAAGCAACCCATATCATATATAAACACAATCATCATCAAAAAACCCCATTGTGCCATGGCAACAAGATGAGGCATAATCACCATCTTAGGATCCCCTCCACCTATTACCATACACATATATAATCTTATCAAACAACTCGAGAAGAATCCAACAAATATTTGCATCTTAGATCTTCTCAAATCATCACCTATTCACGAAGACATATTGGATAAAGTATTGAAAGAGTTGAGGCTTTCAAACAACATTGACCCCTTTCATTGTCCTCTTGAGGGTTCATCATCATCCCATCATCCAATTTAATCCCAAAAATCAAATTGACATTTTGAATCCAAAATTTATCTGAGCATCAAAGCATCCTTCAAATCAAATCATTCAATCAATCGACCAATTTGATCAACTCAACCAATTACTGCTTAATCTTTGATGCTTGGGGCATTATCTCTCATCAATGTCGACACACCCTGTGTCCATATCCAATTTATTTAAATCAACATTGCTTCTTTTAGTCATAATGCCATTTTAAAGATGTGAACAATGTAGACATTGAAATCATGAATACATAAATTTTAGCATTTACCACCTCTTATTCATTAAAAAAATGAAAATAATATTATCCTAAGTCCATTACTTTGTCACAATTAAATTAATTGAGTAATGTTTATTGTTTAATTAATCTAAATTGAATTATTTCAAACTCTATCTATTAATAAAGTAACGTAAATCCTAAATCACACCTCATGAGTAAACTATCCAATCAAAATAGTCAACTAAATAATCAATTTATATCCTAAGTCCATTACTTTGTCACAATTAAATTAATTGAATAATATTTATTGTTTAATTAATCTAAATTGAATTATTTCAAACTCTATCTATTAATAAATTAATGTAAATCCTAAATCGCACCTCATGAGTAAACTATCCAATCAAAATAGTCAACTAAATAATCAATTTATATCCTAAGTCCATTACTTTGTCACAATTAATTTAATTGAATAATATTTATTGTTTAATTAATCTAAATTGAATTATTTCAAACTCTATCTATTAATAAATTAATGTAAATCCTAAATCGCACCTCATGAGTAAACTATCCAATCAAAATAGTCAACTAAATAATCAATTTAATTAACTTCTCATCAAATCCATTAACCAGCTAATCAATTTGATTAACTCAAAATCATAAAGTAAATAATTATCAACTTACCCATCAAATGAGTTGACTACCCAACAATCATCTGTGAATAATTGACAAAATGATTGTTATCTTTTCCATCACATCCACTAATAATAGATCAAACGCATGATCTAAGATTTAATCTCCACTATTCAATTTTCTCCCCAAATATTTATAAATTGAAACTTAATCCTCGAACAATCATATACCATTTAAATAAACATTGAACATTATAAAAACAGATATTAAAAGTTTACATATATCCCAATAATAAAATTGAAATGTTATTTTTAATTCTTATTTTTTATTTTAATTTACATGCTTACATTTACAAAGAGTATTCGAATGTATAAAATCAACATATGAATACAAAACTGAACGAATGGAACATTTTGAGGATAAAGAGAGTGAATGTGGTCACAAGCTTTACCAAATTCAAGCTTACAAGGGAAAAATCTTGTTTAATTTGTTGTGCCCTGTTTTCTTAAGAATGAGGTTTTCAAGGATAAAACGGAACCAAAGCATCGAGATATTCAAGGATAAGTTCTTTAAAGCAAACTTGTGGCCCCATATAAAAAATTAAATGTACATGCAATCTATACATAATGGTTCCTCTTGGCCCTTTGATCAACAAAGGACTTATTTAAAATATCCCCAAAGGCAAGAATGTGGATGCTATAGTTGGCAGACACCCTATCACTCTTCTCAGCACCTCTTACAAGATCATACCTAAAGCAAAGAAACTGGCCATGTTTTTGGACATTTTGCTTCTTTCCTTGACTATCTGTATGGCATATGGTAAACCACACATGTTTAAGTGGATTATCATTTCAATATATGATTTTGGCGCAATTTTCAGTTATTTTTCTTCTGATTGAACTTTATATATTAGGATGATCAATAAAACATGATTTAGTGTACAAGTATCAATCTCATTTTTTTTGGTCTTTTTGGACACCTTGATAAAAAACATGATGATGTGGCATCATATTTGATGATGAGGCCCTTGAGGCCCTGAAACCTTAGTTATAAGCAAGGGACTTGCCAAGTAAGCTGCTATAAAAAAATAAGAGTGATTTGAAATTTCTACATAAGATTTTGAGAAACGCAAAATTAGGGTGCCCAACTACTGAATTCTCTCCCCTAAATGAGATATGAGCATTCTCATGATAGAAATGATTTCTTTCAGAATGAATGCATGTTGGCGAAAAGAAACTGATGCTATAGAAAATGTTAGAAGAGTAAAAAGTAATGCTCCGCATCCCATTAGAAGATATGCAATGGAGAGGAACCAACAAAACTCAAGCTTACATAGCAATTATTGTTTTATAAATAGCTTGCTCAGAGAAAAGCACAGCTCAAAGCAGTGTTGATTATTGAGTCCCATATATTGTAAGCCATCTGTAGACCCAAAAACAGACCGCCTGATATCGTGGACTATAAAAGGATCTTTCCTTTCTTTCTTTTACAATCAATTTAAAGAAGATTATAAAGAATAAAAAGCAAACATCTGAGCAACTTCCTAAATGATTCTCACCTCCGTGAGCTCAGTGCTTTCAACTTCACTGCTTGGTACAAATAACATAGAAATGTATAGCTTGTTGATTCCTTAAAACCCAAGAACTGATCATAAGAAATTACTCAAGTATACCTCTGTAACAAAGACAAAAACAGAGCTTGAAGGCATTGCTGAATACAGATTAATATTTCTTGTATAATCAGTTGTAAAGAAGATTACAAGAGAAGACATACTGACTTAATTACCCACAACATCTGCACAACCAATGTAAAGAGCCTGATATCATCTGTAAAAGACCGATACATTAAGCACAACATCCTGGCTCTTTAAAGTTTAAACCCTTCCCCCATATACAGAGCACTTCAGCTTCATTGCTTAGTCACCTACAAATCTATAGCTTATTGATTCCTTTTAACCAGATCATAAAAGATCATTAATATAAACCTCTTTCATTAAAGGAAAATAGAGTTCCAAGGCATTGGTGAATGCTCTCTCTGTTATATAATCAATTGTAAGGTAGAACAGGGAATGGGAAAGAACTACCCCTGCAGATGGCTTCACCTACATAATTGGCAAAACTGACCCGAAAACTTATTGCTTGCTGATTCCTCATAAACCCAAGCATGGATTCTAAGAAATCAAATAAATAAACAAAAGAATTTTAAAACAAAACTATACAGAGTGCCCACGTCTGCTCTCGCTTATTTTTGCGAGAGAATTACATAGAGTGGCAAGATGCCAAGAAGAACGAGACCTCCTGTTATTTGCAATATTATTTTCCATCTGTTTGAAATATGGAGTTTGATTAACTACCCCTCTTCTCAAGTGTCTACCACTAACCCTCCTTACAGGCTGGATCAAGATCTGTTTGTCTGTGATTAAATTCATCCTCCAACACTTCAGACCTGGGTTGAAGCGTCGTGCTCAACATGGACACTACCGTCGGGGCTCGGCGGAACTGATCGGCTCAAAATCCTTTTCAAAGACCGAAGGCGAGTGGAGGGAGACTTGACAGACGACGGGCCACCGGGAGAAAAGAACTGCTGATGATCCCTTCCACTCGCCTTGACAGACGACGGGCCACCGGGAGAATAGAACTGCTGATGATCCCTCGGGGAGCAAAAGCTATCAGGTCTTCTGGGCGGAATGTCCACAGCGATTCTTCCCATAGATTTCCGGGAAGTAGTACCTTCAACCAAATTCCTCGAACTGACCCGACTCTGGGTGCCCCAAAACAGAACATTGGTGGGATAAGTCGGCGAGGGGAGGCCATCGTCGTGCCTGCACGAATCGCACAGATCGCTATTGTGGTTTCCGTCGACAGTGATAAAAACACTAGAACCCTCCTGTTCGCCAGCGGTGCCCGCAGTCTCACCGACTGCCGCAACCGCGCCATCGGTAGGCAACACCGCCGGGTCGGGCTGGGCGCTCGTTCGACAGAGCGGGCAGGTCGAATGCGAGTCGAACCACATGTCGATGCACTCTATGTGAAAACTGTGATTACATTTGGGCAACAATCTGGCCTTTTCGTTCTCTTCGAATTCACAGAGGCAAACAGCACATTCAAGGGCGTCGTCTTTATAATTCTCCGCGCGGTACACAAATACTGGCAGGGTTTCGATCACTGACTTCTCAAGGCCGACTCTGTGAAGCCTGGCCGGGTCCTCGTTCCCCGAGAAAGCCAATCGACGACGTCTAGACGACCCACCTCGCCCCCGGTTTGCTCCTAGCGCCCGCCGCCAAAAAAACCGGGCGTATATGTGCAGCACACAGATGAAGAGCACCACTGTGAACAGAACCACAATGGCTCCCAGCATGATTTTTCCGCTTATAGCATACGTATTCGCACTGAAATCGTTGTTTTGGTTGAAGTCGCTATTAGGATCCATTGTCAAAGACCTGCAAATGTTCAACCCTGTTTGCCTTGTGAATTTGATCTCCGATTTAGGGTTCTCTCTGATTTAGGGTTCTGAAATGCATGGGAGAGTCTCGGCAATTTGAGGGCTCAATGAGACTGCAAGGAAATTGCGATTATTCTTATTATATTGTCTGGCGAATGGAAGGTGCAGTCCGAAATATAAACTGGTATCTCTCACGGGGCGGCCGTCCTGGATTTTTAATTATTCTTTGGTCGTCGTGGACTTGTTTTGGTCTGACATAGCCGCCTGAAAAGGGAAGTCCATTCTGCATTTTTTACAACAGTAACAATAAACTGATGGGGCAATGTAAGGTATGGATTTATTCCATGGAGCTCGGAATTCATGTACGCTGTTCCATACACCAGTAATTCGAAGCTCTTCAGGAAATTTCGTAAAGAATTTTCCACACGTTTTGGCCGACGTCAGAGAGAGAATTTTAGTTTTGACTCGTCTGCCTCTTGAGCAGGAATCCATCGCTGTCAATTCCTTAATTTCTTCGTAATAACAGGAATTTCATTGCTGAAAGTCGTGGTTTTAATGTAGATAGAGATGGGTCACAAATGGTTGATTATACTGTCGATTCACACGTTTGATTTACTAACAAATCCATGTTTGAAACTCTTCTAATTTTGACTGAACTTGTGGATGGCTATAATGAGGATAAAATGGATGTTAAGGATTCAATTTGGCATCTACAAAATGCTATAATCATTTATTTATTACATTTAAAACCATTTGCGTTTAAAAGACTTTCGACTAATGCATTTTTTTATTTAGGAAATGTTTAAATATATGTATCTATATAATAAATAAATGATACAGTTTTATGTGAAACTGAGTTCATTATGTCTTAGTTTATTTTTTTATATAGTCATTTCAGCTTAGCACATGTTTTTATACATTTGTTTTGTTGTCTACACTATTCCATCTATCTATACACTTATTCAACCATTAATCACTTGAATCTAATTATTTGTCCACCCCAAAATATTTCCATGGTCAAAGAGGCAATCCCTTACTTTCCAAAAATCAAATTTTAAATTTGACTTACTAGCCCTCTTTGTGTTCTTGCCTTAAGTTGACCAAACAAACATTTTAAGAAAGTTGATGCTTTGTGATAGTATTTAAAGACACTCACACATTTATTTTGATCAAGGAATCAAGCAAATGTCAAGAATACACATGTTCTCTCTCATTCTATAGTATTTGAGCGAGCAATTAATAACAACACATTTCAATTTAATGCATTAAAAAGAGTAATGAAACTGCATTCCAGGGCCCTTGCCTACTATCTTCAATCTTTGTACACTTTCTAAGGGCTTATATAGAAGAACTTCTCTCCTTGCAATGAATCAATTACCCTCTAAGGTAGTTTTACATATTGTTAGTCCTAGACTCCTAGAAGAAGTAGAGCAAACAAAAATTTATTAGGCAAGAAAAAAAATCTATATTGTTTACATGGATAATTCAAATGCTAAGCACTAGTATATGATCACAAATTTGGCCTTTGATAGAGTACATGCCAAACAAAAAAATTGATCCATTTATCTAATATAGACATTGCATTTTAAGGCTAGAAACAAAGAATATTTCATAAGTATTTTTAAGTGACACACATTCTTTGATCATACAGTTAAGTATCACCTTCTATTACATTTTCTTCAAAAAATAATTGTTGAGAGTTATTCTATTATCAATCCCAATTGTTAACCATTAATCTAGGTTAATTAATGTTTATGTATATGCATATGATTGGATTGGCTTAGATAATCTTAAGGAAAGCGTATTTTCTTTTACATTGTTGGTGAATATTCAATCATACACAATCTAGTCTTATTTCTAGTGTTTTTGTTTTTTTCGTTAAATTGGGGTGAAAGTTCAAATATTGTCGCACTTTATGACAATTAAGGCATTTTGGTTGAAAGTGTTTTATTTGAAACCTTCTGGTGCATACACAAAGGCCAAATTTCCAACAAAAATGCTTTGGTTGGAATATCGTGGTGCCTAAGTTGAAGCTAAAATTCTAGTTGAAAGTGTTTTAGTTAAAATATTTTAGGTTCCAATCATATGTAGAGGCAAATTTTTAAAACGTCACTACATAATAGTTCTAGCTATCAAAATTGTTTCAGATGGGACTACATGGCACTAATTTTTCTATATTAAAAAATATATTTTGAAAACCCTAACTTTCCACCACATTTTCATTACATATATTTTTTCAAAAAATCTAAAAACACCATTTGGTGGATCTGAGAGCATAGATTTTTGAAAAAAAAAATTTATATATTTTAATTAATATTTGTAAACTTTTAATATCTTTTTTTACATGTATATCATATAATAAAAAATAGTCTTGATTAGAAATTCAAAAAAGTATATAAAATTTATTTGCAAAACTCAAGAAAAATATGATGTAGTAGATAAGAAAATCCTTGTTGAGACACTTTACCTTTTTATGTATTTTTGATAAATAGTCAAGATATAAAAAGAAGGTCCCTCAAAATTGTTACTATTTTAATACACCTAACTTTCAACATTTTTTTTAATTAAAAAAGTTTCATGTGCAATAAAGCTTCAAATTAACAAAATGGGAAAAAATGAAGGAAAGAAACAAAATTTACTATTAAAAAAGAGGAGGCTCCTTAACTCCATTTTCTATAACTTTTTTAGCAATTAAATCATAGTTTCAATTTTATAACAAAATATATTCAAATGTTTTTTAAATTAAAAATACAAATCTAAATTACACTATTTTTTTATATTTTATTAATTTACATTATTTTAAAATTTAAAACATATATGTCACTTTCAAGTGCTTCAAGTTAAAAAACCAGACTAACCAATGTGACATAGTATTAAAATTTCACCCATGTTAGAGTTTTCAAATATGTAATTTTTAGAGGTTACATCTTATTTTTTATTTTGAACCTTGTTTACATACTTGTGCTTCATTGATATATATATTTTTAGGGTTTGGTGCTTGTTTATACTTATTATCTATCACACACACTACCCACCTTTTATTTTTTACTTTCTTTCATATTTGATTTATCTTTATTTTTTACAATTTTTTAGTTTGAGATTGCTTTACCCTTGCCACATTATTGTTTATGTTGAGGAGTGCTTGTTTAAATTCTAATATGCCTCCCTAACTTGATAATAAGGATATCGTTAATGGTGTTCATATTGAGAGAAACTTAGGTGACAAAGATGATTGTGATAATGATATACAAGTAGTTTGGCAAGATATTCAACTTACATGAAAAGTCTTGGTAAATGCATTGCAAAAGGTTGAATCCCATAATCAATTGATAAATATCTTTTATAACACACTAGTATGATGTTCTCATGGCATTAAAATATTAAAATACCATAGATACTTAATGAATATTTCTAATAGTTTATCCTCTTTCAATCCCACCCCTGCCACCTCGATAACCACTACCACCATTAACCCTAGTATTAACTCTACTTCCCCCATTAGCCCTACTTCATTTCATTTTTATTTAATCCCCAATACATGGCCTTCCTAAAGGTTACACTCCACTTTAATTAAACTTCCATCCCTTCTAACATTCCACTCATTTTCACCCCTACTATAAGTTTCCATAGCTTCTACTATTACACCCAAACAACCCATGTAGATCATACTATTTCTACATCTCAAACCATAGCTAATACCTCTCATGTGATGTCCAATTCATTCACCTATATTTACATGGCTCTTATATTCCAATCCATTTTTATCCATTCTTTCATTTCCCATACCCCTATATCACTATTATTCATAAGAAATCCACCTTAGATAAACATGTGTCAAAGATAGAAAATCTAAAGAAATAAATAAAGGATAACAAGAAAGATACTCTTGCATACAATCCTCCAAATTGCATGAATGTATCTTTTGAGTTTGTTGCATGTATGTTTTCTGTAGGATGTGTGACTCCTCTTTTTTGGTATACCACAAGGTAAAAAAAAGCACAATAAAATTGTACACCAATACACTCTACTTATTCCTCTAATTAATAGTAATTTGATAGCATAAAAATTTCCTATAAAATAACTGTACAAACTTCTATCCCGGGTCTTTATTATATAAAAATTATTGGAAATAAGAAACCACTAAGTATTATCCCAAAACTATGAATCAAAACCATGAGCCATAACAAAAAATTGATGCTTCATAGTCATGGTCAAACAACATAAAATAACATGTATTTTCTCTTACGTATCTCTTAGACCTCTCTTATGTATCATAAAATTCATCATAATAATTAAATTAACCAATTTCCCAAATGCAGGTGCTCTATAAAGGTATTCAATGCTTTTTCATAACATCCAAATTGGGAAGATGTTCTATAACTTCCAAGTTTAACCGGGTTTTCAATGTAACTGCCCTATTCAACGTCTTCTTAAACAATATCCAAAGTATTATAGATAAAAATAAATAATAAACCATATCCTCATCCTTGCATGGGCATCCCGCTTTGTCAATCTTTGGAGATCATACATTATATTTATTGTCTATACAACTAAATACAATTAATCAAGACTTAGAATTTGCAGGGTGAATGACCCATATAGTCTAACACTTGCTTGTTGTATTCAATCTTTGTACATTTTATGGGTTGATCTAAGAGAACTTAAGTCTTCTTATGGTGAAGAGACGATCCTTTAAATTATTTTAAAATATTGCCAATGCCTATATTTCTCGGAGTGAAGTAGATAAAAATTCATTAAGTGAGAATAAAATGAGAACTTTATAGTGTACATGGATGCATTTGGAAGTAGAGGAATAGTTCACTATCAAAAAATCATCCCAAACCTATAAAGTTGTCCTTTGATATAGGACAAACATAGAATGTGAGGCAATTATCTAAGAGAGACATCAAATTTTAGGACAACAAAAAAAAAAATTCTAGAAGCATCTTCAACTGTAGAGCTAAGTATCACTTTCTATTGCATTTACTCTCTAAAAGAAGTTGCAAATTATAAGATTATCAGTCCTAATTGTCAATCATTAGTTGGGGTTAATTTATGCATCTTGTTGGATTAGCCTAGAATAAGCTTAAGGAAAGTGTATTTTCCTTTACATATCTACTCATCAATATTTATAACTATTATATTTGTGTTGGACTCCCTAATGAATTGTATCTAAAACATACCCATAACCAATTATTTACTAATATCTAATAATGTTTATTCATTGGTTTTGCTAATTATTGTTCATGTTGGCAACTCCTTGTGAGATTGATATCTATAACTATTCACATTGGTGAATCCTCAACAATATAGTCATAACGATTCATGTTGGTGACTCCCTAATAGGTTGATATCCATAAGCATTCACATTGGTGAATCCCTATCAAATGGCTAAGACCATTGAATCCCTAGTAGATGGCTATAACCATTCACATTAGTGGACCCCCAATAAATGTAGCATCTAATACATGGGCAAAGTCGTTCATTAACCAATATCCAATATCCATAACCATCCATGCTATTGTCTTCCCAATAAAATTGTCACCCAACGGATGGTCATAACCATTCATTCACCAATAAGAAATATAATATTTATGCTCTAATTGAGAGAGGAGGACTTGAATAATGAAAGAAGATTTCAAACTATAGGGGAGAAGACCCAATAGTTGAGCACCCTAACTTTGCATTTCTCAAAATCCATGAAAATTTCAAATCACTCCCAATTTTTTACAACTTACTTGGCAAGTCCCATGCTTATAACTAAGGTTTCATGGCCACACCATTAAATATGATGCCACATCAACATGTTTTTTGTTCTCAAAGTGTCCAAAAAGGCCCTAAAAAGAAGTTAGATTGATAGTTGTGCACTAAGTCATGTTTTATTGGTGCGTTGATGTGGCATCACATGATTTGTTGCTTTTTAGATCTAAGAAATACATTTCATTCAATTATGGTTATTCATCATCAACACTAAAGTCATAACTATTGGTACAATATTATTAAAAATATTTTAAAGTAACTCCTTGGCTTTTATCAACCTCACCTCCTAACTCCTAGGCCCTTTTATGTTTGTTTATTTATTTATCCTTGGCAAATCATAATGAAAAGCACACAGTCACACCTATTTACATTACATGCACAAAGTCAATGAAGTTTCAATTATTCGCACATTAAAATAGTAACTTAGGTGAAGATAAAATGGATCTTAATAAGAAAAAATTCAATCCAATATTTTGTTAAAATAGTAGTGATTGTTATTTTCCAATTTTCTTTTGACTAAGATCCATTTTATCAACTTCATATTATCTACTATTCTACAGTGTGAATAATTGTACTTCTTTGACTATATGTTCAAAATTGAAAAATATTTACTCTACCAACATAATCTAAATGAAACCCTAAAAAAATCAAAACTTTAATAAAATCAAATCAAAATACTCAACAACCCATATTTGTGTCCCTTTCGGCTCTGAATGTAAGTGTATTTTCTTGACTAGTGAAATCACCTTTCAAATTAGGATCCAAATCGTTGAAAAACGTTGCCTTTTAACGCGTTCAACGAAGAATATAAATGAGGGTCACGGAGTACACGCATTAGACGTAGTCACATGTTGGAAGTCTAAATTTGACGGTCTGCCCTGTCTGTCAAGCAAACTTACCCATTCAAAGAAAGCTTTTAATGTTAAGCTATATATTAAAGATATAATTATAAATTTTATTTAATATTTTAAATGGTTTATCTAAAATATTTTTTTCATTCATACAGTCTTTAAATTTTTAATTGTGTTTTATGGAAAAACAAATTTAAATATGATCGTACAACCATCAAATTTAGAGTCAAAATCATTAAAAAATTACATCAAAATTTTGATAGTCAAGTGCTTGTCTTTCAACATCATTTCCTTCATTTAAGAGAGATTTTTGGCTTGTTGTCAAAGAAAGTGCAAGATCTTTCTACCAATCTTACAACGTTCAATCTTTTTATGTTAATTTTGAAAGTAAAATCTCTAATTGAAGGAAAATATTTAAAAGAGATAGAATTCCATACTTCTAAGTGTGATGTCAGAATGCCTATATTAAGTTGAGAAAAGTGTATTTTTTATATTTTATTTTTTAAGATTGTAAATGTATTGCTGTAGCTCTTAATTTATTTATTTTCCATGCTAGTTAATCTTAAGCTTGAACAATTTCTCTTAGCTATTAAAATCATCATTCTAGATTAAGATTGACTCATTTTCTATTGGTTTCTTTCTCTTTGTAGTAGGTTGCACTTATAGTTCTATCCCTTTCATAGAAATATGCTCGTGATCTAGTCCAACACTTTAAAAAAAGGTTTACTACTTCCAAAACTAACAATTTTGAAATGTGACTATTACTCATTAGTTTGCATGATAAAAGTCTTAGAACTTGCACTTAAAGACATCATCCTAGACCATTTTAAAAGATAGATTGATAACATCTTACGTTCATATTCACTCTTTTAAATTAATTTCAAATTAATCTCCTCAATCTTAATTTTATTTCGATCTTGTTAAATCAATCCTTAAACTTAAATACCATCCCAAAATTCTAATGGTTCATCCCTACCTTCACAAAATTTTCTAATTCTACCTTGTATTCCAAAGATGTATGTTATAATAGACAAATCTATAATGGTCCATAGAGGAGCGACATTCACTCAATCTCGTCAATTAACAGTTGAAGAGAGTTATGTATTGCCTTCTATGTTCTAATCTTTATTGTTGAAGTATCATATTCCAATGGCTTGCCGAACCTTTTGGAAAGAAGGTAAGGTGTCAAATAAAAGTTCTATGTTCTATGAATGGTGGGCCTCCAAAGTATATTTTGCCTTGTATTAAAGAAATATGTAAGTGGAGCTATCTACTATACATATTAGGGACTTCGTAACAAATTGATGGCTCACAGAGGTCATGGGGAAGCATACTGAAAGTAGTTTGAAGCAACCCATAAACTATTGGATATCTCAAATCAACACTACTGTTTCAACATAGAAGGATGCATCCCAACCACTTAATGCTGCAAATCAATGACATAGAAACTCAAGGAGGAAAAAAAAGGTTGTCAATTATCAAGATTCTACTAGTTGTCAAATATAATGTTTTTTTTTATGATCAATGGCCTATGGATATTTAAGAGGTGATAAGATTCAAATTCAATATAGTTAAAGTTAGAAAATTATTTATGAATTCAAATTATAAGGGGTATATATAAGCATAGAAAATATGGTTAAGCATGGAATTCATTTTTCAATATAAAATTTTATTTCAAGCGGATTAACTTTAATACAAGAGTTTATGATCAAATATCTCTAGTTTGTCATGAATATTTAAAATATTAACTTTGCATGATCATAAGATTTCAATTGTCTAGATCTATTTTTATAGTTTTGTATTGTATAAATAAGAACTTGTTGCTAATTGTTTGGCCAGAGTCAGTGTTGTTGGTTCATGCTTTTGAGAGGTCTTGTTTATAAATATTTTCTTATTTTTTCTTTTTAAGTTTGAAAATTTCATGGGTCGCTTGCTCTTGATTCCTCCAAGTGGCTTCCATGGCTAGCTTTGGCAATCTCTCTAGCACACATTGAAGATAAAGACAAGTATGTTGACAAAGATGAGGGTTGGGATGTTCTTGACATCACTCTGGACCTCGCTGATGTATGGGGTAAGCCAAGTGATCGAGATCCTTTGCCTCCTCTGGCTGCTACTGCTTTAATTGCTTAGTGGTTTTGTTTTGATGTTTTTATGATTTTTGAGCTTTGCCCTGTTTGACTTTTGGGGCGTTATCGTGTATCCACCCACCCTTTTTTTATGAATATGTGTATTTTATTTTCTAATTAATGGAATGTTGATGCACCTATTCATCAAAAAAAAAATTGATTCATGTATTCAAAAAATCCATTGACCTTTTATGGCTATAAATGTGGAAGTACCTAAAATTCTTAACATGCGAAGTTGTGGTATTTTCTCTATCTGACTTCTATTATTATTTATGGATAATTAATTACCTTTTATATCATTGTGGATATGCTCAATTATCATTTTGTTGACTATTAGATTGTCTCCTTCTATTATTTCAAGGATAAGTAGAGAATGTTTATTCTAGAGCATTGCCTCTTTTCATTTTATTAAATTATTTTTAGTAATCTCTCCACTTTTTCACCCAATTGGAATTAGATTAGCTAGAATAAACTAGGGTTTGACCTTTTAATCCTAAAGGTTTTCTTGCAATAATGTCACACTTTTGTGAGATCTCTCATTGTTGAGGTTTTTGTGAGGTGCTAGTGTTGAAAATTTACATCTATAATATTCGACTATCAACCATTTTTTGCATGCCTAGTGGGACCAAAATCCCAATATAATTTAGATTCTAGTGAAGATCTCAATTCTTTTTCTTTTTGAAACATATGCTAATTCACTTGATGAATCTTTTAGACAAAGAAGGACTTAACATTATATGCTATTAGGGTTGTGACTAGATGCATTATAAGGAAAAATCAAGGTAAATTTTAATCATAGGACCAACCTATCAATTAGTATCTTCCAAATCCTCCACTTCCATATATCTAGTCATCGCTCATCAACATCCTCCAAATAATTAATGACCTAGACTAGTAGAAGTCCTTTAGTATCTCCATTTCCTCTTTTGTAGTGGGATCCTATTCTACTTACAACATTGAAATTATTGGGTAAGTGCAAAAATATGGGGAGCCAAAAAGGGGTCTTAAGTGGTCACTTTTTATTGAAATCAAGAAATACTAACCTTGGATGAGAAATTGAGGATAGTTACACTCAAAATTTTAAGATGCAACAAAAATAATGTAGCAAGTGCTCCGAGTCTTCCTTCTAAACTACTATATTTTTTTGAAAATGGTATAGATTAAGGGGTTCAAAAGATGGAGCCACGGAATTGGTGCTATTTTTGTCAAAAAACCATAACATAGCAACTTTTGTGGCTCCCTCAAAAGGTTAACTTTTTTTTGGTATTTTTAAAATCGCTTCAGTGAGAAATTAGCTAACAACATGTAGTTTATGCTTGATTTTTTTGATAATTTTTTAATGAATATTTGACTTTTTACAAATTTTCAAAGTGGACACATCTTGGAAAATAGAATTTTGGTCGTGCTACCCCTATAAATTTTGAAAACTAATTGAAAACCATTTTTTTTAATATGTGTAGAATGGAGTCTAGTTTCTAAAAATGTAAATTATTTGAATTTTCAATGAACGGTTAATTTATAACGAAAAAAATACCAAACATTGGTGTTTGCCAAAAAACAGACTCACAAACAAAAGAAATTAAAGATGAAAGGCTTAACATTGTCAAAATGTGAAAAAAATTACATCGTTTTATATAAATTTAAATATATTTTTTGATGATATATTGATATTGCTTATATACATAGTTAAAATTGATTTATTGCCATTTTGATATTAGGTGGCATGGAGAGGCTATATTTTGATGATCCACCACAAGTTTTGGATTTCCTTGAGATGACATAGCCACATTTTATAAATATTATTTTTAGTTAGCATATATGCCAAATTTGTATATGTACATACACAATTACTCTACGCTTTTATATATAAAAAATGATATTCGATATATTTTTTCGTTATGTGCATGTTTTTGTACTTTAAAACTTAAAATTTGAATGTATAATCACTTTGTCATGTATATTATTGTTAAATTTGGTTTCCTTGGGAAATTTCACCAAATTTGATCCCCTTAAGCCATCATTTTTCCTAGGACCTTAATTCATAGATCCCCTTAAGCCATCATATTACGACCCCTTAAGCCATCCTACGAGGACCCCTTAAGCCACCATTTTTCCTAGGACCCCTTAATTCATATATATTCTAATTAATTATATCAATTATGATTGAGCATGAGACATACTTTGAATTCTTTGATCCCCTTAAGTCATCATATGAGGACCCCTTAAGCCATAATTTCTCCTAGGACCCATTAATTCATATATATCCTAATTAATTATATCTATTGTGATTGAATATGAGACATAATTTGAATTATTTGATCCCCTTAAGGCATCCTATTAGGACACTTTAAGCCATCCTACGAGGACCCCTTAAGCCATCATTTCTCCTAGGACCCCTTAATTCACATATATCCTAATTAATTATATATATTCTGATTGAACATGAGACATACTTTGAATTCTTTAATCCCCTTAAGAAAATTTTGAATTCTTTGATCCCCTTAAGACATCTTATTATGACCCCTTAAGCCATCCTATGAGGACCCCTTAAGCCATCATTTCTCCTAGGACCCCTTAATTCATATATATCCTAATTAATTATATCAATTGTGATTGAACATGAGACAAACTTTGAATTCTTTGATCCCCTTAAGCAAATTTTGAATTCTTTGATCCCCTTGAGAAATTTTTGAATTCTTGTATATTGTTGATTATCATGATCTTGAATGGTTTTGGTTAGTTTTTGGTCTAATGAATGGTTTATATGCTTGCACATATATGTAACATTAATGCATGCCATATTATTGATTATATATAAAATAATAATATATGTATAGCATCAAAAGTAATGATATATAATGTGCTTCACATTCGTATAATTCCCTAATCCTATTCTAATACTATTGAATGTTTTGACTATGAATCAAATGTAAAGTAAAAATATTTGAAATGCTTATGTTTTTACAAATTTGTGAATATTTTATTATTGTTATCACTACTATAAATAATTAAATTTCATAAATCTAACTATAAGAACCTTATTGTAAATGAATAAGGCGGTGACCTTAGATAACATTAGTGTTAAATTATTTTTTAACTCCTAATTTATAATGTATGAAAATATTAAAATTTAATGATAAAATATGGTCTCATGAGGATAACTATTTTTTTCAAGTTAAAATACATAAATGTACATGTGTAAATTACTAAAACAATAATAGTCCATAAAATACTAAAATTAATAAAGTCCATGAAACAATATATAAAGTCCATGAAAATACTGAAACATATATATAGATCTAGTCCATGAAATACTGAAATACTGAAACATGTACATATAGAGTCCATGAAATACTGAAACATATATAGATCTAGTCCATGAAATAATGAAACATGTATAAAGAGTACATGTAATGTACTAAAACATATATAAAGTCTATAGAATGTATTAAAACATATATATATAACTCCTATTGTCCCTATAATCAAGAGACATCTAATTCACTCCACGTAGACTAGGATGATCTTAATCAGGTTGTACAAGAGAAAGAAACTTAAAATCATATTTAAAATGTTTAAAATTATTTAATTCAATTTAATTAATAATATCATTAAAATTATTGTATGAGGCTGCTCATCTCCTCTAACGACTAGCTATGCATTCTTTGCTACAGGACTTGTCTCATGCTATAGAAGAAAAAAAATTAACACATGAACATATATTTAATTGAAATTTACTTTAATTCATTCACAATGTATAATATAATTGACTTTAAATATAATCAACATTTTAAATTACCATATGAGGCTACTTTGATCCTTTGTCGTCCTTCTCTGCATGTGCTATTGTAGGTGGTATGGGATCATTAGGATGAAAAGTGTCACTAACAAGGTCCTACAAGGTCAAATAAATCACATGTGTACAAATTAGGTTAAAAAATATATATTCACTTGTGTACCCAATTTTTAATTTTATTCTATTTAAAAAACCTAAAATTGTGCACACATAGTTTTTTTTAAACAACCTAAAATGTAGCTGACTCCTAAAATATTCTTGGATCAATCAAGTGTGCAATACCCATCATCATGGTCGTGTCAACCTACATAGACATTTATTTTTAATATAAGTACATGCATGTTTGATATAGTGAATTCAAAATACAAAATTCTAAGTATGGTTTTTTAAAACAATATACATATGAGTGGCTCATGCAAGATGCCCGACAATGGAGGAGCGCTTGCCACACCCTATGGTGGATCTGATGTGAAAATCATATGACTTCCCTAAACCAACTTAAATATTTAACACATGTTTAGGATTGAATTACAAATTAAAATAAAGTTAAAATTATTTAATATATATGTAAAAAATCAATCAAAATACCCCAAATGGGTGGTCAACTTGCACAAGTGTTGACACAAAAAAAAATCAATCAAAAGATGTCGATGTGCCTGTGACCATCATCTACACCAAATAATTTGATTGTTAAAATATTATAATTTTTTTGATATATGTTCATTAAAAACACATGCTTAAAATTGTTATAAATTCAACATGTACATATATATACTTGTGTCAGATGATTTGTAGGGTGATCATTAGCACATAGAAAATCAATAAATGAACCAATATCATTAGATGCTTCACGTGCAATTGAAGTGAATGTAGCCTGATCAGGTCCATAGCATAATTGATTACAAATCATACACAAATGAGGTGTCAACGCAGGTGGAATGGTACTAGGACTAGCTCCACCATCAGCTCCTCCAAGGTCTCCCCCACTAACCTTAGCTGCCATCTCAAAAGTCTGCTCATTGAGGTTAGCTGCGAGCACACTTAATGATCCTAGTGCAAATAGCACCGCATGATGTTGGATGGGTACAAGAATGGTAGCAAAAGGGGGATTGACAAGAGGTTGAGAAGGCACGGGTTATTGGGGATCGACTTGTTCCCCTAACCTTGGTTGTGGCATGCAACCACCAACAACTTGGACTGATCTAAACTCAAAATAATTAGGTTTCCTACCCAACACAAACTCTACATAGAATTTTCTTAAAAATCTGAGAGGAACCTCACAATTAGCATGTGGTGGATGATCAGATACCATCCACTATTGATTCCAAAAATTACCGGCCATCTATGGATGTCTACACCACCTAATTGATATTCTTGGTTTGTTTACTAAAATTGATTGATTGCTAAAGGGGTCGATAAAATATGGAGCTAAATGAGATTTTGTGATTTTAAGGTCATGGATATCCTTATAGGAGAGTCCATCAGAATAAAATGGTTTCCTCTCCTCTCTCCATACTCGGTAACTGTTTAATTCCACATCAATGGACCTAACAACATCTATAATTTTTTGCATTGAAGATGCAAAACGCCTTAGGTGGGGTGGCATGAATGCTTCATTTAGAATTGCATTGAATTGTTTTTCAATGGATCTAATGTTGTCATTGATTTGAGCTCGCAAGCAAGCCTAATCAGATCCTAGGGTGGAGGTGGGGGGTTTTGAGGTGGAGGGGGTGGAGATGGAGGTGGAGATTGAGGGGGTGGAGGTGGAGGGTGTTGAGGTGAAGAGGGTGAAGGTGGGGGATTGAGAATATCCTCAATATCAAAGTTATCCATGATATAAAAGTGAACCTGCATATATTTAAATATACAAACAAGTATAAAATTAATTTTCAGCTTGAGCATACATACAAATGCATACACATACATACATCATTCAAATATATACATACACACATATACATTCAAATACATACATACATACAAATACATACATATACATACATACATATACATACACATACATACATAAAAATTAGGATACATACACATACATACATAATTCAACTTGAGCATACATACAAATTTAAAAATTTAAGATCTAACTATGTAATTTGAATACATGTACATACTAAAAATAAACTTAAAACATACACAAAAAGGAAATTTTTTAGGTAAATTTAATCCCCTTAAGCAATTTTCTTTAAAATCCCCTTAATCCATAATATAAATGACCTAATGATACAAATGAAAAAATTTGTAAGGCTCATTAATGTCTAAGGCACATGTACAATTTTGTGGCTTGATGTACTTTAAAGTTTTTACAAGGAATAGTGAAGTTTCCCCTTAAATCCTATTTTCTTAAATCTCCTTAATCCACATGTCATCTTTCCTAGGTCCATAAACCATGCTAATGGAATTATTTTGTCCTAAGTTGACCAAGTTTAATATATAGATCTTTAATAAGTTTGTAAAAACTTCAAGCATCTAACATTATAAAAATTGATCAAATGTGAATGATCAATTTGACTATTATTAGTGCTTAAGGGGATTAATGAGTAGATTTCAAGTTGTACCATCTACATCCTCTTAGGATGGGCCTTAAGCCATTTTCTTAAATCCCCTTAATCTATGGCAAGAAGAGACTACATTTATATGGTTCCATGTATAAGGGGAAAATAAGTATATGGATCCATATGTAAGGGGAAAATGTCAAAGTTATTATTATTTATTTTACACTCCATCATCAATGTTAGTGTAAAATTTAACATCCCTCAACCATCTTCACAATGAGTATTGCTTGTGGTTATGATGATAATGAAATCTATTGTGTGGTTTTTAGATGGAGAATGGTTTCATAAAATATTTATGTGAAATCTCACTCAAACCAATTGATGAAATAAAAGTTACTATACATACTTGGTGTGTATTGTGAATTATGTGGACTATGTTGGTGTAGCCCTCTTATGTGACCTAAGTGTGTAAAGATAAAAAGTGTCATGAGATCATGATATGAATTTTATGATAATCCCTTGAGAATTAGAGAAAAATAAATAATTGTTAATGTGATGTGAAATCTAGTTTTGTAGCCATATTTTGATGAACTATTGTTCTACGTTAATTATTGGTTATTTCAACCCCCTACCAATAATTAATTGATAGTACACTTTTTATTTGACATATCCTATTTTTAAAATGTATTTAGGAGGTAATTAATAACATATGATGGCCTCCTATTGTTAATGAATAACTATAAACTTACCATTTTGATGAGATATTATTGATTTGTATTGATACTTGTGTATGGACTCCTATTGATAAATTTTATAGAAAGATTTTAAAAAAATTGATACTTATTCCTTAATCTCTATAGTCATAAATAACTATTCTAAATGATTCTCTACTTATATGCACTACCAAATTTAAATCCTCTTTAGTATCATTTTAAATTCACACGCAAGTTTCTCAATTCTTTCCCTATACTCTAGCATACCTTGCCACATAGAGGTCCTTCGATGCTATTGGTTTTATCCTTTATCTCTATTCCCCTCATAATCTACCTATTCATAACTAGAATAATTCCCATATCAAAAACATTCCTTTATCTACCTCCTTAAGCAATTAACCATCATTAAGGGGTCGATT
Organism: Sequoiadendron giganteum; assembly: GCA_007115665.2. Classification (NCBI taxonomy): domain Eukaryota; kingdom Viridiplantae; phylum Streptophyta; class Pinopsida; order Cupressales; family Cupressaceae; genus Sequoiadendron; species Sequoiadendron giganteum. Next base: position 75,010,963 of record CM021103.1, on the reverse strand, counting down.
GCCATTATAATATAAAATTCCACATTTATCCTATTACTCTCAATGAAATACCATTTTATCAATTAATTTGAACCATTGAGGCTTAAAAATAATAATCTATATTATAATGGATTGATTTTACAAACTCATTCGGATCCTCCAAACTCTCAAGGTCATCACAAGTATGAGAATTAAATTTATAGATTGGGTGGTAGGGATTAGACACACTAGGGAAGATATCTATGAGATAAATTATATGATGAGAATTAAATTTATAGATATGCCCTAAAAAAATCTTTAAACATGAAATTATTTGATGAGGGAATATATAAATTAAGGTTAGTCTTTCTTACTTACCTCATGCTCATCCATTTTTTTGCCCATAAATCTCTCAAATCAAATTGGATTTTGCAAAGAGGATATCTATATTTTGAATGTTTGCTCTTAGTCAAAGTCATTTATTTCTTTGAGTATAGCTATATTTTGAATGTTTTAGTCAAAGTTATTAATATATAGTATTATTTTGTTGGTTGTTGCATATTTAGGATGAATGTTTCCTTATCTAGTAGCTATAATTATAGAGAGAAATATTCAAGTCTAAAAATATATGATTCCTAGAGTGGATAAAACTTTTATAAATACATTATAGTTGCTCATTTAGGATGAAATTTGGTTAGCCATGGATTGAAATTTTATTCCTATATTTCCAATTGAACCACATGGATATATTGCATTAATGACATGGAATAAAATATCTCACATGAATATTATATGTAAATTTCTAGATAAATTTAATCCCCTTAAGCCATTTGAGGAGGATAACCTCAATGAACAATCATATTTTAGGAGGGAGTATTAGATGCTCCATTATCAATATGATCATGCTAACATATTCCAAGATCATGGCTTCTATCAATTTTATTCTTCTATCTTGGATCTAATGTGTGATCCTAATGACATGGACTAGGTATATGTAGGGAATGATAAGATTATGGCAATGTGTGATATTCTAATTTTCTATTTTAATTTGAAACTAAGTAATTAGTCTATAGGTTTGACTAATTTCTATCTTATTCATAATTCAACATATCTAGAAACCTCATAGGGATTATGATTATAAAAAAAAAGGAATTTATAGTAGCACTTGCACCTAAAGGAGGTTCAAGGATTACACTGATAGAAAACTATATGAATGTTAATATGTTAGAGAGTAGGTGTTTCTGCATGGGTACATATGGATTCCATGTGCTATAAATTCTAGTTGTATGTGGTTAGACTAAACAATTAAGAATAAGTGCTAAATAATGGAATGAAATAAACTTAGAAAAATCTAGATTTTTTTCTCAAAGAAATTAAGTGTTATCTGATTTTAGAATATTTGGATACAAATTTAAAACATAAAGCAATCCAAATGAAAAAATAAAGTTGCCATCAAATTAAAAAAGAATATTGCAAATGGAAATAGTTCTATGTTCCCATCCAGTTAGAAAATAAATATTTATTTGGCTTTTATGTGATAAATGAGATTTTGGAGGCTTTCACCTGATATTTTGGAGTCTTTTACTATTAAATGGTAGTTAGTTTACCTTTAAACGGTAACTAAAGCTTGTTTTATGATGACTCAACAGTGGTTTGCAGGGATGATTGAATCTTAGTTTAGGGTTCATATTTTTGTTTCAATTTAGTTTAGGGTTATTTTTTATGTGTAGGGTAAATTTTTAGTTTCAATTGAATGTAGGGTTTATATGTTTTTAAAGAAGATTCAAACCAAATATACAAATCCAATTTACAAAATACATAAAATAAACCTAAATATAAATAACAAAATACCAAAAAATGAAAAAAATGGAAAAAATAACTCACTTGGACTGTTTGATGGCCGAAAATCGTTCACTTAGACTCGAGATCATGTTCTCTCTGCTCTGGCCATTGGTGAAAATGAGTTTATAGGACATTTAAAAAAAAAATGAAACATGATCCTATTTATTACAAAACAAGACCCCATTTCATGATCCTTAGCTTAGTATCCCGCCATGAAATGGGATCCTATTTTAAATTTAGGCTCGGGATCCTGAAGCATAATAGGGTCTCATTTTCTACATAACGTGATCCCATTTTATTTTTCTAAATTTTAGGTTTTTGGCCGAGTCTGAAACTTCCACAAGAAGTGGACTCATCTTCTTGCTTTTACCCATTGAAAAGGTAAAAAATTCATATTGTCTATCATTTCAAAAGTTCAAAAAGTGTCGATTTTATGTATTTTCAAGATAAATTCAGTTAGTTACAGTATCCTCAATCCTATAAATTATCATTTGGATATAGCACATTGCTCTAAAAACACACAATTATATGCATGTGTGCTTCACATAGAGAAATTGGGTTTTTGGGTGATTGTATAATTTTGTTTGATTTGAAACCTACACCTGTGCAACTTTAGATCCTCAGACACTATAGTTAATTTTTTAGACTTTTAAATTATCAAAAAATTGCACATCTAGTCTAGGGGGCCCACACCCTTGTCCATCTAGTTTCATCCAAATTTCAGTCATAGTTTTGACTCTATGATCCCTATCCAAATCCGTGTTTTGTTTTTGAATTTTGTTTCAGTTTCTATCATTTTTATATGTTTTCTCTTTAATATATGTGTTTTTCAAGTGTCCTAAAACTTATAATCAATTTGAGTTTCACAACCTAGTGTCGCATATCTAATACCCCCGTGAGATGTAGTTATATACTTATGGCTTATCGTGCTACATCACATCCAATGTTGAGCTTGAGTCTTATAACTCTTTCACTCAAGGAGTTACATCTACACAATCTATCTTTGGTTCTCTTCCTACTCCTACATTGCCTATGTTTTCTTCATCCCCTAACATTTGGCTTAAGTATTGTTGAAATCCTGTGATAAATCAACTTTTGTAAAACATGTCATCCTTACAACAAAAAAATTGCAAATATGAACCATAATTAAACCAATACAAACCCACATACCTCATGCATATTCCATTATAATTTTCCATCCTAAAGACAACCATTCCACAAGACGTAGAGATACCTTGCTTTGAAAAGTATATTGTCCAAAAGGAGACCCTAAAAACCATATGCCAACCTTTATTGCCTTGTGTAGTGACTTCATTTTTGAAGACACTCTCCTAGTGAAACTCTTTCCTAGATCATTGAAATATATGGCCTTATAATGGTTTTGTTCATTGTCAAATAACTCAATTACCTCCTTTACACAACTTATTAATGAGTTCCTTCAACATTTCCAAGCAAATATTGGATCTCAAGTTACATTGATTGATTTAGTCCATTGCAAACATTGACCCAAGGAGAAAGTAAAAGATTTTATAGGATGATATCAATCTCTTTATTCACAAATCTCCTATAATCTTCCATATGTTGATATTCAAAGGGTGTTCATTGGAAACTTACAACCTAACATTAGAGATAAGATATTATCGATGAAATATCCCTTGTTCACACATTTATGTAGGGCTATTTGTGATTACCAAATATCGGTTATCCAATATGAAGGTACACCTTCATTGGCTCCTAATGGCCAATTTTAAGCTATGCCTCAAAATAACTATCAATCATTTAAGAAGTAAAACAATTTTTTTTATAAAGATAAACAATCCTTAAACCTCTAATAAGATTGAAACACAATTGCTACTGAATCTACAAAACAATATCAAGTTAGGCCAAGGGATAGACAATTCTCATAATTTCATGATTCCCTCCATGCTATTATGTTGCATTTGTTAAATAAGAATATGATTCAACTTCCTCCAATTAGGCATATCGATACCACTAAAGCATTACCTCTAAATTTTAATACAAAATAATTTTGTCAATATCTCTGAACTCCAAGGCATGATATAGAAAGGTGTATACATCTTAAGAACCAAGTGCAATACCTCATTGATTATAATGTCATCCAATTGGTTGGTGTTTAAATTAAAAAGGGAATAAACCAGTATCAACACCTAACCAAAACTTAGAAATATTTACAAATCCATTACCAAGCCATTCAACCAATTTTGTTAAACAAAGTGATAATGAAGAGGAGGATAATGAAGTCTTCAATGATATAAAAATGATTGAGGCTCATCCTTGAAAAACAAATCTCTTACCCAATATAACTTTCATACATATTGATGCTTCCATGCATGTACCCAATGGTCCTCTTTACACAATTGGTAGAATTAATGACAAGCCCACAAGGGGTATTGGTGCAGGAGCACCCCAAAGTGCATCTAGGAGGGTAATCAAAAGGTCAAGACTTAATAACTTGTTTAATTAACCTATGGCCAATTCTTTCCATTTCTTGGTTTTGTGCTTTAAAGGCATTATAGAATTTTTTTTGTGTTCTTAAGGTCATTTTGACCATTTACTAGATTGGGAATTGGCTACTAAGATAGGTGTTGACCTTGTAGACCTCCCTAGGTGTTGGTTTGTTTTGAAATTTTGCAAAATAAGGCTTATGGAAACATAACCAGCCATGGAACAGTTGGGGCTCGAGCCTAACTAAATTTGAGAGTCTACTTAAGATGTGCCTTGACCTGTGTGAAAGGTTGGAAGGCAGTGAGAACATTTGTAATTTTGAAATTTGATAAATGTTAGAGTGGACAGTGAGAAGGATAAGTGAAATTTTGTGTTGGTTTTAATTTGTGTGTGAACAGGAGCAGTCATGGCTTTGTAGGTTATTGTAGGTTGTTGTATACCTATGTTCCAAGCTTTGTGTTGTGTTAATCAACTTGTGTAATCAATTTCCAAGCATTGTTTTTGAAGTTTATTTGGTTTGTTTAGTTCATTGCTTTGTCTGGTAGACTGTGTTTGATGGAGTCCTGATTTCTTTCCCACTGTACTTGAGTACAGGCCCTTGGGAAATGTGGTCAAGCTCCATGTCTGTACATAAGTTAGAGGTAGGAGTGGTCAGGAGTGATGGAGGCATGAAGAAAGACTTATCCTAGGCGAGCTTGGCAATGCCCGACTAGAAAAGTCTTGTAGTGCAAAGCACTTAGTTTGCAGGGGTGACCTCTCCTTGCAAAATCCCATGGTAGAAAGGTGGAAATGAGCCTTACAAAGGCTTGGTTACAAGGAGGAGGTCCCAACAGTCCATTTGGGTGGAGAACCAAATAACAGTCCATCGGGTGGTCAGAAAATGGCTCCAAAAGGCCTAAATTTGCTAATTGGGTAGGACTGATCTGTGTACGGACACTCAAGAGATAAGACCTTTGAAATATTGTAGAGGTAGGCATCAGGACTGTGATTCCATTGAAGAGATTTAGGGTTCATTTGAGGAGATAGGATAGTTTCTTCTTTCTATCGGAGGAAAGGCCTAATTTGGGAAGCCTAAAAATTAGGGAGCTAAAACCCTAGGTGAGGATTTGGAGGTAGCGAATGACAAGTGGAGTTTGGTGAACCTACAAGCACCCTAGGAGGAGAGTTGGAAGCCTGTTGAAATCTTTCTACACCCCTGCAAAGAGCAATTGAAGGAATGGAGGTATTTAGCCTTTAGGGAAGATTAAGGGCTAGGGAAAAGGATGGTAGAGAAAGCACCAAGATTGGCTTGGTTAGGGAAATGGGAATGATAGTAGAGTTGGCCAGGAGAACTAGGGGTGCCTAACTAGTATTAGGGCCTAGAGGTTAATGTGGTGGAGAGTGACACCATAGGAGTTCTTGAGAACAAGGACCCGGAGCATGGAACAGTGTGTGTTCCACCCAACCCTATCCTATCAGGTATCCTTATTGATCCAATATGTACGATGAATGTAATCATCGAAGAAATTTTGTATGTACATGAACTTTATAAAGATAATTATAAATAATCATAAGTGTTATTAAAGGTCCACGATGGTTCTATAACTTTATCAATCAAAGTAGGACCTAAAAAATTGGATATTATATTCATCATAATCCTGATATCAGACCAATTTTATGATAAGTTAGGTCATCCATGGATTATCTCCATGAGTGGTCCCATCAGTCATTCATAAAATTTTAAAATTCCCATTTGAAGGACAAACACATACCATATACCATAGCGGATTTAAGCCTTTAGCTAATTTAGGATTTTTTTCCATTGATTATTTGTAGCCTCAACCAACTCAACCCATCTAGTTGCATGAATATTACCTATATTTTCATATCAAAAGTTTAAATCTAACCAAATAGCTCAATTATCCTTAGTAATATTCTTCCTAAGGCTCCTCGATCTCCAATGGCTTCAATAAGTGTTCCTCCTACTCCATAGGTAGTGGATGAACCTCGACCTAAACCAAGTATTCTTCCTCGGCCTTTTGGAATATATGTCGTGGTTCCCCCTCCACCATCCTATCAAGGATCCTGAGGAAATTGTTTAGAAATGTCTTCAGGGATAAATTTTGTGACTTCGAAAGAAAAAATCCCTCATGCACAAACCTAAATATCATATGCTTTCCCAACCTTCGATAGTTCATTCAATTCCTCCTAAAAAGGAAGAAAATAAACCAATATTGGGGAATGCCTCGATTCCCCCTTTACAAGATGAAGCTCATGTGAGATGAAATTGAAGTGCAAAAGAGTGTAAAAGAAGACATCGTGCCATGGATCACCAACTTGTTTAAGCTAACAAATCTTTACCCAATAACCATCCATCTATACAAACTAACTCCAATGAGATACCTCCCATCCATCCATCCTCCTCATCGCCTAAATCCACTCCACCTCCATCACCAAACCATGAATCAAAACCTTACCTATCCTAGCTAAAATAAATAATAAAAGAGGCTCATATGAATGATAGTGCTCACAATCATGCCGATAGCACTAATATGCAACCTTTTGTGATACATTTAGATAGTGAAGTAGAAGATAAGATTGAAGAACAAGAACACAATGAACTATCTCTCATATTTGAAAAATCTATGAATCTAGATGGGGGCAACCATGACGATCCTCCTTTGACGAGTGACCCATCACGTGTTGAACTTGGTGCTTCTCCTTGTACTACACTTACTATAGTTCCTTTAGCTTGCTGTCTACCTTCCATTTATGAATGAGTAATGTTGGGAATGCAGATGATTTTTTATAGATCGGATCGTATGTGCAGTACCTTTTGTGTCTTTGTGTGTTTTTCTTGCACATAATGTGATCTCCCCATAATGTGTTACTTGGTGTGTATTTGTGTGTTAGTTTTCTTTGGATGAACCTTGATGTTCTTGTTGACATAAGGATACAAATAAAATGAATCTATTGTAACATTCCTCTATTTGTATCTTCATTCTTCTTTATGTTGTGCATGTCTTGTTTGTTCTTTTGTTTCTTTTTGAGAATGATGCAAAGTGTTGAGATATTTAGGTCTCTTCCATGTTGACCCAATTTTTTTTTTCATGTGTCATTCCTCCCTTGTGTTCATAGTTCCCCAAGTATTTTGGAATGCTGTCAATTATGAGCATGATCATATTATATTATCTCTCATCTATACTAGCCCCAAATCTGTGGATCCATCATGTGATAGCTTTGTCTTGTTAATTATATGGATTTGTTTTAGGGGAAACCCCTCATCATGATCCAACTTTGTTGGGAACATATCACTTGGCATAGGGTTTCCCAACAAGCTCTCATGTCTTATCTGTATCATTTTATTCTACCTTAAAGGCAATTTCTCTTGGTTGGAATTATCAATTTCTTTAAGGTGGGTGCATACATTACATTATGTGATTCACTTTGTTTCACACAATTGGAACTTTGTGATGTGTTTATGGCATATTGAACATATTTTGTAGTGCATTATTAGAGTTATTTTAAAATTATTGAGATTTGATTATAATTCTCGGTATGGTTAACATGACAACTCACCTAGTGAATATCAAACTTCACTAGCCCTTGTGTGTTTTCATTTGCTACTTTTTCCAAAAATCACCTAGTGAATATCAAACTTCACTAGCATATGTTGTTTCTTATCAAGATCACCTAGTGAATAGCAAACTTCACTAGCTTTTGATGCCTTTCATGGGTCACCTAGAAAATATTGGACTTTTCTAGATTTTGATTCATGAATGCCTTGGGTATGGATCCTAGTAATTAATCTACAGATCGTGCTAGTCCATGATGTCATAGCCCCCTTTTTGTGTGTTTGCATCATGTTTTGCATTGCATTATGCATTTGTATTATATGTATTCATAGTGTATTCTTTTTTTTCATGTTGTAGTGTACCTCATGTGTATGTGTGTGTTCCTTTATCTTTATATAGTTGTTCTATAAGATATTGAGCTTGGGGGATAGCACATCCCCTAAATTTTGTGTTATCCTACTGCTCCAATGTTTTGATAAATGAACCCTTCTTGGACAATCCTTACTTTAATATGAGCATGAGCATAAGTTAATGCTCTCACTAAAGTGGGGCTAAATTTAGCGTCGTAGATTATCACCCTTGACAATTTCACAGTAGGTTTAGCTCCCCCTTACGTGCCTAGACCTAATTATGCTTATAATTTTCTCATTTTATGGTTATTTTCAAAAAATCAGAATAAAAATGGGAATTAATATTAAATATTCATTTAATGACATAAAAATCCCTAAAATAGGTCTTTTCTAGGGTGGCCACACCCTTGACCAACCTATTTTGGACCACTTAAATATTTTATTGTTGGTGTTTTAATATTTTATAAATTTAAATTTATTTGTTAGCTCTTCATAATCAATTTTGTGGGAAATAAATAAATGCATATAAATATAAGTCTTTTTCATCACTTAAACATCTAGAAATTGGAATTCAAAAATTGGAGCATCCTAAAAGTAGTCAAGAGCATAATTAACAACATTTTTCATCAGTAAAGATTCATGATTAACAATGCATCACTTTTATGAGTAAGATTATTCATGTTTTCATGTTCATTTGTTTTGTGAGCACTAACACTTGCAAGACCTTCAATCAAGTATCCAATTATCGTTGCATGATATGTTCCCATGACCCCGGTCCATCAAGAATCTTAGATATGAAGTGGTAAGTTGCAAAACTTGTCAATTTATCACTTGTTTTATCTATTTTTCCTCTGCCTGACTGAGGGTAAGCAATTTTTACATCATCATAGTTGTTATGGAGGTGAGAACACCAAAATGAGGTTTGAAGTGGGAAAACCCCTATACAACACAACCCTTTCTCTCCTTTATTGCATGCAGGTGACATATCTGAGGCAAATTTGGAAGGATATTCAAGGCCGAATTGCAAGATCGAACATTCAAGCATCCTATTCTTAAAAAATAGGGCAAGGTGAATTATTTATTGACAGACGAAATTCCGAAGCTGAAACCTGGAAGGAAGGACCTATAGATTGTAACCTACAAAGACCTTTTTAGAGATATGAAAAAGAAACATTTCTAGTCTAGGGCACCCATGCCCCTGACTAGCTAGATTCAACTCAAGTTTGAATGACAGGTTCTTTTATCTCTTCACTCTTCTTCTCTATAATTTGTTTCTATGTTTTAGTTCCATAATTTTTTGTAATTCTATCAATTTGATGTAGGTGCATCATTAGCCTAGTTTACTATTACATCACACACATTACTTCTAAATTAGATCCAACCCTGCTACCACAAAAAGGGACCAAAACCCTGATAAGTCATAATAGCTCTTCCATTCAAGATAGTAGCCAAGTGGTATTTTATGATTTTTTTTTTGTCCCTAAATGTTATATTGGATAAGGTGTGACTTAGACCCTAGATCCCATTTTCCCCCATCATAGACACGCATAATACCAACAAGTACACAATAGAAAATAAGGACATAGATATGTATGTGGCATTGTGAATCAATCATTTTGATATGCCAAGTCATTATAAAATCTAAATATGGAATATGCATTCCATGAAAAAGGCCTTGATCCATAGATTTCACAAGTTTATGAAATAAACTATGCTTATTATAACCACATATAACCATATGAAGCATTCTAATTATAATTATTAGCCCCTAATCTTGCTACCCAAACCCATTTTCTTTGTTCCCTACCTTGTCCTTTTAGGAATCCATGTAAATAAACTAATAATTTATGTATCAAGAATTTTGATATGACATCACTTTAAAATCTCAATATGGAATATACATTCCATGATAAAGGCCTTGATCTATTGGTATCATAAATTTAAATATAAAACAACCATATGCAACATTCTAATTATGATGCTTAGAGAACCCTAATCCTACTACCCAAATCTATTTTCTTTGTTCCCTACCTATTTTGAATAAATCATTATTTTATTTGCATTGATCCATAAAATGATAAGGTATTGCACACCCAAGGATATTAACCAAGACATGGAACTAATTCAAATTATGTAGTGTAATATTCAAAATTTAGCATAAAAATCTCAAAGTCCTTTATCATGTTGCAACTTAGTAATAAAGGGGATCTGGAGTGGATGTTATGTGTCGTAAGATCTAGGTTGTAAAAATTGATGTGATTCCATCAATAAACATCTATAAGATTGATTGAACTTGAAAATATCTTCAATGACTATTATAATGCTAGAACTTCTACCATATCATGGGATCTCAATCTCAGGCTTGAGATGGACTAGAATGTTGAGTTGTTTAGAAATGCCTTTACAATGGGAATTATACTTTGTGGTTAGAATCTACAAAATTAGGAAATACATGGAAAATTACCAAGACTTGCAAAAATAAAACAAAACATGAATATTTTTTTTGGGTGATATAAGATTACTCAACCCTCCCACATCAATATGTGATAGTACAATGCTTCCATGGATGGAGTGATGCCATTTGTGTGCTAAAATTCCATAAATGAATCAAGAAAAGTGGATGAAATTCCATAAGCGTATAATCATGTTATAATTAGTGAAGTATGAGTAAAATCCTAAACAAAGGACCATAGGATTCTCTAATGTCACAATAGAGCTCTATTTTCATGTAACCAATAGTTCACAATACCATCAAATGGAAGTGTAAACCCTCAACGAGTGTACATAAATGATATAAAAAATGAGGTACAATATGTTATAGATCTAAATATTATTCAAAATTAAATCTGAAATGAAGTCTTAAATGGTAGCCAAGGGTGGGTAGGATGGACAAACATGAAAGCATAATAAAACACAAACTCTAGCAAAAAAAAGTATGTATAAAAATGATTTAATAATTAAACCCTAGACAGATCTAAAAATGATAGTATAATCATAAAATAGATATATGAAACCTTAAAACAATGAAGATATAGACCCTAAAACAAAAATTAAGGGTGGTTGTAAGATTAAAAGAGTAAACTAAAAATGAAAAGGAAAAATACCTTCCCAATGTTAATCTAGACTAATTAAGTAAATACTCACAAATCAAACATAAACTAACCTACATTAATTATTGATAACTTGGAATGAATAACCATAATAAATAAATACACTAAGAAAAATGAGGAGGATATGGCACTTATCTATGGGAATTATGAAGATGAATAATAACATGATGTTACATAGAATTCCACCTATCATGGGATTAAAAATGATTCCTTTTTGTTTGCACTCTAGATTAAAATGAAAGTATTAGCTTGACAACTTTGATTTGGGTTAAATCTATAGATTTGGGTAAATTTTGTAGGCAAGAAGATCTAGGATAGTGTGTATTCATATTTTCTTATTCACCTAATTTGTTGCATTTATATGATTGTCAAGGACTAGTGGTATTTAAAACCGCCCAGGGAAGATCTATAGATCACAAAGTCATGTTCGCCTAGATCAACCTCTTTAATAGAACTGACTTTATGATCACAAAAATAATAGAGGACAATAATTATAGAACGTGTCGATACTTTAGAATGATGTAATGTAGAATCAAATTCTTCTTAGGTGTTTCAATCGAAGAGTTTCTAAGATACTCTTCCTCAAACACAAATGTTTTTCAATAATTTTAAGATATGGAAAGATGATACAATAATGTCTAAATTGAATACAATTGAATGTCTTAAAATACAATTACATAACAATAAATCATACCAAATAAGTATCAAATCAGTCCAAAATTGAAACTATAATTTGAATTTGTATTCTACGATTTTAAAAATTAGATCCATTAATATGAAATCAGCTTGTGATCAGCATCCTTATCAAGTGTAAGTTGTATGTGCTGTAGAAATTTGTGAACGTCAGCAGTAGTGCTTATTTGTCATTCTATAACCAGTTGTAGTGGTATGCTTTGACTGTTAGTCTGGAATCTGCCGGTCGTTTTGTCAAGCTATAACCAGTTGTAGTTGTAAGTTGACTGTTAGTCTGTATTCTTCCGGTCCTTGAATGCTACCAGTAGTCTGTAATCTTATTAAACTTAATACAATTCAAAAGAAGCTGTAAATGTCTAAGGAGACATCGAACTATCAACCAAATTGAGGAAATTATATAATATGAAACAAGCATAGTAATCTTTGATATTCAGAAGCTTGACAGAGAATCAAAACATTAAAAGAGACAAATTTGAATAACATATGATATATAATATAGAAAATACATTATTTTTATTTGGGACTTCTTGGTATCCAACGTGAGGATGACTTAAAACACAGTTGTCTGCTTTCATTTCATTTAAATAATATCAACAGTGTAAAACTGAAAATGATAACTCTTTTTGTGTGATTCTATTTCATCTAAAAAATGGTGAATTGTGAATTGTGTAGTATAATTTTATATTTTTTTTAATAGAAGTGTATTGTATATTATTAAAGAAAATGACTGATTATTTTTAATTATATATATTTTAGATTAATTCATTAAATGTAAATAAATAGTAATTGATTAATATATATTAAATTGAGATGAGATTGACAATTGAAAAAATTAATATTGTATATAAGAATTAAATAAATTGAAAAGGATATTTAGTGTAATTATTGATGATGGAAAATGATGTGATAAATTTTAGTAATTGATTTGTTTTGTTATTAGAATTTTAGGATTTTTTATGACAAATATCTCAAATTTTGAAGATTGATTGTCTATTGCTCTGGATAAGATTTGTGACTATGGAATTGGTTTCTCAAGTGAGGGATTTGATACATAGACTTGATCTAATGTGCATGGGTCTAAACATGATGACATGACCTTTCAGGATTCTCATATCTCAATCTTTATTTTCTATTTATTGTAAAGATATATAGTGTTTACATGGACCTTTGAGGAATCTATTAGATTGTGAGGGTATGTTCCCCTTGGCCAAAACTCCAAAACTCTAGCTTTATGAATTTGAGCAAGATGATTGAATACAACATGCAAACACATAATGGTCTTACAATGATGCTACAAGTAGAAAATACAAAGTATATTCTCCTTTTAGCTTGGATCTAGATGTCCTCCTCACATTCTAGATTAATTTCAAATAAGTGAATGAATTATAGGAAAAATATTAATTTAAATAGGAGAATATTTACATAGAAAAATAGAATCAATGTATTTGAATGGATAGAATATATAGAACATAGGACTTAACATGGGAAACCCTTAAATGAAATAAATCTACCAACAAAAACATCACCCTTCTTTGTATTCATAGTAAAAAAGCTTACAATACAAAATATAATCCTCCCATGCTCTCAAAGAGATTTGTAACTCACTTTCTAGAGTAATGCCATCAAAGTATGGCATAACACCCCAAAGTAACCCACAACTTTATAAAAATATTTACATTTTATGTACGTTGTACTATGCATTTCCTAAGGTCTTCCCACTTGTTGCATACATTGCATAGGGGATCAAACATAGGCAAAAAACTAACTAGTAAGGAGATACATCCCCATAGCAATCCTACATCACAAGAACTTCTATGTGCTTACAATCTTCATCAAATAATCTACAACATTATTTGAAGTGTTTTAATTCTTGATTAATACCCTCTTGTCCTACACCTTTTCATGAATGAAATCATACTACACATTAATGCACTTTTTGTGTATAAAAGGTTGAGTTATTGGTCAAATTGATAGCACAATCAATCCTCACTAACTCCTATCTTAGGAAAATATTTAATCATAATATTTGAAGCCATATTACCTCTTCACAATCATGAGAAACTTTCACGTGCTCAAGTTTTATAATTTAAACAACCACATCTTTACTCTTGGTCATCCAACTTATCACACAAATAGATAGCTTAAACACATAACCACTACATGATATTCTATCATCAACATTGCTTACTCAATTTACACCAATAAAGCCCTAAATTTAGAGAAAATAAAAATATGTAATTAGTAGCTTCTATCACACATTACAAATTATATTAAAAACTAACTAGCCTTAAAATTAGTGAAAATAAAGAGAAAATGGTGAAAAGGTTTTTTTTGTTATATAAATTGATACAAATATTTGACTATGCATATAAGGAAGGATGTGACTTGGTGTATATCTCAATGAAAGAGGAATTTGACTGTGTATGAAGTGGTAAGTGCTCCCTTGAACATGGGAATGAATGTGAATCTGCTATTAAAAATATAATTCACATAGGAATGTCAATGACCTATATGCCTCCAAATTAGTTGCATACAAGGGATGCAATAAATTAGAGGATATGATACATATGTGATAAATAATAGTAAAATATAAAAGCATATAATAATCATGTAAAAACATAAAATTGAGATAAGCATCAAGGTATGTATAATAAAATTATCCTCAATATAGGCAAATGATAGGAATATAATAAATATAAAGGTAAGATAAGGACATGGAAACAAATAATAATAGATATAAACATGAAAGTACATACAAATATGATTTCCCAAAGTATAGGAATATGATGAAATAAGAATGAGAATGAAGACAAGATATGGATTATGTAGATACCAATAGAATGTCAAGGGTCATAAAGCTAAGAGTACAAAAATAGTCAAAACATGAAATCATAGGACATAAGCATGATAATAATCATAAATATAAAGATAAGGGCATGGAAAAGTTCATGATATGTAACCCAAAGCATGATAATGATCATAAACATTATATCATAAGCATGATAAGAATTTATAATATATAGACACGATAAGGCATGAATTCATTGGCATGATAAATACACATTAAAAACATTAAAAAAAATCATGATTGAAGTAATCCTACCATGTAAACATCATAATCCATGTTTAAGATAAAGGTCTTGTGACATAAAAACATAAAAATAACATGAATTATGCGGCATAAGATAATAAGAGAATTTAAATAAGGAACAAGTGAAACCATGTGATAAACATATATCATGAGAAAATGAAAGAGATAAACAAATTATATAAGATATTGGAAGCTAGAAAAAATATAAGAAATCATGAGAGCTAAATAAGACACACATGAGAGCATAGTTGATAAGGATAACATGTAATAAAGCATAAGAAAGATGCATCCCAAGTGGGAATAACAATGCATATATTTCATAATATATAAAGATGAAATTATAATACGTGAAGCAATACAAAAATACCAAAATGTAAGTGTAAATATGGATAAATCATGACAAGTCCCAATATTTCATATAACTTAGACCTAAAATGATTCTACTCTAAGAGGTTATCCTCTTCCCAAAAATTAGCATCATAATATTCTCCCATTGCATGCGTTTCTTCAATTACATGTGTATTTCCTCTTGGTAGGAATTTTTACTCTTAATAAATACAATATCAATAGGTGGAGTTGTAGGTTCTTTCTTCTTTATTATTTTCTATTTTTTCTTTGGAGGTGGTGTCATTGAAATATTTTACATTTTTTGCTTCAAAATTCTTTGTTAGAGTCCATGAAGTAGTAACCTTAGTATGCAATATTATTTTGTATTGTATAGGAACCTTATCTATCTTAGGTGGACTAGACATTATAGTATTCTTGTCTTGATCATGTGCTACCATATATTTATCTTTCTCTTCATTTTGTTCTTTCAATTTTATTTGATACACATAATAATAAACATATTTTCTCTTTTATATGAAATTTAATTAAGAGTGGGAATGTAAATTTATCAAAATCAAATGGTTCAATTTTATGGTAGGATCATATTTATCTCATGCAAGTATCCAAATTAACATGTAACAACCTCCTGATGTTTTCTAAAGTGTTGCAAAGTAGAATCCAAATTTTTCTAACCAAATGAATTTTTACTACCTTATTTTTCTCGAGATGCTCATTCATGAATTGAAGAACAAGAATTCTTAGTTTTATTGGGAAAATGGGTGATATGCCCTTAATATAAGACCATGCATAGGGTTATGATTAGTCAACATGTGGCTACCTGAACTTTTAATTAAGACACATTATCATTGTTATATTGTTATGTAGTTATTTAAGTCAGTCTGGGGCTTATATGTGGTTATCTAAGTTGGCCTAGGTGATATATTAGGAATAAGTAGGGTATATATAGGAGGTAGTGAGTCTTATTTGATCATCAAATTGTGAATTGTGTTCTCAATACAGATATTTGGAGGTTTTCCCCTTAAAATTTGGCTTATAATTCTTAGTTGTTATCAATTATTTTCATAATGTTTCATCTTATATTCTTCTCTTGTCTAAGATATTTCATTATAGGTGGTATTAGACCATGATCTTGGTACCATGAAGGCAAGGCATGTTTTACAATTTTGGAGGTTATTTTAGGAAGCATATATCTCTAATATTTTTGAAAAAAAATCTTTATTTTTAGAGGTTTTCTCAAGTAAATATTGAAGCATGTACAATCCAAATTTTAGAGAAGTTAGAGCATAATTAAGCAATTTATTGCCAAATTAGGGTTTCCATCAAGTTTATTTGGGAAGTGAGTTATCTCTCAAATTTTGGAAAAAAATCTTGATTTTTGGAGGGTTATTTAAGAACAAATTAGAGCATATATAGCCCAAAATTTAGAGAAATTGGAGTAGAATTAAGCGATTTATTATAGAATTAGGGTTTCCACCAAATTCACTCTAAATACTATAAATCAGCATTTTTTTTGGATATTTTTATTGAAAAGTAAAATCTAGGACCTAATAAGTTACAATAAAAAAATTATATTTTATTTTAGTTATTTGTGTTATTTATTGCAAAATTACTTTCTTGCATATTGATCAGGTCTGCAACGAGAGGTAAAAAGAATGCTATCACACTTGGAAAATATTCAAATAAGGATGACATAGAAATTGAGGATAGCACTCCTAATGAGGAATTCATCAAGGTTAAGCAAGAAATTTCATTAATATAGAAGGATATGATTGAATGAATTTTATTGGTGAAGAAGGGGATGACTGAGGTGAGGAAGGAGATGCAAAAGGAGATGAATGACTTCTTGATGAAGTGGAAATTATTATTCAAGAGATGAAGTATAAGGGAGAACATTCACATAATAAAGTGGAAGACAATTATTGTATTGGACATTTTTTTTTGGGCTTGAATCAAATTCCAAAAAGGATCAACTCTCAAATAATCCTATGCCTAGGAAATTCATACCCAATTCAGATATTAGAAATTTTGAAGTCAAGGATCTAGCCAATTGGATTTTCCAAATGGAGTATTTATTTGATCTTCACCATATTCCAAGTTAGCAGAAGGTGGCTATGGCACAGGGAAAACTTTAGTGGCGAATCTTCGCCAATTGGCAAATATTTGAAATCAGGACCTCCAAAAATGGTGAATAATACAAGTTAGAAAGGATGTTGAATCGCCAGGTTTTTACAAAAAAATAAATTTGTCTCAATTAACTCGCCAATGCATTATTTTTTAAACGATGCGTCATTGGAATTGATTCGCCAGTAGTTTATACTGTAATTACAGATATTAATTATATTCGCCATTAATTTTATATTCCTATAATTAATTTTTGGGAAATATCGCCACTAATAATAATTTGCCTTTTCATTTTAGGGATATTTTAGCCTTGAATAGTGTTTTTTATTTATTGCCATCGATTAGCTTTTTAATCGAATGTCTGCAAGTCAATTTCATGACTTTATATGCATGTGCCTTTTAAAAAAGGTTGTTGAGGCCCAAAATTTGATCTCCACCATTTGTTGTTGCCAATAGTTCATGACATACATCATCATTGTTGTGTCTGCGATACATCCCTAAGTGTCACACCGATGATGTTCACTCATGCCGATAAGGCTTCCATACTCCACCTGGGGTCCACCAAGGCACAGGTACACCACTTGTGTAATTCCGGAGAATCATGAAGGGAATCTACAATATTCACGCCAAGCTCTCGGAAAGACATCTGATCAAAGCTTTGTTTGATCTCCACCGTTCACTATTGCCAATAGTTCATGACATACGTCATCATCATTGTATCGATGAGACATCGCTAAGTGTCTCACCGATGATGTTCACTCACTCCGATATTCACTCACAGAATGAACTTGCAGCCGTCCAATTTAAAAGCTAATCGATGGTAAAATTTTCAAGTTTCATTTAGTCTTACTTTTCAAGTGAGATTTTTTAAAAACACTTCATCCGGACCCCGTGAGGGGGCGTTGCCTCCTCAGCCCACACAAGGTTGCTCATCCCCCTTGACCCCACCGGTGGCTACCGCCCTCGGGCCCCTACTTCAATATTTAAAAATAAAAATAAAAATGGGGGAACTGTGCCGACCAACTATGCAAATTTTTAAAGGAGAGATTCTCCATTATAATTAATCATCCTAGTGATTATTCACTAGGATTCTCCACTGTGATTATTTTTTTTTACCAATTATTCATTAAGATTCACCAGGATTTTACAATTTTTTTAATAATGTGCATAAGATTCGCTAGGGAAAATTACTAATTTCTTCAAATAAAAGGAAAGATTTGCCAGGATTTTACACCTTCGCTGAGGGGAGGGGGGGGGGGTTTCTTAAAGTTATCCCTACTCTTGCATCATTATAATTGGAACTAGACCAATTCTTTTGGTATGGTTGGTTATGTGATGAGAAGAGAAAGAAGGGTTGTATGGTCACATGGTTATTTTTTCAAAAGGAACTTGGTATACATTATGGAAATACTTTTATGGATAGCTACTTTTTCCAACTCACTAAATAAAATAAAATAGGTATGTCAAGGACTACACTCATAAATTTTAAACCCTTTTTCTAAGGATGGAAAATGTTATAAAAGAAAATTATAAGGAATTATTTCTATGAGATTTAAAGGGCCACATAAAAATGAGGTACGCTTGTTCCAACCACAATCCTCGTCACAAGTGATAATTATGGCAATACAAGTTGAGGGAATTTTTTCCTAATAGGTGACAAGGTATCATAAACATAAGAGAAAGGAAATTTCTTACATATTTTTTGTCTCAACCCACCAAGTTGACTCCAAAAAAATTGAGAAGAGAGAAAAATAGTTATGTTTCAATTGTAATAGAAAATAAAGTAAAGTACATAAATTCAATATAAATAAATTGTTCTATATTGAAGGTATAAGTGAGGAAGAAGGGGAGGAACCAACATTAGAGGGTGATAAGGAGTCAAAGGATGAATTGTAAGATTACCAACCAATCATTTATTTTCATGCACTCTTAGACTTTAGCACCCCAAAAACTCTCAAGATAGTGGGTTTCTTATAGAAAGAGAGATTAATAGTGTTGATAGACTCAAGTAGTACTTAAAATTTCATCAACAAAAATTTGGCTACTCATCTAAACTGTTTTATATATCAAGCTCTAGATTTTCAAGTCTTGATTGTAGATGATGGTATTGTTAGTTATTTTGAGAAATTCCACATAATTAAATTATCTATGGGAGATTATCATCTTGATTGTACAATTTTGTCTATCTCCATTGGTGCAACATATATTATTTTGGGAGTACAGTGGCTTACTACTTTGGAAAAAATTGAGATGAACTTCTAGGAACTATTCATGATATTTCAATTAGAAGGAAAGGTACTGGAGCTAAGAGGGTTATGTGCAAAGTCTCCACATACTTTAAGCTCTCATCAAACGTAAAAGTTTCTTAAAAATGGGTTGATGGATTTGTGGCCCAATTATTTTCATTAGAAGCCTATCAATCAAATGCTCATACTCATCCAGATTTACAAGCAATTATAAATCATCATTTAGTGGTTTTTGGAGATATGCCTAAAGGAATTCCTCCTAAGAGGGATCATAATCATACCACACAACTAGTGCTAAAGAGCTAGAAACCCAATATCAAGCTTTGCAGGTACCCATATATACAAAAAATTGATATTGAAAAGATTGTTTAGGAGATGCTATATGTAGGTTTATCAGACATAGCGAGAGTGATTACTTCTCTCTAATTGTGATGGTTCCTAGGAAGGATCAAAATTGGTGCATGTTCCCACACTATAGAGTGCTCAACATGTACACCATCAAAGATAAGTTTCTTATTCCAGTTATTGATGATTTACTAGATGAGTTGATTGGAACTATATTTTTCACAAAGTTGGATCTTAGATTAGGTTATAACCAAATTCAAATTAAGGAAGAAGATATTCCAAAGACAAAATTTAAGACTCATGAGGATAATTATGAGTTTTTGATGATGCCATTTGGTCTTACTAATGCACCATCTATATTTGAAAGTTTGATGAACTTCATCTTTAAGAAATATTTGAAGAAGTTTGTATTAATGTTTTTTGATATATTGATTTATAGCAATACATGGGAGGAACATTATAACATGTAGATAAATAACTAAAAGTTCTTAAATATTACCAACTCTATGCTAAGCCTTCCAAGTGTACTTTTGATCTTAAAGAGGTGGAGTACTTAAGACACATAGTGTCACATGAAGGAGTAGAGGTGGATCCTAAAAAAATAAGGCTATCATGGAATGGAACATTTTCTAAAACCACTAATAAATCAAGGGGTTCTTTGGGATTGATTGGATACTATAGAATATTTGTAAAGAACTATGGCCATATAAAATCACTCCTCATAGCTCTATTTAAGAAGGATTATTTTTAATGGAATGAGTTAGCTAATGTAACATTTGAGAGATTGAAGGAGGCTATGTGTACTACTCCAAACTTCACCAAGGATTTTATTGTGGAATGTGATGCTTCAAATAATGGTATAGGAGAAGTTCTTATGTAGGAGGTTTGGCCAATTTCTTTTGAGAGACATCAATTAAAGGGTAAGAATCAACTCAAACCTATTTATGATAAGGAAATGCTAGTAATTATTTATGTAGTAAAATAATGGAGGCGATATATATATGGGTAGATACTTCAAAGTTAAGAAAAATCATGATAGCCTAAAATATTTTTTAGAACAAAGATTATCTTTTGAAGAGAAACAAAAATGGTCACTAATATGTTGGGGTATGAATTTGATATTGTATATATATAAAAGGAAAATATTGTGGCAAATGCAATATCTAGGAAGGATTAGAAGGATGAAGCTTTATTGTGTGTCATTTCATTATTACAAGAAGATTGGGTAGTGAAAACTAAAATTGAGTGGAATAATAATGTTGCTACAAGTAATCTCATTCAATAGTTATAAAGTGATCCCAATAGTTTAGATAAATTTTTTTGGAAGGGATATGGTTTGTGGTATAAATAATGATTATACCTATACAAGAATTATACTCTCAAACAAAATATTCTCACAAAGATTCACGAGGCTTTAGTTTCTAGTCATTCATGATTTTTGAAGACATATCACCGGGTCAAGAAAGACTTCTTTTGGGAAGGATAAAAGGGGATGCTAAAAAATTTGTGGTTGAATGTTTGGTTGGTCAAATTAATAAGAGGAGACAATTAAGACACCTAGTCTCTTGAAAAATTTAGTTATCCTAGCCAATGTTGGGAAGAGGTTTAGATATGGATTTCATCACAAGGCTTCCAAGTTCTAAATGTAATAATGTCATGACAACATTAGTGGATTACCTCACTAAATATGCCCATTTCATTACATTTTTGTATCCATTTACAAAAACTTTAGTGGAAAAATATTTTTGGGAGAATATATAAATGTTGTGTGGTACAACTAAGGTTATTGTCAGTGACTATGATCCTATATTTACTAGTAAATTTTGGATAGATGTATTCTAATGTATGGGTAATCAATTGGCTAATAGTTCTTTATACCATTATCAATTTGATGGGAAAATTGAGGTTGTAAAGTGTTTAGAAGGGTATCTATTTTTTTTCACTTTATATAAGAAGTCTCAATGGGTAGATTGACTACCACTAGTAGAATGGTGGTACAACACTTTATTCCATAGTTCATAAAAAATGTCTCCATTTATGATATTATATGGATATCATCCTCCTTCTATCACATCATCGTCGAGGTTATCACTAAGACTTCAAGCTATGGAGGACCACATGCTTCATCAACAACATTAAGACTCAAGGAGAATCTGGACATGGCACAAAATCGAATGAAGAAGTAGGCAAAGAAACATTGTAGTGAAAGAAAATTTGAAGTTGGGGATTGGTTTTTCTTGAGATTACAACCTTATAAAAAAATTTCACTAAAGCAATAGACAAAGAACAATAATTTGTCTCCAAAATATTATGGTATATACCAAATCATGTAAAATATAGGAAGTGTCACCTACATGCTTGAGTTATCGCAAACAAAAAGGATACATCCAATGTTTTTAATTTCCTATTTGAATAAGGTAATTGGGTGTAATACCCCTACACAAAAAATATTACCATAGCTCAATGAAGAAAGAAGAATCATATTGGAGCCAAAGTTCATTCTTCAAACACACACAAAGAAGTTGAGGAATAGATCATGCACCGAGTATCTCATCTAATAGAATAATTTACTAGTTGAAGATGCCACATGGGAGGATGAAGAGTTCATTTAGAAGAATCCACACTTGATTATCATTGAGGATAATGATTCTCTAAAGAGGGGGGCATGCTACACCCTTAATCTTAGAGTATACATAGAGTTATGAGTAGTAGGCTTGTGTCTACCCTAACTCTTAATTAACTTATATTATCATTATTATATTGTTATTTAGTTATTTAGGTCATCCTAGGGCTTATATGTGATTATCTAAGTCAACTTGGGTGATATCCTAGGAATAATTAGGGTATATATAGGAGGTAGTGAGTCTTAATTTATCATCATATTATGAATTGTATTCTCATTAGAGATTTTTGGAGGTTTTCCCACTTGAATTGGCTTATTATTCTCAAATATTATCAAGTATGTTCAACATATTTCATAATATATTTTCTCTTGTGCAATTTATTTCATTTAAATGGGCTATTTTTCATACACAAGATGATAAGGAAAAGTTTTTAGGGAAACCTTTGTTCTAGTTATATCTATCTCCAAAAAAATAATTTATTATGTCAATGCATTAGGTTTTATCTAACACTCTTTTAATTACATCAAAGAGGTTCTTATTTTTAATTTAGATAGGACATTACCTTGGGGATAATAACTGAAATAAAATTTCAATGTAAACTAATGATTGAATTTCCATTAAGTAAATAGTAAATATGATAAGTTAGGAAAACTATCATATACTATATTTTGAGGTATCCAAACCTTGTAATGGTCTTATCTTCCAAAAATATAATTACCATATTAGCAGTATATTTTTTAGCACTTAAGCCTCTATCCACCCAATATAGTAATCTATAGCTATTTAGATGAACTTATGTCTATCTAATGATCTTAATGAATTCCAATCCCAATTTAGCAAATGGATAATCCTCAACCATGGGTTCTAATATAATTTTTTTGATGCATCCTTTAGTATCGTAGGCTAATAGTATCTTACTCATGGAATTTTTGATGCGTTGTTACATTGGTGGACCCATGATTTGATCTAATTCTTTTGTGAAATTATTTTGGGAATTTTTCTACTTTCTATTTATCTAAAATAGATAAGATAAATGGGAAATATGAAATACATAATTATTAAAGAAAGAAAATAGAAATAAAAGGGTATAGATGAGCCTAGTATCAACCAATATCATTCTAAATTTTTTTACAAATGTTAACTTGTAGCTACTTAGAAAGTATTAGATCAAACTAACGTAGGATAGATACATCCCTACCAAGGTAGTGGTACACATGTCTTAGGAAAAATGTGTGTGTGCTAATGTAGGGGTGCTATTTTGGTGTCCAATAATAGAACCTTCTCAGATTCTCAAATCTATCAATTTTTATGGTAGAGAAGTATAATCTAGTGTATATAAGTAAGAGAAAGAAAATAAATAGAATTAAGATATAAAATATAGGTGTAAATAGATAAATGAAATGGATGTAAGTGGGAGAAAAAATTCAAGATTTGAAACCTATTATTTGATCAATAACTAAAATAAAAATAGTGAAAGGATTTCTGAGGTATCAAAAAACTCACTAGTAAATTTTAAGGTCATATGACCAATATTTTCATAGGGGTATCACTCTATTACTAAGGTAGAGGCTCAATTTAATGTACTAGAGGGTGTTATTGTTTAACCTTATAATATTATAATATTGGGATTGTTCATCTCTATGATTTGATCACTTAAAACTAATCTAATTATCAAATATGTCCAAAATATTTTTTCAATTAGTTATAAGTCTAATTTTGTAATAGAAAAAATATAAGATGATTAGGTCAAAGTGGAATCTACCATATTTAGCTTTATTTTGGGTAATTCAAACATATATATACATTTCACAATAATAGGAAAAAAACAAATCTAAAATTTAAACTTCATATTTAAAATGAAAACCTAAATCATAATTGTCTTACCAATATGAGATAGAAGGAATGTAAATTAGTAATTTATGGGAAAAGGAAATGAAAGGTAAAATGGTAAAAAAAAAATGGTATGGGTTTGAAGAGGGATGAAATGGTAAAGGAAAACATAAAATATGGACAAATAGGGTTGAATGGCAAGAAAATTAAGAATGGGGAAGAAAGAGAGGAAAAGGACCAAAGAAAGCTATACCATAGGTTCAAAATGATTTATAAATGAGATCTAAAGCTATATGATGATGATATAATAATAGATTGATTCTCTAAGGTTTCAAATCTCTAAGATTAAAACATGAGTTAACTCCAATGTGGAAATGGAGAATTTAGTATATGCTATGAAAATGAGAGGAGGAAGGCTCATTTTATATAATTTTGGGGATAAATTTTAGTATTTTAAGGTGTGACCAATGGATTGGTATGGGCTGATTATGTCATGGAGAAGCAAAGAATAATGAAGCCACAAACGTCAATCTCAACAAGATCTTAATCAAATGCAAATTAAACCAAGCACACCAAACTATGAAAGCTTTAAAAATGCCTACTCTAATCCATTGAAACCTATCCCATTGTGGGAGTGGTGTTGCGTTGATGTGGAACAATGACCCTTTCCCAATCCCGTGGATAAATGAGCTTGTTCTAGTCAATTTTATTGAAGAAATTTGATGGAACAATTGTGAGATGTGTATGAAAACATGATTTTAATCTAAATGAACATGATGCAAGCTGATTTAACATGATTTTATGCTAAAATGATTAAGATTTGCAAATGCAAAGCTAATCTAGATGGATTCTAAGATAAAAAGATTGAAATCCTAATTAACAAATAAGCTAAATGTATGCATCTAAGTTACAATGGAAGCCATTAATGGAAGCTAAGCTATTATGTAAGTAATTAAACTAAAAAAAGATGTTAAATATGTGCTAAATATGAGTGTGGGTGTGAGTGATTTTAACAACATAAGTTTGATGTTAAAAGATGGGTCCATTTGTTTCCAAATAGTGACCTATTTATAGGAGAGCAAATGAGAAATGAAGTGTTGAGATTGAAAAAGCTAATCAATGGTCAAGGATGAAGGAAGTTGGAGGCATGGATCATGGATTCTCATCAACATATGAGAATGGAAGATGAGATTTTAATCAAGGGTTAATATTCCTTCAAACAAACACACTTTTAACCTGTACAAGAGGTCATAAGTTAACTTACACAAGAAGTTTTGAGTTAACTTGCATATGAAGCTTTGTAAGAATATTCCCTTTTTCAAATGAGGAGAGAGAATATTCTTTAGAATATTCTCATGGGTGAGGGAAAAGGATAATTTAGAAAATTAAAACAAAGTTTAATTGTGCAAAAGGGGAAGGAATATTCCATAGAAATATTCCTTTTGGGGGAATGTGAAAAGGAGGAATATTCCCTTGCAAGTGGGGGGAATTAGATTAACTAGTAATTTCCATTTAAACAAAAGTTTAATTTATGCAATTAGGGGGATTAGAAGAATTAGATGGTATTCATTAAATAAAATGATTTAATGAATGAGGGAAAGGTGGAATGATAATTAATTAAATAACTTAGGGTTATTTAATTAAATAAGGAGACTTACATATTTAAATTAAATAATTTGATTTATTCAATTAATAGGATGAAATGTTAGCATGAAAGAGGGTGAATTAACTTGATTAAATTAATTATGTTAATAGGTGAAAATGAGACAATCAATTAAATTTCTAGGCTATTTTAATCAATTAAGCGAAAAGAGGATGGGTTTTAAGATGAAATGATGTTAGTATACCTGATTCGACTGCATGATACCATTCAGGACATTTTTTAGTGTCTACATTTTTTCCCTCTTTGAAGCGAGGTACGTGCTACGTTGGTTCAAAGACTGACACTCCTTCAGATTAAAAACTATTGTTCAAATAAAAAAATAATTTTATTTTTTATTTTTTAGCTGCCCCATTGTTGCCCCAGTGGAAGGAATAAGCCGATTCCCTACCCTGTTGAGAAATCAAACAATTTTTTTGAATTTTGGGTTGATTTATCGACAAAGGTAAAATGTTGCCCAAGGGGTTTGAAAAAGGCTTTGAGATGCAACAAATATGCCAAAAATACAAAAAAACTAGTGCAAAATAAGCTTCAGTTTGGCAAGATTGGTGAAAATGGTGAAAAACCCTAGCTTCAAGGTTAAATTAGGGAAAAAAACCCTAATTTTGAGGCATAAATAAGTTAGGAACCTGGTCACTTTCAATTCATTTGTGCATTCACACCTTAGAGAATTTCTGGAATTTGAGCTCTGACCCTCTAACGAAATGGCGCAACGACTGCTTCCATGACACCTTTCTGATCGGGTTTGGAAGTACCAGAGGCTTCCAGGCGCAAGACCACCAGTATGTGATTCAAAACTTGATTTGAATTTTGACTTTTAAGTGCATTTAATGCATTTTGAAATTTAAATTTTGGTGGCATCATTATATATCAACGCTATTTTTAGAATTGATGATATTTTGATTTATAGTGACACATATGTGTTTAGCAACACAGTTTGTGATTTAAAATTAGGGTTTTAGATTTCAAATTGTGATGCATATGTGAATAGCGATGCATCCCACAATTTGGAATTTAGGTTTAGGGTTTCTCAAGGTCAAATAGTGACGCACGTGTGAATAGCGATGTAGTTCATGATTTGCAATTTGAATGCCTTCGTCATCGCTGTTTAGAATTTGAGTTATAGTGACATTATCGTAGGGTTGGTGCAAGAAGTTGGGTCCACGAAGAGGGGAAGTTTCGGATGAAAAAAAAATCACGCGCAAAACGCATACGCATTATGTATCGCATACGCGATCCTAAATCAGTAACGCATACGTGTTACGGTTCGGCCTACAAACCTAAAACGCGTACGCGTACGCGTTCCAAGACGCGTACGCATTCCAAGACGTGCATGCGTTCCGCAACGCGTACGTGTTCAACAACGCATACATGTTCATAACGCGTACGCATTCATAACGCGTACGCGTTTCTAAAGACTATTTATTTTTTTAAATAAGCGACTGTGAAAGTCATTTTCACAGCTGAATTTGGAGTGCTAGGACAAAAAACAACAGATCGCGTACACGTTTTGGACGGCCAGAATCTGGCAAATTTTCACTCTCACCTCCTCCCGTCGACACACCTGACCTCAACGACCTCCAAGTTGGTTGAATTCTATAATATTTTTGCATTATAATTGCTATTTAGTTATTCTTGTTTTATAATTGCTATTTAGTTATTTTTGTTTAGTTTGTTTTAATTTAATATTCAATAGTTTTTAAACTGCATTTAATTAACCGAAAACATCAACGAAACAAACAACATAAAATTTTAAATCGAAAACCTAAATTTGACACATTTAGTTTTGAAATTTGAAACCCAAAACTATAGGTTCTAAAAAACTAATTTACTCAGACCGTTAATCTTTGAACCTAAACCCTAGAAAACGTAACATAAACTAAAACCCTAGAAAATGTAAACTAAAACCCTAGAAAGCATAAACTAAAACCTTAGAAAACGTAAACTAAAACCCTAGAAAACATAAACTAAAACCTTAGAAAACGTAAACTAAAACCCTAGAAAACATAAACTAAAACCCTAGAAAACGTAACGTAAACTAAAACCCTAGAATTTATGTAAACTAAAACCCTAGAAAACATAACATAAACTATAACCCTATTTGTAGGTTAAAATTAGGTTAAATCTAGGGTACAATTAGGGTTTGGCTTAAACTTTAATATATATTGTATAGTTAGATTTCAAAATTACAATTAGGGTTATGATTAGGTTTACTTGTTTAATATTAAAGAATTCAATTACCTAGGGTTAAAATTCATTCTAGGGTTAGGGTTCTAAGATAAATATTCGGGTAAGGGTTGAGGTTAGGGTTTGTATTCAACTAGGTTTAGAGTTAGGGTTATATTTTTATTAGGGTTAGGTTTAGGATTATGAAATTATGAATTAAAATTTAAGATGCAGGTTAGGGTTGGAGTTAGAATTAGCCCCGTCAATTGGTGTAGGGTTCTAGGGTTGGGGTAAAAATTAAATTAAGAGTCTAGGGTTAAATGGTTGTAATTTTGGTGAGAGTTAAACATTCAATCAATATTTAATTAGGTTTATGATTAAAAAGTTTATATGCATTTAGGGTTAGTGTTCAACTAAGGTTATGATACCCGATTTAATTACAATTAGGGTTAGAGTTCAAGTTAGAATACATTAGGGTTCAAGTTATAATTAGCCCGTCTATGGTTCAAGTTAGAATTAGTGTGATAAAAATTCTAATATAAGGCAACATATCCCTAGATGAAATCGTATTTTAAAAAATTCTTCATCTATATCGATTAAATTTTTTATCTTAAACTTGAAAAATAAATCTATTAGCAATGTCTTTTTGAACTGAATCCCCATACTTAGGTACCTAAGGTTTTTGATGGTTTCATAAGGATTTAAAAATCATGAATACTAGTGGAACTTTTTAAAACACATAGGGTTTTAGTCTTATTTCTTCAATTTTTGTTTCTCACAATCTTAGTTTTGAAAGAGTTTATTTACAAACTTATATAACAATGGGGTCTTTAGGTGTGATCAACAAAGTTTATTTTTAGTAGAGATAATTGTGAGGTATCACAAGACAATGCATTTCCCTCAATTTGTTATAACAACCATAGACTTTTAGTCATAACATATTGAATTTTCATTTCCTTCACTCTTGATTCAACATAATCTAGGTCGATTGTTACCATTTTGTCAAAGGGGGTCCTAGAACATCAACTTATAGATTTTCCTTCATTATTATTACTCAAAATTTAAAAAAATCAAGAAATTAAAATGTATAACTCTAAATTCTATAATTGGTGAAGGATTGGGTTGCAAACTTTCTTGGATTTGACCCTACCGAATTGGTAGTTTGGATTCCTTATTTTTTTGCATAATTATTACTTTTAATCACTATAATTTTAATTTATTTGCATCCTTTAAGTTTCATGTAGTATACTATTGTTTAATAATTTATTATTAAAATAATATTTAATTCTCATACCTTTTATGTCTCTCATATGAACAATATTTTGTGTTCTATGGTAACTCCTATTATCATTTCCCCTTTTCAAATGTACCATGATTCCTATGTTTCTATTATTATATGTTTAAATGTATCCTTAATATGTTTAAATGTATCCTTATAACCAATTTTTTTAATTTCTAGATCTTAATGGTTATTACATTATTCTAATATACATAGACACTAAACCCTACATTCTAAAATATGAACACAAACCCTTACCCAAAACTCAAATTGTAAACCACAAATTTGAAATTTTCAAAACTTGTACAAACTTAAATTATAAACTTTAATGTGTACATGCTATGGATTTTTAATGAACATTATGGATTTTTTAATGATAAATCGAATGGTCTTCAAATGAATTGCATTTTGGATTTGTGCACGTTCAATGTGATTTTTAAATAGTTCTTTCAAATTGTCTGCATTATTTAATTAGTTTGTTGATATATATATTTTAATTGTTTAACATGTGCAGTTGCCATTTGGTTGTACATTCACATGGATCCACTATTTAGCATTGAGGATTTTATGCCTGAACCACATATTCCTATAGATCCCATAGATCCTAACCCACCACCACCAGAAAACCCCATTCCTCCTAACCCACCACCACCTAGAAAACCCCATTCCTCCAAACCCTCCACCTCCTAACCCCCCACCCCCTATAGTAGACTAGGATCAGTTGAGAGAGAGCATTAGGGCAAATCTTACGGTCATTCAAGAAAATATAGATCTGATAAAAAATGAGCCTAGAATTCCCCCCCATCTCTCACGGTTTGCATCTACGATGCAAATTATTGTCGATTCTGTTCGATCTATTGATGCGGACCTAGATAGGTTCCATCAATGGAGAGACGAGAGGAGACAATTCTATGCAGATGGATTGTCTTATAAAGAAATTAATGACCTTAAAATTACCAAAGAAGCCTGTGCCAGTATTTTTTTAACCCCCAAACTAGCCAACCAATTCCACCCACCAAAAAACGAATTTCAATTTTATGGTGTAGGCACCCCTTGATAGCTGCACATTTTTGGGATAGATGGTGGATGGTGTTTGATACTCCACCACATGGCAATTCTGAGGTGCCCCTATACTTTTTGAGAAAGTTATGGGCAGAGTTTGAGTTGGGTTTAAAACCCAACTATTTTGATATGAGGTCATTTCAGGGAGCTGGGCGTGGCATGCCCCAACATAGATCAGGAGCACGTGTTGATCCTCAACGACGTGCTCCAATTGCTCCTATTGTTCCTCCTGCTTCTCCTGGTGTTCCTGCTGCATTTCAGCAGCAAACCATGCTATCGACATTAGGAGCATTGAGTTCACTTTCAGGACATCTCACTCATCAGACTTCACACGCGGCGGCTGAAGTGGTCAATAGAGAGCATGGAGGCTCCAGCAATAGGAATACTCAGGCATCCACTTCAGGTGACCCACCTGCGTCTGAGACAGAGTCATTTATGGATTTACTATATTTTGAGCATCATCTTACACAGGTATGTTCATCTTTTGAACTTAATATATTTTTTTGGAATGTGCAAAATTCATGTTTAAATAATAACATCAAATTATATATATATAATACAATATTAATTCAATAAGTGTTTGGTGTAGACGCATGATCAGACAATGCCTGAAACTCAAAATGATCATGTCTATATGTCGAGTGTTGTAGATATGGGCTCACCTTTTGGTCAGGTACTTAAACCAATATATATATCTAATTTATTTTGAATGTTTACACATGATGTGTGATTGATATATATTATATCTAGATGCAGGGAGGTCAGATGAGCATGCCTAGTGCTGACCAAGCACAAGTTGTGGTGAGCGCTCCTGAGTCATCATCAGCTCAAGTGCATTCTTTCAAAAAAATTGTTAAGTTTGAATTAAATACACATCATAGATCTAATTTAATTTTTACATTTACATACATATGCGTGAATGATCTATACAAATTGTTGTACATATATATGCAGGCATTCCATGAGACACCCATTGCAGGTGCACTTGAGACATTGTCAGCATTTATGCATGGGCAATCTCAGGTGCGTGATCTTGAGGTCATATCATTCAAGGTTGTAAACTTTACTAAATATCCTAAACAATTTTTACGGATCTTTTAAATATATATATATATTCGAGGTTTTAACATATTGATTGCTTTATATGAATATGCAGGATATAGTAGATCAGGCATTTGAATCTTCTCAAGTGATAGTTATGCTACCCATTGAACAAAATGTTCCAATAGATCCACATGATCATATGGTAAATTATTCATGTCTTAAAAATCATTTTTATTGTATTTACTAGATATTTAATTAATTTATTTTTTTTATCCAAAAGTTTATATTTTGTCAGGTTTAAATATGTTTAACTATATCAAAATTTATAA
The DNA here is from genome assembly GCA_007115665.2 of Sequoiadendron giganteum. Taxonomy (NCBI): domain Eukaryota; kingdom Viridiplantae; phylum Streptophyta; class Pinopsida; order Cupressales; family Cupressaceae; genus Sequoiadendron; species Sequoiadendron giganteum. The sequence continues at coordinate 74,978,845 of CM021103.1, read as the reverse complement.
ATAAATTTAAATCTAATTTCAAGTTACTTGTACTCTTTTACAGCATGATGTAGGTACATCTAATCGACCTGGAACAAAGAGGAGACTTGATTTGACTGATCAGCCTGATAGTTAAATGGTTTTAAATTTTAAATAGACCAGACATCTCTAGTTTTATTTAAACTTTTATGTGTTGGACTTGACATATACATATTTTTGTTTATTTATATCAGATGACTTTAATGTGATGATTATATATATGCAGTCAATTATGATCATGTTATGTTCATTTTGATGATTATATGCACTCATATGTATATGTAGATCTAGATATTTTATCTAATTTTCAAGTAATACATGCACTAGATATAAATTCTTATCGCTACAATCAAATTTCATAAATATATAATTTATCACATGGTTAAAGGTGATAAATTTAAATATTCCTTAAATAGTTTAGATTATATTCATAATAAATTAAGAGCTCACGTAATTTTAACTATTTACCAATTCTAGAAAATATTTGAACAATTATATGAAATGTATAATCTATAAAATTGAAATGAGATTTTTAAAATGCTACTAATAAGTTAATTGAAAATCATACAACTATACAACATGATGAAACATATATGTGTGCACATGTATATCCAATTATTTAGCTTATCAATTTTTACGTGAAGACCAAAAATTGATATTTACATAGTCTCTTGATAAAATAATTTTTCAGTGACAATCACATGGTAGACCGACTTGATGAGAACCTGCAAAAATAATTAATGTAAACTGTAAGTAGTTCTATAATTTTTTTGATTCATTTAAGTAAATATATAGTAAAAGTTACAAAATTGGATCTTATAAATTTCATAAAAATTCAAATGATGTTTTCCATAGGATGGATGAATGGGATGCATGTCATGAACCGACTTAATGGGTCCTATGAGAATGGCTTAAGGGGAATTATGTGAGTGACTTAAGGGATGCAAGATTGTGGAATAAGGGTACATGTAAGAGGATATGACTTAAGGGTCCTAAACCATTAACCCTAAACCCTAAACCACGTGACCTAAATCCTAGGAGATCAATGCTAAACCATTAATCCATATAAATTTTTTATTCTAAGCATCACATGAACCCTAGAAACCCTAAACCCTAAACCACGTGACCTAAATCCTAGGAGATCAACCCTAAACCATTAATCCATGTAAATTTGTTGTTCTAAGCATCACATGAACCCTAGAAACCCTAAACCCTAAACCACATGACCTAAATCCTAGGAGATCAATGCTAAACCATTAATCCATACAAATTTGTTATTCTAAGCATCACATGAACCCTAGAAACCCTAAACCCTAAACCACGTGACCTAAATCCTAGGAGATCAACCCTAAACCATTAATCCATATAAATTTGTTATTCTAAGCATCACATGAACCCTAGAAACCCTAAACCCTAAACCACATGACCTAAATCCTAGGAGATCAACCCTAAACCATTAATCCATATAAATTTGTTATTCTAAGCATCTCATGAACCCTAGAAACCCTAAACTCTAAACCATGTGACCTAAGGGGATGGCTTAAGGGGATGTCTTAAGGGGTGTTGAGAGAGTGACTTAAAGGGATGCAAGAGGATGGATTAAGGATAGATATACAAGGATATGGATTAAGGGGTCCTAACAGAATGAATTAAGGGGAATTAATAGAGAGACTTAAAGGGGATGCAAGCGGATGGATTAATGGCACATACGAGGATGGCTTAAGGGGATATGAAATAAATTATAAACTTTTTATAAAATGACAATGAATTAAATTTAGTTTTATATTTATACTCTCAACTAAATGTATCTACAACTATATATAGTTACCTGTCTGTAGATTCGAATTCCATTGTAATAAGAGTGCATCTCCTCTCTTTTTTGTATCAAGGGAGACCTGAAACAAAAAATGATATAAAACTTTAATAAGGAAATGAATTTAAAGACAAATATATATATCAATTAAATATATACATACAACTAGATATACTTACCAATATTTATTTACTCTGTTGTACCATCCACATCCTCTCTTTTTTGTAATGCATCTATGATTGTCTCATGATCATCCATTGAAAGTGTCCATAAAACTTTATTAGCAGGCCTCCCGTGATATCTAACTAGTTTTATATTGGTTGCCAAAATCAAATGTGAATAATGTATAATCTTCTTGTGTCTTTCATAATCTTCAAATGCAGGCAAGCCATTCTTTCTTATCAAATATTTTCGAAGCCAGGTGCCAACAACAACGACTGAACCAGTTGGATACTCAAAGTTATCATCATCCACTCTAGGATGTACCAACTTATATTTTCTCTCAACACATCTAGCCAACCAGTACTCTGTCTCCTCTTCATTCCCCTCGGGTGCAACAACAGCATACACATGTCCTACAAAAATAGATAAAAAATTCAATAAAGAGCACGACTTATATTTAATTCATGTATATAAACATGCATACATATAAAATTCATCTCAATAAATAATGTACCTTCTTGTACAAGATCAGAAACACGGTCATAATCATCTGATGTGAATGCTTGATTATCTTCAATTATTGTTCCATGTTGAACATGTGTCGATGTAGGTGTTAAGGCTCTTTATTGCCATTGTTCAACCCATTCCATATTTTCACAAGCCTCCCAATCACCTACAATACAAAATTGACAAAAGCATGCCAACTCCCTTGTCCATATTGTCCATGTGTTTGCATTCGAACTCTTAAATGAATGCCATTTTGCAGATCCATTAATTGTTTCACAATCTTGTCGAGAAAAAATATCATTTTCTTCAACTAACCAAAAGAAGCGGTGAATTATTGAGCTCTCACTTACTCTTGTAGATAATTTGGTATTGCACCAATCTACAATTGCATGTGCATCTCTAAATTTTGCAACATCCTCAAATTTTAGTTGCTCTCTAGCAAGAGCTCTTTTCACACATGCACCTGCTCCATCGTGTTCTCCCTTACCATGACCGGCTTCAAAAAAACTCCATATGTGTTGGATATTATTTTCCTTATGAACTCTACATAACCAATAAAACATCCTAGCATTTTTGAATTGACTCATGCAATTATCTGACCATATGAGATGTTCTAGCAATTGAATTCCTCTTTCTTTTAAATTTTTGTAAAATATATCAAAACAATATTGAACAAACTCAGATGAATGTAATCGATTATCACTTACATAAAAATGGTACTCTCAAAAAAAAATTTCCTATTATCTTCTCTACTATCATCTACATGTCTATAAACAATATGAACAAAAATAGATACTTGCACTGAATTATAATACTATGATTGAATTTCTTCTTGTGGAGCAAGAGTATAATTTTCAGCAAAATCAACAACCGACAATATAGTTCCAATTGGGAATGTCTTTTTACATAAATGAAATTGATTATCAAGCCAATGAGCATACTGAGAGTGTTGAACATATTTAGGTACAATCTTATCCTTAAATTCTTTAATAAATGCATGCACAGTATTTTTTTCCATAATTAGCTCACAACATTTTCCAGTTTTTCCATCTTTTAAAGAATACTCAACATTTTTGAATCTTTTTACATCTACTAATTGTTGTCCAAATTCATTTAAACTACTTTCATGCATACATTCACCTAATAATGAAAAGTTAGCACATCTATCACATTCTCTAGAAATACATGATTTTAAATAAAATAAGTTTCCGTTAAAGGGTTCGCAAAACAAACCTGATATAAAATCTTTGATTCTTTCAGGTGGCATATTAATACTACAAATGTCCTGCATAATTTGGTTAACATGCAAAGTGCATCGTATATATCAAAAACTATCATAATAATAACGAAATTGTACATGAGTCTTACAACAACAAGAAATTCGTTGCTTATTAATTCTAACATACCAAGGTTTACACTTTTTGAATGATCTTTGACTTATTTTAATATTCAATGGTAAGATTGAAGCATCTAAATTTTTTTTATATAATTTAGTTTGAGTCATATCTAAGAGATGCTTTGGATGAGGTATACGAATTTTGGAACCCACCCTTAATTTTAAGACATCTCTAATGTTAGGTGATACTCTTGTATTATCATGCCAAAATTTATCGATTAAAGATTTAATTTCATTAGTTAATTTCATGTCTGATCTTGGGAGTCTACTACTAAAACTCCAACATTGATTAATTGGATCATTTTCAATATTTTCTCTTCTTTTAGTAGCTCTAATCAAAGTTTTGGGATTTACTTTTATACATTTACTAATCCTACTTAACATTCTTTTATTTGAAGTTGCTTTATCAACTAAAGCAGTTGTTATTGCACGACGAGCCGCATTTTTATCTTTAGATCGAATTTTCTTACCTATAAAATCAATAGCATTAGCAACACTAGAAATGACTTGTTCTACTGAATCATCTTTCTTTTTTGGTTTTACAAAAATACCTAATTTTTCATCACTTTTCTCATTTTCCACATTCTCATCAATTGCACCATGAGTTGACATTGGAATCCTAATTTCTTTCTATAAAAAAACATTTTATATATTTTATTTCCATAAGTTCTAATTTGTCTCCAAGAAACTTTACCACGAAGGTTATCTAACACATCTTTTTCAATTGTAAAAAAAACATTTTCATCTTCATCCATACAAGGGGTTTCATTTTCATTCACACAAGGGGTTTCATTTTCATTCACACAAGGGGTTCCATTTTCATTTTCAAAAGTAAAAGAGATTTCATTCTCATTTTCATCAATATGAGGGATTTGATTAGCATTTGCATTCTCATAAGATATAATTTCATAATTTTTTTGTTTTTGCATTCTTTCAACCCTATAATTATTGATATCATCAATGGTGTATCCAGCTTCATCTAAACAAGCAAAATCAATATTATCAAGACTTGGGTTTGAAAGAATACTTGGAGAGATTGTTTGAATAGGTGCATTTTCCATATCATTGGGAGGTGGATTTGAAGACATACCCGAAGCTGTTTGCATATGTACTGTTTCCATATCATTCAAAGTTGTAGTTGAAGACATAGTTGAGTTTCTCTCCATAATTGTATTTTCTTCTATATCCACCATCTCCACATTTGCATCATCTACATTCATTTCATCATTCATGACTTTCTCTTCAACATTCATTGAAGTAGATGCTTCCAAATTTTTCATTTGACGAATTTTTTCTCTTCTATCTTTTTGTCTTTTTGCCTCCATATCTTTATTTGCTTGAATTTCTTCGGGTGTCATTGACATTCTACACTTTTTTCTTTGTCTTTGTTTTGATCCCATGGTTACAAAACCTTTTTTGATGAAAAAACAAATGATTTACTTGTAACCAATTTTCAAATTTTTATCTCCTTCAAATATTCAAATAACACTCTATACTATGAAGATCCTTTCTTCTTTGAACTTTGAAGTACACAAAAATATCATGAATACATCCAAAAACTTTTTTTTGAATCTTCTTGTAAATTATTCTTGTACTTGATTCCACTTCAGAAAATTCAACCTGCACTTGACTTTTCAACCAATTTGCAATAGAATATGCCTTGCACAAGACAAATTTGTAATAAAAAATGTAGAAAATTGAACTTGCGGGCCGTACTGCAGAAAAAGAATATTGCAGGAAAACCGTACTCTATCAGAAAATGTCAAATCAGGATAAACGGATATATTAGAAACGCGTACGCGTTATGAAACACGTACGCGTTCTTAAAAAGGAACGCGTACGCGTTTCATAATGCGTATGCATTTCTAAAGAGGAACGCGTATGCGCTTCCTAATGCGTACGCGTTACCTTTACCCAACGGGTAAAAAAATAACGCGTACGCATTTCGCATTTTGTTTCAATAACGCGTATGCGTTATTAAAAAATTTGTTTCCCAACCCACCTAAAGACTTGGTTTTAGGTTCGGGAAAGCTTTGGCAATCTGAGCCTTAGCCTTTGACCTGCAACTAAAAAACTAAGGCAGATTGAAGAAGAATGTTCAACTTTGACAATATGGTTGATGAATTTTTTTTCTGAATCAATCTATAAAATTAAAACCCATTACAGAACATGATGTCTAGTTTTTATATATATAATTTTTATTAAGATTGGATTATATTTTCTATTTTTTAATTAATTTCAAAGCAAACTAGTCATTAAACTTGAAATATCAGACTTTTTTTGTTTTTTAATAACTTTTTTTTGGTTAAATTTTTTAGAAAAAAAATTATATGACATCAATCTTTAGACAATTATTTACACAATGAAAAAAAAAAAATTCAAAAAAGTTTAGTTTAGGTCAAATTATGCTGTCCGTACACGTTGATTTTTAAAAACAACAATTAAGGCCAATAAAAATTAAATAATAAAAAAAATATTCAACAAAAAATTACAAAAAAATTCCTCATCAATCTTCATGTTGTTAGCTCTCTTTCCCCAAAAGGAATTAGTAAAATACTTTTATTTGATTCAAAAAGTGTTGTCCGTACACGTGCATGGTATGGTAAAAAAACAGGGACTTTTAAAAAGTGGTTTTTATAGATCTTTATCAAAATTTAGTTTCTACAATCTGGGTATTTGAATAATTTACATATTTATAAACTAGATTCAAATCTCTAAATTTCATATTACTGACTTTTTTAAAAATTCATTGTGTAAGTGCCTCAAATTTTCAGTTCAAGTGTGACAAATTCTGAAAAACAGCAAAAACACTTCCACTTTTTGAGCTTTTTGTGGACCCAACTTCTTGCATCACCCTAATATGAAATATTCTATTGGATATTTGCACTCTTCAATAGTACCATACAAGCTGGTGGATCAATGTTTACAACATGGCTACGAACAAAACCAAGGAATTCTTTAGATAATGTGCTAGATTGCATAGAAAATCTATATGGATAAGGATCATTGCATTTGAAATGAATAACCTTAGGAAAATATGGGATTTTGAGGGAATGTTATTTTAGGATAATGGATTTGAAGTTGGATAAATGGATCAGAAGCTTTAGAACCAATTGTAGACATGTAAAACTAACATCATGCATCCAATTCTTCTATTAATCAATTAAAAAAAAATTGATTAATTCCCTAGCTTCATCATACTTAATTAAATAAATCAAATTATTTCATTAAGTCCTTAAGTTCTTCTCATTTGATTCAATAAATAAAAATTATTTAAATCAAATATCAAACTCCTAAAATCCTCCAAGTTAATTAATTAAACTCTAATCATAATCACCCATTCTCTAGATTTTGACTCAACTTGAGTCAAATCTAAACTCTCAACTAACCCACCCACTTGTACCAATAAATCTTTTCTTTGATTTATTAATTATTCTAATTACTTTCAAAATGGCATCGAGATGGAATATTATTCCAATTTTGAATCTCCCTCTCAAATACTTGTCCATCCAACAAGGAATTAAATGCCCTTACATGTCCCTTACATGTCTCTTGCATAAGTCAAACTTGACATTTAATTCATATTTCATCCCCCCTAAACATGTCATTTCAACAAAATTCAAATTTTAAATTGGCACATTCACCAAAACTTGCACATTCATCATCCTCTCAAATCTTGACAAGTGGCATCTTGTCATTGGCTCATGAATGATCCCACATTAATGCAAAATCACTCAATCTTTCAACCTTGAATCTATAAAAGCAAGGATTTTCAAGAACACAACTACAACACAATTTGAGAACAACAAAACACTCTCATGCAAAGTTATTATCTTGATTTGAGAACTAATTTTGTCAATTATCACATGCATTTTCATTATCACTATCATCTTGGCAATATTTCTTATCAAGGATTGGGAAAAGCCTCTCTTCACCTCAAGGGACACCAATCCCCCTATGGGATGGTAATTGGTTAACTTAGATTAGATTTACATATTTTAGGTTGCACATGTATTTCTTCATGTTTTTCTATTCTATGTTTGATCAACAATTTCATAGGGAGAGGTTTATTTCAATTGACAATAGCTAATCCATCTATTGTTAGGAATTGTAGATATTTGATTCAATTGCAAGAGGAATATTATCCAAGTAATTTTTTCTTATTATATGATAAATTTGGAATACACTCCCAAATATGTTGGTATTTAGATTCAAATTTTTCTAATCATAGGTTATGGAATAATGAGATATTTTATATGATAAAATTTTGAAGACCAAAATAAATTTTGGTGATAAAAAAATACTTGGAAGTTGATTCAAAAGGATCTATAAAGGTGAATAATAGATAAGCAAAAAAAAAATTGATGATATTTATTACACTTCAAAGTTATAAAACAATTCACTGAGTGTTGGATGAAATTATGTGTAAAGAATTACGAAGTTGTCTTTGATGATGGGAAATTATACACAATATATAAAAAGAATCACAAAAACAAGGTTGGTATAGTTTCACCTATTGGCACCCCATTTTATTATGTCTCATTTTTAACTTTTTTCTCTTTTGGTTTTCTCTTTTTCTTCACTTTTCCATTATTGATAACTGATCTAGGGAATCATAAATAGTCACCAATCAAAAATATAGAGAAATTTTGACTAGTTAACAATATATATGATGGAGAGGTGGAAGGCGAATAACAAGACAAGGAGGTGGGGTTGTAAATTTGAAATCCTTTATAGAGGCAGTCAAGGAATATTTTAATGAAAATGGAGAGGTGTGTTGGTGTTTTTTCCCTGTTGAACCCCAAAATTGTCTAAATGGGAGCCAATGCTTATGTTTAAGAAATCCCTAGGCTAGTGGCCAACATAACAAGTAAAGAAATTTGAGGTCTTTACTCCTACACTTCAGACTCTGTGGTACCTGGGAGGGTATCTCCCTATTGTGTTCTTTCTAATTTGTTTAAATGGAGAACACTTCTTCATAGATGGGTTCCTATTGTTGGAAATTGAACAAAATTCACTAAGGATTTTTCTGATCTTTCAGTAAATATATGTCCATCTACTAGGAATGAGGGTGTATTTTAGACTTATATCTCAAAATTGACAATATTTTAATGAGTATTGTTCTTATTTTGAGCCTATGGCTAGGCCTATCACCATTTCATGGATTGCACAAATTCTTGACAAATAAGCCATTCCATCATCAATTGGGCAAGTGTGGTCAAATATGGAACACCCAGTAATACACTAATTATTTAGCTTTCAAATAGATCCAGTATTTTCATAATTCCTTACAATACCAAACCTCATGATATCCAAAACATCACTTCTTACTGAATCCTTTGCAAATTCTTACATATCTATGACTCTTCTCAAGCATTTTATTAACTCTTTGAGCGAAAGCAAACAAATAGAGCCATAGATTCAATTAACCATTGATGAAAAGTAAAAAAATACTTGATAGTTTCATTTATAATCTACGAAAATTGTACAAAGGAGAGTACATGCTTTAGAATTTAGATTTGTTTTGATATCAGTAATAAATCTAGAACTATTTAAGACTATTACATAGAAGACCTAAATACAAGACAATTTTCCAACATATTCACCAAGCCTTCTGCATTATATCTATTTTTTGTAAGTTTAAATTTTACCCAGACCATTCTAGACTCAAACTTTTGACCTCTATAATGAGCCTTGAAATCCATTTTATAGACTAAGGGAGCGGCAAGCATCATGCTCATTAAAATTACATTTTAAATATATTTCATTTCAGAACAAATTTGATGGTTACTTGTAATCATTTACCAAGCAGGGGAAACTACAATTTTAACAACCACAAAAAAGTTTTGTGAATCCCAACATAAGTAACCACAACCATAAAGAAAACCTGCATTCCACATCCATGTCAAGCAAAAATATTCATAGTATCAACCATCTAAACTTCCATGGCTAGCATAAAAACAAAAAATCATCAAATGTAGAGAATGTAGGAAAGACCATCCCAACAATATCATTATCACAAAAAAGATTATGACCCAAACATGACTTGCATCACCCAGAAAAAGAACAAACACCAGCACTAGAGCCATGATACATGCACCCACTTTGCTTGTTTGCAACAACCAAAGCAGAAACAACCACTCCTTCAACTTTGTCCTTGCCCGCCATGGAATAATCACTTCCTCTCATAGTATTTACAAAAAACAAGGACACCGCAAGCACCTCTTCTCATGGGGAAACCAGTTCGTTCAAAATCATAAGGGATTATTGGTACCCTAAATCCATTTTGGTCTCAGTGATAGCAATGAGGCAATTTTTCCATCCATAGGAAGCTTGTCCATACCTAATATTTCTTCATATTCCCCTCACAAATCTGACAACCTCTTTTCCCTTCATCTCTGTCACTTCTATACTACAACTTGGCCTCTAAACTGAGAGCTACTTCTGGTAGCAACCAATATGGGCTTCCTTCCATGGGTTTCCTCTTTCCATTCTCCCTTTAGAATTGAAGTATGCTTAGGAGTGTTCTATTCATGCGTTGGAAAATCACCATGAGGATTTTGCAAATTAAACCTTGTAGATCTTTGTACCGATGGTAAGGAAGTAGTTGGCTTACTCATCTTACTCAAGTATGCAATTTTACAAACTCATACTAGAATAGTCGCCACTCACTCCAAAATGACAAAAAAATTAGACCCTTGATTGAAATAGTGAAGATGATGACCATCAATCTGCATTTATTGAATAATTTGGTGGTGTCAATCATCAATGTTCAATGAAAAAACACCTGAAAACAAGTGATCACTCATTGGACTCCACTTCATCATCATTAACTTCTTAGGTGCATGGAAATTCGCATATCATTATTCATGATTATAAGAAATTAATTCCTCACACACATAAAGATAAAATTGAACACTCCTAGAAAGAGTATGTACACCATTAATGGTTGTTCTTTCTAGAGGAAAAGTAACCATCATATGTGTGTTTTTGGTTTTGAATGTTAATTGTCAGTCCATTGATCAGGTGGTAGATCAAACAACTCCCATTGAGTTGACTGTATTTGAATTCCTTGAGATCATCACTCATCAATTTTGTTCAATAAAATTCATCCAGGTCAGAAGCCACATCCTTCATTTGTAGGTCTAACCCACTTCCCACATTGGTGGATCAATCCACATGTCACAAGCCTGCAAACATCACAATTCATATTAAGCGCTTACCTTTTCCTTTGTAGCTAGTGGGGAACAACTGATATTGATCCATGTGTGTGATTATCACTATAAATTTAGAACAACAAGTCATAAGCTCAATAGTGGAGACCACACCCCATGTTCATAGAAGGACATGCATCATCACCTCGCAGACCTTTTACCAAATAAAAGTTTGACATTTGAAACTTGCGAGCTAGTGGGGGATGGCCCGAATTAGATATTGAAATTGGATAGGTCCTCAACCTTCACACATAATAGAATTAGTTCTAAAAATGGGGCCACTGTGAGGCCGACGACAGTTTCACCTTTGGGAAAACATGACTTAGACTTAAGTCATTTGGAAAAATAATTTTTCGCCCATCTCTAGGAAATATTTGAAGTGAGAAATGCGAGGGGTTAGTGACACTCTAAACAATAGGGGTTGGTGGAAACACACATTCAAAGGCTCAAGTGATGACTTATAAGACTGGTAACTGGTTGTGACAAGTGAATACAAAATTCAAAGAGTGAGGGTTCATGATGCATAAAAGTGAAATGAGGGTTTTCTAAGCCAAAACCGTTCCCTATCTTTGGGGACAAAGGCTCCAAAAACTTAATCATACCCAGGTATTACTGAAAAATTGTAAAATTTTGGGAGCTCCACCAGTGGCTCATGCTCAGGGACATATATCCCTACTGGGTATAGCGAGAATCCAAAATATCCTATAGAAGTAGATGAGCAAAAGGGCATAAGAAACCAAAAACCAAAAAAACAAACCATACACATTGATTACAAGGGTATATAATGTAGCTTTCATTGCCAATCCTAGAAGCCTCTCTTAGTTTCTTAGGCTTCATTTTCCAAATTGGTGGCCAAATGGCCCCCAAAACTTAGAAGCACTTATTTCCTCTATCCAATACCTTATCAAATGTAGATTGTAATGGATTAACACTTATCCTGGAGGTGCCTTTGCATAATCAACTCCATCATAACCAACATGGTCAACCATTTTTTCCAAAACTGTCTTGTCCATATTTTAACTCTGACATAATCTTACTTGGTTGCATTAGAAAAATAATATATCGATATTCCATTTTGTGAACCCCTAAACCTGCAAATGCACAAGAACAACAAACAAGGTTAGATTGTTAGATGAAATACATACAAGCATGAGAGATTCCCCATGAAATCCATCTGTTGAACTCAAACTAGGAAAATAAAGAACATAATATGGAAAAGCATATAAATCCTAATTAAGCAAATAGAATTAAGATCCCATGGGGAAATTGGTGCCAATTGAATGTTGAAATTGGCCCTTTCCCAAATCCTAAGTTTTAATTTGAGTGATTGTGAAATGGTCAAATCTCCCAAAGAGATTTGAGCATAACCTTGCTACAATTTGTGAAAATGGTGAATGATTGAGTGGAAATGGGAAAATTAGCTCTCAATGTAAAGAGAGTAACTTTGCATGAGATTGTAGATGAATAATGAGGAGAGAAGTCTCCAATTTATAGATTTCAATTTGGAAGAGAAAGCAAGATTTGAGAAATGTTGGACTAATCTTCAATCCAATGGTTGAATTCCACTTGTCACAATGGCATTGGTTAATGGTTGTGCACATTTTGGGAAAAGTGCCAATAAATACAATTAGTTTGAATTTGAATTTGTGAAATGACTTGTTTAAGAGGGAAGGGAAATGAAGTTAATGCCACTTGGCTCAAGGCCAAGGACATGTAAGAGGCTTTAAATGCCTTGTTGGAAGGACCAAGTCCACTTGGACATTTTGAATTCAAATTGAGGGAATATTCCCTTTTTATACCATGTGAGGAAAATAAAGAATCAAATAAATAAATTTAATTGATTTATTGTGCAAGTTGCATTCTCTAGAAAATTTTTGTGAAGGGGATTAACTTAATCGAGGTTTTGATTAATTTAATAGGGGATTTGATGATTTGACAATTTTGACTCAAATAGATGAATTAATTTAAATTAGAATTGAGAGGAAATGATTAATTAAATAAATGTCTTTGATTTATTTAACTAAGGAGGAATAATGTTAGATTAAATTAAATAATATTTAATTTATTTAATTTAATAAGAGGACTTTAGGGATTTTAATTGAATAAAATGATTTATTTAATTAAACAGAGATGTAAGATTAATTAAATTAAATTGATTAATTTAATCACTAGAGGAGGAAGACTTAATTAAATGAATAATGATTCATTGAATTAAGACACAAAATATGATGAACTGCTGAGAGTATGATTTGAGAGGAAATGATGTTAGTATTCAAGATCAAGTGTGCCGAACTGAAAATGCACATATTCCATGTTTACATTTTTCCCCTCTTTGAAGCAATGTACTTGTTGCATTGATTCAAAAAATAAACTGTTATAATCAAAAGTTCAAAATTTCTTGATCTTTCAGATGCCCCACTACTACCCCAACGGAAGGATATTGTCGGATATTTCCCCCTCGAGAGATCAAACGAAAGTTTTTAATTTTTGGATGATCTCGCAAAAAAAGGTGGAAAAAGTGTGAGTCTCAGAATGTCCCAGATGATAAAAAATGCTCCTTAAAATCTCACAAATGGTGCAAACTGGCCCTCAATTGCATGAAAACAGGATCGAGGGACCAAAACCCTAGTTGGAAGCTTAGATTAGGTCAGAAAACCCTAATTTTCAAGCTTAAATAGACCTTGAGGGGTCACTTTCAATACATTTGCAACCTTAACCCTTTGAAAAATTAACACCCTAAGCTCTGAGTCTTGGTCAAGATGGCACAACGATAGCTTCCTAGGCACGTGTCAGAGTGGGTACAAGTGCATCAGTGACTAGTCACCGTAGGACCCATGGTATGTACCCGTATCCAAATTTCAATTTTCTCATTGTCCGTACATTAAATAGGGTTTAGATTTTGGTTTAGGCGATGCCGTGCTATAGAATGCCACATAAAATGCTAAGTCAAGGTTGTGCAGTCCTATATAGAACTGCTTATGCATAAAGCATCTTGTGGTGCAGTTTGGGAAACTAGGGTTTCGATGCCAAACCCAGTCGTGCGCACAATTAGCGCCGCGTAGCGTAGTTTGTCAAAGTGGTATGCCAAATTCTATTGTGTGACATAATTTTGAACATTACAAATTGTGCCACTTTTTCTGTTGCAAATGTGAAATACGATATAGGTAGCAGATTTTCTTTAGGGAAACTGATGCAAAATCTTTCCTTGTGCAGGAGCAGCTTGAGGTACTTCATTCGAGGGAGCACTGGTGGCTGGTACTCATGAGAGTACAGGGTATGTACGTATATCTTCAGGAGAAGCTTGGGATTCTCGGGTTGTGGTACGTTGCATATGTCCCTCCTCTTCGAGAACATTTGGGTATGATGACTGCCCTACCCGAGTGGTAGCATAGTTAGACATCATCTTTCCATCTTCCTACTGGTGAGGACACCATTACACTTGAAGATATCTAGCGCATCCTCCAACTACCCATCCACGGAGCCCGAGTGATCTACAACCTAGAGTAAGGTAGGGATGCATGCTTTGATGTTATGGGTGTTGACGAGCTCATTCTTTGCGATGGTTTGATAGACTTGGAGCGGTATTGGGATAGGGCTCCTACTTACAAATTGATTGTGGCTTCCATTATTTTGGGTCTTGTAGCTCCTAATTAGTATGGCCGATATTTTAGTCCAGGTTGGGGATTGGCATGATAGCAGATGTGCATTCGTCAAGAGTGCTTTGCCTGGGGACTAGTATTGCTGGCCTCTTTGTATAGAGATTTGCATGAGTTTTCCTACTTGGACAATCAGGCTCTGGGTGCTAGAGTTACTCTTCTACACATTTGGGCATGGGAGCATATCCTAGAGCTCTATCCAGATGTGACACCAGTTGTTATAGATTTTGATGATCCTGCTGTGTGGCGGTATGGCGGGGCAAAGATTCATTTCACTTATATGGGCACAGTTGGTGTGGCTTACTGGCGACGAGTTTTGGATGAGATGACAGAGTTCATCTGGAGATTGTGGATGGGCATAGGCCCATGGTACGATGATGCAGAGTGGCTTTTCTTTTCCCATCATATGAGTTTATGTAGGGTCGAGAGAATTCCATGGTAGAGAGGTACCTTCTAGACAGGGTGGTTAGACAGTTCAGTGAAGTTCAGGACAAGCCCGATGATCAGTACATGGCCATCTTTTCCCACACCCCAAAGGAGATAGCATGGGGCCATCCCATCCTTCCAGAGGAGGCAGTTCCCTTGTTTAGACAGTTAGTGGCCCGAACATGGCCATATGATCAGGGGCCAGCAAATACAAGGGTCACTCCAACATACAGAGCATGGTTTCGACCTCCATTGAGATTGACAATTCTTGGTGTAGTGATCCCACGTTAGAGAGCCAGGGGCAGGGCAGCACACAAAGGTCGGGGAGGAGGAGGTGTACCAGATCCTCAATAGACACCCCTGTGAGACCAAGCACAACATGCAGTAGGATAGGATGGGTAGCCCCAAGTGGTCCCACAACATTAGCTAGCAGCACAGCCAGTGGGACAGCCTGATCCTCAGGATATATTGATTCAGCAGTTGTAGGGCTAGCTACAGGTCCCGACCACAAAGAGAGATCAGGCACCTCAACAGGTTATTGTAGTTACTGCTGAGAGAGATCAGGAGATTGCTCGGTAGAGATAGCTAGAGAGCATAGCCTCCACATCTCGGGGCCAATCAGTTGATCTTCAGACATATAAAGAGGTTGTCAGGGAGGCTAAGTATTATCGATAGCATTACCTACAGGTAGAGCCAACCTTCTCCCAGTAGACAAGGATGCGGCCACCAGAGGATCACAATGAGAGGCATGTGGGGGAGGGCAGTAGCCATCAGGGCTAGCCTTTTTTATTTATGGGCCATATTGTTGCCCCTATTGTACCATGTGTTTCGATGTACACTTGATTTGATTTGAATCATAATAGTGTATTTTTGATGATATATATGAGATGATTCACTTTTTATGATATGTATGCAAATGTATGATATGGAGTCTAATTAATTTTTTTATTATGATGCTATGAGATGTTTGTATTTCTAATGGTGTATGCTTCTAATGAATTTATTTCTTTCTAGATCTTTTTCATGCATTTTAATGATGATCCTATGAATTTAATGATTGTAATGATGCTGCAAATGGATTTAAATAGTAATGGATACAAATCATGATGCAATGCTTTTATTTTATTTTTAAGATGCTTAGAATAACAAATTTATATTATTCCTCATAACTTAAGATATTGATATGATGCAATGTTCTTTTTATGCTAATGATCATGTGGATGCAGAGTGTATGTATTACTACTATGATACTATGTTAGTGTGGAAGGAAGATAGAATAATTTAGAATCGATGAGTTAGTTAGGATGATGATTATTGTTTTTTTTTTGTAGGAGTTGGGATTTTCAAAGGGACCAATTTCATTATGTTTGATAACACACATAGGTACGATGCATCAAGGTAAAAAGGACCAGAATGATGTTGTACCTAGTGCGATGAAATTTGACTTGGCAATCACATAGGAGTATCCTTGTTCACACTTATCATACATAATCTTATTCAAGATGTAGTTTAGATATTCTAAAAATCTCGGGCCAAAACATAAGAAGGCAAGCCTTCTTATGTGGTCAATAAGACACCTAGAACATCCTCCCTATAAATGGAACAAAGTACACATGACGAAGTTATTTTACAAAAATATCCAACAAGCATAGTAGATAAAAAGATAATGATCATTTCCCATTCCTTTCTCTCTAGACTTGAGTTTTTTAGGCATCATCGAGAGATCCTTGGAATGAGCACAAGATAAGATCAGTCAAAAGGACCAAGACAAAGTAAACAAACAAGCTAATGTTCTTCATACCACTAGCCAAGACTAACTACTATAGGGTACCTGATGCTTATGTCCATTGTAGGAAAGCTTCATCCTAGGGCATGCTGTCATCAGGGTTTCTATGGGACTGATTTGGGTGAGAAGCTATTGATATTCCGAGTTGACCAACTTTATTGCTTATTGACTTAGACTTTCGAGATTTTGAAAATTAGGTGTTCACTTTTGAACCTACTAGACTTGACTATGATTGACTCACAAAAGGGTGAAGGCGGTGACTAATTTTATTATGAGTGATGATAATCACGGGTGAAAGCGAGACGAAATGGATGCACCATTTTGGGTTTTTCAAATGTTTTGTGGCTTATTTAGGAATGTTTGAGATGTTTTAAATTTTTTTTTTGTATTTTCAAGATTTATGACGAAGAGACTAACTTAAAGACCTATCCTTGGGGTCTCGGGAGTTGATCCATAGATTAGCCTTGCCTACGTTATACACGCAGAGACCACGTAGTTCGACTGATGATAGAATTGACTCAATGAAAAGATAGATAGGAAAATGGATTGCCAATGCGACAGACGCCTAAAGAACTGACCTAAATGTGGAAAACATGGGAAAAAATATTGCCGATGCGACAGACGCCTAAGGACTGACCCAAATGTAAGATAGATGGGCAAACAGATTGCCAATGCGAGAGATGCCTAAAGGACTGATCCAACTGTTTTGGGGGATGATCAAAGATCAACCATGCCTACATTGAAGCTCAAAGATGATGTAGTTCGGACAAGGTGAAAGACTGACGAGACTCAATGATGAAATTTGAAGATTTTCTGATATTCTGACATGTTTTTGGATTTTTGAATGATTTAGATGTTTTGAATTTTTGATTGATTTTCTAAATGTTTTTGGATTTTCTGATGTTTAGGAAATTCATGACAATATACACAAATCCGATTCGATGCAGGTATAGGAACATGCCCCCAGTGTGGTGTGATAGATTACTTCGATGAAGGAAGGACAAACTAACCATAGGAATATGCCAAGTAGTACTATGGCAGGATATGATATGGGCATCAACTCAGGCTATGGTATGGATGTGAACGAATGGGTGGATAGATGATTAATGAAATGTGATGGAATGGATGAGTGAGTCATGCAATCTTGGTAGATAGAGAGCGCTTTATTTACACTTGGTGCCTGTTTGCTAGGTATTCACCAAGGTACTTTTCCAAAATGCCATCGAAGTGGTTTTCACTATAGGATGATTTTTTCTTTACTATTTTCAATCCTTTTTATGATTTTTTATGATTTTTGTATTTTTTGAAAAAAAATTATTGTCACCAAGATGCCTGTTTGCCAAGTTTTCATCAAGGTAACCATTTTTTCAAGAATTTTTCTGATTGTTTATGTATTTTTTGTTCGATACCTTGCAAGTTCTTAGGCATAATACTTTGTGATGTGAGAGCTTTGCAGAGGCTCCTGTAGAGGCTCGCCTTCTGGTGTTGCTAATTGATATGCTCCTGATTTATAGCAGGCTATGATGATGAAAGGTCCCAGCCAGTTGGGCTCAAATTTTCCTTTGTGCTTTAGATTTGGCACATTCTTTTGGTTCTCTTTCATCACAAGTTCGCCGACTTGGAATGTGTGTTGTTTGATCTTCTTGTTGTAGCTTCTTTTTAGGCAATTCTGGTAGACCTTTAAGTGATTTAGGGCATCTATGCATTGTTCATCTAGTAACTCCATCTCATTTAGTATTGTAACCCTATATTCTTCATCTATGATGAAGTTTTGTAATGATATCCTCAATGATGGGAGCTCAATCTCGATAGAGAGGATGGATTTTGATCCATAGACTAGGGAGAATGGGGTGGTGCATGTTGGCATGCAAATGCTAGTACGGTAGGCCCATAAGGCAAGATTTAACTACATATGCGAGTCATGACCAAAGTCATTCACTATTTTCTTAAGGATCTTTAGAATGGTTTTATTGGTAGCTTATGCTTGACCATTTCCTTGTGGGTAGTATGGGGTGGAAAAACGGTGTTGGATTTTGAAATTTTCACACAAGTCATGGACATCCTGATTTTTGAAACGTGTCCTGTTATCAGAGATAATGTATTGGGGAACATCGTCTCGAAAAATGATGTAGTTCAAGATGAACTTGGATATCTACTTTGCAGTGATGTAGGTCATAGGAATTGCTTTGACCCACTTTGTGAAATATTTAGTGGCGGTGATAATGAACTTGTGGCCGTTAGATGAGGTGGGTGAGATTTTACCTATGAGATCAAGCCCCCATTGGGAAAAGGGCCAAGGTGTAAAAATGGGATGTAATTCTTGAGTTGGTGCATGAATGAGATCTCCATGTTGCTGGCACTATAGACACCTTCTGACAAAGTTGTATGCCTCTCTCTCCATTTTTAGCGAGTAGTATTCAGTTCTTAGCAACTTCTTAGCCAAGGTCATACCATGTGAGTGTGAACCGCAAGTGCCATTGTGTACCTCAGTCAAAGCAGTCAGGGCTTCCTCAGGTTTTAAACAATGTAACAAGGTTCCATCGATGCTTTTATGGAAAAGGGTTTCTCCTAGGATGGTGAATCATAAGGACCTTTTGACAAAGGTTTACTTGAGGTTTGAGGTGATGTCGGCTGGGAGGATTCCTAATCTTAGATAGGTGTAGATGTCATCATATCAACGATCACCAGGACCAATCATTTCAGATGCATATTTCGACTCTGGTACCTCGAAAGTAGGTATGAGAAGCTTCTCTACCAGGAGTTCATGTTTCGAGACATTGTGAAGGATATATAGCAAGGATCCAATCGTTGCCATTGCATTAGTGGCTCTGTTGTTTTCCCTTGGTATCTACTCAAAGGTGATGCCAATAAATGATTCCTTGAGGGTTTCTACCACCTTCTATGGTGTAAGGTTATCATCTTTATTTTGGTATTCACTGTTGACTTGGTTGATGATAAGTTGTGAGTCTTCGTAAACCTTTAATGCCATGATTTTTCATTGTGCTACAATCTTGAGATCTATGGTTAAAGCCTCATACTTTGCAATATTGTTGGTATAGGGGAATGCTAACTTGTAGGATTTCAGTATACAATCCCCCTGGAGGGTGATGATGTGCACACCGACTCTTGTTCCATGTTGTGTGTGGGAACTGTCAAAGTATAGTTTCCAATGATCGACTGCACTGAGATTGAAAAGGAATTCATCTGGAAACTCTGATATGAGCAGGTTGTATGAATATATTGGAGCCTCTACTAGCTGATCCGTGATGACTTCTCCCTTGATTTCTTTTTTCTCTACATAATCAATATCATGTTCAAATAGTATCATAACCCATTTATCCATTCTGCATGTAAGCATTTCTTTTGACAATAGATACTTGAGGGGGTCTATATTGTTAGTTAGCTTAATTTGATGAGCTAGCATGTAATGTCTCAATTTTTGGGCTGCAAACACCACTGCTAGGCAAGATTTTTCTATTGATGTGTAATTGAGCTCATGCCCTACCATTATTTTGCTGATATAGTGAATAGCCCGCTCAATTCCCTTTTCATCATGTTGGGCTAAAAGGGCACCAAGGGCACTTGTTGTTGCTGAGATGTATAGAATCAATGGTTTCGCTATGATTGATGGAATTAGCACTGGTGGCGTAAGTAGGTATTACTTGATCTTTTTGAATTCTTGATCACATTTTCCATCCCACCTATATACTAATCCCTTGTGGAGTAGATATGAATAGACAATCTATTTATCTGCTAGCTATGCTATGAATCTGCGGATGGACTGGTGTCTTCCTTGTAGTCCTCTGAGTTGCTTTAGTGTTCTGGGTGCTTCCATATCAAGGATTGCTTTTAATTTTGTAGGATCCACCTCTATCCCTCTCATTGATACCATGTAGCCAAAAAGTTTTCCAAATTGTACCCCAAAGACACATTTCTTTCGGTTGAGCCTGACCTTGTATTTCTCCAGTCAGTCCAAAATTGCACTTAAAGTCGCTACATGGTCTTGCCTTTTCTTTGATTTAGCCAATATGTCATCCACATAATCTTCAATTGTTTTTTGGAGCATGTCATGGAAGATCAGTATCATGGCTCTTTGGCATGTAGCCCTTGCATTCTTTAACCCAAATGGCATCAAATTCCAGTAGTAAGTGCCCCAATGACATGTAAAATTCATCTTATGTTGGTCTTCTTTTACGATCATTATTTGATTGTACCCCGAGAAACCATCCATTAGGGATAACATCTCATGTTCAACTGTCATGTCCACTATAATATCAATGGTGGGCAGCGGAAAATCATCCTTAGGACATGCTTTGTTTAGGTCTCTAAAGTCTGTGTAGATGTGGATGCCCCCATTTGGTTTTGAGACTGGTACGAGTTTGGATACCCATTCTTGATATTTAATTGGACGTATGAAGCCTACGTCTAAGATTTTTTGAAATTCTATCTTTACGAGAAAAGCTATTTGTGGGTGTATCTTTCTTAACTTCTATTTAAGTGGCTTTGCTCTGGGGTGAACAACCAAATGATGAACCACCACTTTAGGATCCAGACCTGGAATGTCAGCGTAGGTCCATGCAAAATTTACTTTTATTTCTCTTAAGAATGTAGCCAACAATTCTTGTTCTTCTGTCTGAAGTGATTGAGCATAAAATGTGTTTTGTGGTTTTGTCTCTGTTCCCAAGTTGATAGGATTACACTGCTCTACTAGGACTGTTGATTTCTTTTGCTATAGAGCATTATGGGGGAGATTGAATCCTTCATCCTTTGGTGCCTTAGAAAGGTTTTCACCATTGGATGCATCCTTTATTTTTATTGTTCTGTGGTTAGAGAGTGCCACACTGTGGTTTTCACTCAATAACTCTGAGCTTCTTCTCGATATTTTTCTTTTGCGACTGAAGGACTTAATCATCTCCCCATAATATGCTTGGGTGTCCAATGTGATGTTAAAACCCACCTTGTGATCCCCACATGGAATTGTATCCTTTATTCCCATGAATTTTGAGAGAGCCTCATCATTTTCGAATGAGTCTAAAATTGGTGGTCCACGTTGGTCGTGATCGATGAGTTGGGGGTGTACTAAGGTGATTTGGTGGGTTTGTTGTTTTGACTCAGCTGGTGAAGCACTAATCATTAGTATGGTGGAATCCTCAAAGAGCCTTGGAAGGCCCGCTACGGTGTCATCATCGTCACTACTAGCACAAACATCGGTGACGTCAAAGGTGAAATTGTCCAGTCGGATGCCTAGGCAAACAGGTGGTCTAAGGGTAGTTTTTGATACTCGAGGAGAGTTTATGATTGCCCTACTAGGAGTACATCTACCACGTATGGTAATACTTAGAGGAGTATACCCAAGGCCAAGGTTTTGCATTCTTCTTTCTGTAATGATGGGCTCCAGGCGTCCATCATTATTCTTTCCAAGAATTTTGTTTCTATTGTAGCCCATGCCAAGAATTATTTGTAGCCCTCTATTGGCCTCATCCATGGGTAATTTGGGTGTAGGTTCTACATTGCATTATATTATGCTTGAGATATCCTCCTCACCAACACTTTCCCAAATTAGGTCTCCCCAATGACATAATCCATAGGGGTTGGTCCTAAGGGTGTGGGTGGGTGTCGAGGTTGGTCGAGGTTGCCCATGTGACCTAGGCAATTTTGGTAACTCTCCCACAACAAATGAATTCCTTTTCATTCTATAGTCACCGCATCCATTGTCTTGGATCATGTTTTAAATGTCAGATATGTCGGGGATGGTGGGTGTCTCGGTCGCAGAAGTGGAGGCAAGTTTGGCTAGGTCAATGTATGAAGTAGATGGGCCTTAATCAGGTCTTTTTGTACTTGGGGGATTTTATAAAACTTGGCTTCCAAGTTTTTGTAGTAAGAAAATGGTTCAGGATCCTCGTGTTTAGTGACCTCCTCATTTTGGTGCAATAATTTGATACACTGGTGATATGTCAAGGCTACTGATTTCATTCCATGTATCGATGGATGTCCAAGGAGGATTTTATATGGTAAGTCAAGGTCAAGGACCTGATAAGTAGTCTCCATGGTTGCTAGTCCTACTTGAATGGGAATTTTAATAGTGCCCCAAGACACTCTCTCTTGATCATCATACGCCCTTATTGTGATGCTCTTGTTTTTG